>CM066034.1:850276602-851476602 GCA_033557465.1 Ichthyophis bannanicus
TGTCGACTTTTGAGTGCCTTGGAATACATCTTCCCACATGGCACACACGACTTGGGGTCGTGGTCAGGGCCGAGGCACCGAAGGCAGCAGTCGTGTGTGTCGGTGAGAGACATAGGTTTCTTACACCGATCACACTTTTTGAAACCACTGGAAGCTATCGGGGAAAAAAGAGCCCCTGCGAGGTCAAAAGACCGGCCTTCCAGGGAAAAAATGAAAAAAGGGTGCGAACGCCAGCCACGAAGGGAAAAACCGAAAAAGAGATAAACGGGCTCGATACCGGTGTACCGAACCCGGCGGGAGGGGAACCGGCATCGAACCGGAGAAAAATAGCGAAAAATCGCCGAAGAAAAAAATTACTTTTATCCGGGAGAACAGGACACACGTCCGGCGGGCTTCTCGGAAAAAAAGAGACTGAGGTAAGATGGCACCTTTAGGTGGGAAGGGAACTGCGCATGCGTGCCAGCATTCCCAAAGGCTTTCATTGAAAGCTGGGGAAATGCTCCGCTGGGGCTTCATCGGCGCCGATGACACCCATATGTGAGGACTGATTCCTGCTGCTCCTGGAGAACACCTGTTACAGGTGAGTAACTACTCTTTCCTGCTGTTCCCAGAGATCACCTGTTACAGGTAAGTAACTGTGCTTTCTCTATGCATCTATTCAAGCAGGTATCAAACTTCTTGCTATTAAAGGAATCTTTCCCTCTCTCCATATTCCTAGGGGGGATCTGGTTCTATAAACATCTCTCCATCCACATACCTGGAGACATGTCTATATGCCTATATATATATATATATATATATATATATATATATATATATATATATACCGTATTTTCCAGCGTATAAGACGACCCCTACTTTTCCTGTGAAAATATAGGGTTTGGCCTATACTCGCCGTATAAGACTACCCCTCTTCCAGCGCACACCAAAAATGCTCCTTAGCAGGTCCTCAAAATTCTGTGCCCATGTATCTTAGTAGCATCCCTCCAAGAGTGGACAATAAGATACGACTCTCGGAGCTACTACAAAACCGTCTTGTAAAAGCAGGATATAAGAATTGCATCAAAACGTGATCAGCTTCCTCTTTCCGAAGCATCAGCTTAAAGAAAGAAGCCAAACACACATGCACGTCGCCATTCACTGCCCAATACAGGGGCACTTCAACTCACCCACAGTGGCCACCGTCTCAAAGTCTTCCACCTTCAATTTGCACTGCTGCTGCTGCAACAAGGACTCGGCACCACGGACGGAGACAGTGCTAGCCATGGCACCACCGGCGTTGCGACGGGCAGGGATGCCCTTCCCCAGCTTCACAACAACTGCAGCGGCAATTACAATCACAAGTGCTGTTGCAGATAGTACAGCAGTTGAATCCACCGACGCTTTCCAAGCTCACGTTGTTCTCGGCCTTCACGGAACCCGTGGCATCCGCCTCCATAGCATGAAAAACAGACGAGGTAGAAAACGGGGATCCCCTACTAAGGTTTGGGTTGCGTACAGTCTAAGCTGATAATTTTCCGCAGAGTTTAAAAAAAAAGTTATACCGGCGTATAAGACGACCCCCGAATTTTGAGCATATTTTCAGGGGTTAGAAAGTCATCTTATACGCCGGACAATACAGTGTGTATATATATATATATATATATATATATATATATATAATTTATATATATATATATATATATATATCTATATGAGAGAGAGAGAGAGAGATATCTATTTATATATGTATCTGTGTATCTTCTGCCCATACATATTCCGCTATATATATATGCATATATACCCTATATATATATATATCTAGTGAGATATATTTTTTAGGTAGATATGTATCCACATACATATCTATCTGTCTGTTTAGGTTCAGATATCCATACATTCCTGTATGATCCTGACAGATGGGCACTACCCCTATCAATGCTGTGCCAGCATACTTAAGGTTCTACACATGTAGCCACTTCCTGTGGTAATTAAGAAACGTTTCCTTACCATAAACTCTCAGGGTTAGGTACCCCTGAAGCTCTCCATGTACCTTTTTTCTTTCCTAATTGACCCCATTTAGGAAAGACGTTGCGGAGATTGTTAACTTAAAGCTTAGCGCTTCCTAAGTCTGTCCTTTCTTTCTTATCAAATACAAGGGTCTCCATACCCTTTCTCTCCTACGTGGACTGATTCCATTCCCAGTCCAGTTGGGTCAGACTCATTTTTTCTTTTGGTCCTAGGTTTGTACTGTTTTTGGACCAAGACAGCTTAAGCTTTCTCTAGTAGTACCTTCTGCGTCTTCGCTGAAGCTCTATCTCTTATACTAACCCAGTTTTCCCCTGGGGCTAATTCTCATCCTGAAGGGTTCTGACCTCCACTTGTTTTTTCTACTTTTATTACCTCTACTTCTCACTGAGGTACCTCTTGAGGTTTTTCACTGGCTCTTCTCACAGATCCATATGAACCTCAGTAGACTTTTGCAATGCCATCAAGGGAGGCTCATATTACAATATTTTACTACTAAATGCACTCCATACAGGATCTTCCTCTATAGAAGTCCTGCTCTAATCCTGCTGTTCCACAGCACCTTTCTGTAATTCAACTCCTACCCTCCATCCCCAGGATGCCTGAGGTTCTGAGGAGTAGCATGGCTCATCCTAGATTTGCAACATGCTAGGACTCCCTCTGGGCATCTTAGCTTGGGAGTCCCCATATGTGAAGACTCATTCCTGCTTGTTCCTGGAGATAGCACAGTTACTTACCTGTAACAGGTGATCTCTGGGAACAGCAGGAATAAGTCTTCACAACCCACCCACTTCCCCTAGGAGTGGCACTTCTCTATCTCTATCTTTCCCTTTCTCTCACTCTCTCTCTTGGTCTCAGCTTTAAAACTTAACTGAGGAGAGGCAGTTGGGAAAGGCGGGAAGGCAGCACGCAGGCGTGTTGGGATGCTCCCAAAAGCGTTCTGATTGGACGCTGGGGAGCGTTCCCGCGCAGACTCCGTCGGTACCGACGTACCCATATGTGAAGACTTAATCTCTAGGAACAAGCAGGAATAAGTCATCACATATGGGTGCGTCGGTACCGACGGAGCCTGCGCGGGAAAGCTCCCCAGCTTTTCAAATGAAAAGCTTTTGGGGCCTCCCACTGCACATGCGCGCTGCCTTCCCGCCTTCCTGACCAGCTCTCCTCAGTTCTTCTTTTTCCGCGGAGCCAGCAGGTCGTGTTCCTGTCACCGCTGAAGAATTTGTTACTTTTGTTTATTTCTTTAGACCGCGTACCTGCCTTCCCCATACCGATACCGGTATCGCCGGTCTTTCTTTCTATATAAAAAAAAAAAAAAAAAAGACTACTTTTTTATTTTTACTTCAGCACTGCTTGGTACCCGGTGTTAGGCCTTAGGGCCTACACAATTTCTCCTCATGGAGAAGCCAGTCCCTGGTTTCAAAATATGTACCAAATGCAGTGCTGTCATTTCTGTCACAGACACCCATGAATGGTGTCTCAAATGTTTGGGACCTGAGCACTCCATACCGGACTGCCCATCCTGCACCCAGATGTCTAAACGCGGTTTGCAGAACCGGGCTAACAAGCTCCATGTGCTGTTTCCTTCAGAAGCATCACAGTCGTCCAGGTCTTCCTCTCCGGATGGATCTCAGGTAACCAAAACTTCTGTGGGCAAATCCTCTAAAAGCAAATCTCTTTCTAAAGATCGAGAGGCTCTCAGTTCTGAGTTCGAGGATTCTGCCCAGGCCAAAAATCCCCGGCGGGAGGTTCCGGCCTCCAAAGCAATCATGGGGTCACAGGTTGACATCGATGGCACGGCCTCGACAGATCACCTGTTGGACTGCTCTGGGGTACCGGCCCATACCGGTACCGACATCCAGGCAGTAGTGGCGTCTATGGGCAGTACTGTCCAGACCATGCAGCAGGCTGTACTGGCCTTCATTAAGGCTGCGACGCCCTCGGTACCGATTTCATCGGTACCGACCCCGGTTCCGGTATCTACACCGGAACCCAGACCATCGACTTCTAAACGTCGATCGGTTTCGCATGGCGGATTCCGGCTTTCGCCCGGTACCGATCCCATGCCCGATACGCCCGATGTCGATACCGATCGGTATGCGTATCGTACATTGGAAGCACAGAAAGAGTACTCAGATTCTTCTGATGAATTTAATTCCTCTGATGACTCTGCTGAGCTTACTCTTCCTGAGGAGCCCTCTTCTCCCAAGAGGAGGATGTCTCCTCCAGAGGATTTATCCTTTCAGGATTTCATTCTTGATGTAGCTAAAGCACTTTCTATTACTACATCTTCTGAAAGAGAACCCAGATCAAAAAAATTGGACATTTTAGGATACTCAAAAGCTCCTAAAGAGGCAGTCACTCTGCCTGTCCATGAAATCCTTCAAGAACACTTGATGGATTTGTGGGAGACTCCTTTAACACTGTCTCCCCATTCCCGCAGGTTGGACACCATGTATCGGGTCCCTCCCTCGCCTGGGTTCCAAAAAACTCAGCTGCCTCACCACTCCATTGTGGTGAAGTCTGCTATGAAGAAAATAAAGAGTCCTAAGAGGCATTCTTCTACCCCCCCAGGGCGTGAATGTAAGAACCTAGACTCTTTTGGAAGAAAGATGTTCCAGGCTAGTATGCTTATAGCCAGGATCAACTCTTATAGCCTTTATATGGGCATGTATCTTGGGCAACTTGCCCTAAAAATACAAAATTTTGCCCCCTTTATCCCTGATGATCAAAGGGCGGACTTCTTTTCTATGGTGACACAACTTTCAGAGGTCTCCAAGTTCTCCAACAGGGCAGCCTTTGATTTCTTTCGAGGTTGCAGGCAGAGCTTCGGGAATTGCTATTGCAGGCCCGACGTCTCGCTTGGCTCCAGGCTTCTAACCTAGAACCCTGGGTTGTAGAAGGCCTCAGGAATCTCCCCTGTACCGGTGAGAACTTATTTGGGGAAGACTGGCAGATTAAAGCTGCTCAAATGGATGCAGAAAATGCCACTCTAGATAGACTTTCCAAGTCTACTTCTACCCCTACCAAAAAGAAGCCTTTTAAAAGGCCTTACTATAAAAAGACCAGATTTCCCACAAATACTGGCCAACAATCTGCTCAGCCTCGCCTTGCGGCTAAGCGTCAACAATCTAAGCAGGTAAAGTCAAAGCCTGCGGTGTCTGCTACATCCCAGCAGGCTCAACCCCCTCAGGGGTTTTGACTTCCCTCTAGAGAACTTGCCGTTTCTGGCTCTAGCACAGCCAGAGCCCCTCACCATTCCTGGAAGGCTAGCTCACTTTGCTCCCAGATGGGAGCAAATAACATCAGAGCAATGGACCCTCTCTATCATCAGAGAGGGCTACAAACTTCATTTCTCCAGCCTTCCTCCCCATACCATGGTGAGGCAATTCAGTTCTCCCCCATCTCTTCTGACCCTGTTGGGTCAGGAAGTCTCTTCTCTTCTTGCCCAAGGGGCAATAGAGGAGGTTCCTCCTCCACAACAGGGGTTAGGTTTCTACTCCCCTTACTTTCTCATAACAAAGAAGACAGGGGGCTTCAGACCTATCCTAGATCTGAGAGAATTGAACAGGTTTCTATTCAAGGAGAAATTCAAAATGCTCTCTCTGGGCCTTCTCCTTCCATACCTTCAGAGTCAAGATTGGCTGTGTTCTCTAGATCTCAAGGATGCGTACACTCATATACTCATCCATCCATCCCACAGAAAGTATCTAAGATTTCTGTTCCAGGGAAAACATTTCCAGTAAAGAGTACTACCCTTCGGTCTGGCCTCTGCTCCAAGAGTCTTCACAAAATGCATGGCAGTCGTAGCCGCATTTCTCAGAGGCATGGGAATCTTTGTCTTCCCATATCTGGACGACTGGCTCATCCGAGCTCCATCTCAGTCAGAAGCCCAGATTTCTCTGGACCGCACAAGGCGTATTCTTCAATATCTGGGACTTGTGGTAAACATTCCCAAATCCCAACTCATCCCTACTCAGTCTCTGGAATTCATAGGGGCCCAATTGGACTCCACCACTGCAAGGGCCTACCTCCCTCTGGTCCGAGGCCAAAGGCTAATAAGCTTGGCCTCCCAAGCTCAGTCCAGAAGTCACTTGTCAGCCAGAGAAATGCTGCAACTTCTGGGCCACATGGCCTCCACGGTTCATGTGGTACCCTATGCTCGTCTCCATATGAGAGCAGCTCAATGGACATTGGCCACCCAGTGGTCTCAAGCATCGGGACTGCTGTCAGACCAGTTGCTCACCTCAAAACATCTGTTTTGGTCTCTCCAGTGGTGGACATCCTCCAAAAATCTGTTGTTGGGGACCCCCTTCCAACCTTCGTTGCCCCAAGCAACCCTCACAACAGATGCCTCCCAAATAGAGTGGGGAGCTCATCTTCAACATCTCTCCACTCAGGGAATCTGGTCTCCTCAAGAGACCACCCTTCATATCAATCTTCTGGAACTGCGAGCAATCTTCCTTGCCCTCACAGTCTTCCATACCCTCCTTGCCATCCTGACTGTCCTAGTTCAGACAGACAATCAGGTGGCCATGTTTTATATCAACAAACAAGGAGGGACGGGCTCTCTGTCGCTTTGCAAGGAAGCTCTCAGATTATGGGCCTTCGCCAGAGAGCACCAAATTCATCTTCTGGCAGTATATCTTCCAGGAGTTCAAAACTCTCGGGCAGACAGACTCAGTCGAGTTCTGCTCCCACACGAATGGTCCCTTCATATGGACCAGATATGCAGAATCTTTCAGGAATGGGGGACCCCGGACATAGACCTCTTTGCAAGTCCGTGGAATGCCAAACTTCCCCGGTTCTGTTCCAGGACTCCGTGTCAGGGAGCTCAGGCCAACGATGCCTTTCTCCTGCATTGGGGTCAGGAATTCCTGTACGCTTTTCCACCCATTCCTTTGATTCCCAAGACTCTGTTCAAACTTCAGAGGGATCACGGATCCATGATCCTCATTGCTCCACGCTGGCCACGCCAAGTGTGGTTCCCTCTCCTTCTACAGCTCTCCCAGGGCTCCTCCCTGGACCTGGGAGCTGCACCAGACCTTCTGTCTCAGGAGCAGGGACTTTGTGGCATCCAAACCCCAAGTCCCTACATCTCCGAGCTTGGTTACTGAAGGCTTAAACCTTCAAGAGTTTAATCTTTCTCAACCAGTGAAAGATATCCTTTATGCCTCTAGGAAACCCTCTACCAGGCGTTCCTATGCTTTCAAATGGAAACGTTTTTCCATTTGGTGTGCCCAACAGGGTCTTGATCCTCTGGCACTTCCATTGAATTCTCTACTAGACTATCTCCTGCATCTCTCCAATGCAGGCCTCAAGACGAATTCAGTACGAGTCCATTTAAGTGCTATTACAGCATCCTTAAAACCTATAAATGGACAATCTGTTTCCTCTCATCCTCTTATTACAAGATTCATGAGAGGCCTAACCCTCACTAAGCCTCCCATCCGGCCTCCTCCGGTAGCATGGGACTTGAATTTAGTTCTGGGTCAACTTATGAAGCCACCTTTTGAACCATTGGTATCTACCTCCCTGAAATTTCTTTCTTGGAAGGTCCTTTTCCTTATTGCAGTCACTTCGTCTCGCCGCATCAGTGAACTGCAGGCTTTGGTGGCAAATCCACCTTATACCAGATTTCATCATGATAAGGTGGTCCTTAGGACGAATCCCCACTTTATGCCTAAAGTGGTCTCGCCTTTTCATCTTAATCAAGAGGTATATCTACCTGTCTTTTTTCCGGCTCCTCATGCATCCAGTGCAGAGAGGAACCTTCATACTCTTGACTGTAAAAGAGCTCTCGCCTTTTACCTCAATAGAACTCAGCCACATCGAAAGTCTTCTCAGCTTTTCGTGGCTTTTGATCCTTCTCATTTGGGACTTCCAGTCACCAAACGCACACTTTCCAACTGGATTGTTCAGTGTATTTCCTTTGCTTACCAGAGTAAGAAAATATCTCTGGAAGGCCATGTCACAGCTCACAATGTGAGAGCCATGGCCACTTCTATGGCTCATCTCCACTCTGTATCCATAGATCAGATCTGTCGAGCAGCCACTTGGGCCTCGGTGCATACCTTCACAGCCCATTACTGCTTGGACAAGGACTCCCGCCGGGATGCCTTGTTTGGTCAGGCTGTCCTTAAACACCTGTTCCATACTTAAACAACTCCTGCCCACCTTCCCAGAATGGATGCCTGAGATCCATCCGAAGATGGTTACCCTTGGAGGGGGATCTCCCAGGCATCTCAGCTAGGGAGTCCCCATATGTGATGACTTATTCCTGCTTGTTCCTAGAGATAGCACAGTTACTTACCTGTAACAGGTGATCTCTGGGAACAGCAGGAATTAGTCATCACAACCCACCCACCTCCCCTAGGAGTTGTCTCTCTATTCCTCTATCTTCCTGTCCTCTCTCTCTATTGTCTCAGCTTTAAACTCGAACTGAGGAGAGCTGGTCAGGAAGGCGGGAAGGCAGCGCGCATGTGCAGTGGGAGGCCCCAAAAGCTTTTCATTTGAAAAGCTGGGGAGCTTTCCCGCGCAGGCTCCGTCGGTACCGACGCACCCATATGTGATGACTAATTCCTGCTGTTCCCAGAGATCACCTGTTACAGGTAAGTAACTGTGCTTTCCTGCTGTTCCCAGAGATCACCTGTTACAGGTAAGTAACTGTGCTTTCCACCTCAATCAGGAGGTAGTGCTTCCCACCACCTTCCCATGGCCCCACGCCGACAAGGTGGTGGCTGCTCTCCATACCCTGGATTGTAAGAGGGCCCTGTTCTTCTACCTGCCACGTGCTCAGGGCCACTGCAAAACCTCACAGCTTTTTGTTTCCTACACCCTAGTCGCCTGGGGGAGGCTGTTACTTAAGCGCACCCTGTCCACCTGGTTGGTGGACTGCATCACCTTCGTCCACGATCAGGCTGGGCTCTCATGGGAGCACCGGGTCATGGCACACATCAGGGCTATGGCGACCTCTGTTGCAAGCTTGTGCTCTGTCCCTATGGCAGACATTTGCCGGGCTGCCACCTGGTCCTCAGTCCACACCTTTGCAGTTCATACTGCCTGGAAAGGGAGTCCCAACAGGACAGTGCCTTCGTCCAGGCCTTACTCCGTAATCTCGTCAGGGGCTAGGCAACGCCAACCCTCCGACCCTTCTGTGTTCAGGCTACCAGAGTGATGGTTCTCCCTGGACACTGGGGGTCCTTAGAGTCTCTCCTCAGACTTGCTTGTGGCTGCTCATGGCTGGGCTGTGTCTTCTACAGGTTCTCTGTAGTCTGTAGCTAGGGAGTCCTATATGTGAGGACTGACTTTCTGCTTGTTCCTGGAGAGAGCATAGTTCCTCACCTCTTAACAGGTGTTCTCCAGGGAAAGCAGGAATCAGTCCTCACAACCCTCCCTCCCTCCCTGTGGAGTTGCTGTAGCTCTTGCCATTATCTTGTCGGCTCTAGCTTTGTCATCTGGCGGAGTAAGATGGCACCCTTGGATGGGAAGGGGACCATACATGTGTGGTGGCATCTCCCAAAGGCTTTCTTTGAAAGCTGGGGAGATGCTTCTGCAAGGGCTCCGTCAGCGCCTACATCACCCAAATGTGACGACTGATTCCTGCTGTCCCTGGAGAGCACCTGTTACAAGTGAGTAACTACGCTTTCCATATGTGAGTGGGTATTTTTCCTGTGTCTGTGGAGAACGCATTGTTACTCGCCTGGGAATTCTCATATGTGAGGACTTTTCCTGCTGTCCACGGAGAACAACATCTACAGGTCAGTAACTATGCATCTCCAGGAACAGGCAGGAATGAGTCTTCACATATGGGTACGTCGGTACCGACGGAGTCTGCGCGGGAACGCTTCCCAGCGTCCAATCCAAGAGCTTTTGGAAGCATCCCACCACGCCTGCATGCTGCCTTCCCGCCTTTCCCAACTGCCTCTCCTCAGTTTTCGTTTTTCCGCGGAGCCGGCAGGACGTCCTCCTGTCACCGCAGAAAATTCTTGTTTTATTTCTTTATTTTTCTTGTGGTCGCGGCTGTCTTCCCGACGCCACCGGTACCGCCGGTGTTTTCTTTTCTTTTCTTGTAAAATCTTCCTTTTTCAAGGAATATTTTTTCTTCATAGTGTCCCACGGTGTCTTAGGCCTTTTAGGCCTCTTCTTTTTCCTTCATGGAACCGCCAGCCACTTTCTCCAAGAAATGTTCAAACTGTGGTGGTACAACTTTATTTTTAGACCCTCGAAGTCGGTGTCTAACCTGCTTGGGTCCTGACAACAGTTTGATGAGAAGAGATCTTCAATATCGAGGTTCCCTCGATACAGTTTCTCTCCAACTTCGGGGCACCGTCCCCTTCTTCTTCTACACAGGATCAGGTAACCCACAAACAGTCTGTTAAGACTAGCCAGCCCTCGAGTGGTAGGTCTCATGCACAGCATGTAGACGGCTCCGGCCTTGCCCTCGAGGGCCTACTGGCTTCAAAACCCCGGCGGGAGTCTTCGGTCTCTAAAGCCTTTCAGGGGTTTCAGGTTGTTCCTGGGGTTCACCCCTCACAGAACATACCTGAGCCGTGTCCGGTGGTGGCATCCGCTTCGAGCGGTACCGATACCCCGACATCGGCACTGGTGTTGGATGAAATACTCCTCACCAGGGATGGTCATCTGGCGTCCTCGGTGCCTTCGGGACCGGTGGATACACTCCAGATTGACCTTCCATTATCGGTACCTGCACCGATACTACCACCGACGTCGGTACCCTCCAGACGTGCATCGATAGCCTCGCTTCCTTCGATGCCGAGTCTGGAATCGATCTCCAGTCTGGAGGACTGGGTACAGACTCGCCTTGGTACCGGCTCTTGGCAGTACCGAAGGCTTGGTTCCGATGATTCGGATCCGCAACTCTCTGTTCCCCCGAGGCTGACTGAGTTGCCACTAGCTGACCTTCATTCACCGGTATCAGACACGGTACCGAAGTCGGTACCGATGTCCTCCTTAACCTTACGGTCGGTGCCTTCCATGCTTCGCTTATCGATGCCCAGTTTAGAATCGCTCTCTAGTCTGGAAGACTCGGTACCAATACAGGTTGGTTCCGACACTGATCGATACCGGTGGCTCGGTACCGAGGATAGCACCCGGACGTTTTCGGTTACCTCGGTACCGATTGAACTGTCACCGATGACTGCTCCGATGTCTTTGTCGTGCTCGACTCTGACATTGGTACCGGTATTGGCATCGGTACCGGTATCCACAGTAGCATCGTGGCCAACTCCTACCATGCTTTTTTCAACAGGATCGCTCCCTACTATGCCAAGCTTGGAGTCGATACCTGGCATGGACAATGTGGTAATGACGGTCGCTGCTCCTAACAGCCAGTACCGGCGACCATCCTTTAAGCATTCCACACTGCACTGTGCAGGATCTTCTATTCCTATATATATCTGGATAGCTCTGTCGGTGCTCAGGCTAGTTCTTCAGATCTAACCTGTCCAAGGGAAATTCCTGTTGAGGAACCCTCTTTTCAGAGTTTCCTCCTGGATATAGCAAGATCTCTTGCCATTCCTATCCCAGGACAGGATCCTGCACAGAGCTCTCTTTCTACCAAAGCAAAGGAGAACATAATGCTTCCTTTGCATCATTCCTTGCAGGATCTCCTTCTAGGATTGTGGGAAACACCTTTAAGGGTACCCCCACCTTCCAGAGCAACTGATCTATTATATCAGGTGCCCCCCTCTCCAGGGTTTCAAAAGACTCAACTTCCTCATCATTCCATAGTTGTGGAATCAGCAATGAGGCGGGTAAAGAGCAAGAAAAAGCACTCTTCTTATCCGCCAGGTCGTGAGTCTAGGACACTTGATGCCTTTGGATGTCAAACCTTCCAGACATCTATGCTTTCTGCAAGAATTCTCTCATATATTTTCTATATGAGTCTATTTCTTGAGGAGGTCACAAAGCAATTACATCTTTTGACTCCTTCCCTTCCAGAGTCCAAGAGTGCAGACTATTCTTCACTGCTCAAGCATCTCCAGAATATTTCTTGGTTTCTTACTCGTGCTTCCCTAGACTCTTTTGAGTCTGTTAGCAGGACTTCTGCTATAACTATAGGGGCACGACGTAGAGCCTGGCTCCAGGCTTCAGACTTAGACAAATGGGCACAGCACAGACTGGGACATACGTACTCCTTGCACTGGAGACAATCTTTTCAACAAGGAGTCTTTACGTCAGGTTACTCAGTTGTCCACTGACTTACCTGTTCCTAGGGGCTGTTCTGCACCTTTTTCTGTCCCAGTAGGTAGGAAATATCCTGCCAAACTTTCTTCCCAAAGAGAAGAAGGTTTTATGCATCATCTGCCCATCATACAGATGTTCCCAAACAGGGGAAGCATCGTCCTGGTCTGCAGAGTTCAACCTCTCACCAGGCTCACAAACCCAGCAACCACATGGTTTCTGATCAATCCATCAGATGCTTGTGACTCTTGGGATTAGAATCTGCAGTTGCTTCTTCTCAATAGAGGCAATCCACTGCTGTCATTCTAAATCCTAAACATGGATCTCTTCCCGAAAGACATCCTTTCTTTCTATGTTCTATGAGCTGTCAGGATGTTCATGCTTCTAGGTCACAGGGTTCTCCTCTTTTTCCTGCTAGGGAAAGAGGTCTATCCACTATCAAACGATAGTTTCCTGTGCCAGCATGTCTTTTTTCCTTTCTATATACTTACTACTTTGTAAGTTTTCTTCAGCTCTATTCTCTTTACCCTCTTACCAGGTTTTCCTCTGTAAGAGCGGTATTACTTCACTGAAGGGCTTTTCTTCAGCCTCTCTAGTTTTCTTACCTTTCCAGTGCGGAGTTCTCTTCTCTGAGTTGACTCCTCTTTTTCAATCTTGCTTTGAAGCAGTTCATCAGACACATCCAGAGTTTTCTACTCTTGTTTTGTCTGTTCTTTCTGTTTTTAAACAGTACCATTCTTCTGCTGTCTGGCAAGCAGCTGCCAATGCAGAAGCCTTAATATTTGGACCACTGGTTCTTGTTCACCAGCAACCAGATTTGTCCTCCACTAACATTCTGTCTGGTCTTAGTAGTGGCTCCAAGTCAGTACTGTCATCTGTCTTGGAAATTTTTTCACTACAAGCTTGTTGGATTGTCTTCTCTTTCTGCCATCTCCATTCCCCTGGGTTTGGCAGCATAGTTGACATAGGTACTGGCTCTCCTGCAGCCAGTTCTATCTCCTCATTCTCCTGCATCATGCTCTCTGCAATTCTACAGAGAAGCTCTCCACTATGGGCCCTTGCTAGAGAGCATGGGGGGCTTTTTCTCCAACAGCTATACTAGATGGTTGAAAAAGGGTTTTTCAGTCATGTCTCCCATGACTAGAAAAATTCTCCTTTTTAATATAAAGGACATAGGCCTCCTTTTACGTGAAAGCTTAAGGAGTTGCTAATTCCCTGCTTTGGTCCATAGTATTTCCAATAGGGAATATGTTATCTCCAGGAACAAGCAGGAATGAGTCTTCACATATGGGTACGTCGGTACTGATGGAGCCTGCACGGGAACGCTCTCCAGCATCCCAAAAAAGGAAAACTTTTGGGAGCATCCCACAGCGCCTGTGCGCTGCCTTCCCGCCTTTTCTAACCGCCTCTCTCCAGTTCTTCTTTTCCGCGGAGCCAGCGGGTTGTGTTCCTGTCACCGCTGAAGAAGTTCTTTATTTTATTTTATTTCTTTAGTCGCGCGTCTGCCTTCTTCGACGTCGGACCGGTACCGCCGGTCTTTTCTTTCTTTTCTTTAAAAAATAAAAAAGAATACTCCGTTCCACTTCAGTGTATTTTTTCTTCTTTGGGCCTTGGGCCTAACAGAAAAATTCCTCATGGAAAAGCCCGCCTCCGGGTTTAAAAAATGCGCTAAGTGCAGCGGTACCATCTCTGTTACAGACACCCATGACTGGTGTCTTAAGTGTTTGGGTCCTGACCATTCCATCACGGATTGTGCGTCCTGACCATGATGTCTAAAAGAGGTTTACAGAACCGAGCAGCCAAGCTCAGTACACTGTTTCCCTCTGATGCAGCTTCGGTGGCATCAACGTCGTCCAGGGCTGCTTCTTCCTCCTATGGATCTCAGGTAACCAAACATAAGTCCAGCCGGTCCTCGAAGGGTAGATCTCCCTCTAAGCATCGAGATGCCTCCGGTCTTGCCCTCGAGGATCCTACACCGGCAAAAGTACCCCGGCGGGAAGCTCCGGCTTCCAAAGCTCCTCCTATGGGGTCACAGGTTGACATCGATGGCACGGCCTCGACCGATCACCTGTTGCAATGTTCTGGAGTACCGGTGGAATCTGCCGGTACCGACCTCCAGACATTCATGGCGTCGATGGATCAGAATGTTCTGACCATGCAGCGTGCCATCACGGCATTCATACAAGCTGCGACGCCGCTGGTACCGCAACAAGCTTCGTTGTCGGTACCGGCTCCGACACCGGCTCCGATATCGATTCCGGTGCCGGTACCGGTTGCATCGACATCTGCTTTGGTGTCGACTGCAGCGGTACCCTGTCCGATGATGCGTATCGGTACCGATTCGGTACCGATGACTCCCGATGTCGATACCACAAGGTATGCGCATCGAGCTTTACAGGAGCATCCAGACAGGCGATACTTCGATTCCTCCGAAGACTCTGATGCATCGGAGGCCTCTGTCGAAGCATCGGTACTCCTTCCTCAGGAGCCGCCTTCTCCAAAAAGAAGAATGTCCCCTCCAGAAGACTTGTCTTTTCAAGACTTCATAGGGGAAGTGGCCAAGGGGCTTTCTATCTCAGTAGCCCCTGAGACACAGCCTAGAGCCAAAAAATTGGATATTTTGCAATATCCCAAGGCTCCTAAAGAAGCAGCCACTTTGCCAATTCATGAGATCCTTTATGACCACATGATAGGCATATGGGAGACTCCTCTCACCATCTCTTCTCTTTCTCTTAGGTTGGACACCATGTATCGTGTCCCTCCTTGTCCTGGATTTCATAAAACTCAGCTTCCTCACCATTCTATTGTGGTGGAGTCTGCTATGAAAAAGTTAGAGTGCAAAGAGGCACTCATCTGCTCCTCCAGGAAGAGAATGTAGAACTTTAGATGCTTTTGGCAGGAAAATCTTCCAGGCCAGTATGCTTGTTGCCAGTATCAACTCCTATAGTCTCTATATGGGGATGTTTCTGAAGGAAGTTACAGATCATCTGCAAACTTTCCTCCCTTTTCTTCCAGAAGATAAAAGGAAGGATTTTCTTACTTGGCTTAAGCATGCCCAGGATGTTTCCAAATTCTCTAACCGTGCAGCCTTTGACTCTTTTGAGGGGGCCAGCAGAGCCTCGGCCATTGCCATAGGTGCACGCAGAATTGCTTGGTTACAAGCTTCTGATTTGGAACCCTGGGTCCAAGATGGATTAGGCAATCTTCCTTGTACAGGTGAAAACCTGTTTGGCAAAGATTGGCAAGCAAAGGCCACCCAGATGGATGCAGAAAACTCTGCTTTGGATAGGCTTTCAAAGTCTACCTCTAATCCTGTCCAGAAGAGGTTGTTCAAAAAGACATATTTTCCCAAGAAGGGAAGATATTATCCTGTTTATGGTCAGCAGACATCTTCTGCAGGTCGTTTTGCTGCAAAGCGTCAACAACCTAAACAGGCCAAGTCTAAGGCTGCAAGGCCTACTGTAGCCCAACAGCCTCAGCCTCCTCAGGGCCTTTGACTTGCAGCTAGAGAACTTAGCCTTTCTGGCTCTAAAAGAAGCAGAGCCTCTCACCATTCCAGGAAGGTTAGCTCACTTTGCTCCCAGATGTGAGCAAATTACAGCAGAGCAGTGGACCCTTTCCATTATAAGGGAAGGGTACAAACTTCATTTCTTAAACCTTCCTCCTCACACTATGGTGAGACAGTTCAATTCTCCAACATCTCTCCTCGACCTTCTGGGTCAAGAGATTTCTACCCTTCTTGCTCAAGGGGCAATAGAAGAAGTGCCTCTTCTTCTACAGGGCTCAGGGTTCTACTCCCCCTATTTTCTGATTCCAAAGAAAACAGGGGGTTGCAGACCCATATTAGATCTCAGAGAATTGAACAAATTCCTATGCAAGGAGAAATTCAAGATGATTTCTGTAGGCACTCTCCTTCCATTCCTTCAGAGTCAGGATTGGCTTTGTTCTCTAGATCTCAAGGATGCGTATACCCATATACTCATCCATCCAACACACAGACGGTTCCTTCGGTTCCTTTATCAGGGAAAGCACTATCAATACAAGGTGCTTCCCTTTGGTCTGGCCTCTGCTCCAAGAGTGTTCACAAAATGCATGGCAGTAATGGCTGCATTTCTACGCACTCTAGGTATATTCGTATTCCCATATCTGGACGACTGGCTCATTCGAGCTCCATCCCAGTCAGAGGCCCAGACTTCCCTAGCCTGCACAATGCGTGTCCTGCAGTATCTGGAACTGGTTATAAACATTCCAAAGTCCCAACTGACCCCTACTCAGTCTCTAGAGTTCATAGAGGCCTTGCTGGATACCATAACTGCAAGGGCTTATCTTCCCCAGGTCCGTTGCCTACGCTGAGTGCAGTTAGCCTCTCAGGTTCAGTTAAAAACCCACCTAACTGCTCGAGAGATGTTACAACTGCTAGGCCACATGGCATCCACTGTGCATGTGGTCCCTTATGCTCGCCTTCACGTGAGGGCAGCTCAATGGACTTTCTCCACCCAGTGGACCCAGGCATCTGGAAGTCTGTCAGACAAAATAGCAACCTCCAGGCGCCTCTTTTGGTCTCTCCAGTGGTGGAAGTCCACTCAAAATCTGTTGCTGGGGTCCCCCTTCCAACAGTTGTCACCCCAAGCAATCCTTACAACAGATGCCTCTCCAAAGGGTTGGGGAGCTCATCTTCAAGACCTCTCCACCCAGGGCATTTGGTCCCCACAGGAGACCTCCCTACATATCAACTTCTTAGAGCTCAGAGCAATCTTCTTGGCTCTCAGAGTCTTCCATACCCTGCTCAGCTACAAAACAGTCCTCATTCACACGGACAACCAAGTAGCCATGTTCTGTGTGAACAAGCAGGGAGGAACTGGCTCTGTCGCTTTGAAACGAAGCTCTGAGATTGTGGGCCTTCGCCAGAGAGCATCAAATTCATCTTCTGGCAGTATACCTTCCAGGAGTTCAAAACTCTTGGGCAGACAGACTCAGTCGAGTTCTGCTTCCACACGAATGGTCCCTTCATATGGACCAGATAGTCAGAATCTTTCGAATTTGGGGAACCCCGGACATAGACCTCTTCGCAAGTCCGTGGAATGCCAAACTTCCCCGATTCTGTTACAGAATTCCGTGTCAGGGAGTTCAGGCCAAGGATGCCTTCCTCCTTCATTGGGGTCAAGACTTCCTGTACGCCTTTCCACCCATTCCCCTAATTCCCAAGACCCTGTTCAAGCTTCAGAGAGATCGAGGGACTATGATCCTCATAGCTCAAGTGTGGTACCCTCTACTTCTGCATCTTTCCCAAGCTCCCTCCCTGGACTTAGGGTCTGCTCCAGATCTCCTGTCTCAGGAGTGGGGAACGTTGTGGCACCCAAACCCCCAATCTCTCCATCTCAGGGCTTGGTTGCTGAAGGCTTAGACCTTCAAGATTGTCATCTTTCTCAGCAAGTAAGGGATATCCTTCATGCTTCCAGAAAGCCTTCTACCAGACGTTCCTATGCTTTTAAATGGAAAAGGTTTACCATTTGGTGTGCTGAGAAGGGTATTAACCCTTTAGCAATACCTTTGAATTCTTTACTAGAGTATCTCCTGCATCTTTCCCATGCAGGCCTCAAGACGAATTCAGTAAGGGTCCATTTGAGTGCTATTGCAGCATCTCTCAAGCCTCTCAATGGACAACCTGTTTCCTCTCATCCTCTTATTGCAAGATTCATGAGAGGCCTTCTTTTAACTAAACCTCCCATTAGACCACCTCCAGTGGCATGGGACTTGAATCTGGTTCTTGGTCAGCTCATGAAGCCACCCTTTGAACTCTTAGCCACTACCTCCTTGAAATTTCTTTCCTGGAAGGTTATCTTTCTTATTGCAGTCACCTCAGCTCACCGCATCAGTGAACTGCAAGCCTTAGTGGCTAATCCACCTTATACAAGGTTCGATCATGATAAGGTAGTCCTTAGGACCAATCCACACTTTATGCCTAAAGTGGTCTCGCCCTTTCATCTTAACCAAGAGGTATATTTACCTGTCTTTTTTCCAGGTCCTCATGCATCAAGTGCAGAGAGGAATCTTCATACCCTGGATTGTAAGAGGGCTCTTGCCTTTTACTTGCAAAGGAAACAGCAACATAGAAAGTCTTCCCAACTCTTTGTTGCCTTTGATCCCTCTCATTTGGGACTTCCAGTCTCTAAGAGGACACTGTCAAATTGGATTGCTCAGTGTATTTCTTTCGCCTACCAGAGTAAGAACCTTTCTCTGGAGGGCCATGTCACAGCTCACAATGTGAGGGCCATGGCAACCTCTATGGCTCATCTAAATTCTGTGTCCATCGACCAGATCTGTCGAGCGGCCACCTGGGCCTCGGTTCATACCTTGACAGCCCATTACTGCTTGGACAAGGACTCCCGCCGGGATGCCTTGTTTGGTCAGGCTGTTCTCAAACACCTGTTCCATGCTTAATCAACTCCTACCCTCCATCCCTGGTTGGATGCCTGAGATCCATGGGAGGAGGTGGAGCCCTTCTCAGGGTCTCACAACCTTGGGGATCTCCCGGGCATCTCTAGCTGGGGAGTCCCCATATGTGAAGACTCATTTCTGCTTGTTCCTTGAGATAGCACAGTTACTTACCTGTAACAGGTGATCTCTGGGAACAGCAGGAATAAGTCTTCACAACCCACCCACCTCCCCTAGGAGTTGTATCTCTCTATCTATCTTTCCTTTCCTCTCTCTCTGTCTCAGCTTTAAAACTCGAACTGGAGAGAGGCGGTTAGGAAAGGTGGGAATTCAGCACGCAGGCGCTGTGGGATGCTCCCAAAAGCTTTCCTTTTTTGGGACGCTGGGGAGCGTTCCCGCGCAGGCTCCGTTGGTACTGTTGTACCCATATGTGAAGACTTATTCCTGCTGTTCCCAGAGATCACCTGTTAGAGGTAAGTAACTGTGCTTTCTCCTTCCAGCCCGTCCTCATGATAAGAACGCATGATACCTTTTTGCCCTTAAGCAGGTCAGCATGGTATCTCATTCCTATGTGTCTTCTGTTCACTTACCATGCTAGAGTTCTAGAATACTCTGGATGTGCTGGCTGCAGACTGATATCATCGTCTGCTTTTCACGTAACTATCCTGGTTATTCTACTAACTAGCATCCCTGTAGCCATAACCATTGGGAATTGATTCTCTATATATATCTTCTGAAGTAGGTTCCACCTTCTTGTTAAATGAATCTTTCCTCTCCACATTTTCCTATGTGAATACCTTTTTGTAGGCATATCTCTGTCTGCTTCTTGCAGACTTCCATATAGTGGCCTATATATTCATACCTATAGCACACATCTTACAGATGTCTGTCTATCATTTGTGTGTATTTTATGCCCTTCATATCTCACTATAGATATATTTTCATATATCTATATGTTATATATTTATATATATATCTATATCTATATGTGTCTGTCGAGATATTTTACTATCGGTAGATATGTATTCTGCTTTATCTGTCGAGGCTCATATAGCTATATGATTCTGACAGATGGGCTTTACCCATACTTATGCTATCCAGCATGTTTTGGGGTCCTACACTCACAACCACTGCGTGGTAGTTAACATCTACCATAACCTTAAGGTTAGGTACCTCTGAAGCTCTCCATGTTCCAATATCTCTCCCAGCTGACTTCAGTTAGGAGAGATATTGCGGATCTTTAGCTAATCACAGGCTCTAACGCCTCCGGCATTTGTCCTTTCTTTTGGGATACAAGGGGTTCCCATACCCTTTCTCCCCACAAGTACTGGGCCTGTTTGTCCTAATCGGTTAGCCTTTCTCTTTTTGTTCTTAAGAGTGAGCCACTCTGCTGCCAAAAGAGTTCGGCTTTTATCATAAAGCCTTCCGCTGAAGGCCTACCGTTTTTGTACTACCCCAGTTTTTCCTACTTGGGGTCACCTGTTACCTTTCAGGATTCTGACCTCCATTGCTTTTCCTACAGGTTTACTACCTCCACTTACAGTGAGGTCCTTCTCGAGGTTCCTCTACTGGGTTCCCCAGTAGATCCCATGAACCTCCATACTCCTCTGAAGTCCTGTTAGGGGAGGTCCATATTGCAATATTTTTTCTTTGCAATATCATTGATGACAATTATCATCCACACATGGACTCCTTGTCTGCAATCCTATGCTAGGTTAACTGTTCCACAGCACCTTTCTCTCTTCAACTCCTACCCTCCATCCTCAGGATGCCTGGTGTTGTGGGGGATAGCATGTTCCAACCTATGACATGCTGGGACTCCAGGCATCTCAACTTGGGAGTCCCCATATGTGAAGACTCATTCCTGCTTGTTCCTGGAGATAGCACAGTTACTTACCTGATTAGAGTCCTCTCTGGGTCACCAAGGTCTGCTCATATAACGCCTATCATGAAAGACCTACACTGGCTACCACTACAAGCCAGACTCTCATACAAGTCACTAGTTTTGACCTTCAAAGCCATGAATATCTACCCACCAACACCAATCAGAAAACTAATCCATAACACCCCTGAAAATAGAAACAGGAGGACTACAACTATGAACACCTTAATAGTTCCCAAGATGATGACATCATGTACTAAAGCCACATCAAACAGAGCTTTTTCATTGTTCGCACCCAGGAATTGGAATAAACTTCCCCACGAAATCCGCGGCATCAAAAGTCTATTACAATTCCGCAAAGCCGTAAAGCATCACTTATTCACAAAATACTACCCAGAAGTGTCCATGGACACTCACACAGCCAACAGGCCTCCCACTCACACCAAACACCCTAGCACTTTAATCCAACAAGAAAACGGTTAGTCCCCACGAAAATCTACCTTACTACTATAGACTCATGCTACCCATGAATACATGTTCAATATTCACTCGAGTTATAAATATGGTACATAATTAAAGCATATAAATAGTATAATGTTTATTGTACATAGTTATCCCTGTTATTCCATGTTTTATATTCCCTTGTTCTCTGTAAACTCGATGTTACCTGTACACATTGCAGTATATTTTGTTCGATGTACACCGCGCTGATTTTAATAGCGCGGTATATAAGAGATGTTAAATAAATAAATAATAAAATAAACAGGTGTTCTCCAGGACCAAGCAGGAAGTCAGTCCTCACTTATGGGTGACGTCGGCGCCGACGGAGCCCTCGCGGAGCAATTTTCCCCAGCTTTCAAAGAAAGCCTTTGGGAATTGCAGCGCGCATGCGCGGTAGTCTTCCCGCCCGAAGGTGCCATCTTAGCCAGTCTTCTTTTTTCCGCGGAGCCCTACAGACGTCCCCGTCTTGTCCCCGCGTAAAAGTTGATTTTCCTCTGTATTTTTCCTTTTTTCTTTCGGTTCGACGCCGGTCGTTTTCCCGCCCGGACTCGCGACGCCGGTCTCGAGTCCTCTAACGGTTTTTTTTTCCGGTTTTTCTGACTTAGTCAGCTTTCGTTTTCGTTTTTTCCCTGGCAGCCCGGTCCTTTGACCTCGCAGGGGCCCTTTTTCCCCCGATGGCTGCCAGTGGCTTTAAGCGGTGTGGTCGGTGTGACCGAAATATGTCACTCACCGACTCACACGACCTTTGCCTCCGCTGCCTGGGCCCAGATCACGAGGAACTGATCTGTGGGCCCTGCAGCAAACTGTCCTCGAAGGCGTTGAGAAGTCGGCGGCATCAGCGCGAAAGAATCTTCGCTGACCCCAGCCGTACCCGGACCTCGTCGGAGGCCTCACTGTCGAAAGGCTCCAGTTCGGACCGTCGACGGAGCTCCTCCGACCGGGGTTCTCCCTCCGGGGACCATCGACGGAAGGAAAAACCCGCGAGGGCGGCGTCGGTGGACGCTCCTGGCTCCGCGAGGGCCAGGTCGCATAGCCCCGACAGCCGCCCCGGGTCCTTGGAGAAGGAACACCTCCCGAAGCGACCTCGCCTGGAGTCGGAGATGCCTGCCCGGGTAAGTCCTGTTGTCCTTCTGGACTCGCCTCCGCGTCAGCCGACGTCGGGCCCGACGCCGTCGGGGCCCGAGTCGGGGGCTGCTGGGTCGCCTGAGCTCGGACTCAGGTTGACGGCCTTGGAGAGCAGATTGTCTGCCTTCATGGACCAGCAGCGGGCACTGCTCGCTGGCTTCGCTGGCGTCGCTGCCCCGACCGCCGGGACGTCGACGTCCAAGTCGACCCCGGAGACCGAGCCGATCCTCGAGTCGATGAGAACTCGAGTCGATCCTCGGTCGAGATCGCCCTCGGCCTCCCGTTCGGGACCGAGGTCGCCGACGCCGACTCCCTCGGCGTCGGGGCGGCTGGCGCCGCACCCTGCCCGAGCCGACCCCACCGAGTCCTCGTCGGAGTCGGTCTGGGAGTCTGAGGAGGAAGAGTCACCTGATTCTTTCCGGACTCGGTGTGTCCCATCGGACTCTCCGGAGTCCGAGCCTCGGAAGCAGTCCCCCCCGGAGGATGCCCGGTTCTCGGATTTCGTTAGGGATATGGCCAAGGCTTTGGCCTTCCCTGCGGACCCCGAGGAGGAGCCTCGAGCCGAAGAGCTCGACGCCCTCCAGTATGACTCTCCCGCGAGGGAGCACTTTACTGTGCCGGTTCCTCCTATGCTGGAACGACTACTCTTCCGCATGTGGGAGAGTCCGGCCTCCTCGCCGGTCCTGAGCAAGCGGGTCGATTCTATCTATCGAGTCCGCAAGAGCCCTGGCTTTCAAAAGGCGCAGTTGCCACACCATTCCATGGTAGTGGAATCGGCCATGCATCGTCTTAAGAGCCAGAAGATGCACTCCTCGGTGCCTCCTGGAAGGGAGGCCCGTAACCTGGATGGCCTTGGCAAAAAGTGCTTCCAGGGCTCTATGCTCGCCTGTCGTGTCCAGACTTACCAGCTCTACATGGGCATGTATCTCAGGGATCTGGCTAAAGAGCTAGCCGGCTTCTCCGCTGGTTTGTCCGAGGAACCCTTGCGGAGGTTCCTAGCCTTGTCCACAGGTATTCGGGAATGCTCAAAGTTCATGTCCCGAGCAGCCTATGATGGCTTTGAAGCCTCGGCTCGAGTAGCCGCAGCCGGCATCGGTGCCCGCCGACAGGCTTGGCTTCAGTCGTCCGACCTTGAGCCCTGGGTACAGGACAAGTTGGTCGATGTCCCCTGCCGAGGCGAAAACCTCTTTGGCAAGCCCATGGCGGAAAAGGCTGCACAAATTGAGACTGAGACTCTCACCAGGACCAGGCTTTCTAGGAAGACCTCCGCCCCTTCCCAGAAAAAGAAGGGCTCGGGAAAAAAGTCCTTTTACCCGAGGAAGGCGGCTGCCTACAAACAATACCCCCATTATCAGGCCCCTGCAGCTCCCCAACAGGGCCAGCAGGCCAAGGGACGGGGTAACGGGTCCCGTAGGCAGCAAGCCCCCAAGCCTGCGCCACCAGCCCCTGCTCAGCAGGGTGGGGGTTTTTGACTCGCTCAGCATAGCCTCTCCCCCCCCGCTGGTTCCCCCCAGCACCGGAGGCCGGCTGGTTCACTTTGCCGACAGGTGGTCCAGCATCACCGCAGATGCCTGGGTGCTTCAGGTCGTGCGAGAGGGCTACCTTCTCCACTTCCATCAGGTCCCTCCCTCCTATTTTCCGGGAGAGCCTCCGCGCCCCCCTCTGCACAGGGAGTTGCTCCTTCAGGAGTTAGCAGGTCTTCTGCAGGATCAGGCGGTGGAACCGGTGCCACACCACCTGAGAGGTCAGGGCTTCTATTCAAGGTATTTTCTGATACCAAAGAGAACAGGAGGCCTCCGACCCATCCTGGACTTGCGCAACCTCAACAAGTTCCTTGTGCGGGAGAAGTTCAAAATGCTTACCCTTGGAATCCTTCTGCCCTACCTCCAGCAGGGAGATTGGCTATGCTCCTTGGATCTAAAGGATGCTTACACGCACATCCTCATCCACCCAAGCCACCGCCAATACCTAAGGTTTGTGGTGGCAGGAAATCATTACCAGTACAGAGTACTGCCCTTCGGCCTGTCCTCCGCACCGCGAGTCTTCACAAAATGTCTCGCGGTCGTGGCGGCCCATCTCCGGCTTCACGGCCTCTATGTTTTTCCGTACCTCGACGACTGGCTCATCAGAGCAGCATCCGCTCAGGAGGTCACCACCGCCACGTGCCGCACGGTGACTCTGCTGCAGCACTTGGGCTTTGTCATCAACTTCGCAAAGTCCACTTTGCTCCCCTCACAGGATCTCGAGTTCATCGGCGCAAGGCTGCACACCCCTCAGGCGCGAGCGTACCTACCGCTCGACAGGGCTCAGCGGCTCATGGACCTAGCCGACCGCTTTCGCAGCCAGCCCCTGGTCTCCGCCAGGCGCTTCCTGAGACTGCTCGGCCATATGGCTTCCACCGTCCATGTGACCCCCAATGCCCGCCTGAATATGCGGCCTGCTCAGTGGTGTCTCCGCCAGCAGTGGCGACAGGCCACGGGCGGCCTAGCAGACCTGGTGCGCGTCTCCGAGCCGCTGGTCTCGTCTATCCGGTGGTGGCTCCGGCAGCCGAACCTGGTATTGGGAATGCCTTTCCAGTCACCTCAGCCGACCCGGGTGCTGACCACCGATGCATCCCTCCTGGGCTGGGGAGCCCATTGCCAAGAGGCACGTACTCAGGGCCTCTGGACCAAGTGGGAGTCTGCTCAGCAGATCAACTTCCTGGAGCTCAGGGCGATCCGCCTAGCTCTCAAGGCCTTCTCCCACCTGACCTCCCAACAGTCCGTCCTTGTCCAGACGGACAATCAAGTTGCCATGTTCTACGTGAACAAGCAGGGGGGCACGGGCTCCTTCCTCCTCTGCCGGGAGGCACAGAAGCTCTGCTCTTGGGCCGTCGGTCACGGCATTCTCCTCAAGGCAGTTTATCTCCCGGGCCAAGAAAATTGCCTGGCGGACAAACTCAGCAGGGTCCTCCAGCCGCACGAGTGGCGTCTGGACCCCTTGATCGTTCAGAAGCTCTTCCTCAGGTGGGGCCTCCCCACAGTGGATCTCTTTGCCAGTCCTCACAACCGGCAGCTTCCTCGCTTCTGCTCTCGTCAGCCTCACCCCCTTCGGGTGGCGGCGGACGCCTTTCTGATCTCATGGTCGGGGAGCCTTCTGTACGCTTTCCCTCCCATCCCGTTAGTCTCTCGGACCCTTTTCAAGGTTCTCCGAGACAAAGCTTTCATGATCCTGGTGGCCCCTCGCTGGCCCAGGCAGCCGTGGTTTCCGCTCTTGCTGCAACTGGCGGTGGAGGATCCAATCCCTCTGGGGGTGCAACCGGATCTCCTCACCCAGGATCAGGGGTCCCTACTGCACCCCAACCTCAGGTCTCTCAACCTCATGGCCTGGCTGCTGAGAGGGTAGTCCTTGCTCCTCTCCTCTTGCCGGCAGAGGTGGAGGAGGTCGTCTTGGCTTCGCGACGGCCTTCTACCCGCAAATGCTACGCCCTTAAATGGCGTCGCTTTGCAGTCTGGTGTACCCAACAGTCTCAGGATCCCTTCTCCTGCCCGGTGTCGGTGATCTTACAGTACTTGCTACACCTCTCTAATCTGGGACTTAAGTCCAACTCCGTCAAAGTTCACCTCAGTGCTCTTTCCGCACATCATGTGCCGGTGGACGGCAGACCTCTCTCCAACGACCCTCTCGTAGCGAGGTTTCTCCGAGGTCTCCTACTACTTAAACCACCTCTGCGCCCGCCAGCGCCTGACTGGGACCTGAATGTGGTTTTACAGCGGATCACCTGTCCGCCTTTTGAACCTATGGCTACCTGCTCTCTCCGTTTTCTGTCTTAGAAAACGCTGTTCTTGATAGCCCTCACTTCCGCTAGGCGCGTAAGTGAATTGCAGGCCCTCGTGTCTGATCCCCCCTACACTCGGTTCTACAAGAATAGGGTAGTCCTACGGACTCACCCAAAGTTTCTGCCTAAAGTGGTCTCCCCTTTTCACTTGAATCAGGAGGTGGTACTTCCAACCTTCTTTCCCAGACCACACTCCAGCCGAGCTGAGACGGTCCTCCATACCCTGGACTGTAGAAGGGCGTTGAACTTCTACCTTGACCGTACGCGGGAGCACCGTAAAGCTGCGCAGCTTTTTGTGTCCTTTGACCCCAATAAATTGGGGCTCCCGGTCTCCAAGCGTACTCTGTCCATCTGGGTTGCGGACTGTATCTCTTGGGCTTATGGGGCAGCCGGACTCGCCTTAGAAAGTCGAGTCACGGCTCATTGCGTTCGGGCAAAGGCCACGTCAGTGGCTTACCTCCGCTCTGTTCCGCTGGCAGACATCTGCCGGGCCGCTACTTGGTCTTCGAGCCAGACTTTTGCGGTCCATTACTGTCTCGAGAGGGAGTCCCGTAGGGACAGTGCTTTCGGACAGGCAGTCCTCCGTAATCTCTTTGAGGTCTGAGCAACTCCTACCCTCCATCCCGGATGTGGGCTACCGGTGGGTGATAATTCAGCGAAGATTCTATCCTTCTGTGCTGCTGAGCTAGAGGGAGCTCATTTTTGTGCTTAGGGTCTCCGGTAGCCTTGAGCTTGGGAGTCCCATAAGTGAGGACTGACTTCCTGCTTGGTCCTGGAGAAAGCGTAGTTACTCACCTGTAACAGGTGTTCTCCAGGAGCAGCAGGAATCAGTCCTCACTACCCTCCCTCCTCCCCTTGGAGTTGCAATCGTCTGCTTATGTTCTTTTTGCAAATTTTTATGCTGTCTTTTTAGCTATGTCATCTGACTGGCTAAGATGGCACCTTCGGGCGGGAAGACTACCGCGCATGCGCGCTGCAATTCCCAAAGGCTTTCTTTGAAAGCTGGGGAAAATTGCTCCGCGAGGGCTCCGTCGGCGCCGACGTCACCCATAAGTGAGGACTGATTCCTGCTGCTCCTGGAGAACACCTGTTACAGGTGAGTAACTACGCTATCTCTGGGAACAGCAGGAATAAGTCTTCACAACCCACCCACCTCCCCAGGAGTTGTATCTCTATCTTTCCTTTCCTCTCTCTCTCTCGCTCTCTCTCAGCTTTAAAACTTAACTGAGAAGAGACAGTTGGGAAAGGCAGGAAGGCAGCACGCAGGAGTGGTGGGATGCTTCCAAAAGCTCTTTGATTGGACGCTGGGAAACGTTCCCGCGCAGACTCCGTCGGTACCGACGTACCCATATGTGAAGACTTATTCCTGCTGTTCCCAGAGATCACCTGTTACAGGTAAGTAACTGTGCTTTTCTCATCAGTTCAATAGATCAATACTTGGATAGGAGAACTTTTGAACATAAACGAAGTGAAAGCCTTTTTTCTCCAAGATAGACTTCAAAAGCTGATAGTCCAAAAAGTTCAATGTTAGGTCAGATGGTCTGTACGATATACATGGTAGTTCTTGCTCAACTCAAAATGAGAGCACCACTATGGGACATTGTGTTTCTGTGGAATCAGAGGACCTGACTTACGCAGTATGTTCTAAAATCTGCCGGTCTGTTTCACTATGAATCATGCTGCAATTGCGAACTGCAGAAATTGAGTCTTATCAAAGAACTTCCATTTGCATCCCAGGAGTATTTTTTAACCAAAGATACTGCCAACATAGACCAGGAAGTGCACCGTGGCACTTGTTTAACTTGGGGGCCTGCTCAAAAGCTGAAAGACTTCTCTACATAAATCTGGAATTGAGCAATAATTTACTGCATCTTCGTTGGGATCAATCAATTCTAAGTCAATCAGGTAGCATTGTTTTCATGTCAACAAACAAAAAAGCACCTGGTCCCTTCCACTGTGTTGAAGTGTGGCACAAATTTAGGACTTTGTGATCCTCTGTTCTATAGAAATCTGATCCATTTACCTACTGGGGAATCAAAACAGATTGGCAGACACTCAGCAAAATGCATCAGCCTCACAAATAATCCCTAGATCCTGAAATTCTACAGAACATATTGCATGTCTGGGGCACCTCTCACATTGTTTTCTGCTGCTGGAAAGCAGACGGGTTGGCTGCTCACTTACTGTTCAATATCCATATCTGACATGCCTAGTGCAAGATGCTCTAATCATAAACTGGACTTAGCAGCCTTTCTGCATTATTCACTCATCCCTATAATTAAGACCCTGTACAGATTCAGAAGCCACCAAGTTCAGTGATTCTTGTAGTCCTATACTGGCCTTGACAGATTGGTTTTCTCTTGAAGATGCTCAATTATAAACTGGACTTAGCAGCCTTTCTGCATTATTCACTCATCCCTATAATTATGACCCTGTACAGATTCAGAAGCCACCAAGTTCAGTGATTCTTGTAGTCCTATACTTTCCTTGACAGATTGGTTTTCTCTTGAAGATGCTCAATTCTTGCAGACTCCAAATATTCCGAACCTTAATCATGCAGGATGGAAGTGCTTTTCTTTATTCTAACCTTAAGACCCTAGTTCTGATGGCAAGGACATTAAGCAGTGCGTAGTTGTCTCCTTGGGTCTGCAACGAGAGCCTTCCACAAAACATTCATATACATTATAGTAAAAAGTGTTTTTCCCTCTGGTGCTTTGCTGAAGTCCAGGATCTCTTTTGGTGTCCTCCAAATACCATACTTCAATATTTCTACCATCTTTACTGGCTAGGGCTCTAGATGATCTCTTCAGGGGTGACATCTCAGCACCCTCTCAAGCTGTCCATGCCCTTAGAGAGCTTTGGTTTCATAGTGTTCCATTGTTTTGAAATTCATGAGAAGCTTGCATCCATGTTAAACCACCAGTCCAGAAGCCTCCGTTCAAAGGACTTTTCATCTCTGATGAAACTACTATTTGAGCCAATATAATCCTATTTTTCAGGAACAAGCAGGAAGTTAGTCTTCACAATGGGTGACGGCGCCGATGGATCCTGCGTGGAAGTATCTCCCCAGCTTTCAAAGAAAGCCTTTGGGAGATGCACCATGCATGCATGGTCCACTACCATCCAAGGGTGCCATCTTGCCTCAATCTCCGTGGATCCCATAGGATGCTGTCCAGTTTTCCCCAGAAATGTTTGATTTTTATTGCTGTGTTTATCCAGTTGTGTACCGGTTTCTTCCTGCCCCTGAGCCAGCTCGCCTCGGTTCGTCTAATAGTTTTTCATTTTTGCATCAAGATGTTCCTCAACCCCAGGGTGTTTGTGCCCTTCCAACCGAAGGCCTCGGACCCCTACTGGGAGGTGGGGACCCCCTTTTACCGATGGCCTCCAGTGGCTTTAAAAAGTGTGATCAGTGTGGCAAAATGTTACTCGCTGATCTACACGACTCCTACCTCTGATGTCTTGGCCCGGAATAACAACTTCACTGTGAACTCTGCAGAAACATAACCTCAAAGACCTTGAAGAGCCACCATCAGCAGGAAATAAGTTTCTTTCAGAAGTCCAGCTCTGCGCCGGAGTCTCCGATGACGCCAGGCTCCAGGGCCCTCTCCAATATCTCGGTGCCCCGTGAAGCCATAGCCTCTTTGGAGTTCTGTGGCCATGGTTCCTCCAAGTGGAAATTCTCAGAGGTGGAGCATAAGAAGAAGAAAGCCTTGAAGACCGCCTTGGATGACTGATCAGGGAAGAAGGGAAAATCCCACCCCAGGCCCCAAAGTCCCAGGCATGAGTCTGAGGAATCAGGGTAGGAGCAGCCCACCAAGCTGCCCCGTAAGGAGTCGTTGGCACCTGCCGACTGGCCTCATGTCTGAGGCCATCCTCATCGAGGACTCCCCCTCAACAGTATCAACACCAGGCCTGAAACCCTTTGTGCCCATGTCAAAGGCTGCAGAGCCAACTGGCATGGAGACCAGAATGGCAGCCCTAGAGAGCAGCATATCTGCCCTAGTGGACATGCAGCAGTCGTTCATGTCTGCTTCGTCTGCCCCGACGACTGCAATCTTGACATTGAGGGCTTCCTTAGACGTCAAGCTGGTCCTTCAAAGCCAGTGGCCTCAAGAGAGAGGCCCTGGATGAGGTCCCACTCCTGTTCTTTGGGACACTGGTCATCCCCGGTGAGCGCCCGAGGTCATGGACTGCTGAGAGCAGCCCTCGGCCGAGGTGATCGCCTGGCGTCGGACTTTTACTTGGGCTTCGAATCCGAATGGGGGACCAAGGACGAAGAGTCCCCGGATATGAGGTGGCACTGTGATGTGCTCTTAGATCCCTCTTCCCTGATGACCCGACGCCGCTCCCTGCCTGAGGATGTTGCATTCCTCGATTTTGTGCGGGACATGGCCAAGGCCCTTGCCACCAAGGCGGAGAAGGGCCCTCGCACCAAGGAACTGGAGATAATCCAATACGAGGCACCCCTGAAGTAAACCTTTATGGTCCCAGTATCCTCGATCGCCGCCGCCTCAGAATGTGGGAAACACCAGCTTCTGTACCAGTTGTTAGCAGGTGCCTTGACGCCATGTACCGGGTACACCGAAGCCCTGGGTTAAAAAAAAACCCAGCTTTCCCACAACTCCATGGACGTGGAGTCAGCAATGTACCGGTTCAAGAGCCAAAAGACACATTTTTTGTCCCACTCGGCAGGGAGGTCCGAACCCTCAATGCCCTTAGCCGGAAGGCTTTTCAGGGCTCGATGCTAACATGCTGGATCTAGTCCTACCAGCTCCACATCAGCATGTACCTGAAGGAACTGTCGAAGGAGCTTGCTGGATTCTCGACAGGCCTCGGCGAACCCCTACAGAGGTTCAATACCCTAACTGATTCACAACATAGTCCCATCACACCTGTCCACACTTATTTCAACACAACCCCCCAACAGGACCAGAAGAACTCGCAACCTCAACACACAACAACATATGCAATGTCAAAACAATGACAAGCAACAGAACATTCACATACACTGCTCCCACACAATGGAATAGACTACCTGACACTCTAAGAGCGAACAAGGACCTACGATCCTTCCGTAAAAATCTAAAAACCTACTTATTCCAGGAATACTACAATTCAACTTAATCAGCCCGCCACCCATCCCATAACTAGCCCATTAAAAGCAATGATCTGTCACCCAAATGACAGCCTTCAAACACCTATACAAATACACAATACTTATCAGACCAAAACTAACCTTGCAGGACATTGTAAATAGACCAAGTTTGCTCCTACGGCAACCAATGCTATGTATATAGTTTTAAAACAGTTATAAACATGCATATAATTATTAATCCTGTTAAATGTATATAATTCTAAACCTGTTATGTATATAATTTTAAACCTGTTATATGTAACTGTTGCTTTGCTGTGCTCAAGTTATAATGTAAACCGCTACTGATCGCTGGAAGAAGCGGTATAAAAATGTAACCAAATAAATAAATATATAAAAATAACCTCTGTAGTAAAGGAATGCTCGAAGATTTTTGTCTCGGGCAGCCTATGATGGCTTCAAGTCATCGGCCAGGGTGGCAACCGCAGGCATCGGGGCTCGACGCCAGGCATGGCTCCAGATAAGTCAATGGAGATAGTTTGAGTATGTGACGAGAACCAGGCTCTCAAAAAAGACCTCGGTGCACCCCCGGAAGAAAGCCCCAGGGGAAAAAGCCCTTCCTGGGGAAGAAAGGAGGCTTCAGTGGTACTCTGCACTTTTTCTCTGCCCTCGACAGGGCCAGCAGCAAAAAGGACAGGGACACAGTCCCAGGAAAAGTCCAGGCTCTGGCCCCAGCCCAGCCTGGGGGAGCTTTTGACTGCCCGGGCGTGACTCCCCTACCCCTAGGGGGTCCTCTGCTGCCCAACTAGGCTGCCCCTAGGGGTCTCCTAGCCATGTTTGCCCACAGGTGGACAGCCATCACTACTGATACATGGGTGCCACCCACGTACTTCCCAGGGGAGCCCACCAGGCCTCTCCTCCTCCAGACCTTGCTCCTCACCATGCAGGCAGGCCTAATCAACGACAAAGTCAAGCCAGTGCCGATACATTCTATTCTAAATACTTGCTTGTCCCCAAGAGGATGGAGGGCCTCAGGCCCATCCTGGTCCTGTGAGAGCTCAACAGGGTTCTGGTCAGGGAGAAGTTCGAGATGCTTACCCTTGGGACACTACTGCCATTCAGCAGGGAGATGGTCTATGCTCCTTAGTGATTGGCTCATAAAGGGGGACACAGCTGCAGAGGCACAATGTACCACTGGGCACACTGTCAACGCCCTGAAGCACCTGGGGTTCGTCATAAACTACCCCAATTCCTGCCTCACTCTGCTTTTGCCTGGAGGGTACCTAGTTGCACCCCTATAGGCACTGGACCAATCTACCCTCCAGGAGAGGTCAGAACACCTCAGAGAGCTAGCCGCAGAGGTACACAGATGCTGGACGCTATCTGTCTGGCTCCTATTCTGCCTGTTGGGACACATGGCCTCCACTGCTCATGTGACCCCCATATTCTCGCCTGCACATGAGGGCAGCCCAGTGGTGCCTTTGCTCTCAGTGGACTCAAGCCACAGGCAGACTCAGTGACAGAGTGAAGGTGACATATTAGCTGGCGGACTCCCTCGATGGTGACTGAATCCACGCCGCCTTCAGGCCGGGATGCCCTTCCAGTCACCCAACCCCCAGAAAGTCCTCACCACAAATGCCTCGCTAATGGGCTGGGGAGAGAATTGCGGGAGCCTCCAGATGCAAAGCTGCTGGTCCCAGGAGGAATTATGGCTACAAATCAACTTGCTGGAACTCTGGGCAATATACCTAGCCCTCTGAGTCTTCTGCCACCAACTTCAACACCGCTTGGGGTTGTTCCAGACTGACAATCAGGTCTCGATGTTCTACGTGAACAAGTGGACTATAGGGTCATACCTCCTCTGCCAGGAGGCGGTAGCCCTTTGCTCCTACACTGCAGGCAGAGGGATGCATCTAAGGGCAGTCTACCTCCCAGGCCAGGACAATGCCCTAGTGGACAAATTAAGCAGGGTCCTCCATCACTGGGGCATCCCCTTAATGGACCTGTTCGCCAGCCCGGACAACATGCAGTTGCCCCGATTCTGCTTGTGCCAGCCACCCCCGTCCTGGGTGTCAGCGGATGCGTTCCTCATCTCATGGACGGAAGGCCTCATGTACTCCTTCTCAATGACACCGCTGGTAGCCAAGACATTATTCAAGGTCTATCGTGACACAGAATCGCTAGTGCTGATAGCTCCTTGGTGGCCTAGGCAGCTCTGGTTCCCACTGCTCCTCTCCCTATCAGCAGTGTTGTCGATTCTCCTGGGCTGAGCTCCAGGGCTCTCTCTTTGACACCGTTCCTCACAGGCGACTTATAAACAAACTGAGCACCCTAGGGATGGACCTAAAGTTACTGCTTGGGTTAGAAATTGGTTGAATGGGAGGCGACAAAGAGTACAGGTAAATGAAGCTCATTCTGAGGAGAAGGAAATTACCAGTGGTGTGCCTCAGGGATCTGTCATTGGTCCGATTCTTTTTAACATCTTTGTTAGTGATATAGCAGAAGGGCTGTCGGGTAAGGTATGCCTCTTTGCGGATGATACCAAAATCTTCAGTAGAGTAGACACACAGGAAGGTGTAGATAATATGAGGAGGGATCTAGCTAAGCTTGAAGAATAGTCTCGAATTTGGCAGCTGGGATTTAATTTTAAAAAATGTAAGGTCATGCATTTGGGCTGCAGCAATTCAAGGGAGCAATATAGTATAGGGGGTGAAGTACTTTTGTCCACTAAAGAAGAGCGGGACCTAGGCGTGGTTGTGTCTGATGATCTCAAAGTGGCTAAACAGGTAGAAAAGGCTACAGCAAAAGCTAGAAGGATGCTTGGGTGCATATGGAGAGGAATGGCCAGCAGAAGGTGATAGTGCCTCTGTATAAGTCTTTGGTGCGACCTCATTTGGAATATAGTGTGCAATTCTGGAGACCGCACCTTCAAAAGGATATAATCAGGGTGGAGTCATTACAGAGGGTGGCTACTAAAATGATTAGTGGTCTTCATTATAAAGCATATGAGGACAGACTTAAGGATCTTAATATGTACACCTTAGAGGAAAGGTGGGATAGAGGTGATATGATTGAGATGTTTAAATACCTCCGTAGCATAAATGCACAGGGGGAGAGCCTCTTTCTATTGAAAGCAAGTTCTGCTATGAGGGGACATGGGATGAGGGTGAAAGGGGATAGATTCAGGAGTGATATGCGGAAATATTTCTTTACGGAAAGAGTGGTGGATCCGTGGAAAAGTCTCCCAGTGGAGTTGGTAGAGATGAGGACAGTATCTGAATTCAAAACATCATGGGAGAAACACAGAGGATTTCTAAAGGAAAAAAAGGGGGCTGTTGTCGTTGTTATGGAAGGACAGACTAGATAGGCCATGTGGTCTTTTTCTATCATCATTTTTCTTTGTTTCTCTCCTGCACCCTGGTCTGGGGTCCCTCTCACTCATGGCTCGGCTGCTGAAAAGGTAGCCTTAGCTCCCTTCAACTTCCCACGGGGACATGGAAGAGATTCTTCTGGTCTCTTGCAAGGCCTCCACTAGAAGAGTATACACCTTCAAGTGGCGCCGATTCTCTGTATGGTATGCAGAAAGACGGGCAAACCCGTTTTCTGCTCAGTACAGGTGGTAATTCAGTACCTGCTTTACCTATCGCAGGTGGGACTGAAGCCCAATTCGGTCTGAGTACTCCTGAGTGCCATTGCAGCACATCACCATTCCGTTGAGGGAAAATCTCTTTCAGCTCAGCCCCTTGTGTCCTGATTTTTGCAAGGCTTCATGTTATCCAAACCCCCCGTCCCGCCCTCCAGCGGCAGAGTTGGATCTCAATGTGGGGCTATCACAGCTCACTAAGCCTCCCTTCGAGTCTCTGGCTATCTGCCATCTCCGATATCAATCCTAGAAGATCGCCTTCCTAGTAGCACTCACATCAGCTCGCAGAGCCAGCGAACTTCAGGCTCTGATGGTAGAATCCCCTTACCCAAGGTTCTACAAGAACAGGGTGGTGCTCCACACACACCCCAAGTTTCTGCCAATGGTGTCCCTATTTCACCTCAACCAGGAGGTGGAACTTCCCACCATGTTTCCGAGGCCTCACGCTAGTAAGGCAGAGACCATTCTCCACAATCTGGATTGTACGAAAGCCCTGTCCTTTTACTTACTTATTTACATAAGAACATAAGATATGCCATACTGGGTCAGACCAAGGTCCATCAAGCCCAGTATTCTGTTTCCAACAGTGGCCAATCTAGGTCATATGTACCTAGCAGTTTCCCCAAGGGACACAGGTTCCACAATGCTTGTATTGGTTCAAGCATTGATATCCTGGGTCCCTTCTTAATAATGGCTTATGGACCTTTCCTCCAGGAACTTGTCCAAACCTTTTTTAAACCCAGCTACACTAACAGCCTTTACTACATCCTCCGGTAACAAATTCCAGAGTTTGATTACACGTTGAGTGAAAAAATATTTTCTTTTATTAGTCTTAAATAGTTTACCCTGTAGCTTCATTGCATGTCCCCTAGTCTTTCTATATTCTGGTAAGGTAAACAATCGATCTACGTTTACCCGTTCCACTCCGCTCATTAATTTATAGACTTCTATCATATCTCCCCTCAGCCGTCTCTTTTCCAGGTTAAAGAGCCCTAACCTTTTTAGCCTTTCTTCATAGGAGTATCCTTCCATCCCCTTTACCATTTTGGTGGCTCTTCTCTGAACCTTTTCTAATAACTCTATATCCTTTTTAAGATACGGCGACCAGAATTGCACACAATATTCAAGGTGCGGTCTCACCATGGAACGATATAGAGGCATTATAATATCCTTTGTTTTATTTTCCATTCCTTTCCTTATCATACCTAGCATTCTATTTGCTCTCTTGGCCGCCGCTGCACACTGGGCTGAGGGTTTTAACATGGTATCCACAATGACGCCTAAATCTTTTTCCTGGGTGATGGTTCCTAATGTGGAACCTTGCATCATGTAACCATAGTTTGGGTTGTTCTTCCCTAGGTGCATAACCTTGCACTTGTCCACATTAAATTTCATCTGCCATTTTGATGTCCAGACTTCCAATTTATCAAGATCCTCTTGCAATTTTCCACAATCCTCTTGGGTTTTAACAACTTTAAATAGTTTTGTGTCATCTGCAAATTTGATAACCTCACTCGTTATTCCACTTTCCAGGTCATTTATGAATATGTCAAAAAGCAGCGGACCCAGCACAGATCCCTGGGGTACACCACTATTCACCTTTCTCCATTGGGAAAATTGGCCATTTAGCCCTACCCTCTGCTTTCTATCTTTTAACCAGTTCCTGATCCACAATAGTATACTGCCTCCTATCCCATGACTCTTTAGTTTTGCCAAAAGTCTCTCATGAGGGACCTTGTCAAAGGCTTTCTGAAAGTCCAGATACACAATATCAACCGACTCACCTTTGTCCACCTGATTATTCACTCCTTCAAAAAAACATAACAGATTAGTAAGACAAGATCTTCCTTGTCTAAAGCCATGTTGGCTGTCTCTCATTAGTTCATGACTATCTACATGCTGAGTAATTTTATTCTTTATGATGGTTTCTATCATTTTTCCCGGTATTGACGTCAGGCTCACCGGTCTGTAGTTTCCCAGATCACCCCTGGAACCCTTTTTAAAAATTGGTGTTACATTGGCGATCCTCCAATCTTCAGGTATTAGAGATGACTTAAATGATAGTTCACAGATTACTAATAGTAGGTCTGCAATCTCATATTTCAGTTCTTTCAACACCCTTGGATGTATACCATCCGGCCCAGGTGATTTGCTACTCTTCAGCTTATCTAATAGTTGTAATACATCTTCTCGATGTATCGATATTTCCTTCAATTCTTCTGCACCTTTAAATACCACTTCAGTCATGGGTAACATCCCTACATCTTCCTCAGTAAAGACCGAAGCAAAGAATTTGTTCAGTCTCTCCGCTATCGCCTTGTCTCCTCTTAGTGCTCCTTTAACCCCTTTATCATCTATTTATTTATATTCTCTTATATACTGCGCTATTCTGCATCAGTGCGGTTTACATTGAACAAACTGAAATTACATTGAACAGGGTATTATAACTTAGAGAGAACTATTTTACAGGGAACATGGGCTGTGGAGGGTTAAGTGGCATGCCCAAGACCACAAGGAGCACCTGTTGGACTAGAAACCCCAGTCCTTCCGGCCCAAGGTTGCTGTCCTCTAGTGGGATTTGAACCCCCGACCTTCCGGCCTGAAGTACCTTGCCCCAACCACTAGGCCATTCCTCCACTCCTTGCAACGGATCCAGGGCCACCGCAAAGTGCCTCAGCTTTTCGTATCCTATGACCCCAGTCACCTGGGGCTCCCAGTGACTAAGTGAATTCTGTCCATTTGGATGGCAAACTGCATTGCCCTTGCCTGCAAGCAAGCAGGAATCTCACTGGACCAGAGGGTCACTGCACACTGTGTCAGGGCCATGGCTACTTCGATGGCAAATCTGCATTCTGTCTCCCTGACGGAAATCTGCCAGGCCACCACCTGGTCTAAGGTCCACACCTCCGCAGCTCACTACTGCCTGGAGAGGGAGTCCTGACATGACAGTGCCTTCAACCAGGCCGAACTCCATACTCGCTTCGGGGTGGAAGCAGCTCCTGCTCTCTGTCCCTTCTGTGTTCAGGCTACCGGAGTGCTGGTTTGCCTCCAGACACTTGGGTCTTGCAAGAGTCTCTCAGTAGGGACTCAACTGCTGGTGATCACGGCTCACTCTTTGCAGGTTGCTGTGGCATTTTTCTTTTGGTTACAGGTTCTCTGTAGCCTGTAGCTGAGGAGTCCTTTATGTGAGGACTGACTTCCTTCTTGTTCCTGGAGAAAGCATAGTTACTCACACGTAACAGGTGTTCTCCGAGGACAGCAGGAATGGGTCCTCACAACCCTCTCTTCCCCTTGGAGTTGCTTCTTTACCGTACTTTAATTTTTGCTGTCTTAGCTATGTCATTGGACTGAGGCAAAATGCCACTCCTGGGTGGAAAGTGGACCATGCATGCATGGTGCATCTCCCAAAGGCTTTCTTTGAAAGCTGGGGAGTTGCTTCTGTGTGGGTTCAGTCTGCACCGACATCACCCATATATGAGGACTGATTCCTGCTGTCTCTGGATAACACTTATTACAGGTGAGTAACTACGCTGTCTCAAGTCTAACAAGTGAAATGGTCTTTCTAATGCAATTACATCTGCAAGAATAATTAATGAACTTTGTTTCTTTAGCATGAATGAGCTGTAAACACTATTTTGTCACAATAAAGTAGTCCTTCGCACTCACCCTGAATTCCTGTGAAAGGTAGTCGTTCATCTTATAATGTGAAAAAAATGCTACCTATTTTTTTCCCCCCTAGAATTCAGACTTTAGTGCAAGAAGACATCCATTGTATCACTAAATGGGCTCTTGCTTACTATCTTAGAAAAAAAATCCATAAGTCTATGTAGCTGTTCTTTTCCTTTGACCCTAACAGACTGGGAGTTTCTGTGTCAAAAGCATATACACTATCTAATTGGCTAGCGTCCTGTATTCAGTCTGTTCATAACATAACTGGTATCCCTCTAACCAGTACAGTCAAGCCTCATCATATTGAAGCCATTGCTGCCACTGTTGCTTTCTTGAAGTATTTTGCTTGTAAACATGTTTAAAGCAACCATTTGGTCCTCGCTTCATACCTATATTACTGTCTGGACCAATCTTCTAGCAGTGCATTCTGTCAGGTAGTACTGAACACTCTGTGTAAGCTGTTTAGCTTTCACCTTATCTAACTAGGTTGCACCTTAGTGTTGAGGAAGTTATCTGGAGCAACCCTGAGCTTGGGAGTTGACCACTTGTATGCTTGATTTAGTCCTGTTCTTTGGCAGAGAAAGCAAAGTTTGCATACCTGCAAAGAGTATGCCCTGTGCATAGCAAAGTCCCTCCCATTGCTTGAGATAAAGACCTAACTGAGGAGGTTGAGGTGTTTGCTGCATTTGAGGAGGAACTGTACATGGTCAGATCTTTACAGTAGGTCCTGAACTCTTGGAGAGCTGTTCCATTCCAGCGCCATTGAATATTGTCACCCACTTGTACATCCGGTATGCTCTTTGCAAATAAACATCCATTACAGATGAGTAATTTTGCTTTGTTACATACTTTCAGGAGTTACAATGATCCAGACACTTCTAGGAAAAGAAATACAGACAAATGTATTTCCTATTATATATTGCAGTGTGAAAAATTGCTCACCATAGTTTATGGACATAAATTGAAATATAACATAGTTGAACTGCATCCCACATCCCAATTCAACTGTTAAACATTTATAAGCTAATGCCAGCCCCCTTTTATTGAACTAACTTAGGAGTTACAATAGCATCCATGTTCCCCAGGTCATAGATGTTTGCTAGTAATATCACCCTTTATTCCATATTTCAATAATAATTTATCTCCAGGAACAAGCAGGAATGTAGTCATCACATATGGGTATTGTCGATACCGACGGAGCCTGCGCGGGAACGCTCCCCAGCGTCCAATCAGAAAGCTTTTGCGAGCATCCCACAGCGCCTACGTGCTGCCTTTCCCGCCTTTCCCAACTGCCTCTCTCCAGTTCTTCTTTTTCTGCGGAGCCAGCAGGTTGTATTCCTGTCACCGCAGAAGAATTCCTTTTTTCTTTCTTTCTTTTTGTGGTCGCGTATGCCTTCTTCGACGCTCTACTGGTACCGCCGGTCTTTCTTTTCTTATTTCTGTAAAAAAAAAAAAATAAATCTTTTTTCCTCCTCTTCAGGTGCAAGCGCCCTTTTGGGCCTTAGGCCCAAAAAGTTTTCCTTAACATGGAAAAACCTGCCTCAGATTTTAAAAAGTGCACCAATTGTGGCGGTACCATCTCCGTCACCGACACCCATGAATGGTGTTTAAAATGTTTAGGTCCTGACCACTCCATCACGGATTGTGTCCTGTGCCATGATGTCTAAAAGAGGTCGGCAGAACCGAGCTGCCAAACTCAGTACCCTGTTTCCCTCTGATGCAGCTTCGGTGGCATCGATGTCTTCCAGGGCTGCTTCTTCCTCCCGTGGATCTCGGGTAACTAAACATAAATCCAGCCAGTCCTCGAAGGGTAGATCTCCTAAGCATCGAGATGCCTCTGGCGTTGTCCTCGAGGATTCTGCACAGGCAAAATTACCCCGGCGGGAGGCTTTGGCTTCCAAAGCATTATCGGGGTTCCAGGATGTTCTCGATGGCTCGGCCTCGACAGATCTCATGGTGCCATGCTCTGCGGTACCGGCGGTCTCCTCCGATACTGATATCCAGGCATTGGCGGCGTCGATAGAACAGAGAGTTCTGGCTATGGAACGCAGTCTGGCGGCTCTCCTTGCGGCATCGACGCCCTTGGTACCGCGACAGACAACTCCACCGGTACTGGCATCGGTACCGGTACCGATAGCATCGACATTGGCATCGGTGTCTGCTCTGCTGATACCCTGTCCTCCAGTGCCCTCCGGTACCGATTATTCCCGGTACCGACCTTGGTCGGTACGGGTATCGGGCTCTGCAAGAGCATCCGGACAGACGATACTTCGAGTCCTCAGAAGAATCTGAGGATTCTGAAAGTTATGTTGATGCAGCGATGCTTCTTCCAGAGCAGTCCTCCTTCCCTAAACGCAGGATGTCTCCTCCAGAGGATATGTCCTTCCAAGACTTCATTAGGGAGGTGGCTTGGGGCCTATCCATTACTGTGGCCCCTGAAACAGAGCCAAGGGCCAAGGAGTTGGAAATTCTACAATATCCCAAAACTCCTAAGGAGGCAGCTACCTTACCCATTCATGAGATTTTATATGATCTCATGTTGAGGATGTGGGAAACACCTCTTACCACCTCTCCTCATTCTCGTAAATTGGATACTATGTATCGAGTTCCTCCTTGTCCTGGATTCCATAAGACTCAGCTTCCTCACCACTCTATTGTGGTGGAGTCAGCTATGAGAAGGATCAGAAGTGCAAAAAGGCATGCCTCTAATCCTCCAGGACGTGAGTGCAGAACCCTGGATGCTTTTGGACGTAGAGTCTTCCAAGCTTCCATGCTTTCTGCCAGGATCAGTTCCTATAGTCTCTACATGGGAATGTTCCTAAAGGAGGTCACAGATAATTTACAGACTTTAAGTCCTTTCATTTCTGAGGATAAAAGACAGGACTTTCTCACTTGGGTCAAACATGCCCAAAATGTTTCTAAATTTTCCAACCGTGCAGCCTTTGACTGCTTTGAGTGTATAAGCAGAACCTCGGCTATCGCCATAGGTGCACGTAGAACTGCTTGGCTCCAGGCATCTGATCTAGAGCGCTGGGTACAAGACAAATTGGGAAATATCCCTTGTACTGGTGAGAACCTGTTTGGTAAAGATTGGCAGGAAAAAGCCAATGAAATGGATGCTGAAAATTCCACCTTGGATAGACTATCCAAGTCCACTGCTGATCCTGTTAGAAAGAAATTGTTCAAGAAACCATCTTTTTCTAAAAAGAAAAGATTTTATCCTGCTTATGTTCAGCAGACATCTTCTGCAGGTCAGCTTTCAAGGAAGCGTCAGCAACCACCCAAACAGAAGAAAGCAAAGGCTGCTAGGCCTCCACCGGCCCAGCAGCCTCAGCCTCCTCAGGGTCTTTGACTTTCAGCTAGAGAACTTAGCCTTTCTGGTTCTGGAGGAACCAGAACCTTCCACCATTCCAGGAAGGTTATGTCATTTTGCCCCCAGATGGAGGCAAATAACAGCAGAGCATTGGACACTCTCCATCATAAAGGAGGGGTACAAGCTTCATTTTTCAAGCATGCCCCCTCAGACAATAGTGAAGCAGTTCAATTCTCCGACCTCTCTCATCAACCTGTTAGGTCAGGAGGTGGCTATCCTTCTTGCCCAAGGGGCAATAGAAGAAGTACCTCTTCATCAACAGGGCACAGGGTTCTATTCCCCTTATTTTCTTATTCCAAAGGGGGGGGGAGGCGGGGTTACAGGCCTATTTTAGATCTCAGAGAATTGAAGAAATTACTTGTCAAGAAGAAATTCAAGATGATTTCTCTCTGAGCTCTGCTACCATACCTTCAGAGTCAGGATTGGCTTTGTTCTCTAGATCTCAAGGATGCTTACACCCATGTCCTCATCCATCCAACCCACAGAAGGTTCCTTTGGTTCCTTTTTCAAGGAAAGCACTACCAATACAGGGTGCTTCCTTTTGGTCTGGCCTTGGCACCAAGGGTGTTCACGAAATGCATGGCTGTTGTAGCAGCATTTCTCCGCACTCTAGGGATATTTGTCTTCCCTTACTTGGACGTCTGGCTCATCTGAGCTTCAACGCAGTCAGAGGCCAGGACTTCTCTATTCTGTACAATGCGTATCCTTCAGTATTTAGGGCTGGTAATAAACATCCCAAAATCCAGTCTAACTCCCACTCAGTCTTTAGAGTTCATAGGAGCTTTCCTGGATACCACAAGGGCAAGGGCCTATCTCCCCCAAGCCCATTGCCTTCGCTTGGTGCAGTTAGCTTCTCAAGCAGTGCTAAAGCCTCATCTAACTGCTCGAGAAATGTTGCAACTACTAGGCCACATGGCATCCACCGTGCATGTGGTTCCATATGCTCGCCTTCACATGAGGGCAGCTCAGTGGACTTTATCCACCCAATGGACCCAGGCACCAGGATGCCTGTCAGACAAAATAGCAAACATAAGTCGTCTCATTTTGTCCCTCCATTGGTGGAAGTCCACTCAAAACTGTTGCTGGGGTCCCCCTTTCAGCAACCCTTACCCCAAGCAACTCTCACAACAGATGCTTCACCAATGGGTTGGGGAGCTCATCTGCAAGACCTCTCCACCCAGGGCACCTGGTCTCCACAAGAGAGTTGTCTACCTATCAATCTCTTGGAACTCAGAGCAATCTTCCTTGCTCTGCAAGTGTTCCACTCCCTGCTCAGCTACAAGACAGTCCTCATTTTCATTGTGACAATCAAGTAGCCATGTTCTATGTGAACAAGCAAGGGGGAACGGGCTCTCTGTCGCTTTGCAACAAAGCTTTGCGACTATGGGCCCTCGCCAGAGAGCATCAGATTCATCTTCTGGCAGTGTATCTTCCAGGCATTCAAAACTCTTGGGTGGACAGACTCAGTCGAGTTCTGCTTTCACACGAGTGGTCCTCTGCATGCAGACCAGGTGACCAGGATATTTCAACTTTGGGGAACCCCGGACATAGACCTCTTTGCAAGTCCATGGAATGCCAAACTTCCCTGGTTCTGTTCCAGAACTCTGGCTCTGGGGGCTCAGGCCAGGGATGCTTTCCTCCTTTACTGGGGTCAAGACTTCCTGTATGCCTTTCCACCCATTCCCCTAATTCCCAAAACCCTGTTCAAGCTTCAGAGAGACAGAGGCCATATGATTCTCATAGCACCACATTGGTCACGGCAAGTGTGGTACCCTCTGCTTCTACATCTCTCTCAAGCTCCCTCCCTGGAGTTAGGGTCTGCTCCAGATCTCCTATCTCAGGAGGATGGAATGTTATGGCATCCCAATCCCCAGTCTCTGCATCTCAGGGCTTGGTTGCTGAAGGCCTAGATCTCCAAGTTCTTAATCTTTCTCAGCAAATGAAAGATGTTCTTTATGCTTCCAGAAAACCTTCCACTAGACGCTGTTATGCTTTCAAGTGGAAAAAGTTTACCGTTTGGTGTTCGGAAAAGGGTCTTAACCCTCTTGCGATACCTCTTGAATCTTTGCTGGAGTTTCTCCTTCATTTATCTAATGCAGGCCTTAAGACAAATTTAGTAAGAGTCCATTTGAGTGCTATTGCAGCTTCCCTTAACCCTCTAAATGGACAGCCTATTTCCTCTCATCCTCTTATAGCAAGATTTATGAGAGGCTGCCTTCTAACTAAGCCTCCCATTAGGCCACCACCGGTGGCATGGGACTTAAACCTGGTTCTCGGGCAGCTCATGAAGCCACCTTTCGAACCTTTAGCTACCACCTCCTTGAAATTCCTTTCTTGGAAGGTTATCTTTCTCATTGCAATCACATAAGCACGTCGCATCAGTGAGTTGCAAGCACTAATAGCTGATCCACCTTATACAAGGTTCCATCATGACAAGGTAGTCCTTAGGACTCATCCACACTTTATGCCTAAGGTGGTCTCGCCTTTTCATCTGAACCAAGCGTTCTAATTACCTGTGTTTTTTCCAGGGCCTCATGCATCAAATGCAGAGAGGAATCTTCATACCTTGGACTGTAAAAGAGCTCTAGCTTTTTGCTTACAAAGAACACAGCAACATAGAAAGTCCTCTGAACTCTTTGCTTTTGATCCTTCTCAGTTGGGACTTCCAGTCTCCAAGAGAACACTGTCTAACTGGATTGCTCAGTGTATTTCCTTCGCCTATCTGGAGGGCCATGTCACAGCTCACAATGTGAGAGCCATGGCAGCCTCAATGGGCTCATCTGCACTCTGTGTCTATCAAAGACATCGGTGGGTCTCGGTTCATACCTTTACAGCCCATTACTGCTTGGACAAGGACTCCCGCCGGGATGCCTTGTTTGGTCAGGCTGTTCTCAAACACCTGTTCCATACCTAATCAACAGGCGTGGTGGGATGCTTCCAAAAGCTCTTTGATTGGACGCTGGGAAGCGTTCCCACGCAGACTCCGTGGGTACCGACGTACCCATATGTGAAGACTTATTCCTGCTGTTCCCAGAGATCACCTGTTACAGGTAAGTAACTGTGCTTTACCTACAAAGAACACAGCAACATAGAAAGTCCTCTCAACTCTTTGTTGCTTTTGATCCTTCTCATTTGGGACTTCCAGTCTCCAAGAGAACACTATCTAACTGGATTGCTCAGTGTATTTCCTTTGCCTATCAGAGTAAGAATCTTCCTCTGGAGGGCCATGTCACAGCTCAGAATATGAGAGCCATGGCAGCTTCAATGGCTCATCTGCACTCTGTGTCTATCGACGACATCTGTCGAGCAGCCACTTGGGCCTCGGTTCATACCTTCACAGCCCATTACTGCTGGGATAGGACTCCCGCCGGGATGCCTTGTTTGGTCAGGCTGTTCTCCAACACCTGTTCCATACCTAATCAACTCCTACACACTATCCCTGGTAGGATGCTGGAGATCCATGGGGGGAAGTGGAGCCCTTCTCAGGGACGCACAACTTCTGGGGTCTCTCCCTGGCACCTAAAGCTAGGGAGTCCCCATATGTGATGACTACATTCCTGCTTGTTCCTGGAGATAGCATAGTTACTCACCTGGAACAGCAGGAATTTAGTCCTCACAACCCAGCCACCTCCCCTAGGAGTTGTATCTTTCTATCTATTTCTTTCCCTTTCCCTCTCTCTGTGTTTGTCTCAGCTTTAAAACTGAACTGGAGAGAGGCAGTTGGGGAAGGCAGCACGCAGGTGCTGTGGGATGCTCCCAAAAGCTTTCTGATTGGACCCTGGGGAGCGTTCCCGTGCAGACTCCGTCGGTACCAACGATACCCATATGTGAGGACTAAATTCCTGCTGTTCCCGGAGATCACCTGTTACAGGTGAGTAACTATGCTTTCCTGCCTTAGAATGTAAAATAATTTTATATATATAATATTTTGACTTTAATTTTCACTAATCTTGAAAAAAATTGCTTTTCCTACATTAAAAGCACATCCTTCTGAGGATTCTGCCTAGTATTATCAATCCTTGTCAAGACTTTATTCCACCCCCTTTTCATTCAAATCCACTTTTCCACTCTTCCGCTCTTCCACTCTTCTACTCTTTCTTTTTTTCTTCATTAGTTAAGCATCATATAGAAGATGTAACAAGCCAAACATCCATTAAATCCAAAGATACATCATCACCTTTGTCTCTAACAGAAGAATACATAGAAGCATTTATCTCCAGGAACAAGCAGGAATCTAGTCCTCACACATGGGTGCTGTCGGCAACGACTGATCCCACGCGGGAACGTTCCCCAGCGTCCAAAATAAACGCCTTTGGGTGCACTCCACTATGCCTGCGTGACTGCCTTCCTGCTCTTCCAAGTCCTTTTTTTCATTTTTTTCCATAGAGCCTACTAGACAAAATTCCTGTCACTGCAGAGAAATCCTCTTTAAAAGTGCTTCTGCCTTTCCGTTCATCCACCGTCATTGTGTACGTGATTCCGATACCGTGTTTTTGTGTCTCATTTTATTTCTTTTTTCAAAAAATTTCTTTTTCACAATTTTTTCAATTAGGCCTTAAACCTGTCATCTTCATGATGGAGAAACCACCAGCGTTTTCAAGAAGTGTACCAAATGCTCCAGCACCATCTCTGTCACAGACATGACTTGTGCTTAAAATGCCTTAGTCCCATTCGTTTACCAGATGCCAATTCCCTCTGTAAGCTCATGACCAAGAGGGGTCATGGGAACCGGGCCAGAAAATATGGAGAAGTTTTTACATTGGATGCGATATCCCTGGCATCAACATCCTCAAAGGCTTACTTATCCTCCCAGGTGTCTAAGGTATCCAATAGCTCCAAACATGGAACAGTATCCAAAAAGGACTCGCACAACAAATCTAGATCCCCGTCGAAGACTCCTCAAGAATTCAAAGGAGATGTCTCAAAGGCGAGAATCGATGGAGAGGTCCCGCTCTGAACAGAGACTCTCTCTCCGAGGGCCTCCTCAGATTCTGGCCGCTCGGCCAAGCATCTCGAGGAGGAGTTCTCCAAAGCCCCTTTGGTGATCTGGGAGGCTCCTGAGGCATTGATCTCCGGAGAGCCCCCTGTTCTGTGTTCTGGTATGGTGGCAGCTAGCTCTGTTCTATCATTGGAGCAGACACCGGCAACCTCCTTGGACCAGCGTATGCTAGTCATGGAGAGGGCATTAGCAGCACTTTTCGCAGCATTGCTCTCAGTGGCACCGATAACTCGAGGACTGTCTGCATCGACATCGTTATCTGTACTGATATCCGATGCTCCCGGCTCCGACTCAGAGAACAGCATTGGGCACTGTATCAACAAAGTTGGTAGCTGCATCTGAGGTGCACATGCCTCTCCCTGGGCAGCACTTCATGGATGAGGAGGACTCTTAATATCAATGACACCGATACCAAGAGCATCTACACTGTCGATTCTCAGACTCTGAGTACGAGTCCTCTGATTCTGATCATCGCTCCTTTGACTCCACCGAGTTTCAGGAGGTTGGCTCGGAACCCTCTCCTCCCAGTATCAGTACCTGCAGGAAGTCACCGCCGAAAGACATGTCCTTCCAGGAGTTAATCTGGGACATGGTGGCAGGCTTATCAATTTACAGCTGCAGCAACAGAGCCAAGGGCAGTAGAACTGGAAATCCTCCAGTATCCAGCTACCCAAAGGAAGCTGCTATCCTACTGGTACATTGCATATTACACAAAATCATATGTGGGAGACCCCCCTCACGGTGTCTCCTATCAGTAGGAGACTGGACACCATGTACCGAGTACTGGACTGCCCAAGCTTCCAGAAGCTGCAACTGGACGATCTCCACACAGGACCTGTGGACAACTCAGGAATCAGCTCTCCAGATCAACCTCTTTCAGTACCTTCTCCACCTCTCGATGGAAGGCTTGAAGTCGAATTCCGTCAGGGTGCACCTGAGCGCCATCTCGAACCACCTCCCCATCGAGGGAAAACCCCTCTCAGGGCAGCCCTTGGTTTCCTGCATTATGCATAGTCTCTTGCTGTCCAAGCCGCTCCTCTGGCCTCCCCCAGTGGAATGGGACCTGAATGTAGTGCTCATGCAGCTTATGTGTTCACCCTTCGAGCCAATGGCGATGTGCTCGCTCTGGCACCTATCCTGGAAGGTAGTCTTCCTGGTTGCTCTGACCTCTGCCCGCCAGGTCTGTGAGATCCAGGCTCTCATGGCTGATGCCCCTTACACTAGATTCTATAGGAATAGGGTGGTCCTCCGTACCCACCCAAAGTTCCTGCCGAAGGTGGTCTCAGATTTTCATCTCAACCAGGAGATAGTCTTACCAACTTTCTTCCTGATGCCCCATGCCAACCAAGCATCAGCAGCTCTCCATACCCTTGACTGCAAAAGGGCCTTGCCTTCTATCTGCAGCGCACTCAGGCTCATCACAAATCTGGTCGGCTCTTCGTGACTTACGATCCCAACCGACTGGTGCAGGCAGTCACCAAGCGCACCCTCTCTATCTGGGTGGTGAACTGCATCACCTTCACCCATGTGAAGGCGGGCACCCCTTTAGATCGATGAGTCACCGTACACAGTGTCCGAGCCAAGGCGGCTTTGGTGGCCTGGCTGTGTTCAGTGTTCCTGCGAGACATCTGCTGTGCAGCGACCTGCTTTTCAGCGAACACTTTCGCTGCACACTACTGCCTGAAGAGGGAGTCCCATCGGGACAGCACCTTCGGCCAGGCCGTATTCCGTAATCTGTTTGGGTATAAGCAACTCCTGCCCTCCGACCCTTCTTCACGGCTACTGAGGGCTTCGACCCGAGGGCTCGGGTTCATTTGATCATCGGTTTCTGCTCATGACCTCGCGGAGGCGTTGTTTGGTTACAGGTTTGGTAGCTTGTAGCTGGGGAGTCCCATAAGTGAGGACTGACTTCCTGCTTGTTCCTGGAGAAAGCATAGTTTCTCACCTATAACAGGTGTTCTCTAGGGACAGCAGGAATCAGTCCTCACTACCCTCCCACCTCCCCTGATGAGTTGCTGGATTTTTATCTTTCCCTTGCCATCTGCTTGGTAGGGCTCGAGCTAAGGGACCTGATTGAGCAAGATGGCACCCTTGGGCGGGAAGTGGACCACGCATGCGTGGCAGCAATCCCAGGGGCTTTCTTTGAAAGCTGGGGAGTTGCTCCATGTGGGCTCTGTCGATGCTGACGTCACCCATAAGTGAGGACTGATTCCTGCTGTTCCTGGAGAACACCTGTTACAGGTGAGTAACTATGCTGTCCTGATTATCAAAGCATTCCACCAACAAGCCATGCATATGAGCACCCTGCTAAAATGGCTGAGCTCCAAAAGACCAACACAGCAGCCCACATCCAACCTACTATAATTACCACAAGAAAGAAAAAAATTTAACCAACAATCCTGCAACTGAGCTTTTAACTTATATGTCCCATCATTGTGGAACACCCTTCCGACCAATATCCATGGTAACAAGGATCTCACTTCCTTCCAGGAAACAACTAAAAACTCAACTATTCACCATCCACCTAGGACACGAACAAACAAGCACCAATTGTGCCCAGGTTCATCCTCCGTCCAGGTCAATCAGTCACTCAACAAACCTGTCATTTTGTAACTATTATGGCTGTACTGTTTCAACCCCTCCTTATTGATACTCCTTTTGAGCCTCCCCAGTGATGATGCCCCCCTCTTTTTTTTTTTTTTTTACCTATGTTATGTCTCTCATTGTATTTTCCCCCTTGATTTTGTAAACTGCTTTGACACGGTGAAAGGCGGTATATAAATACAGCTAAATAAATAAATAAATAAATAAACCTCTTAGAGCTCAGGGCAATCACAAATGTCCTCCAAGTCAGTCTTTCAACACCATCTCAGTGGCTCCCAGGTGCTGATCAAAACAGACAACCGGGTGGCAATGTTCTACATGAACAAGCAGGGAGAGATGTGCTCTCTTCCCCTCTGCGAGGAGGCCTGTCTTTGGAATTGTGCAGTCTCCCACTGCATTCACCTCCGAGCGGTATATCTCCCAGGGGAACTCAATTATCTGGCAGACAAGCTGAGTCGGATCCTCCACCCACATGAGTGGCCCCTTGATCCGCATGTGATGGCATGGATCTTCTGGAGATGGGGAACCCCATCCATCGATCTTTGTCACTCCCTACAATAGACAATTCCTACTTTTCTGTTCCTGGGTACCCTCCAAACTCAGCCAGGCATTGGATACTTTCCTCCTTCATTGGGCTCAGTGTCTGCTGTATGCCTTCTCTTGCACATCCCTGATCCCAAGACCCTCTTCAAACTGCAAACAGACAGAGGCAAGATGATTCTCTTAGCCCCTTTCTGGCCTCGTCAGCCATGGTTTCCCTTAGTCCTTCGACTAGCACAAACTCAACCAATGCGCTTAGTTTGCCAACCTGGCCTTCTGTCCCAGAACAATGGAACAGTCCTGCATCCCAGTCTACGATCTTTCCGCCTGACAGCATGGCTGTTGAAGGGATGATGCTCCAGCATCTTGACCTTCCCCTAGCAGTGAAGAGTATTCTCCTAGCTTCCGGGAAGCCCTCACCAGACGAGCTTATTCCAAGTGGTTCAGATTTGCATCATGGTGCTCAGACGGGAACCTCAATGCCTGTACCGCACCAATAGCTTCGCTTCTTCAATATTTATTATTTTTTATTTATTTAGCAGGTTTTATATACCGCTTTATCATTGCAATCAAAGCGGTTTACATTGTAACTTAAACTTGGTAATGTACATTAAACAGGGACATTTTTAACTTGGATGTTTCTGAGGCAATGGAGGGTTAAGTGACTTGCCCAAGGCCACAAGGAGTGCTGGTGGGAATTGAACCCTGGTCTCTGAGTTCCTAAGCCAGTGCTTTTATCATTAGGCTACTCCTCCACTCTGGTTAGGTTACTCCTCCACTCTGGTTCATATGTCCTTCTCAGGACTCAATACCAATTTGGTGCGAGTCCACCTTAATGCCATCGCGGCTTTTCACAAGCCAGTTGATGGTCAGTCCATCTTTTCGCATCCACTAATGGCATACTAAATGAGAGGTCTCCTCTCCAAGCCACCCCTTGAGCATCCTCTAGTGGCTTGGAATCTTAATGTCGTCTTGGCACAGCTTCTCAAACCACCATTTGAACCATTGGCTACCACTCACATATGATACTTGTCTTGTAAGGTGATATTCCTCATTGCTCTGACCTCAGCCAGGTGCATCAGTGAATTATAGGCCTTGATGGTGCATCCACCATATAACAGGTTCCATCATAAGATCATCCTACGGGCATATCCCCTCTTCCTTCCGAAAGTGGTCTCACCTTTCCATATCAATCCGTGATCCTTCCAGTCTTCTTTCCAAGACCAAATGCTTCTCATGTAGAAGCAATCCTGCACACCCTTGATTGTAAACTGGCCCTAGCCTTCTGTCTCCAAAGGACCGAGGATCTCTGCAAATCCTCAGTTATTCATTTCCTTTGACACCAACTGCTTGGCTCTTCCTGTGTCAAAACGAACACTCTCCAGATGGATATCAGACTGTATCTTCTTGGCTTACAACCGAGCAGGCCTCACCCTTATGGGCTATGTCACTGTTCAGAACGTCAGAGCCATGGTTCCGTTACTATTGATGAAATCTGTAGGACAGCTTACATGGTCCTTCATACATACCTTTGCTGCCCACTTTTGCTTGGACATAGATTTCTGCTGGGATGTGGCCTTTGGCCAACATCTTTTTGGCACATAGCAACAACTCCTCTCCCTGCCCAAAACTCTTGTTACCAGATCACCGTGGCGGGGACGACGGGGATGCCCATCTGTCTGTGAACACTGAATGCTTTTTTTTAGCCTGGTTCCTTTGCCTTCTCAGGTCTGGGAGCTAAGGAGTCCCATATGTGAAGACTACATTCCTGCTTGTTCCTGGAGATAGTGTATTTTCTCCGGAAACAAGTAGGAATCATTCCTCACATATGGGTGATGTCGACGCCGATGGAACCTGCGTGGAGCAAATCCCCAGCTTTCAAAGAAAGCCTTGCTCGGTCTCCTTTTTTCTCCAGGAACAAGCAGGAAGTCAGTCCTCACATATGGGTGACGTCGGCGCTGATGGAGCCCTCATGCGGAGCAATTCCCCAGCTTTCAAAGAAAACTTTTGGGATTGCATCACGCATGCGCGATCCCCTTACCACCTAAGGGTGCCATCTTGCTCAGTCTCTCTTTTTCTTCAGAGCCCAACGGACGTAGTCCAACTTCCCTCGCAGAAAAAGTGCGTCAAAACTCCAGAAGATTTTTTTTCTTCGGCCCGGTTTGACGCCGGTTCCCCTTCCTGCCTCGGATTCGGTACACCGGTATCGAGTCCGGTCTTATTTTCGTTTTTGCCCTTAGTGACTAGCGTTCGCGCTTTTTTTTTTCTTTTTCACTGGCAGCCCGGTCTTTTGACCTCGCAGGGGCCCTTTTTCCCCCAGTGGCTGCCAGCGGGTTTAAAAAGTATGATCGATGTAAAAAATTAATGTCTCTCACCAACACACATGACTGTTGTCTCCGCTGCCCCGGGGCCAGCCATGACTCGAAGGCCTGTGGCCCGTGCAGCAGAATGTCCTCTAAGGCACTTAGAAGTAGGCAGCAGCAGTGTGAAAGGATTTTCTCAGAGTCCGAATCCACCTGGGTCCGGACCTCGTCAGAAGCCTTGACGTCTCGAGAGCTGTCTGGCTCCGAGCATCATCGTAGGTCTTCTGAATGGGGGGTATCCCTCGCGGGAACACCGGAGGAAGAAGAAACCTGCGAGGGCAGCGTCGTCGGATTCCTCCGATCGGCCTGGGCCCTCGCTGACCAGGTTGTGGAGTCCTGAGCGCCTCCCCGGGTCCTCAGAGCAAAAGTACCTCGCACGGAGCAGGAGACGCTGAGGAAGATAACTGCTGTTGTCCTCAATGATGACCTCCCATTGCAGGATTGAGTCACAGCCTGCCGTGTCAGGGCTAAGGCCGCATCAGTGGCTCACTTCCGCTCTGTTCCACTGGCAGACATCTGCCGGGCCGCAACCTGGTCTTCAAGCCAGACCTTTGGAGCCCATTACTGCTTGGATGGAGAGTTCTGATGGGGCAGTGCTTTTGGCCAGGCGGTACTCCGTAACTTATGAGGTTTAGGCAACTCCTACCCTCCAGCCCTCTGGTGTCAGGCTACTGGAGGTGTGGAGTCTCTGCTGAATTCCTATCACAGCTGCGGTGGCTCTTCTAGAGGGAGCCATTTTTCAGCTAGGGGTTCTCGGTAGCCTTTAGATAGGGAGTCCCATATATGAGGACTGACTTCCTACTTGTTCCTGGAGAAAGCGTAATTACTTACCTGTAACAGGTGTTCTCCAGGGACAGCAGGAATCGGTCTTCACGACCCACCCTCCCTCCACTGGAGTTGCAGTCCTACTATTGATTTTTATTCATTTTGCTGTCTTTTTAGCTATGTCATTTGACTGAACAAGATGGCACCCTTAGGCGGGAAGGGAATCGCACATGCACAATGCAATCCCAAAAGCTTTCTTTGAAAGCTGGGGAATTGCTCTGAATGAGGGCTCCGTCGGCGCCAACATCACCCATATGTGAGGACTGATTCCTGCTATCCCTGGAGAACACCTGTTACAGGTGAGTAACTACACTTTCCGCGGAGCCCATCAGACGTAGTCTGTACCTGTCCCAGAAAAAATTGATTTTTTTGTGCCTTTTTGGCTGTCTTTGGTTTCGCACCGGTACCCTTTCCCGCCCCGACTTCGGTACCTCGGTATCGGGTCGGTTCCTTTTTTTTTTTTTCTACTAAGTTTTGATTTTCTTTCTTGGGGTGTCTTCGTGCCCATTTTTCCTCACTGACAGCCCGAAGGGTCTTCGACCATGCTGGGGTCCTTTTTTCCCCCATGGCTACCAGCAGGTTCAAAAAGTGCGATTGGTGCGGGAAAATCATGTCCATCACCGATACGCATGACTGCTGCCTCCAGTGCTTCGGCCTGGACCACAACCCGGCAATCTGTGGCTTGTGCAAAAAGATGTTCTCGAAGGCCTTGAGGAGCCTCCAGCAGCAGCATAAGAATTTCCCTGATTCCCCCATGCCTCCGAGAGCCAGGACCTCATCTGAGGCCTCTATGCCTCGGGAGGAGCACTCTGAACCCGAGCGTCGTCGGGGTTCCTCGGAGAGGGGGGTCTCCCTTGAGGGAACCGAAGAGAAGGAAGAATCCCTTGAAGGGTGGCGTCTCTGGACGATTCTGATCGGCCGGGCTCCTCTTGGGGCCAGTCGCAGAGCCCTGAGCGGCTGCCCGAGGTGTCAGAGAAGGAGCATCCAGTCAATATTCCTCGCAGGGACACGGTCGTGGATCGGCCTAGGCAAGTACATACTGTCCTAGTTGAGGACTACCCTCTGGGGGAACCGGCTTCGGGCCGAAGCGCATCAGTGCCCAAGCTGAGGGATGCAGAGCCTCTGGGACTGGTGTCCAGGATGTTGGCCTTGGAGCGCAATGTCACTGCCTTCATGGAGCAGCAGCGGGCACTGATGTCTGGCACGTCCGGTTCCTCCACCCCGATCACTGGGCGCTTGATTTTGAAGTCGACCCCGGAGGTCGAGCCGATCCTCGAGGCCTTGTGGGCCCGAGTCTATCCTTGGCCAAGATCGCGCTCAACCTCCCGCTCTTTGGGACCGAGGTTGTCACCGCCGAGCCTGCAGGCATCAGGGTGGATGGCGCCGGGGCCCTCGAGGCCTGAGGAGTTCCATGAGTCTTCCTCGGAGGCCTCCGCTTGGGAGACAGAGGTTTTTGACTCCTGCAGCATGGCACCTCACCCAACCGGAGGTGTGCAGCCCACAGGAGGTCGGCTCGCCTTGTATGCCCACAGGTAGGGAGCCGCCATCACCGATTCCTGGGCGTTACAGATGATCAGGGAGGGATACCTCCTCCATCTAGCCCAAGTGCCCAGACTATTTCCCGGGAGAGCCTATCAGATCTCCCCTTCACCGGGACCTTCTTCTGAAGGAGTTGGCAGGTCTTTTCGAGGACCATGCGGTGGAACTGGTGCCCCACCACCTCAAGGGCAAGGGGTTCTGCTCCAGGTACTAACTTGTGCCAAAGAGAACAGGGGGCCTAAGGCCCATCCTCGATCTGCACAACCTCAACAAATTCCTGGTGAGGGAGAAGTTCAAGATGCTCTCCCTTGGAATATTGCTACCTTACCTCTACCAGGGAGACTAGCTGTGCTCCTTGGACTTAAAGGATGCCTACACACAGATCCTAATCCACCCAAGCCACAGGCAATACCTACGCTTTGTGGTAGGGGGCAATCATTACCAATACAGGGTGCTCCTCTTTGGCCTTGCCTCGGCCACCAAGGTATTCACAAAGTGCCTGGCGGTGGTCGCCACCTTCTTCAGGCTTCAGGGGATCTTCCCCTATCTCGACGACTGATTCATCAGGGGCACTACAGCCCCCGAGGTGCAGCAGGCCACAACTTATACCACCCAGGTCCTTCAGCACTTGTTTTTTTTTATCAACTACCCTAAGTCCAGCCTTTGCCCGGCACAAGAGCTGGAATTCATTGGGGCAAGGATCAATATCCTTCATTCGAAAGCCTTCCTGCCTGCAGACGGGATATGTAGGCTCATGGCCCTAGACCAGGGATGGGCAAGTCGGGTCCTGGAGAGCCGCAGACCAGTCAGGTTTTCATGATGTCCCTAATGAATATTCATGAACCTATTTCCATACAATGGAAGGCAGTGGATGCAGATAGATCTCATGAATATTCTTTAGGGACATCATGAAAACCTGACTGGTCTGCGGCTCTCCAGGACCCGACTTGCCCACCTCTGCCCTAGCCAAAGTCATAAAGTGCCTGAGAGATCACCCAGATTGTGAAGACTCATTCCTGCTTGTTCCTGGAGATAGCACAGTTACTTACCTGTAACAGGTGATCTCTGGGAACAGCAGGAATAAGTCTTCACAACTCACCCACCTCCCCTAGGAGTTGTATCTCTCTATCTATCTTTCCTTTCCTCTCTCTCTCTCTTTGTCTCAGCTTTAAACTCGAACTGGAGAGAGGCAGTTAGGAAAGGCGGGAAGGCAGCACGCAGGCACTGTGGGATGCTCCCAAAAGCTTTCTTTCAGGACGCTGGGGAGCGTTCCCGCGCAGGCTCCGTTGGTACCGATGATACACATATGTGAAGACTTATTCCTGCTGTTCCCAGAGATCACCTGTTACAGGTAAGTAACTGTGCTTTCTCCGAGGACAGCAGGAATCGGTCCTCACAACCCTCCCTCCTCCCCTTGGAGTTGCAGTCCTATTATTTTCATTTGTTTTTGCTGTCTTTTTAGCTATGTCATTTGACTGAGCAAGATGGCACCCTTGGGTGGGAAGGAGACCACGCATGCGTGGTAGCAGTTCCCAAAGGCTTTCTTTGAAAGCTGGGGATTTGCTCCACGCAGGCTCTGTCGGTGTCTACGTCACCCATATGTGAGGACTGATTCTTGCTGTCCCCGGAGAACATCTGTTTCAGGTGAGTAACTACGCTTACTCTCCTGTAACAGATGCAACACCTATTTTTAAAAGGGTTCCAGGGGTGATCAGGGAAACTACAGACCGGTGAGCCTGATGTCAGTACCGGGAAAAATGGTAGAAACCATCATAAAGAACAAAATTACTGAACATGTAGATAGTCATGGCTTAATGGGAGACAGCCAGCATGGCTTTAGCCAAGGAAGGTCTTGTCTTATTCATCTGTTATGTTTTGTTTTTGAAGGGTGAATAAACAGGTAGACAAAGGTGATCTAGTCGATATAGTTTATCTGGACTTTCAGAAAGCCTCTGACAAGGTCCCCCATGAGAGACCTTTGGCAAAATTAAAGTGTCATGGGATAGAAGGCAGTGTACTATTGTGGATCAGGAACTGTTTAAAATATAGAAAGCAGAGGGTAGGGCTAAATGGACAATTTTTCCCAATGGAGAGAGGTGAATTGTGGAGTACTCCAGGGATCTGTGCTGAATACGATGCTTTTTAACATGTTCATAAATGACCTGGAAATGGGAAGAACGAGTGAGGTTATCAAATTTGCAGATGACATAAAACTATTCAAAGTTGTTAAAACCCATGAGGATTGTGGAAAATTGCAAGAGGATCTTGTTAAATTGGAAGACTGGGCAGCCAAATGGCAGATGAAATTTAATGTGGACAAGTGCAAAGTTATGCACCTAGGAAAGAAAAACCCAAACTACACGAAGTAAGGTTCCACATTAGGAACCATCACGGAGGAAAAAGATTTAGGCGTCATCCTGGATAACATGTTAAAAGCCCTCGCCCAGTGTGCAGCGGCGGCCAGAAGAGCAAATTGAATGCTAGGCATCATAAGGAAAGGAAAGGAGAATTTATTTATTTATTTAGCTACATTTATATCCTGCTTTTCATCGGGTCAAAGCAGTTTAACGAAAAAGGGAGGGGGGACGTAATCATGTCGACAGAAAAAAAGAGGGGCCGTCACCAAGAGGGCCAACATTGATGATTCGAACAGAAAGTTACAAATTAGAGAGAGGATGTTAGTCTCTCAGTTGGTGGTGGAGAAGGTAGGTCAGTGGGGCTGGAAGTGCAGTCAGTGAGAAGTCTTTTTCTGGTCCAAGATATTCTTGACATAGGATGGTTTTTAGTTGTTTCCGGAATGTGGTGAGGTCTCTGTTGCTTCGGATCTGGTTCGGGAGGGAGTTCCAGAGGGAGGGTGCATACAGTTCGAATACTCTGTTGCAGGTCTGTTGATTGGGGTAGTAGAATCCGGAGTTCGGAAGTCTGCGTTTGGAGGGCTTTGTGGATGAGTAGGATAGATTTGTATTTAATCCTTGCTTTGAGAGGAAGGATGTGAAGTTCTCTTAGGATTGGAGAATAAAACAAGGGATATTATAATGCCTCTGTATCGTTCCATGGTGCAACCGCACTTTGAATATTATGTGCAATTCTGGTCGCCATATCTTAAAAAGTATACAGCATTATTAGAAAAGGTACAGAGAGAGAGAGCCACCAAAATGGTAAAGGGAATGGAAGGATACCCTACCCCTATGAAGAGAGGCTAAAAAAGTTAGGGCTCTTCTACCTTGAATAGAGACGGCTGAGGGGAGATATGATAGAGGTATATAAATTTTGTTTACAACATCAAAATATAGAAAGACTAGGGGGCATGCAATGAAGCTACAGGGTAACCTATTTAAGACTAATAAGAGAATATTTTTTCACTGAACATGTAATCAAACTTTGGAATTTGCTACCTGAGGATGCAGTAAAAGCTGTTAGTGTAGCCGGGTTTAAAAAAGGTTTAGACAAGTTCCTGGAAGAAAGGTCCATAAACCATTATTAAAGTGGATCCAGAATATCCATTGCTTGCCTCAATACAAGCATTGTGGAACCTGTGTCTTTTGGGGAAACTGCTAGGTACTTGTGACCTAGATTGGCCACTGTTGGAAACAGGATACTGGGCTTGATATACCTTGGTCTGACCCAGTATGCTATATCTATGTTCTTAACATTAATAGTATTTATATGTCGAATAGTGTTCTCCCTTGTATACACAAAAATTAACATTAAAATAGAAAGAGAGAGATCGTTCTCATAAAGGGAAAAAAAGGGAACTTAAAGACAAGATTCATTTTCCCATATATGATAAAAATTAAGAGCTTTATCCCTCAATGTGAAAGTCAGCTTCTCCAGGACCAAGCAGGAAGTCAGTCCTCACTTATCGGTGACGTCGGCGCCGACGGAGCCCTCGCGGAGCAATTTTCCCCAGCTTTCAAAGAAAGCCTTTGGGAATTGCAGCGCGCATGCGCGGTCCTCTTCCCGCCCAAGGGTGCCATCTTAGCCAGTCTTCTTTTTTCCGCGGAGCCCTACAGACGTACCCGTCGTGTCCCCGCGAAAAAGTTGTTATTTCTTCATAATTTATCCTTTTTTTCCTTCGGTTCGACGCCGGTCTTTTTCCCGCCTGGACTCGCGACGCCGGTCACGAGTCCTCTTCTTTTCGGTTTTTCTGACTTAGTCAGCTTTCGTTTTCGGTTTTTCCCTGGCAGCCCGGTCCTTTGACCTCGCCGGGGCCCTTTTTCCCCCGATGGCTGCCAGTGGTTTCAAGCGGTGTGGTCAGTGTGACCGAAATATGTCACTGACTGACACACACGACTTTTGCCTCCGCTGCCTGGGCCCGGATCATAAAGAAATGATCTGTGGGCCCTGCGGCAAAATGTCCTCCAAAGCGTTGAGAAGTTGGCGGCATCAGCGGGATAGGATCTTCGCTGACCCCAGCCGTACCCGGACCTCGTCGGAGGCCTCCGCGTCCAAAGGTTCCAGCTCGGACCGTCGCCGGAGTTCCTCCGACAGGGGTTCTCCCTCCGGGGACCATCGGCGTAAGGTGAAACCCGCGAGGGCGTCGTCGGTGGACGCTCCTGGCTCCGCGAGGGCCAGGTCGCATAGCCCCGATAGCCGTCCCGGGTCCTTGGAGAAGGAGCACCTCACGAAGCGACCTCGCCTGGAGTCGGAGCTGCCTGCTCGGGTAAGTCCTGTGGTCCTCCTGGACTCGCCTCCGCGACAGCCGACGTCGGGCCCGACGCCGTCGGGGCCCGAGTCGGGGGCTGCTGGGTCACCTGAGCTCGGACTCAGGTTGACGGCCTTGGAGAGCAGACTGTCTGCCTTCATGGACCAGCAGCGGGCACTGCTCGCTGGCTTCGCTGGCGCTGCTGCCCCGACCGCCGGGACGTCGACGTCTAAGTCGACCCCGGAGACCGAGCCGATCCTCGAGTCGATGCGAACTCGAGTCGATCCTCGGTCGAGGTCACCCTCGGCCTCCCGTTCGGGACCGAGGTCGCCGACGCCGACTCCCTCGGCGTCGGGGCGGCAGGCGCCGCGCCCTGCCCGGGCCGACCCCACCGAGTCCTCGTCGGAGTCGGTCTGGGAGTCTGAGGAGGAAGAGTCGCCTGATTCTTTCCGGACTCGGTGTGTCCCCTCGGACTCACCGGAGTCCGAACCTCGGAAGCAGTCCCCCCCGGAGGACGCCCGGTTCTCGGACTTCGTCAGGGATATGGCCAAGGCTTTGGCCTTCCCTGCGGACCCCGAGGAGGAGCCTCGAGCCGAAGAGCTCGACGCCCTCCAGTATGACTCTCCCGCCAGGGAACACTTTACTGTACCGGTTCCTCCCATGCTGGAACGACTACTCTTCCGCATGTGGAAGAGTCCGGCCACCTCGCCGGTCCTGAGCAAGCGGGTCTATTCTATCTATCGAGTCCGCAAGAGCCCTGGCTTCCAAAAAGCACAGCTACCACACCATTCCATGGTAGTGGAATCGGCCATGCATCGTCTTAAGAGCCAGAAGATGCACTCCTCGGTGCCTCCTGGCAGGGAGGCCCGTAACCTGGATGGCCTTGGTAAGAAGTGTTTCCAGGGCTCTATGCTTGCGTGTCGTGTCCAGACCTACCAGCTATACATGGGCATGTATCTCCGAGACCTGGCTAAAGAGCTAGCCGGATTCTCCGCTGGTTTGTCCAAGGAACCCTTGCGGAGGTTCCTGGCCTTGTCCACTGGCATTCGGGAATGCTCAAAGTTCATATCCCGAGCAGCCTATGATGGCTTTGAAGCATCGGCTCGAGTGGCCGCAGCCGGCATCGGTGCCCGCCGACAGGCTTGGCTTCAGTCGTCTGACCTTGAGCCCTGGGTGCAGGACAAGTTGGTCGATGTCCCCTGCCGAGGCGAAAACCTCTTTGGCAAGCCCATGGCTGATAAGGCTGCACAAATTGAGACGGAGACTCTCACCAGGACTAGGCTTTCTAGGAAGACCTCCGCCCCTTCCCAGAAAAAGAAGGGCTCGGGAAAGAAGTCCTTTTACCCGAGGAAGGCGGCTGCCTACAAACAATACCCCCATTATCAGGCCCCTGCAGCTCCCCAACAGGGCCAGCAGGCCAAGGGACGGGGTAACGGGTCCCGTAGGCAGCAAGCCCCCAAGCCTGCGCCACCAGCCCCTGCTCAGCAGGGTGGGGGCTTTTGACTCCTTAAGCATAGCCTCTCCACCCCCGCTGGTTCCTCCCAGCACCGGAGGCCGGCTGGTTCACTTCGCCCACAGGTGGTCCGGCATCACCGCAGATGCCTGGGTGCTTCAGGTCGTGAGAGAAGGATATCTTCTCCACTTCCACCAGATCCCTCCCTCCTACTTTCCGGGAGAACCTCCACGACCCCCTCTGCACAGGGAACTACTCCTTCAGGAGTTAGCGGGTCTTCTGCAGGAGCAGGCGGTGGAACCGGTGCCCCACCACCTGAGGGGTCAAGGCTTTTATTCCAGGTACTTTCTAGTACCAAAGCGGACAGGGGGCCTCAGACCCATCCTGGACTTGCGCAACCTCAACAAGTTCCTTGTGCAGGAGAAGTTCAAGATGCTTACCCTTGGAATCCTTCTGCCCTACCTCCAGCAGGGAGATTGGCTATGCTCCTTGGATCTAAAGGATGCCTACACACACATCCTCATCCACCCAAGCCACCGCCAATACCTAAGGTTTGTGGTGGCAGGAAATCATTACCAGTACAGAGTACTGCCCTTTGGCCTGTCCTCCGCTCCGCGGGTCTTCACAAAATGCCTCGCGGTGGTGGCGGCCCATCTCCGGCTTCACGGCCTCTATGTCTTTCCGTACCTCGACGACTGGCTCATCAGAGCAGCGTCCGCTCCGGAGGTCACCAACGCCACACGCCGCACGGTGACTCTTCTGCAGCACTTGGGCTTTGTTATAAACTTCGCAAAGTCCACTTTGCTCCCCTCACAGGATCTCGAGTTCATCGGCGCAAGGCTGCACACTCCTCAGGCACGAGCGTTCCTACCGCTCGACAGGGCTCAACGGCTCATGGACCTAGCCGACCGTTTTCGCAGCCAGCCCCTGGTCTCCGCCAGGCGCTTCCTGAGACTACTCGGCCATATGGCTTCCACCATCCATGTGACCCCCAATGCCCGCCTGAATATGCGGCCGGCTCAATGGTGTCTCCGCAAGCAGTGGCAACAGGCCACAGGCGGCCTAGCGGACCTAGTGCGCGTCTCCGAGCCGCTGGCCTCGTCTCTTCAGTGGTGGCTTCATCGGCCGAACCTAGTGCTCGGCATGCCTTTTCAGCCACCTCAGCCGGCCCGGGTGCTGACGACAGATGCATCCCTCCTGGGCTGGGGAGCACATTGCCAAGGGGCATGTACTCAAGGTCTCTGGAACACGTGGGAGTCTGCTCAGCAGATCAACTTCCTGGAGCTCAGAGCGATCCACTTGGCTCTCAGGGCCTTCTCCCACCTGACCTCTCGCCAGTCCGTCCTTGTCCAGACGGACAATCAAGTTGCCATGTTCTACGTGAACAAGCAGGGGGGCACGGGCTCCTTCCTTCTCTGTCGGGAAGCAAGCAAGCTCTGCTCTTGGGCCGTCAGTCACGGCATTCTTCTCAAGGCAGTTTATCTCCCAGGCCAAGAAAATTGCCTGGCGGACAAACTCAGCAGGATCCTCCAGCCGCACGAGTGGCACCTGGATCCCTTGATAGTTCAGAAACTCTTTCTAAAGTGGGGCCTCCCCACGATGGATCTCTTTGCCAGTCCTCACAACCGGCAACTTCCTCGCTTCTGCTCTCGTCAGCCACACCCCCTTCGAGTTGCGGCGGATGCTTTTCTACTCTCATGGTCGGGGAGCCTTCTGTACGCTTTCCCCCCCATCCCGCTAGTCTCCCGGACTCTTTTCAAGGTTCTCCGAGACAAAGCCTTCATGATCCTGGTGGCCCCTCGCTGGCCCAGACAGCCGTGGTTTCCACTCCTGCTGCAATTAGCGGTAGAGGATCTATTCCCTCTGGGGTTACAACCGGATCTCCTCACTCAAGATCAGGGGTCTCTGCTACACCCCAACCTCAGGTCTCTCAACCTAATGGCCTGGCTGCTGAGAGGGTAGTCCTTGCTCCCCTTCTCCTGCCGGCAGAGGTGGAGGAGGTCGTCTTAGCTTCACGACGACCTTCTACCCGCAAATGCTACGCCCTTAAATGGCGTCGTTTTTCCGTTTGGTGTACCCAACAGTCTCAGGATCCCTTCTCCTGCCCGGTGTCGGTGATCTTGCAGTACTTGCTATACCTCTCTAATCTGGGACTTAAGTCCAACTCCGTCAAAGTTCACCTCAGTGCTCTTTCAGCACATCATGTGCCGGTGGACGGCAGACCTCTTTCCAACGACCCTCTCGTAGCGAGGTTTCTCCGAGGTCTCCTTCTACTTAAACCACCTCTGCGCCCGCCAGCGCCTGACTGGGACCTGAATGTGGTTTTACAACGGATCACCTGTCCGCCTTTTGAACCTATGGCTACCTGTTCTCTCCGTTTTCTTTCTTGGAAAACATTGTTCTTGATAGCCCTCACTTCCGCTAGATGCGTAAGTGAATTGCAGGCCCTCGTGTCTGATCCCCCTTACACTCGGTTCTACAAAAATAGGGTAGTCCTGCGGACTCACCCAAAATTTCTTCCAAAAGTGGTATCCCCTTTTCATATCAATCAGGAGGTGGTACTTCCAACCTTCTTTCCCAGACCACACTCCAGCCGAGCTGAAACGGTCCTCCATACCCTGGACTGTAGAAGGGCATTGAACTTCTACCTTGACCGTACGCGGGAGCACCGTAAAGCTGCTCAGCTTTTTGTGTCTTTTGACCCCAATAAATTGGGGCTCCCGGTCTCCAAGCGTACTCTGTCCATCTGGGTTGTGGACTGTATCTCTTGGGCTTATGGGGCAGCCGGACTCTCCTTGGAAGGTCGAGTCACGGCTCATTGCGTTCGGGCTAAAGCTACGTCAGTGGCTTACCTCCGCTCTGTTCCGCTGGCAGACATCTGCCGGGCCGCTACTTGGTCTTCGAGCCAGACTTTTGCGGTCCATTACTGTCTCGAGAGGGAGTCCCGCAGGGACAGTGCTTTCGGACAGGCAGTCCTCCGTAATCTCTTTGAGGTCTGAGCAACTCCTACCCTCCATCCCGGATGTGGGCTACCGGTGGGTAATAATTCAGCGAAGATTCTTTCCTTCTGTGCTGCTGAGCTAGAGGGAGCTCTTTTTTGTGCTTAGGGTCTCCGGTAGCCTTAAGCTTGGGAGTCCCATAAGTGAGGACTGACTTCCTGCTTGGTCCTGGAGAAAGCGTAGTTACTCACCTGTAACAGGTGTTCTCCAGGAGCAGCAGGAATCAGTCCTCACAACCCCCCCTCCTCCCCTTGGAGTTGCAATCGTCGGCTTTAGTTTTTTGCAAATTTTTATGCTGTCTTTTTTAGCTATGTCATCTGACTGGCTAACATGGCACCCTTGGGCGGGAAGAGGACCGCGCATGCGCGCTGCAATTCCCAAAGGCTTTCTTTGAAAGCTGGGGAAAATTGCTCCGCGAGGGCTCCGTCGGCGCTGACGTCACCCATAAGTGAGGACTGATTCCTGCTGCTCCTGGAGAACACCTGTTACAGGTGAGTAACTACGCTTTTTCTAGTAACGCACATATCAGCAACGTTTGCTAACCAGTCTCACTTTGTGGATGGTTGCCCATATTTCCAATGTCTCGCTGAAACATTACTAGTAATATGGATTGAATGAGGTCCTCTTAGGCCCATTTTTTAACCATCCTTCCATTCCAGCAGCAAAATAAGATTAGGAAAGCTTCCCTTTCTTGCAATGCCCCAGTCTGCTGGAATAATTTTCCTTTGGAGATTTAGAGCCGAAAGTTTCATGTAAGTCCTTTAAGAGGCATGTAAATACCAGTTTCTTTCAAATGGCTTTTGGGTAGTAGTTGGAGGTACTTTTTCTTTTCTTTTCTTTTCGTTTCCTGTTATGTTTATAGGTGTAGTGTTTAATGTTGACATTGGTTCTTAAATTCTCCAGGATCAAGCAGGAAGTCAGTCCTCACATATGGGTGACGTCGGCGCGGACGGAGCCCTCGTCTGGAGCATTTCCCCAGCTTTCAAGGAAAGCCTTTGGGAATGCAGCGCGCATGTGCGGTCCCCTTCCCGCCCAAGGGTGCCATCTTGCTCAGTCTTTTTTTTTTTTCCACGGAGCCCAACGGATGTGAGTTCGTGTCACCCGGGAAAAGTAGATTTTTTTTCTGCGATTTTTGCTTTTTCTTATCCGGTTAGACGCCGGTTCCCCTTCCCGCCTGGGCTCGGTACACCGGTATCGAGTCCGGAATTTCTTTTTTTCTGTTTTTGTCCTTCGTGACTAGCGTTCGCGTGTTTTTTGCTATTTTCACTGGCAGCCCGGTCTTTTGACTTTGCAGGGGCCCTTTTTCCCCCGATAGCTGCCAGCGGGATAAAAAAATGTGATCTGTGCAAGAAACTTGTCTCTCACCGACACACATGACTGCTGCCTCCGATGCTTCGGGCCCGACCATGAACCGGGTCTGTGGCCCATGCGGCAAAAATGTTGTTGAATACACTTCGGAGCCGTCAGCATCAACGTGAAAACATTTTCTCAGAGTCCGAGTCCGGCCGGGCCCGGATTGCGTCAGAGGACTCAACATCTCGGGAGTCTGACCCCGAGCGCCGTCGTGGTTCCTCTGAGAGGGGGTCTCCCACCCGGGAGCACAAAAGGAAGAAGAGGCTCGTGAGGGCAGCGTCGGTGGAGGCCGCTGGGTCCTCGAGGGCCAGGTCGCGTAGCCCTGACTGCCGTCCTAGGCTCTCAGAGTCGGAGAGGCTGTCCAGACTACCTCGCATGGAGCCGGAGTCCCCGAGTCACGTAAGTTCTGTTGTCCTTGTGGACTCTCCTCCGGGAGAACCGACAAGTCGGGGGCTGCTGAGTCTCCTGAGCTTGGACTCAGGCTGACGACCTTGGAGAGCATCTTGGCTGCCTTCATGGAACAGCAGCAGGTGCTGATCGCCGGTCTGACAGGTGCATCTGCCCCGACCACTGGGACCTCGACGTCTACGTCGACCCCGGAGGCCGAGCCGATCCTCGAGTCCATCAGGTCTCGAGTTGATCTTCGGTCAAGGTCCCCCTCGACCTCCTGTGCGGGGCCGATGTTGTCGACACCGGTGCCCTTGGCATCGGGGTGGGTGGCACCGAGGCCCACATGGCCGGAGCCGCTGATGATTCCTCGGAGGAGTCTGTGTGAGAGACGGAGGGCGAAGAGTCTCTGGACACCTTCTGGATCCGGTGCGTCCCTTCGGACTCCTTGGAGTCCGAGCCTCAGAGAAGGTCCCCCCCGGGAGGATACCCTGTTCTCAGACTTCGATGCCCTCCAGTATGATTTTATTCCGAGGGACGTCTTTACTGTACCGGTTCCTCCAGTGCTGGAACGGCTGCTCTTCCGTACGTGGGAGGCATCGGCCTCAGCGCCGGTTCTTAGCAAACGGGTCGATTCCATTTATCGAGTCCGTAAGAGCCCCGGGTTCCAAAAGGCGCAGCTACCGCACAATTCCATGGTTATGGAATCGGCCATGCACCGTCTGAAGAGTCAGAAGATGCACGCCTCGTTGCCCCCCGGCTGGGAGGCCCGGAACCTGGATGTCCTTGGTAGAAAGAGCTTCCAGGGCTCTATGCTATCTTGCAGTGTCCAGACTTACCAGCTGTACATGGGCATGTACCTATGAGATCTGGCAAAGGAGATTGCCGGGTTCTCAGCTGGCCTCTCCGAGGAACCCTTGCAGAGGTTCAAGGCCTTGTCGACAGGGATCTGAGCATGCTAGTTTATCTCTCGAGCAGCCTGTGATGGCTTCGAGGCCTCAGCCCGGGTAGCCGCGGCCGGCATCGGTGCACGCCGTCGGGCCTGGCTACAGTAAGCTCATGACTGAAAAGGCTGCAGAAATCGAGACTGAGACTCTCACCAGGACAAGGCTGTCCAGAAAGACTTCTGCCCCATTTCAAAAAAAGAAGGGCTCAGGAAAGAAGCCCTTTTCCCCGAGGAAGGGTGCTGCCTACAAATCTTACCCTCAATATCAGGACTCTCCAGCTCCCCAACAGGGCCAGCAGGCCAAAGGGCAGGGTCATGGGCCCCATAGGCAGAAGACCCCCAAGCCGCCAGCTCTGGCTTCTGCACAGCAGGGAGCGGGGCTTTGACTCCCACAGCATAGCCTCTTCTCCGCTGGTGGCTCCACTCAGCACAGGAGGTCGGCTGACCCTGTATGCCTACAGGTGGCCAGCCATCAAAGGGGATACCTGGGTACTGAGCATAGTACAAAAGGGCTACATGCTCCACTTCCACCAGCTACCCCCCTCCTACTTTTTCAGGGGAGCCTCCAAGACTCCCTCTACACAGGAACCTCCTGCTTCAGGAGTTGGCAAGTCTTCTAAAGGAGCAGGTGGTGGAACCGGTGCCTCACCACCTGGAAGGGCAAGGCTTCTACTCCAGGTACTTCCTGGTACCAAAAAGGACAGGAGGCCTCCAGCCTATCCTAGACTTGCAAAACCTAAACAAGTTTCTGGAGAGGGAAAAGTTCAAGATGCTTACCCTTGGGATACTGCTGCCCTACCTCCAGCAGGTAGACTGGCTATGTTCCTTAGACCTAAAGGATGCCTATTCTCACATCCTCATTCATCCAGACCACAGACAATATCTCAGATTTGTGGTGGGAGGAAACCATTTTCACTACAGGGTACTTCCCTTTGGCCTAACCTCTGCCCCCAGGGTTTTCACCAAATGCCTGGCGGTGGTGGCGGCTTATCTCAGGAATCGGGGAATTTTTGTCTTCCCATACCTGGACGACTGGCTCATCAGGGGCCAGTCTCTCCAGGAGGCCCGACAAGCCACTCTTCACACTGTTTCTCTTCTTCAGCATCTGGGCTTTGTCATAAACTATGCAAAGTCCACTTTGCTCGCCTCTCAGAACCTAGAGTTTATAGGGGCAAGATTATAGACACCCTTCAGGCAAGAGCCTACTTGCCCGAGGACAGGGCCCACATACTGATGGACTTAGCCAACCAGTTCCATAGCGGTTCTCATGTTTCCGCCAGGCACCACCTGCGGCTCCTGGGCCACATGGCATCCACTGGGCATGTGACTCCCAACGCCCATCTTATTGTGATGAGCGTTAAACTTTTCTTATTTAAACACACTTATAACGCTCATCACAATAAGAGTAGTTACTCACCTGTGACAGGTGTTCTCCAGGAGCAGCAGGAATCAGTCCTCACATATGAGTGACGTCAGCGCCGACGGAGCCCTTGTGCGGAGCATTTCCCCAGCTTTCAAGGAAAGCCTTTGGGAATGCAGCGCGCATGCGCGGTCCCCTTCTCACCCAAGGGTGCCATCTTGCTCAGTCTGATGACATAGCTAAAAGACAGCAAAAAATGAAAAAGAAGTATGTGACTGCAACTCCAGGGGAGGAGGGAGGGTTGTGAGGACTAATTCCTGCTGCTCCTGGAGAACACCTGTTAGAGGTGAGTAACTGCTCTTATTGTGATGAGCGTTATAAGTGTGTTTAAATAAGAAAATTTTGAGGTTGTGAAACCTTTCCCTCCTCATGACAAAAATTTCATAATTATTTGCTGTACCTCCTCCCAATAAGGTTGTATAATAGAACATCTCCACCACATATGATCACAGTAACTGTGCTGACCACAGCCTTGCCACTATAGAGAGGAGATAGCAGGATTCCACTTAGTTTTATAAGCAAGGGATATAATTGCATCAGAATCTTCATTTGAATTCCAGTTAAATTCAGAGAGATAGAAACCTTCCCCCCAAAAAATTCATCTTAAAACCCAATGTTTCTGATAGAGAATAGTGGAGTTGGATAGAAGGTTCTAGCAAAGCTTTATAAAGCTGAGAAAACTAACGTACTTTTTTTTTTTTTTTTTTTAAAGAACATTCCCCAACCTCTTGGGGCTCTGATTTAAACCCCCCCCCCTTAATTTCTGGTTTAGAAATAAAGTAATGTAACTGAAAATATTGAAAATTTTATATGTATGTCACAAATTTCTCCGGGAACAAGCAGGAAGTTAATCTTCACATATGGGTGACGTCTGCGCCAATGGAGTCCACACAGATCCAATCCCCCTGCTTTTGGGACCTACACTGTGCATGTGTGGTAAACCCCCCCCCCCCCCCCCACACACACACAATTTAACATAATATGGTTGAAACAGTTGCAACTTTTGTACAAGATAGAATGGGTATTTAAATGATAATCAGCTTACAGAACTATACAGTTACAGCAGGTAATGCTATTTACAGTTGGCGCAGTGAAGGGTGTCATTGTGAGGATTGTATTTGTGTTTCATGGGACGAACCTGTCTCTTCCATATGATTTCCAAAATGTTGGGTGAACAGAAAGGTTTTTAGTTCTTTTCTGAACAGTTTTATATCTTTAGTTGCACGTAGAAAGGCCGGGAGGTCATTCCATAACCTGGGTGCAGTTAGCGAGAATGCTCGGTTGCTTGTAACTTGTTTAGTTTTGCGGTAGGTGGGAGGGAATGCAAATGTGTTCTGGGAGTACAGTCTTGTTGATCTAGTGTTGGTGGATTGGGTTATTAGTTTGAAAGATAGGATGGAGCAATATCATTAATCGTCTTGAATATTGTCATTATTTTATATTGGATTCTGCTAATTATTGGTAACCAGTGAAGAGTTTATAGTAGGGGTGTTAAATGGTCAGAGAGTCTGGCTTTGCACACATTTCTTGCAGTTACATTTTGTGCTGTTTGGAGTTGTTTGAGATACTTTTTTGGGATACTATTTAGGAGGGTGTTACAAAAGTCAAAATGGGGGGTGATCAGTGCATGAATTACTGATCTGAAATCAGGAGTGTCTAAAAGGGGCTTGAGGTGTTGTACTGTTCTTAGCTTGAAGGAGACAGATTTGGTTATTTGTTTTATGTGGGCAGATAATGCTAGGGATTGATCCAGTATGACACCGAGATAACTTACTACTTTTTTAAACAGGGAGGATTGTGTTAAGAATTTTGAATGTTTGGGGGGGGGGGGGTGAAGTTAGGGTTTCTTGATATGTATAGTATTTTAGTTTTTTTTAAAGTTGATGGACAGATTGTATAAGTTTAACCATGCTTGTGCTTCCGAAATTCAGGATTCAAGTGTGTGTTGAGTGGTGTTTCCTCAGTAGTCTTTTTTTTCTGCAGAGCCCTGCAGATGTGCTGTCTGTGCATCCAGGTTAAAGTAGATTTATTTCTACAGTTTCTCTGTAAGTTTTCTTTTTTCTTTGGTATTGATCACTTCCGCAGCCATAGTCCGCCTCGGTGGCATGTTTTTCGCTCGGGTAAATTTCTTCTACTTTTTGGCCCATGGGTTTTTTGCTTGTGGCCTAGCTGGTCGAGACATCAGAGTTTAACCTCGCAGGGCTCGTTTTTCCCGCTGCCTCCTCAACCAGTGAATTTAAGCAGTGTGGCAAGTGCAACTGCACTATGTCCTGCATGGACCACCACAGTACCTGCATAAAATGCCCTGGGTTGACCACGACGTGTCTTCCTGCCTGCTTTACCTTTTGATGTTGGCTAAGACCAGAAGGAACACAAGGCAGCAGGGGGAGCTGGTTGGCAAGACTGCCTCAGGATCGGCATCGGGGGCATCAGGAGACTCTCTCTCCTGGGCTCGGTCGGAGCTGCGGGACCAGCATATGTCAGTTATCCTTGGAGGGCCTTCCCTGGGCATCGAAGGCTTCATCAAAGTCGAGGTTCGACTCCAGCCCAATGGGTAAGACCTCCGGGACCCAGGCGCGGAGCCCTTGACTTGATGCATAGAAAGATAGAAAAATGACGACAGAAAGACCACATAGCCTATCTAGTCTGTCCTTCCATATCAACAACAGTCCCCTTTTTTTCCTTTGGAGATTCTTTGTGTTTGCCCCATGCTTTTTTGAATTCAGATACTGTCCTTGTCTCTACCACCTCCACTAGGAGACTATTCCACAGATCCACCACTCTTTCCGTAAAGAGAAATTTCCGCATATCACTCCTGAATCTATCCCTTTTCACCCTCATCCCATGTCCCCTCGTAGCAGAACTTGCTTTCAATTGAGAGGCTCTCCTCCTGTGCATTTATGCCATGGAGGTATTTAAATGTCTATCATATCACCTCTATCCCACCTTTCCTCTAAGGTGTATATATTAAGATCCTTAAGTCTGTCCTCATATGCTTTATAATGAAGACCACTAACCATTTTAGTAGCCCCACCCTCTGTACTGACTCCATCCTGTTTATATCCTTTTGAAGGTGCGGTCTCCAGAATTGCATACAATACTCCGAATGAGGTTGCACCAAAGGCTTATACAGAGGCACTATCGCCTCCTTTTTTCTGCTAGCCATTCCTCTCCGTATGCACCCAAGCATCCTTCTAGCTTTTGCTGTTGCCTTTTCTACCTGTTTAGCTACTTTAAGATCATCAGACACAACCATGCCTAGGTCCCGCTCTTCTTTAGTGGACAAAAGTACTTCACCCCCTATACTATATCGCTCCCTTGGATTGCTGCACCCAAATACATGACCTTGCATTTTTTTTAAATTAAATACTTATTGAATTATTCAATCTTTACATCCAAACAGTCGCATTGAATGAACAGAAAAAAAATGGAGATATCAAATACAAAAAGCAAAAGCATTATAAGAAACCATTTTTTTCCATAAAATTAGGCCACAATATAAAGGCAATGAGGAAGTTCCAGGAAACGTAAATAAATAGACCAGAGCCCCTAGGGTACATCCTAACATCTAAACACAAATAAATTTATAGGCAGATAGGAGACTCACGCGTCGGCCACATGAGAAGGAAGCACAACCTCTACTATACTCCCTAACCTCCAGAAATGCCAGCAACTGTTTAGGTTCAAAAAACAGATACGTCCTTTTGTTTATAAACCACAAAACGTTTAGCAGGAAATTTGAGTTGAAAAGTAGCTCCCAGGGCCAAAATTCTGGGATGAAGGACCAAAATGTCCTTCCTTCTCAACTTTGTCATTCGAGACAAATCAGGAAATATCCTAACTTTAGAACCCAAAAAATCTTCACTAGCATACTTGAAGTACATTCTAAGGATATAAAACTTATCTGCCTCCAAGGCGAATGTAACAAGAAGGGTAGTTCTTTCAGTCACGACCTCCAGCGAATTCTCTAGAAACCTGTGAGGTCCCCAACCCAGACGGGGTAGAGGTAACCATGTTTACCCTGTCTCTACTACCCAGAGATAGATACTGTGTTCTAGTCATGGGGGGAAATTGCTCCGGGGGATCTTCAAAATTTCCCCGAAGTACTTCCGCACCATCTCAATAGCTGACAATAATGGAGACCTGGGGAAACTCAAGAACCGAAGATTACATCGTCGGGCCTGGTTCTCCAGGTACTCCAACAAACTACCTGTAATCGGGCATTCTCCCTTTACGCGCCATCTATCTGGAATGCCTTACCTCATGAACTAAGGAACTGCCCCAACCACTCTGAATTCCGGAAGAAATTGAAAACTCATCTCTTCCAGAAACACTTCTCCCTACTTACATAGCTCTCCCTAACCTCCGCTATAATTATCCATGTAAATAGTCCCTAAGCTTCCATGTAAATAGTTATAAGCCTCCGCAATGAGTAAGGTTCTTGTTAATTAGTTATACTGTGATCTAATGTTCTAATGTTACAATGTACTCAGTTGAAATATACGGTCCGTTATGTTCCCTGTAAACCGACTTGACTTGTAGAAAGTCAGTATATAAAAACTGTTAAATAAATAAATAACTTCCTAGTAGACACAGCACTATCCTTAATCTGGGCATTAACAAGTTCCCGCATTCCCCCCAACTCCTTTTCTAGGTTGGTAATCCTCCCAACCTGCTCCTCATACGCATTGGTGAGGTTGACACAAGTAGCATTAACCACATTTATCTCAGTCTTAAACATCCCAATTATTTTAGTCAAGGAGAGATTCAGGGTTGCTATTCCTTCCCACAGCGTTTCCATCGTATATACCGCTGGTCTCACCAATACAGGAATTCCAGGAAGAACCTCCCTCTGTGCTGGGTCAGCAGCCAAGTCTACCTCTGATGAAATCTTTCCTTCACTTGCTCCACGCTTTTCCGCACCATCAGGGGAAAACAATCAGCTCAGCCAAATCACCTCCATTCCCCTCCAAAAGAGGCGTACTTGCCGTTACAGCCTCTGAAAGGGCAGCTGCAGCTGAGGTCGAGCTTCCGGGTCACGGAGGAGGTGTGCGCTGCTCTGGAGACAGCCAAACAACCGAGACGCTCTGGGGCGATGATACTCCCGACGCCCCAGCTGAAGACGCCGCTCCAGTGCCGAGCTCGAAGCCGCACTACCCAAGTGTCCCTTGGCCCGATGGACTCAGCAGGTTCACCCCAGGAGGTAAGGGTGCCTGCTTCCGCTTTCTCTGCCCCATGCCAAACGCTAGGGGGTCCACTAGCAAACGCCTTCCTCGGAGTTGCAGCTCACCGCTTGGCACCACTATGCGCCATCTTGATTTGACCTTGCATTTTTTTAACATTAAATCCCAGCTGCCAAATTCTAGACCACTCTTCAAGTTTAGTTAGATCCCTCCTCATGTTATCTACATCTTCCTGGGTGTCTGCTCTATAGCAGATTTTGGTATCATTCGCAAAGAGGCAATCCTTACCCGACAGCCCTACCGCTATATCACTAACAAAGATGTTAAAAAGAATTGGACCAAGGACGGATCCCTGGGGCCCACCACTGGTAACTTCCTTCTCAGAGTGAGCTCCATTTACCTGTACCCTTTGTCGCCTCCCACTCAACCAATTTCTAACCCAAGCAGTAACTTTAGGGTCCATCTCTAGGGTGCTCAGTTTGTTTATAAGTCGCCTGTGAGGAACAGTGTCAAAGGTTTTACTGAAATCTAAATACACAACATCTAAGGCTCTCCCTCGGTCCAACTCCCTGGTCACCCAGTCAAAGAAATCAATCATATTTGTCTGACAAGACCTGCCTCTGGTGAATCTATGCTGCCTCGGATCCTGTAATCCGCTAGACTCCAGAAACTTCACTATTTTCTCTTTCAGCAGCGTTTCCAATAATTTTACTCACCACCGAAGTTAAACTAACCGGCCTGTAGTTTTAAACCACATCCTTACTTCCGCATTTGTGTAAAGGCACCACATGAGCTTCTCTCCAGTCCTTTGGCACTGCTCCCGACTCCGAGGCATTGAAAAGGTCAGTCGGTTGAGCTGCTAGAACGTCCCCAAGTTCCCTCAGTATTCTAGGGTATATCCCATCCGGTCCCATCGCTTTGTCTACTTTAAGTTGAGCTAGTTTCTCACGAATGCAGTCTTCTGAAAATTGTTTGATGCACCTCGCTTCTGTTCCTGTTTGTGGGTGTTTTCTGAGGTCCTGTTCCTGGTTCTTCATCTGTGAACACAGAACTCCAGCCAGCCTCCAGCAGCTCAGCTGCCATCATCCCTGCTCCCCAATCGGGTTAGAGCCGGCGAGCACGCTGCCTGACTCTACGGCCGATCATCGCAGCTAGCCAGAGATGCCGCGGGACACACAAAAGGAGCGCCATCCGGCGCGTACAACAGACTCCAGCCAGCCTCCAGCAGTACAACCTCCGCTATCCCTGCTCTCCGATCGGGTCCGAGCCGGCGAGCATGCTGCCTGACTCCACCGCCGATCATCGCAGCCAGCCAGAGATGCCGCGGGACACACAAAAGGAGTGCCATCTGGCGTCCCCGCGTCTGAGGGCCTCGCCAGAGGGCCCTTTGGCGTGGCTCTTAGGCGGGGAAATTAGGTGGCGGGACAAGAGAGAAGGTACGTTCGCTTAATGTTAAAAACAACCCAAACCACGCACCTGTGAAAATTGTGAATTGGTTATGCGAAAAGTAATGTAATCACACACGCAGAAACCCAACAAATGTGAAAGTACCCAAACACGATCTGTTTTAGTCATATGAATCAACTACTGCTGCTAACCAGACCTACAAGATCTACATGAGCCCGTCAAATTACCTGCTGTAATTCTACTAATGCAAAGTAGCCTACTGTACATAATTTGTATAACCCGTTAGAATCATCTACTGTATAAACCTGTTAGAATTATCTACTGCAATGCGCTACTGATGCAAAGTTGCCCTTCAAAATCTGTACAACCCGGTTAGAAGTATCTACTGTATAAACCTGTTAGAATTATCTACTGTAATGCTCTAATGGTGCAAAGTAGACCTACAAGATCTGTATTAGCCGGTTAGAATTAACTTCTGTAATCGTCCATGATGAAATAGAAAACACAGCCATATTCAAGCCGCCTACGTCATTACTCCTTCTGCTCTCCAAACCTACCTATTGTTTAGAGATTCAATAGCCTACCCTGATATTGTCAGAAGTCCCTGACCAAATTCTGCTTCCGTACATCCAAGATGGCATTCTCCTTACTAGCCTTTATCAGCTGTTACCTCTTCTCCAACCTATTCCACAGTACCTTCACTCTCACCACCAGCTACAGCCCCATTCCAGTCCTACAAGGCCTAGGAAAAAGATGTTCAGGTGGTCCCTGTCAGCCACCAGCAGAACCTAAGCACAACCTACACCCACACTTGCTCTACATATCCCTTCAGCATACCACAAAGTCCCAGGTAGAAAAGCACTTAAATCCTCGCATCCTGAAATGCGCCCTCATAAATGCACGCTCGGTCCGCAAGAAATGGACAGCCATCTCTGACCTTATAACCAACTACTATTTAGACACTTTGCTTGTTACAGAGTTATGGTTGTCCAACTCAGATTCAGTCCTCCTCAACCAACTCATCCCTCAACTTCTCAATCCACACCTGCCACAGAACTAACTGCAGAGGCGGAGGCTCCTTCCTCCTCGTAAAGACGGAGCTCCAATTTCAACTACTCGCATCCACTAGTACCATACACCTGGATTCAATCACCATAACCAGCAAATACAGCTCCAATTAGACTATTTACAGATCCCTGTCTTCTTCCCCCGAAGACCTCTCGACTATAATAGACCTCGCCTGCAACCCCAAGAACCCACACTTACCAAACTGGGTAAAGGGTGACTTTAACTTGCCAGCTCTCCAAAGCACCCACTTCGAAGCCTTCCTCGAAGCACTCAACGAGCTAAGTTACAAACAGATAATCAATGCCCCTACCCACTTAAAAGGAAATACACTGTATCTTGTCTTCGCTCCACTACCAGCCATATGCCCAAACTACAACCCCGATCTATCCATCACTCCAGTCCCATGGTCCGACCACAGCTTAATTAAATTTCAGATGCCCATGAATCAAGGTCTCAACACTCTGTGGAAGGCAGCCGATGCTTCCTCAGCACTCAAAGGACGATTTTGGCTCTTCAATAAAGAGGAAATCATTGAGAAAGTCCTTCCAAACCTCAGCTTGACATCACCCAATCTTGACTCGCTGATATCCACCTGGAACAACAGCCTTAGCTCCTTTGTACGTCTACCTGCCTCAAATAAGTCACCAGGAAGAAGAAAATCAGTACGATGGTACTTCTCAGAAATACGGACATCACTACTCGTTCTCAGGAAGCTCGAAAGACGATGGCGACGTTCATGGTACTCTGACGACCAGGCAGCCTATACATCCCACTTAAAAGTACACGGCGAAGCAGTATCCAAGAAAATGAAAGAACATCACTCCGAACTCTTGCTATGCTCCCTAAATAAACCTCATGACCTCTTCAACATCGTCAAGACCCTGACTAAGGAGTCTTCTCCCACCCAACCAAGCCTGCTACACCCTCAAGAGTTTGCTGACTACCTACGGGCCAAAACCAGCCTAACCAACACCGCCACTAATTCCACATCAGGCCACAAACCACACCATCTAACGCCGCTGTCCTCCTTCACGCTCCCTTCCGAGAGATGCATTGAGGACATCATCTATCGACACCACCACAGCTCCCAGTGACCCTTGCCCAGCATTCTGGATAAGATCGCTGCGGGCGGGATTCAGCCCATTCCTAGCCAAAATCATGGAGCTCTCCTTTTCAATAGGGACATTCCCACCGATTATAAAACTAACATCTATTCGGCCCCTCCTAAAGAATAACAAGCTGAACCCCCAGAAGGTGGAATCCTATCGCCCGATCTCCAGCATCCCCATGCTTGCCAAGATAATCGAGAAGGTAGTTCAACGCCAAATCCAGCACCACATCGAGACCACCGCTCCTCTCGATCCATGCCAGCACGGCTTCAGAGAACTACATGGCGTCGAGACACCCCTCACCATTCTACTCAGCACCTTAATCACAGGGATCAATAACATCAGACAAGGCTTTGCTCTATTCTTCATGGACATTGCCTCTGCGTTCGACTCAGTCAACCACGAGCCGCCTCTTGCACGCCTCCAAGAGAAGGGAATCCATGGTTCAGCTTTGAGTTGTTGCAAGTCATACCTATCAGACAGATGGCAACAGGTACAAACTGACACCACGACCTCTGAGCCTTTTCAACAAAAGCAAGTTGTCCCCCAAGACTCCTCACTCTCAGCCCTCCTGTTCAACATATACATGCAGCCCACCTGTTCAATCATCCGCTCCTTCAATATCTCCTGCCTGGTGTATGCCGATGATGTCCTGCTTTTCACACCATTCTCTATTGACCAGCCTGACGTCTCGCCATTAACGAAATGCTTTGATGCTGTCACCGACTGGCTGCACAGGCAAAGCCTCAGAATCAATCTCAACAAGACTGATGTCCTATTCATCACCAGAAATCAATCCTTATCTCCAGGAACAAGCAGGAATGAGTCTTTACATATGGGTACGTCGGTACCGACGGAGCCTGCACGGGAATGCTGCCCAGCTTCCAATCAGAAAGCTTTTGGCAGCATCCCTCGCGCCTGTGCAGTGACTTCCCGCCTTCTCCACAGCCTTTCAGTTTTCGTTTTTCCGCGGAGCCGGCAGGACGTCCTCCTGTCACTGCAGAAACCTTTCTTTTTAATTACTTTAGTTTTTTGTTATCTCCAGGAACAAGCAGGAATAAGTCCTCACATATGGGTACGTCGGTACCGACGGAGCCCGTGCGGGAAAGCTCCCCAGCTTCTTAGAATAGAAGCTTTTGGGACCTCCCACTGCACATGCGCACTGCCTTCCCGCCTTCCTGAACAGCTCTCCTCAGTTTCTCTTTTTCCGCGGAGCCAGCAGGTCGTGTTCCTGTCACCGCTGAAGAAATTGTTATTTTATTTGTTTCTTTAGACCGCGTACCTGCCTTCCCCATACCGATACCGGTATCGCCGGTCTTTTCTTTCTTTCTTTAAAAAATTATAATTCTTTTTTCTTATTTTTTAGCTTTTTGGTCACTTCAGAGAGGCCTCTCGGCCTACTCAATTTCTCCTCATGGAGAAGCCAGCCCCTGGATTTAAGAAGTGTACCAAATGTAATGCTGTTATTTCAGTCACAGACACCCATGACTGGTGTCTGAAATGTTTGGGGCCTGACCATTCCATACCGGACTGCCCATCTTGCTCCCACATGTCTAAACGTGGGCTGCAGAACCGGGCCAACAAATTCCATGTGCTGTTTGCTTCAGAGAATACAGCATCACAGTCATCCAGGTCTTCTTCTCCGGATGGATCTCAGGTAACCAAACCTTCTGTGGGCAAGTCCTCAAAGAGCAAATCTCCTTCAAAGCATCGAGAGGCTCTTAGCTTAGAACTTGAGGACCCTGCCCCAGCCAAACAACCCCGGCGGGAAGTCCAACTTCCAAAAACGCCAATTCAGGGGTCTCAGGTTGATATCGATGCTACGGCCTCGACAGATCACCTGTTAGCCTGCTCTGGGGTACCGGGTCACTCCGGTACCGACATCCAGGCAGCTATGGCGTCCATGGGCGATACTGTACAGTCCATGCAGCAGGCCGTCATGGCTTTCATTAAAGCTGCAACGCCATCGGTTCCGCTTTCAGCGGTTCCGGGCCCGATACCGGTATCGTCCGCCATGCCGGTATCGAGGCCGTCCACCTCTAAACGCAAGTCGGTACCGTATGGGCTTTCGCTCCATACCGGTTCCATACCCGATACGCCCGATATCGATACCGATCGGTACGCGTATCGTGCGTTAGAGGACAGCACCGATTCCTCTGAGGATTTTCACTCCTCTGATGATTCTGCTGAGTTTTCACTCAACTTACCTGAGGAGCCCTCTTCTCCTAAAAGGAGAATATCCCCTCCAGAGGATTTGTCCTTCCAGGACTTTGTTTTAGATATGGCTACAGCCCTTTCTATTACCACATCCTCTGAAAAGGAACCCAGATCCAAAAAACTGGATATTTTGGGATACTCAAAGGCCCCTAAGGAGGCAGTTACCCTGCCTATCCATGAAATCCTTCAAGAACAACTGATGGATTTCTGGGAAAATCCTTTGACTTTGTCTCCTTATTCCCGTAGGTTGGACACCATGTATAGGGTCCCTCCTTCTCCTGGTTTCCAAAAGACTCAATTGCCCCACCACTCTATTGTGGTGAAGTCTGCAATGAAGAAGATTAGGAGTACCAAAAGGCACTCTTCCACCCCTCCAGGACGGGAATGTAAGACTTTGGACTCTTTTGGTAGGAAAATTTTCCAGGCTAGTATGCTTATAGCCAGGATTAATTCCTACAGTCTCTATATGGGCATGTTCCTGGAGGAACTTGCCAAAAAGGTGCGGCATTTTGCCCCCTTTATCCCTGAGGATAAAAAGCAGGGATTCCTTTCCCTAGTGAAACAACTCTTAGAGGTTTCTAAGTTCTCTAATAGGGCAGCATATGATTCCTTTGAGGGAGCCAGTAGGGCTTCGGGCATTGCTATTGCAGCCCGACGTCTTGCTTGGCTCCAGGCCTCTGATCTGGAACCTTGGGTTCTAGATGGCTTACGGAATCTGCCCTGTACAGGTGAGAACTTATTTGGGGAAGAGTGGCAAATCAAAGCCACCCAGATGGATGCTGAAAATGCCACCTTGGAAAGACTTTCAAAGTCCACTTCAATTCCTACTAAGAAAAAGTCTTTTAAAAGGCCTTACTATAAGAAGGCCAGAGTTGCTTCAAATACTGGCCAGCAGTCTTCTCAACCTCGCTATACTGCTAAGCGTCAGCAATCCAAACAAGCACGAGCTAAGCCTGCAGCAGCTACTGTAGCTCAGCAGGCTCCAACCCCTCAGGGGTTTTGACTTGCTCCTAGGGAACTTGCCACTTCTGGTTCTAACACAACCAGAACCTCTCACCATACCCGGAAGGTTGGTTCACTTTGCTCCCAGATGGGAACAAATCACAACAGAACAATGGACCCTCTCTATCATTCGAGAGGGTTACAAACTTCATTTCTCCAGCCTTCCTCCCCATCATATGGTGAGACCATTCAATTCTCCCCCATCTCTCCTAACCCTGTTGGGTCAAGAGGTTTCCTCTCTTCTTGCCCAAGGGGCCATAGAAGAGGTTCCTCTTCCTCAACAAGGGTCCGGTTTCTACTCCCCTTATTTTCTCATTCCAAAGAAGACAGGGGGATTCAGACCAATCCTAGATCTGAGAGAATTGAACAAATTTCTCTTCAAGGAGAAATTCAAAATGCTGTCTCTCGGCATTCTCCTTCCTTACCTCCAGGGTCAGGACTGGCTTTGTTCTCTAGACCTACAGGATGCGTATACACATATACTCATCCATCCATCCCACAGAAAGTATCTTCGCTTTCTGTTTCAGGGAAAACATTTCCAATACAGAGTACTCCCCTTCGGTCTAGCCTCTGCTCCAAGAGTATTCACAAAATGCATGGCAGTCGTAGCCGCATTTCTAAGAGGCATGGGAATCTTTGTCTTCCCATATCTGGACGACTGGCTCATCCGAGCTCCAACTCAGTCACAGGCCCAGATTTCCCTGGACCACACAAGGAGCCTTTTGCAGTATCTGGGACTGGTAGTAAACCTTCCCAAGTCCCAACTCATCCCTACTCAATCTCTAGAATTCATAGGGGCCCAGTTGGACACCATCACTGCAAGGGCCTACCTTCCACATGTTCGAGGCCAGCGCCTCCTGAGTTTGGCCTCCCAAGCTCAGTCCAGCACTCACTTGACAGCCAGGGAAATGCTACGCCTACTGGGTCATATGGCCTCCACAGTGCATGTGGTGCCCTATGCTCGTCTTCATATGAGAGCAGCTCAATGGACCCTGGCCACTCAGTGGACTCAGGCGTCAGGAGCGCTCTCAGACCAAATACAAACCTCCGATCGTCTGTTTTGGTCCCTCCACTGGTGGACTTCCACCAAGAATCTGTTGTTGGGGGCTCCATTTCAACCATTGCTACCCCAAGCAACCCTCACAACAGATGCCTCCCAAACAGGGTGGGGAGCCCATCTGCAAACTCTCTCCACTCAGGGCACTTGGTCTCTACAGGAGACCACCCTTCATATCAATCTTCTGGAACTGCGAGCAATTTACCTTGCCCTCAAGGTCTTCCACTCCCTCCTAGCCAACCTCACTGTCCTAGTTCAGACGGACAATCAGGTGGCCATGTTTTACATAAACAAACAAGGAGGGACGGGCTCTCTGTCGCTTTGCAACGAAGCTCTAAGACTATGGGCCTTCGCCAGAGAGCATCAGATTCACCTGCTAGCAGTGTATCTCCCAGGAGTTCAAAACTCTCGGGCAGACAGGCTCAGTCGAGTTCTGCTGCCACACGAATGGTCCCTACATTTGGACCAAATAAACCGAATCTTTCAGGAATGGGGGACCCCGGACATAGACCTCTTTGCAAGTCCGTGGAATGCCAAACTTCCCCGGTTCTGTTCCAGAACTCCGTGTCAGGGAGCTCAGGCTACGGACGCCTTTCTCCTGAATTGGAATCAGGCATTCCTATATGCCTTTTCCACCCATTCCTTTGATTCCCAAGACTCTGTTCAAACTCCAGAGGGATCATGGAACTATGATCCTCATAGCTCCACGCTGGCCACGCCAAGTGTGGTTCCCTCTACTTCTACAGCTCTCCCAGGGATCCTACTTGGATCTGGGAGCTGCGCCAGACCTCCTGTCTCAGGAGGAGGGGACTTTGTGGCACCCAAACCCCAAATCCCTTCACCTCAGTGCTTGGTTACTGAAGGCTTAAGCCTTCAAGACTTTCATCTTTCCCAACCAGTGAAAGATATCCTTTCTGCCTCTAGGAAACCCTCTACCAGGCGTTCCTATGCTTTCAAATGGAAACGTTTTTCCATTTGGTGTGCTCAGCAGGGTCTTGACCCTCTGGCACTTCCTTTGAATTCTCTTCTTGATTATCTCCTGCATCTATCCAATGCAGGCCTCAAGACGAATTCGGTAAGAGTCCATTTAAGTGCTATTGCAGCATCCTTGAAACATATAAATGGACAACCTATCTCCTCTCATCCTCTTGTTGCAAGATTCATGAGAGGCCTGACTCTCACTAAACCTCCCATCAGACCACCCCCGGTCGCATGGGATTTGAATCTAGTGCTCGGTCAACTTATGAAGCCACCTTTTGAGCCAATGTTTTCCACCTCCTTGAAATTTCTTTCCTGGAAGGTCATCTTCCTCATTGCAGTCACTTCGGCTCGCCGCATCAGTGAGCTGCAGGCTTTAGTGGCTAATCCACCTTACACAAGATTTCATCATGATAAGGTGGTCCTTAGGACGAATCCCCACTTTATGCCTAAAGTGGTCTCGCCTTTTCATCTTAATCAAGAGGTATATCTACCTGTCTTTTTTCCAGCTCCTCATGCATCCAATGCAGAGAGGAACCTTCATACTCTGGATTGTAAAAGAGCTCTCGCTTTTTACCTTAATAGGACTCAGCCACATCGAAAGTCTTCTCAACTTTTTGTGGCCTTTGATCCTTCCCATTTGGGACTTCCAGTCTCCAAGCGTACACTTTCCAATTGGATTGCTCAGTGTATTTCTTTTGCTTACCAGAGCAAAAACATTTCTCTGGAAGGCCATGTCACTGCTCACAATGTGAGGGCCATGGCAACTTCTATGGCTCATCTGCACTCTGTTTCCATAGATCAGATCTGTCGAGCCGCTACCTGGGCCTCGGTTCATACCTTCACAGCCCATTACTGTTTGGACAAGGACTCCCGCCGGGATGCCTTGTTTGGCCAGGCTGTCCTCAAGCACCTGTTCCATTCCTAAACAACTCCTGCCCACCTTCCCAGAATGGATGCCTGAGATCCATACGAAGATGGCGAACCTTTACAGGGGATCCCATGCATCTAAGCTAGGGAGTCCCCATATGTGAGGACTTATTCCTGCTTGTTCCTGGAGATAGCACAGTTACTTACCTGTAACAGGTGATCTCTGGGAACAGCAGGAATTAGTCCTCACAACCCACCCACCTCCCCTAGGAGTTGTATCTTTTATCTATCTATCTTCCTGTCCTCTCTCTGTTGACTCAGCTATAAACTCGAAACTGAGGAGAGCTGTTCAGGAAGGCGGGAAGGCAGTGCGCATGTGCAGTGGGAGGTCCCAAAAGCTTCTATTCTAAGAAGCTGGGGAGCTTTCCCGCACGGGCTCCGTCGGTACCGACGTACCCATATGTGAGGACTAATTCCTGCTGTTCCCAGAGATCACCTGTTACAGGTAAGTAACTGTGCTTTCTTGTGGTCGCGGCTGTATTTCCCGCTCCCGCCGGTGGATTTTTGACTAAATTCTGAAAGACTTTTTCTTCAGTTTTTTGCCTTAACGTTTTGGGCCTGCTAGGCCTTTTTCATTATGGAGCCTTCTTTTCCTAAGAAGTGCATCCGATGTGGAAACACCTGTTTCTTTTTAGACACCAATAGTTGGTGTCTCAACTGTGTGGGTCCTGACCCTTTTTCCCCTGACTTGTCAGGGGATAATTTTGTGAGAAAACCTTCAGTTTTTAAAGTTTCCCTCGATACTGTTTTTTCCTCGGCAGTGAGGGTACCCGGTTTCTCTACTTCAAAGGCTCAGGTAACCCAAAAACAGTCTGTTAAGACTAGTCAATGCTTGAGTGGTATGTCCCATGCCCAGCATGGTGACGGCTCCGGCCTTACCCTTAAGAATCCATTGGCATTACCCCTGCGGGAGTCTTCGGGCTCCAAAGCGTTAAAGGGGTTTCAGGATGTTCCTGGGGCTCACCCCTCACAGAACATGCCTGAGCTATGCGCGGGGGTGGTATCCGCTTCGAGCGGTACCGAGCCTCCAGCATCGGCACCGGGGTCGAGTATTCCACTCTTCACCAGGGATCGTCATCGGGCATCCTCGGTACCTTCGGGACCGATCGATACGCACTGCATTGACTTCCCTCAATCTCAGCCATGCTCCGGGACGGTACCGGAGTCGATCGGTTCCGATACCCTGGCATCGGCATCGAGATGGACCGCCTTTGCAAGAGGTGCTCATCGGGTATCCTCGGTACCGTCTGTATCGATCGATGTAACCCAGGCTGCCTTGGTGGTATCGGCATCGCTGATACTGCCACCGGCGTCGGAACCCTCGCGACATGAATCAATAGCCTCGCTTCCTCCGATGCCGAGTCTTGAGCCGATATCTAGTCTCGAGGACTGCGTACCGACGCGTCCCGGAACCGACTCTTGTCATTTCCAGATAGGCAGTTCCGAAGATCCTAGCCATAACTCCCTCATGATCTCGGTACCACTGCAGCAGTTCCCGATGGCAACTTCACCTGCTAATCCTGTATCAGTATCGATGTCGATGCCTGTTCTTGCACCGATGCCTAGTTTGGAACCGATGCCTGGCATTGGTGCAGTACACTGTAAGTCCTCGGGTGCTCAGGCTCTTTCTTTAGCCTTACCAGGGATGGTTCCCATAGGAGATCAGTCTTTTCAGGCTTTTCTCCTGGATATGGCAACCTTTCTTAATATTTCTATCCCTGGTTGTGATCCTACCCATGGCTCACCGACACAAATGCAAAATATAAGGCTTCCTTTACATCCTGCTCTGCAGGATCTCCTTCTCAGGGTCTGGAAATTGCCCTTACGCCTTCCTCTAGTTTCTACAGACATTGAGGTTCGGTACCGGGTGCCACCCTCTCCAGGGTTCCAAAAGCCTCAACTTTCTCATCGTTCCCTTGTAGTGGAATCGGCACTGAGGAAAGTTAAGAGCAAGAAGAAGCATTCTTCTTATCCGCCGGGTCATTCTTCAAGGACACTCGATGCTTTTGGCCGTCAGGCCTTCCAAAACTCTATGCTGGCCTCCAGAGTTCTCTCATATATTTTTCACATGAGTCTAACACTCCAGGAAGTCACAGAGAAATTGTCTCTTTTGACCCCTTTTTTACCAGAGCCCAAGGCTACTGATTATTCCGTGCTCATCAATCACAGCCGGAATATATCCTGGTTCCTGTCTCGGGCTTCTATAGACTCTTTTGAGTCCGTTAGCAGATCCTCTGCTATTGCCATTGCAGCACGTCGCAGAGCCTGGCTTGAGGCTTCAGACTTGAACAAACGGGCACCAACTATACTAGCTCATTATCCTTGTACAGGAGAAGCTCTCTTCAATAAGGAGGCTTTACGTCAGGTTGCTCAATGCTCCACTGACTCTTCTTCCACTAGAAACCTTTCTAAGCCACCTCCTTCTTCAAAGATTAGGAAATGTCATACCAAACCTTCTTTCTCTACGAAAAGAAAGTTTCATTCATTTCCTGCCCATCATTCGGCTGTACCTAAACAAGGGACGCCTCAGCCTAGTCTGAAGTTCTCCACTTCTGGCCAGTCTCAGCATTCCCAGCAACCATAGGGGCCGGGAATTGTAACTTACATCACTTCTCCATATTAGAAGCTTATTCACTGTGCTTTTCTTTTCAGTGTATTAATTTCTGGGGGGAAAAATTTTTTGTTCAGGGATAAAAGAGCAGTTACAACTATCCCCTGATAGTTTTTATCCCAATTGAACATTTTTTCCTTAAGTTGACTTACCCTATGGGTACGTCACCCTCTAATTACTTAAGGGGTGCCATACTGAACAGCTTCTCTAGCAAGCTCGTTCCCCAGACAGAGACAAAAGATATCTCCTCTCTTTTCTTCTGTTTTTTCCCTTATTCAGCACTGGACAACATCTCTGCTGTTTCCGTCAGCAGCTCTGCCTGCAGGAGTTACAGTAATAGTATTGCTGGGACTTTTCCAAAGTTCCAGTCCCCTATTCAAACTTTTGTCTAGCCTCAGTAGTGATTCCAAACTATTTGGATCCTCCTACTCGTTTAGGCTTTCTCACATTATTCTACCATCTCCTCTCCTAGGATATGGCTACACACCTGACTTCAGTCAGTTTATCTCATAGCTCTCCTGCACAATGCTCTCTGTAGTCTTCAGAGAAGCTTTCTACTATGAGGGCCTTGCTATAGAGCATTGACCTTGTCTCTGAAGTTTCTCAATTAGTGGAGAAAAAACTTCTAAACCCTTCCTATACTTATGAAGGTTCTCCACACCCCCTCTAACATGGGGTGTTAACACGAGATATCAGTTCTTCTGCGTGAGCCTCCAAGGCTTCTGTTTACGCATGCTACCTCTGGGTCCTTCCATAGGTCCCTCTGGTATCTTCCCTGCGTTTCTCCACATCTACCATGTCAGTGTTCTGTGGAACTCCCGCCTTGTTCTTCACAGATTCACATATTTATCTGTTCTCACGCGAACATCACGGTTATCTGGTTAGATTGCTTTTCTGCATCCCTTAATCCTTGAAAATAGATTCTCTCTACATATCTCAAGTGGGTTCACCCTCTTGTAGAGCACAGAATCTTTTTCTTTTATATTCCCCATGTACAATTATGGGGATGGGTGATAGACATGTATCTTTAACCTATTGTCTGGTATGTAGCATCTCCATATATGTCTACATACCTATATCATTACCCTGGTGGTGCTAGACCATGCCCCACAAATTCACATATATTCAGGTATATCATATATGTATATATTTAATATATTTCACCACCCATATCCTAATATACATCTGTACATATGTATGTGTATATATATATATATATATATATATATATAAAAATATACATATATCTTCCAGCCATATGTATATATCCCTATATATATATATGGGTTTCATGGGGGGCCTCTTAAGGGTTGGTTTGTCTTACACACTATCACCCTTACTGTCTATACTACATGTTTTACCTCCTAGAGGTTTTAGACAGTCTGTCGCCCTACGTCTCATGCCATATTACGATGCAGAAACTGTTAGGCACCAATAACCACTTTGGTGCTAACATCATCCATTTTTTCTTTAAGTCCATGAAGCATCAAGCTTCAATATTTTTTCCTATCTCTCGCCAGCTAGGAAAAACAATGTACCTCTTTATCTTGAGTACACAACTGTTATCATTGGGAATAGGGGGTTTTTCCAGTCCCCCTCTTCCCGCCAGGACGGGGCTAGTTGTCCAACTCCGTCAGTTTTTTTCCTTTAGTCCTCAATGTTAATGACCTTATGCCTAAAGAGTTTTCAGCTTTTCCCATAAAGCTTTCCATTGAAGACCTGACGTCACATCCTACCCAGTTGACACCTGGATCATCTACTACCTCCAGGGCTGGACCTTCATCCTCACTACTGAGAGGTCACCTTGAAGATTCTGCCACTGCTTATCCAGTAGACTCCCTCATGCTTTCTACTTCCTACAATACAGTAGGTAAGCTGCATATTTTAGGTATACATTAAATGTCTTTTAATGCTACTCATCATATCTACCAAGGACTCCTGTAGTTTGTAAAACCCTCTAGTCCTTGGCTATGCTGTTCCTTTCCTCACAGCTCCTTTATTGTCAACTCCTGCCCTCCATCCCACATTGGATGCCGGGGATTCCTTGAGACAAAATGCACCCCTGATCCAGGCACTTGCATTTTTATGGGATCTCCCTCTGGCATCTCCAGCTAGGGAGTCCCCATATGTGAAGACTCATTCCTGCTTGTTCCTGGAGATAGCACAGTTACTTACCTGTAACAGGTGATCTCTGGGAACAGCAGGAATTAGTCTTCACAACCCTCCCACCTCCCTAGGAGTTGCATCTTTTTTATCTTCTTCCTTTTCTCTCCTCGCCTTTGTCTCAGCTCTGAAACTCAACTGAAGAGAGGCTGTGGAGAAGGCGGGAAGTCACTGCGCAGGCGCGAGGGATGCTGCCAAAAGCTTTCTGATTGGAAGCTGGGCAGCATTCCCGTGCAGGCTCCGTCGGTACCGACGTACCCATATGTGAAGACTAATTCCTGCTGTTCCCAGAGATCACCTGTTACAGGTAAGTAACTGTGCTTTCCCCTCCCTCCTCGATTAAGGTGAGAGACGCTGAGCTCCCGAGCTGGCCCACCATCCGCTACTTGGGTATCACCCTAGACCAGCTGCTCGACATGAAAGCACATACAAGCAACACCATCAAGGCAATCTATCATAAAATACGGGCTTTTCGTCACCTGCGACCCCTACTGGAGTCTGACGACTTCCGGATGATCTTTCAAGCACTGGTAACCCTCCACTTCGACTACGCCAACGCCATTCTGCATGGACTCCCTAAGAGCACACTGAACCTACTACAACTAGCAATGTACGCCGCTGCCCGCATCCTACATGGAGCCTCCAGAAGAGATCACAACTCCAATCTTGCAACACCTCCACTGGCTGATGATCTACTGCAGGCTCACCTTCAAAGTACTACTGCTGACATTCAAAGTACAAACTGTCCTCCACCTCCTTCACAGAACTTATCCACCCCACTCCTATGAACAGATCCAGAAGGTCATTCGCTACTAACACACTCGCAATCCCCAACGCAGTAACAAAATGCTCCCTTGCAACAAAGAACAGAGCCTTTGTATACTACAATCCCCAACGCAGTAACAAAATGCTCCCTTGCAACAAAGAACAGAGCCTTTGTATACTACGCACCTACACTCTGGAATGTCCTCCCAACCACTATCTGAGCTATTACTGACCTCGCGCAATTTAGGAAGGCACTAAAGCACCATCTATTACTTCAACATTACGCCCATACCGGTGACTTAATACAACACAGCATACCCTCCCACCCATCATGATGACACCACAAGCACACATACGTCATGATCATGTAACCATATCCATCAAGTACAATTACTCAGCATGTAAATAGTTAGCAGACCGTGTCATGTTGACAGAAACATATTCATGACACAATTGCTCAGTTTGTATATAGTTACCCTCGTTAAAACCCAAGTTGCAATACCTGTTTTTTGTAAAGTTCCCCTGCATTGTACAAATTAATGTTACTTGTAAACCACACTGATTCTAAAGAGCACGGTATAAAAAATATTTAAATAAATAAATTAATTTGTTAAGCAATTCTGCTTTATCCTCACCGGCTTCTACATATTCCTCCCTTTCACCCTTGAGTCTGACAATATCACTTTTGCCCTTCCTCTTCTCACTTATCTGAAAAATGTCTTATCCCCCCATTTTATTGCATTGGCTATTTCCTCCTCTTTTTGAATCTTTGCTTTCCTGACTACTTTGCTAGCTTCACTAAGTTTTTCCAATTATCCCCCCATTTTATTGCATTGGCTATTTCCTCCTCTTTTTGAATCTTTGCTTTGCTGACTACTTTGCTAGCTTCACTGTTTTTCCAAATATAGATGCCTGTTTTCCTCTCTCTGTGATCTCTTGTATTCCATGAAGGCCTCCCTCCTTTTCTTCACCTTTTCAGCTACTACTTTCGAAAGCCATAGCGGTCTCCTTTTCCTTTTACCTTTATTTACCATTTTAACAGAAAGGTTGGTTGCCCTTAAAATATCCCCTTTCAGTTTTGCCCACTGTTTTTCTACATCCCCCAGCTGTTCCCATCCCGTTAATGACTCCCTGAGGTATTGGCCCATCTTGGCAAAGTTAGTCTTCCTAATGTCTAAGACCCTCGCTTTTGAATGGATTCTAACAGCCCTAGTCCTAATACTGAACCACACCTGGTGATCACTAGATGCAAAATGATCTCCCACTATAACATCAGAAACGCTTTCACCATTGGTAAGCACCAAGTTCAGTATGGCCCCTTCACGTGTGGGTTCTGTTACCAATTGCCTGAATAGTCCTCCCTATAGAGAATCCATGATCTCCTTACTTCTAAATGATACTACAGCAGGAATGTGCCAATCAACATCTGGCATATTGAAATCCCCTATCAGTAGCACTTCCCCTTTCCTAGCAATATTGCATATATCTTCAAGTATCTCTCTGTCCACCTCTTCCTCTTGTGAGGGAGGTCTGTATATCACGCCAATGCAAATAGATTTCTCTTTCCCTCTTTCTAATTTAACCAACAGTGCCTCCTCTCTCCCTTTGAAGCTCTGTAATTCCAAAGCTTTAATATTTTTTACATATAGTGCCACTCCTCCTCCCCTTCTTCCTACCCTGTCCTTTCTGAATAAAGTATAGCCAGGTATAGTTACATCCCAGTCATGGTTTTCTGTGAACCATGTTTCTGTAACGGCCACTTAATCCAAGTCAGCCTCTCCCATTAAAGCCTCAACATCTGGGATCTTATTTTCCATGTTACGGGCATTTATATACACTGCTTTCCATATGTTACCCCTTTTACCCATTTCCGTAAAGGTATTTAATGTTTCACTTACCTGGGGGCTTTCTTCACCCATCTCCAACAAATCTAGTTTAAAGCCCTCTTCAGTAGATTAGCCAGTCTACTACTGAAGATGCGTCGACCTTTCTTGGACATATGTACGCCATCTCTGCTCCGCAACCCTTGGAACAGCATCCCATTGTCCAGGAAACCAAACTGCTCTCTGACACTATCCACGCAGCCATGCATTCATCTCCAGGATGCGAGCCTCTTTGCCTTGGCCTTTACCCTCAACAGGGAGGTGATGAGGGCCGGGAGTGCCCCTACAAGCAACCCCGGAGGGAAGCATCAATGGACTCGAGGGATAGTCAGTTCCCTGGACGTCATCACCATCCAGAACTCCCCTACCCAGGGACCTGACATCAGCCTCTGTGTCCTCAAAGACTGCATCCACCTCGGTGGAACTGTTGGGCATTGAGGCCAGGATGCTAGCTGCATTCATAGATGCTCATCGGGGCCCGATTCCTGGTCACTCCAGGTCATCTGTGTCTGTGATAGGACCATCCTTGTCCAGAACCTTCCCGGAGGATGCCCCTCCCATTCTTGAGAGGCTGGCTGGCCCAGCATCGACTTCATCGGCATCCGAGTCGAGGCCTGGCATAGCATTGGGTGCAGTCACGCCGAAGCCCTAATGCCAGGTGGTGTCAATGCCAAGTCGGTCCAATGACTGCGGAGCACTAGCCAACTTCTCTGGCTCAGAGTCTGCGTGGGAGATGGATGAGGAGTCTCCCGACACCATCCTTTACCGGGACATACTGTCTGACCAGCCTTCGCCACACCATCGGCGGTGGTCACCTCCAAAGGACCTTGCTTTCCTGCATTTTGTCTGGGAGATGTCCCAGGCACCTGCCTTCGTGACGGTGCCAAAGGATGAGCTGCATATCGAAGATCTCTAGATCCTCCAGTATGAAGCTCCTTCTCGGGAGGCAGTGACTGATTCCATACCCCCATCCTTGAACTGCTGCTATTCAGGATGTGGGAGACCCCTGTGACTGTCCCAATTGTGAACTGTTGACTTGATTCGCAGTATCGGATTGGCTGGAGCCCAGATTCCAAAAATATCAACTGCCATATAACTCCATGGTTGAGGAGTTGACTATGCATCACATTAAGAGCCAGAAGATGCACTCTGTGCTTCCCGGTAGGGAGCATGCACCATCGATGCATTTGGCAGGAAGTATTCCCAGGGCTCCATGCTCACAGCCCGGATCCAGGCATACCAGCTGTACATGGGCATGTACCTGAGAGACCTGGCAAAGGAATTTGCTGGATTCTCGCCTAGGTTAGCAGGCAAACCTCTTGAGTGCTTCAGAACCCCTGGTATCATCGGTTAAGGTGTGCTCCAAGTTTCAAACTTGGACAGCCTTCCATAGCTTTGAGTCTGTGACTCGGGTAGCTATGGTGGGCATTGGTGCCTGATGCTTTGCCTGGCTACAGTCCTCAGACTTGGAGCAGTAGGTTCAGGACAAGTTAGCAGATGTCCCTTGCCGGGGGAAGAATCTCTTCAGCAAGCTCATATCGGAGAAAGTGGACGAGCTGGAGAAGGAATTCAGAACCAGGTTGTCCAAGAAAGTATTTGAACCTTCCCATAGGAAGACTTTGGGCAGGAAGTCCTTCCACCCGAAGAGCAAGAAAGCTTATGGAAAATTCCCCAAGTTTCAGGCCTGTCTCACTCCCCCACAGAGACGACAGGGCCCCTGTAAGCCAAAGGTCCCCAAATCCCAAACAATGCCCCTGCCGCAGCCTGGGGATAGTATTTGACTCCAGGGGTGTAGCCTCCCTCCACAAGAGGTACAAGGCCCAGTGTACACAGGAGGACGGCTGGACCCCTTTGCACACCAGCGGCCAAGCATTACTACAGATGTTTGAGTGTTGCAAGTGGTCAGGGGAAGGTCATCTCCTCCACTTTGCCCAGCTGCCGCCGCCTCCCTTCTTTCCTGGGGAATTACCCATGGACTTCTTGTACAGGGAGCTTCTGCAAAAGGAGCTTGAGTTTTTGCTCGAGGATCAAGCAGTGGGTGGAGTACATCCCCCAACCTGTTCAAGGCAGGAGATTCTACTCCCACTACTTCCTTGTTCTGAAGAAGACTGAGGACTTTCAGCCCATCCTGGATCTAAGGGACCTCAACCGCTTCCTGGTCAAGGAAAGGTTCAAAATGGTATCCCTTGGAATCTTATTGCCTTACCTCCTTTAGGGAGATTGGCTATGTTCTTTGGATCTCAAAGATACATATACCCACATCCTGATCCATTCAAGGCAGTCAGGGTATTCACCAAATGCCCGGCAGTCGTGGCTGCTTGCCTCAGACTCCTGGCAGTCGTGGCTGCTTGCCTCAGACTCCTGGCAGTCGTGGCTGCTTGCCTCAGACTCCTGGCAGTCGTGGCTGCTTGCCTCAGACTCCTGGCAGTCGTGGCTGCTTGCCTCAGACTCCTGGCAGTCGTGGCTGCTTGCCTCAGACTCCTGGCAGTCGTGGCTGCTTGCCTCAGACTCCTGGCAGTCGTGGCTGCTTGCCTCAGACTCCTGGCAGTCGTGGCTGCTTGCCTCAGACTCCTGGCAGTCGTGGCTGCTTGCCTCAGACTCCTGGCAGTCGTGGCTGCTTGCCTCAGACTCCTGGCAGTCGTGGCTGCTTGCCTCAGACTCCTGGCAGTCGTGGCTGCTTGCCTCAGACTCCTGGCAGTCGTGGCTGCTTGCCTCAGACTCCTGGCAGTCGTGGCTGCTTGCCTCAGACTCCTGGCAGTCGTGGCTGCTTGCCTCAGACTCCTGGCAGTCGTGGCTGCTTGCCTCAGACTCCTGGCAGTCGTGGCTGCTTGCCTCAGACTCCTGGCAGTCGTGGCTGCTTGCCTCAGACTCCTGGCAGTCGTGGCTGCTTGCCTCAGACTCCTGGGGGTGTTTGTCTTCCCCTACCTAGACAATTAGCTCATACGAGCCAGCATGCTTGGGGAGGTGCGCAATGCAGCACCACACACCATAGGGCTGCTCCAGCACCTGTGCTTTGTGGTGAACTTTCCAAAGTGTCACGGCCCACTCAACGCTTGGAGTTCATCGACGCCCTACTGGATTTCACTCATGTGAGGGCCTTCCTGCCTCTTGATTGGCCCAAACTGTACAAGGCGGCTCAGCGGAGACAGCCAGACAGATACTCTGCCCTTTGGGGCACATGGCATTCACCATCCACGTCATCCCATTTGTCTACCTCTGCATGAAGCAGGCACAGTGGACGCTCAGTACCCAGTGAACACCAAGCTTCTGGCTGTCTAGAGAACCACATCCCGGTCCTGCCGACATCCCTCGCCTGGTAGCAGGACCCCTTCAACTTCAGTGCCGAACTGCCCTTCCAGACTCCCCCAGTGTGCTGCATCCTCCCCCAGTGCGTCCAGGTTGGGCTGGGGGGGCCTACTGCGATCACCTGCAGTTGCAGGGCCCATGGTCACCAGAGGAGAGTGCCTCACAGATCAACCTGCTGGAACTTAAAGCAGTCTATCATACCCTGTGAGTCTTCCAGGATTGTCTGGAAGGGCAGGTGGTTCAAGTCTAGATGTACAATCAGTTAGCGATGTACTACATCAACAAGCGGGCGGGGGGGGGGGGGTGCGCCACGCCTTTGGAACTTTGCGACGGGGAAGAACATCTCCCTCAGAGTGATGTACTTGCCGGGCCAGGACAACATAGTGGCTGACAGCATGAGCCGTATCCTCCAGCCCCATGAGTGGAGACGGAATCCAAGCATGCTGGGGAACCCCGGAGATCAACCTCTTTGTCAGTCTGGAGAATGCACAGCTGTCACACATCTGCCCTTGGCAGCCGGCCTGGGGTTGTGAAGTAGCGGGCGCCTTCCTCCTCCCCTGATCCAGGGTCTTCCTGTATGTGTTCCCACCCACACCCCCGGTGCCATGGACCCTCCTCAAGTTCCAATCGGAAGCTGCCTCAGTCATCTTCAGTGCACCCAGGTGACCCAGACTACCCTGGTTCCCCTTGCTTCTGCAACTGTCCCAGAGGGACCCATTGCTGCTGGGGAGCACCCCGGACCTGCTGTCTCAGGAGAATGGGATGCTACTGCACCCCAACCTCCAGTCCATGGCCCTGACGGCCTGGATGCTGAGAGGCTAGCTATAGCACATCATTGCCTCTCCAGGGTGTTGGAAGATGACCTCCTTGCCTTGCGTAAAGACTCCACATGAGGGGCATATGCTTTTAAGTGGCACAGATTTTCCCACTGGTGTGCTGATGAGGGTCTTAACCCCTTCTCTTGCACCATGCCGGACATCTTATGGTACCTTGTGCATCTGTCCGGGGCTGGCCTCAAGTCCAACACAGAGTGCACCTCTGTGCTATCTCTGCTCACCACCATGCAGTTGATGGCCAGGCAGTGTCTGTTCATTCTCTGGTGGGCCGCCTCTCCTGGCTCCCAATCCGCCCGCCACGAGTGGCATGGGATCTCAATGTGGTCTTGGGTAAGCTCATGGCTCCACCCTTTGAACCCCTGGCTACTTGCCACCTCAAGTACCTTTCTTGGAAAGTAGTGTTCCTTGGAGCGCTGATCTCCACCAGGTGTGCGAGTGAGCTGCAGGTGCTATTTGCACAAACGCTCTACACCAGGTTCCACAAAAACAGGGTCGTTCTTAGGACTTGCCCAGATTCTTGCTGAAGGCTATCTCTGCCTTTCAACTTGAATCAAGAGGTGGTATTGCCCACCTTCTTCCCTAGGCCTCATTCCTCCAGGGCGAGGCCTCCTTACACACACTGGACTGCAAGTGTGCCCTGTCCTTTTACATCCAGAGGACGCTGCCCCATTGCCGCTCGGTGCAGTTCTTTGTCTCTCTTGACCCCAGTCAGCTTGGGGTTGCAGTCTCCAAGTGCACCCTCTCACGGTGGGTGGCTGACTGTATTTCCTTTGCCTATCAACATGTGGGGCTCTCTGGAGCATCATGTAATGGCGAAAAATGTGTGTGCCATGGCGGCCTCAATGGCAGGCTTGCGCTCTGTGCCATTACTGGACATCTACGGGGCCACCACCTGGTCCTGTGTGCACACTTTTGCTGCACACTTCTGTTTGGAACAGATCTCCAGGAGGATAGTGCCTTCAGCCAGATCATACTCCATTACCTCTTCGGGGAATAGTGCAACTCCTTCCCTCCGATCCGTGATCTTCAGGCTACCGGAGTGGGGATTGCATCTTTAATGCTGCTGCTGCAGTGTCAGATGTCCAGTCAACCAGCACCCCCTGCTACCCTTTATGGTTTACCTTTTGGGTAGCCCGTGGCTCTTAAAGGTTTTTTTGGTAGCTTGTAGCTTGGGAGTCCCATATGTGAGGACTGACTTCCTGCTTGTTCCCGGAGGAAGCGTAGTAACTCACCTTTAATAGGTGTTCTCCGGGGACAGCAAAAATTGGTCCTTACAACCCCCCCTCCTCCCCGTGGAGTTTTTTGTTCTTTTTTTCTGCTTTGAACTATGTCGTCATACTGAGGTAAGATGGCACCTTTGGGTGGGAAGGTGACTGCGCATGTGTGATGTAGGTCCCAGAGATTTTCTTTGAAAGCTGGGGATTGGATCTGTATGGGCTCCGTCAGTGCTGACATCACCCATATGTGAGGACTGATTCCTGCTGTCCTCGGAGAACACCTGATCTCCAGGAACAAGCAGGAATGTAGTCTTCACATATGGGTATTGTTGGTAACAACAGAGCCTGCGCGGGAACACTCCTCAGCGTCCAATAGGAAAGCTTTTGGGAGCATCCCACAGCGCCTGTGTGCTGCCTTCCCGTCTTTCCCAACTGTCCCTCTCCAGTTTTACGTTTTCCGCAGAGCCGACAGGTCGCACATCCTGTCGCCGCAGAAAAAAATCCCTTCTATTCTTCTTTTTTGTGGTCGTGTCTGCCTTCCTTCGGCTCTACACTGGTACCGCCGGTTCTTCTTTCTTTAAAAAAAAACAACCCAAAATCTTTATTCTGGAGTCTTTCCAGTAATTTTCTCTCAGGTGCCACGCGCCATTTTGGGCACTAGGCCCAACTTTTCCTTCAGAATGGAAAACCCGCTTCGGGTTTTAAAAAGTGTTCTAAGCGTGGCGGTACCATCTCCGTCACCGACACCCATGAGTGGTGCCTCAAATGTTTAGGTCCTGACCACTCTATTTCAGAGTGTGTTGCCTGTGGGATGATGTCAAAAATGGGCCGGCAGAACAGAGCTGCTAAGTTTAGCACCCTTTTTCCCTCCGATGCAGCCTCCGTGGCATCGACGTCCAGGGCTTCGTCTTCCTCCCATGGATCTCAGGTAACTAAACATAAATCTAGCCGGTCCTCAAAGGGTATATCTCCTTCTAGACAGCGAGATGCCTCTGGCGTTGCCCTTGAGGGACTTACACCTTCAAAATTGCCCCGGCGGGAGGCTTTGGCTTCCAAAGCAGTAACGGGGCTCCAGGACGTTCTCGAAGCTTCAACCTCAGCAGAACTATTGGTGCCATGCTCTGGGGTACCGGCTGCTTCTTCCGGTACCGATACCCAAGCATCGGCAGCGTCGATAGACCAGAGATTCTTGGCTATTGAACGCAGTCTGGCGGCTCTTCTCACGGCCTCGATGCCCTTGAAACCGCTTCAGACAATTCAACCGGTACCAGCACCGACCGCATTGACATCGTCAGGTATTCTGCCAGGACCGAGTCATGCGTATCCATCCGGTATTGATAGGTCAGTACCTGACCACTCCGATGCCGACTTCGATTGGTACTGGTACTGTGCCTTGCACGATCACTCGGATCGGAGATGCTTTGAATCGTCGGATGAGTCTGAAGACTCTGAAAGCTCTGCCGATACCAGAGTACTTCTTCCTGAGGATTCCTCTTCTCCTCAGCATAGGATGTCTCCACCAGAGGATATGTCCTTTCAGGATTTTATCAGAGATGTGGCTCGAGGTCTTTCCATCACAGTGGCTCCTGAAAAAGAGCCAAGGGCAAAGGAATTAGAAACCCTGCAGTACCCTAAAGCTCCCAAAGAGGCAGCTACCTTACCTATTCATGAGATCTTGCATGATCTCATGTTAAGGATGTGGGAAACACCTCTAATCACATCTCCTCACTCTCGAAGACTCGACACCATGTATCGAGTCCCTCCCTGTCCTGGGTTTCAGAAGACTCAATTACCACACCATTCCATGGTGGTGGAGTCAGCAATGAGAAGGATAAAGAGTGCAAAAAGGCATGCCTCTAATCCTCCAGGACGCAAGTGTAGGACTCTTGATGCCTTTGAACGTCAATCCTTCCAGGCTTCCATGCTTTCTGCTAGGATCAGTTCGTATATCTTATATATGGGAATGTTCCTTAAGGAGGTCACAGGAGATTTAGAGCTTATTGAGCCCTCTCCTTCCTGATAAGAGGCAAGATTATCTCGCCCTTGTCAAACATGCTCAGGATGTTTCCAAGTTTGTGAATCGTGCAGCTTTTGACTGCTTTGAGTGCATCAGCAGAACTTCTGCCATTGCCATAGGTGCACGTAGAATTACCCGGCTCCAGGCATCTGACTTGGAAATTTGGGTACAGGATAAACTAGGGAATATTCCTTGTACAGGAGAGAATCTCTTTGGCAAGAATTGGCAGGAAAAAGCTAATGAGATAGATGCTGACAATATCACTTTGATAGATTGTCCAAATCTACTGCTGATCCTGCGAGGAAAAAAATCCTCTAAGAAACCATTCTTCAGTAAGAAGAGGTTTTATCCCTCCTATACCCAACAGGGGCATCGTTTAGGTCAGTCTGCCCAAAAGGGACAGCAGCAACAACCTAGACAAAGAAAGTCAAAAGCAGCTAAGCCTCAACCGGCTCAGCAGACTCAGCCTCCACAGGGGCTTTGACTCCTATCTAGAGAACTTTGCCTTCCTGGCCCTGAACGGCCCAGAACCCTCCACCATCCAACATCAAGACAGTTCATTTCTCAGACCTGTCCTGTCCTGTTAGGTCAAGAGGTCACAGTGCTTCTTGCCCAAGGGGCAATAGAAGAGATGCCTATTCCCCAACGGGGTACAGGGTTTTACTCCTCCTATTTCCTTATCCCAAAGAAATCAGGAGGACACAGACCCATTTTAGACCTCAGAGAATTGAACAAATTCCTGTTGAAAGAGAAGTTCAAAATGATTTCTCTTGGAACTCTGCTGCCATATCTTCAGAGTCAGGATTGGCTTTGTTCTTTAGATCTCAAGGATGCGTACACTCATGTTTTCATCCATCCAACTCATCGAAAGTTCCTTTGCTTTCTGTTTCAAGGGAAGCACTGCCAATACAGGGTTCTTCCTTTTGGCCTGGCCTCTGCTCCAAGGGTGTTCACAAAATGCATGGCTGTGGTGGCAGCATTTTTTCGCACCCTAGGAATATTAGTTATCTCCAGGAACAAGCAGGAATAAGTCCTCACATATGGGTACGTCGGTACCGACGGAGCCCGTGCGGGAAAGCTCCCCAGCTTCTTAGAATAGAAGCTTTTGGGACCTCCCACTGCACATGCGCACTGCCTTCCCGCCTTCCTGAACAGCTCTCCTCAGTTTCTCTTTTTCCGCGGAGCCAGCAGGTCGTGTTCCTGTCACCGCTGAAGAAATTGTTATTTTATTTGTTTCTTTAGACCGCGTACCTGCCTTCCCCATACCGATACCGGTATCGCCGGTCTTTTCTTTCTTTCTTTAAAAAATTATAATTCTTTTTTCTTATTTTTTAGCTTTTTGGTCACTTCAGAGAGGCCTCTCGGCCTACTCAATTTCTCCTCATGGAGAAGCCAGCCCCTGGATTTAAGAAGTGTACCAAATGTAATGCTGTTATTTCAGTCACAGACACCCATGACTGGTGTCTGAAATGTTTGGGGCCTGACCATTCCATACCGGACTGCCCATCTTGCTCCCACATGTCTAAACGTGGGCTGCAGAACCGGGCCAACAAATTCCATGTGCTGTTTGCTTCAGAGAATACAGCATCACAGTCATCCAGGTCTTCTTCTCCGGATGGATCTCAGGTAACCAAACCTTCTGTGGGCAAGTCCTCAAAGAGCAAATCTCCTTCAAAGCATCGAGAGGCTCTTAGCTTAGAACTTGAGGACCCTGCCCCAGCCAAACAACCCCGGCGGGAAGTCCAACTTCCAAAAACGCCAATTCAGGGGTCTCAGGTTGATATCGATGCTACGGCCTCGACAGATCACCTGTTAGCCTGCTCTGGGGTACCGGGTCACTCCGGTACCGACATCCAGGCAGCTATGGCGTCCATGGGCGATACTGTACAGTCCATGCAGCAGGCCGTCATGGCTTTCATTAAAGCTGCAACGCCATCGGTTCCGCTTTCAGCGGTTCCGGGCCCGATACCGGTATCGTCCGCCATGCCGGTATCGAGGCCGTCCACCTCTAAACGCAAGTCGGTACCGTATGGGCTTTCGCTCCATACCGGTTCCATACCCGATACGCCCGATATCGATACCGATCGGTACGCGTATCGTGCGTTAGAGGAAAGCACCGATTCCTCTGAGGATTTTCACTCCTCTGATGATTCTGCTGAGTTTTCACTCAACTTACCTGAGGAGCCCTCTTCTCCTAAAAGGAGAATGTCCCCTCCAGAGGATTTGTCCTTCCAGGACTTTGTTTTAGATATGGCTACAGCCCTTTCTATTACCACATCCTCTGAAAAGGAACCCAGATCCAAAAAACTGGATATTTTGGGATACTCAAAGGCCCCTAAGGAGGCAGTTACCCTGCCTATCCATGAAATCCTTCAAGAACAACTGATGGATTTCTGGGAAAATCCTTTGACTTTGTCTCCTTATTCCCGTAGGTTGGACACCATGTATAGGGTCCCTCCTTCTCCTGGTTTCCAAAAGACTCAATTGCCCCACCACTCTATTGTGGTGAAGTCTGCAATGAAGAAGATTAGGAGTACCAAAAGGCACTCTTCCACCCCTCCAGGACGGGAATGTAAGACTTTGGACTCTTTTGGTAGGAAAATTTTCCAGGCTAGTATGCTTATAGCCAGGATTAATTCCTACAGTCTCTATATGGGCATGTTCCTGGAGGAACTTGCCAAAAAGCTGCGGCATTTTGCCCCCTTTATCCCTGAGGATAAAAAGCAGGGATTCCTTTCCCTAGTGAAACAACTCTTAGAGGTTTCTAAGTTCTCTAATAGGGCAGCATATGATTCCTTTGAGGGAGCCAGTAGGGCTTCGGGCATTGCTATTGCAGCCCGACGTCTTGCTTGGCTCCAGGCCTCTGATCTGGAACCTTGGGTTCTAGATGGCTTACGGAATCTGCCCTGTACAGGTGAGAACTTATTTGGGGAAGAGTGGCAAATCAAAGCCACCCAGATGGATGCTGAAAATGCCACCTTGGAAAGACTTTCAAAGTCCACTTCAATTCCTACTAAGAAAAAGTCTTTTAAAAGGCCTTACTATAAGAAGGCCAGAGTTGCTTCAAATACTGGCCAGCAGTCTTCTCAACCTCGCTATACTGCTAAGCGTCAGCAATCCAAACAAGCACGAGCTAAGCCTGCAGCAGCTACTGTAGCTCAGCAGGCTCCAACCCCTCAGGGGTTTTGACTTGCTCCTAGGGAACTTGCCACTTCTGGTTCTAACACAACCAGAACCTCTCACCATACCCGGAAGGTTGGTTCACTTTGCTCCCAGATGGGAACAAATCACAACAGAACAATGGACCCTCTCTATCATTCGAGAGGGTTACAAACTTCATTTCTCCAGCCTTCCTCCCCATCATATGGTGAGACCATTCAATTCTCCCCCATCTCTCCTAACCCTGTTGGGTCAAGAGGTTTCCTCTCTTCTTGCCCAAGGGGCCATAGAAGAGGTTCCTCTTCCTCAACAAGGGTCCGGTTTCTACTCCCCTTATTTTCTCATTCCAAAGAAGACAGGGGGATTCAGACCAATCCTAGATCTGAGAGAATTGAACAAATTTCTCTTCAAGGAGAAATTCAAAATGCTGTCTCTCGGCATTCTCCTTCCTTACCTCCAGGGTCAGGACTGGCTTTGTTCTCTAGACCTACAGGATGCGTATACACATATACTCATCCATCCATCCCACAGAAAGTATCTTCGCTTTCTGTTTCAGGGAAAACATTTCCAATACAGAGTACTCCCCTTCGGTCTAGCCTCTGCTCCAAGAGTATTCACAAAATGCATGGCAGTCGTAGCCGCATTTCTAAGAGGCATGGGAATCTTTGTCTTCCCATATCTGGACGACTGGCTCATCCGAGCTCCAACTCAGTCACAGGCCCAGATTTCCCTGGACCACACAAGGAGCCTTTTGCAGTATCTGGGACTGGTAGTAAACCTTCCCAAGTCCCAACTCATCCCTACTCAATCTCTAGAATTCATAGGGGCCCAGTTGGACACCATCACTGCAAGGGCCTACCTTCCACATGTTCGAGGCCAGCGCCTCCTGAGTTTGGCCTCCCAAGCTCAGTCCAGCACTCACTTGACAGCCAGGGAAATGCTACACCTACTGGGTCATATGGCCTCCACAGTGCATGTGGTGCCCTATGCTCGTCTTCATATGAGAGCAGCTCAATGGACCCTGGCCACTCAGTGGACTCAGGCGTCAGGAGCGCTCTCAGACCAAATACAAACCTCCGATCGTCTGTTTTGGTCCCTCCACTGGTGGACTTCCACCAAGAATCTGTTGTTGGGGGCTCCATTTCAACCATTGCTACCCCAAGCAACCCTCACAACAGATGCCTCCCAAACAGGGTGGGGAGCCCATCTGCAAACTCTCTCCACTCAGGGCACTTGGTCTCTACAGGAGACCACCCTTCATATCAATCTTCTGGAACTGCGAGCAATTTACCTTGCCCTCAAGGTCTTCCACTCCCTCCTAGCCAACCTCACTGTCCTAGTTCAGACGGACAATCAGGTGGCCATGTTTTACATAAACAAACAAGGAGGGACGGGCTCTCTGTCGCTTTGCAACGAAGCTCTAAGACTATGGGCCTTCGCCAGAGAGCATCAGATTCACCTGCTAGCAGTGTATCTCCCAGGAGTTCAAAACTCTCGGGCAGACAGGCTCAGTCGAGTTCTGCTGCCACACGAATGGTCCCTACATTTGGACCAAATAAACCGAATCTTTCAGGAATGGGGGACCCCGGACATAGACCTCTTTGCAAGTCCGTGGAATGCCAAACTTCCCCGGTTCTGTTCCAGAACTCCGTGTCAGGGAGCTCAGGCTACGGACGCCTTTCTCCTGAATTGGAATCAAGCATTCCTATATGCCTTTCCACCCATTCCTTTGATTCCCAAGACTCTGTTCAAACTCCAGAGGGATCATGGAACTATGATCCTCATAGCTCCACGCTGGCCACGCCAAGTGTGGTTCCCTCTACTTCTACAGCTCTCCCAGGGATCCTACTTGGATCTGGGAGCTGCGCCAGACCTCCTGTCTCAGGAGGAGGGGACTTTGTGGCACCCAAACCCCAAATCCCTTCACCTCAGTGCTTGGTTACTGAAGGCTTAAGCCTTCAAGACTTTCATCTTTCCCAACCAGTGAAAGATATCCTTTCTGCCTCTAGGAAACCCTCTACCAGGCGTTCCTATGCTTTCAAATGGAAACGTTTTTCCATTTGGTGTGCTCAGCAGGGTCTTGACCCTCTGGCACTTCCTTTGAATTCTCTTCTTGATTATCTCCTGCATCTATCCAATGCAGGCCTCAAGACGAATTCGGTAAGAGTCCATTTAAGTGCTATTGCAGCATCCTTGAAACATATAAATGGACAACCTATCTCCTCTCATCCTCTTGTTGCAAGATTCATGAGAGGCCTGACTCTCACTAAACCTCCCATCAGACCACCCCCGGTCGCATGGGATTTGAATCTAGTGCTCGGTCAACTTATGAAGCCACCTTTTGAGCCAATGTTTTCCACCTCCTTGAAATTTCTTTCCTGGAAGGTCATCTTCCTCATTGCAGTCACTTCGGCTCGCCGCATCAGTGAGCTGCAGGCTTTAGTGGCTAATCCACCTTACACAAGATTTCATCATGATAAGGTGGTCCTTAGGACGAATCCCCACTTTATGCCTAAAGTGGTCTCGCCTTTTCATCTTAATCAAGAGGTATATCTACCTGTCTTTTTTCCAGCTCCTCATGCATCCAATGCAGAGAGGAACCTTCATACTCTGGATTGTAAAAGAGCTCTCGCTTTTTACCTTAATAGGACTCAGCCACATCGAAAGTCTTCTCAACTTTTTGTGGCCTTTGATCCTTCCCATTTGGGACTTCCAGTCTCCAAGCGTACACTTTCCAATTGGATTGCTCAGTGTATTTCTTTTGCTTACCAGAGCAAAAACATTTCTCTGGAAGGCCATGTCACTGCTCACAATGTGAGGGCCATGGCAACTTCTATGGCTCATCTGCACTCTGTTTCCATAGATCAGATCTGTCGAGCCGCTACCTGGGCCTCGGTTCATACCTTCACAGCCCATTACTGTTTGGACAAGGACTCCCGCCAGGATGCCTTGTTTGGCCAGGCTGTCCTCAAGCACCTGTTCCATTCCTAAACAACTCCTGCCCACCTTCCCAGAATGGATGCCTGAGATCCATACGAAGATGGCGAACCTTTACAGGGGATCCCATGCATCTAAGCTAGGGAGTCCCCATATGTGAGGACTTATTCCTGCTTGTTCCTGGAGATAGCACAGTTACTTACCTGTAACAGGTGATCTCTGGGAACAGCAGGAATTAGTCCTCACAACCCACCCACCTCCCCTAGGAGTTGTATCTTTTATCTATCTATCTTCCTGTCCTCTCTCTGTTGACTCAGCTATAAACTCGAAACTGAGGAGAGCTGTTCAGGAAGGCGGGAAGGCAGTGCGCATGTGCAGTGGGAGGTCCCAAAAGCTTCTATTCTAAGAAGCTGGGGAGCTTTCCCGCACGGGCTCCGTCGGTACCGACGTACCCATATGTGAGGACTAATTCCTGCTGTTCCCAGAGATCACCTGTTACAGGTAAGTAACTGTGCTTTCCCTTACATAGACTGGCTCATTCGAGCCTTTTCAGAGCCATAGGCCAGGGTTGCTCTCTCTCACACAATGCGCATCCTTCAGTATTTGGGTCTTGTCATAAACTTCCCAAAATCCAACCTTGCTCGCACTCAGTCCCTAGAGTTTATAGGAGCTCTGCTGGATACCAGACAGACAAGGGCCTACCTTCCACAGCCCCGCTGCCTTCACATTGTGCAGTTAGCTTCCCAAGCAGTGCTAAAACATCACTTCACTGCTCGGGAAATGTTACAGTTGCTAGGTCACATGGCATCCACCGTGCATGTGGTTCCTTATGCTCGCCTCCATATGAGGGCAGCCCAGTGGACTTTATCCACTCAGTGGACTCAGGCGTCAGGTTGCCTGTCAGACAAAATAGCAAACTCAGATCGCCTTATTTTGTCCCTCCAATGGTGGCAGTCACCCCAAAACCTTTTGGTGGGGTCTCCTTTTCAGCAACCCCCACCCCAAGCCACTCTAACAACAGATGCCTCACAGGTGGGTTGGGGAGCCCACCTGCAAGGCCTCTCTACCCAGGTTACTTGGACTCCACAGGAGGCCTATCTACACATCAACCTCCTGGAACTCAGAGCAATCTTCCTTGCTCTTCGAGTATTCCACACCCAGCTCAGCTACAAGACAGTCCTAGTTCAAACGGACAATCAAGTAGCCATGTTCTACGTGAACAAGCAGGGCGGAACAGGTTCTCTGTCGCTTTGCTACGAAGCTTTGCGACTATGGGCCCTCGCCAGAGAGCATCAGATTAATCTCCTTGCGGTGTATCTTCCAGGCATTCAAAACTCTGGGGCAGACACTCAGTCGAGTTCTGCTTTCACACGATTGGTCTCTCCATGCAGACCAGGTGGCCAAAATTTTCCAAATTTGGGGAACCCCGGACATAGACTTCTTTGCAAGTCCGCTGAATGCCAAACTTCCCCAGTTCTGTTCCAGAATTCCGGCTCAGGGTTGTCAGGCCAGGGATGCTTTCCTCCTCCATTGGGGCCAGGACTTCCTGTATGCCTTCCCACCCATTCCCCTAATTCCCAAAACCCTGTTCAAGCTTCAGAGAGACAGAGGTCATAAGATTCTCATAGCTCCACATTGGCCACGACAAATGTGGTACCCTCTGCTCCTACGTCTCTCTCAAGCTCTGCCTCTGGAGTTAGGATCTGCTCCAAATCTCCTCAGGAGGATGGGATGCTGTGGCATCCCAATCCCCAGGCTCTGCATCTCAGGGCCTGGTTGCTGAAAGCCTAGAACGTCACGGTCTTAACCTTTCTCAGCAGGTAAAGGATATCCTTTATGCTTCCAGGAAGCCTTCAACAAGATGCTCTTATGCATTCAAGTGGAAAAGGCTTACCATATGGTGCTCGCAGAAGGGTCTTAACCCTCCTGCGATAACTCTGGAATCATTACTGGAGTATCTCGTTTTTTTATCTAATGCAGGGCTTAAGACCAATTCATTGAGAGTTCATTTGAGTGCTATTGCAGCTTCTTTCAAGCCTCTAAATGGACAACCTATTTCCTCTTATGCAGCGAGATTTATGAGAGGCCTTCTTTTAACTAAGCCTCCCATTAAGCCACCGCCGGTGGCATGGGACTTAAATCTGGTTCTTGGGCAGCTCATGAAGCTGCCTTTTGAGCCATTAGCTACTACCTCTTTGAAATTCCTTTCCTGGAAGGTCATCTTTCTTATTGCAATCACATCAGCACGTCGCATCAGTGAATTGATGGCTGTTCCTCCTTATACAAGGTTCCATCATGATAAGGTAGTCCTTAGGACTCATCCACACTTTATACCAAAGGTGGTGTCACCTTTTCATTTAAACCAAGCGGTTTACCTTCCTGTATTCTTTCCGAGGCCTCACGCCTCATATGCAGAAAGGAATCTTCATAGTTTGGACTGCAAAAGGGCTTTGGCCTTTTACTTGCAAAGGACACAGCAACATAGAAAGTCCTCTCAACTCTTTGTTGCTTTTGATCCTAGTCATTTGATACGTCCAGTCTCCAAAAGAACACTGTCCAGCTGGATTGCACAGTGTATATCTTTTGCTTATGAGAGTAAGAACCTTCCTCTTGAAGGCCATGTCACAGCTCACAATGTGAGAGCCATGGCAGCTTCTATGACTCATCTTCACTCTGTGTCTATCGATGACATCTGTCGAGCAGCTACTTGGGCTTCGGTTCATACCTTCACAGCCCATTACTGCTTAGACAAGGACTCACGCCGGGATGCCTTGTTTGGTCAGGCTGTTCAACACCTGTTCCATACTTAATCAACTCCTACCCACCATCCCTGGTACAATGTTCCCTCTAATTTTCTGTAGGCTGTGTGCGCATAAAATATCAGCTGTACAGCTTTTGAAGGAAGGTTAAATTTTTGTGCGCCACATAACGACACTCGGAGTTATATACTTTAAAATTTGACTACACGTCAGAATACAGTATGTACACCACATTGATTTTAATCAAATTAAATGAAAATAGACGATTACTAAATGAAGCGGAAAATTTCTAGTAATTACAATCACAACTTTTAAATTTTAAGACGTCTGTGGTGTTCTATCAGAATCAGAGCTGTAATTTTTGTGCGCTCTGTTGTAAAGTATGTGCACTCGCTCAGCGAGGTGTGTGCGCGCGCACAGCTTAGAGGGAATGGTACCCTGGTAGGATGCCAGAGATCCATGGGGGGAAGTGGATCCTTTTCACAGGGGCACACAACCTCTGGGGCATTCTCCCTGGCATCTGCAGCTAGGGAGTCCCCATATGTGAAGACTACATTCCTGCTTGTTCCTGGGGATAGCATAGTTACTCACCTGTAACAGGTGATCGGGAACAGCAGGAATTTAGTCTTCACAACCCACCCCCCTCCCCTAGGAGTTGTATCTCTCTGTCTCTCTCTTTCCCTCTCTTTGTCTCAGCTTTAAACTCAGCTGGAGAGGGACAGTTGGGAAAGGCGGGAAGGCAGCACGCAGGCGCTGTGGGATACTCCCAAAAGCTTTCCTATTGGACGCTGGGGAGCGTTCCTGCACAGGCTCCCTCAGTACCGACGATACCCATATGTGAAGACTAAATTCCTGCTGTTCCCAGAGATCACCTGTTACAGGTGAGTAACTATGCTTTACAGGTGAGTAACTACACTTTTTCCTCCGTCCTAATTTTTGATAAAAAGATGTCTTTGAAAAACAATCAGAAAAACATAAACTGCATCCCCCTCCTCTCTGACTCCAGCTCATCTCTGTCATAAAAGATGGAATAGTGAAGGAGTGAAGGGAGAGTAACAAGGGGATGTATCCACTACTTTATTTTGTATGTGATGCCAACATTTGCATGCAGCAAAAAGGGGTAATTGTACATATCGCCTTTAACCTTGGTCAGGCCATTGAAATAAATGCTGAGAGTAGTAGATGTAGTTTGTGCCCCCAGATGCCTCCATCCTGACCCAAGAGGTAACTCCACCCAGCATATACCAATGCTTAGCCCGAATACAAATGCCACAATAGGAAGCCTTGACAAATTTTCTTGGAATCTAGGAGCCAGCTTAAACAGTTAGGAGCTGGCTTCCAAGACCTCTGTCACAATGCCTCCTAATCCCCCTAAAAGAGGTATCGTGGCTTCTTTTTTTTAAGGACTTGTCTTACTGTTTTGCTATTTTCAATGGGGAAAAAAAGCTTAATTAGTCAGGCCCTTAACATGTCATTAGACAGTGTCAACAGAAGAGAGCTACCTTTTCCCCTCCCCCTCCCACCATCTCCAATGAGAGTGTTGTCAGCAGCATATTGGTGGCCCTTTATAGCTGTACCCAAGACAACTTTCTTTTTTGCTTTACACATCATTATAGTTTGATAATACATAAGGAAAAAAAAATCTCCTATAGCCTACACACACACATAGCTCGAGCTGCGCAGTGCAGGAAATTTGCTGATCTCGCGAGACTTGAAACCCCGAGATCAGAAAACTTCCTCCACTATGCGACTCAAGCTATATGCAGAGCCATTCATGGTGGAGCGGCAAACAGCACAGCAGGAATGTTAGGAGAGATAGGATGATGGCTGGGGAAGGGGATAATGAAATCCCGGGCCCCAGGGATCAATTTATAGTCACCATGGTGACCTGGCGCCTGGGATTTATCAAACCCTGAGCAATAGTATAGAAAAATGTCTGGTACCCTCCCCCCTCCCAGATCTTTAGGTGTTTAAGTGCCCTAAAGGCTAATCGAGGTTTTTTTGCTGTGGCAAATGTAGGTCGCAAAAAAAGTTTTTCACTCCATGGAAGAAGCAGCGAGAGACATACATTAGTAGTTGCATAAACAAAAACAACAACTTAGGCAATATACGTAACTCATTTTTAATATTCTGCAAACAATATCTAATAATTTATCTTGTTTAATTGAAAAAGCTCTGAAGATATGGTCGACCCCAAATATTAACATTTTTGTACCACCTGGAACTCAAACATTCCATTATTTCCTTCTACATCCCAGCCCTTATGCTTAATAGAGCGGTGTGGATTTTTGAAAGTATATATTTTTTATTTTATTTATTTATATACATTCTCTTATATACCACGCTATTCTGAATCAGTGCGGTTTACATTGAACAAGCTGAAATTACATTGAACAGGGCATTACAACTTGGAGATAACTATTTTACAGGGAACATGGGCTATGGAGGGTTAAGTGGTTAAGTATAGCCTGACAATTTATTAAACTTACATATCATTTCCATCAGGGGCGGTATTGACACTTCAGGATTTTTTATGTAAATAAGTGTACATAAAGAGCAGAGGTGGACCGTGGTTTAATTAGCAAGATCCTTGTTTATGACAGAATTGAAAAAAACACCTAATGATTTTTGTGTTAAACAAGGATTTTGCTATTTAATCCATGGTCCACCTCCACTCTTTTTCTGTAGCATTTGCATCTATCTCCAGGAACAAGCAGGAATAAGTCCTCACATATGGGTACGTCGGTACCGACGGAGCCTGCGCGGGAAAGCTCCCCAGCTTCCCAGAAGAAAGCTTTTGGGAGCCTCCCACAGCGCATGCGCGCTGCCTTCCCGCCTTTCTGACCAACTCTCCTCAGTTCTTCTTTTCCGCGGAGCCAGCAGGTCGTGTTCCTGTCACCGCTGAAGAAGTTCTTATTTTAATTTGTTTCTTTGGCCGCGTGTCTGCCTTCCCCGCTACCGGACCGGTACCGCCGGTCTTTTTTCTTTTTACTTTTCAAAAAAAAAAAAAATTATTTTCTTTTCACTACTTGGTGAAATTTTCTCTCTTTAGGCTCCAGGCCTAGAGAACAATTTTCTCTCATGGAAAAACCAGCTTCTGGTTTTAAAAAATGCACCAAGTGTAGCGGTACCATCTCAGTTACCGACACACATGAATGGTGTCTTAAATGTTTGGGGCCTGACCACTCCATTCCGGATTGCCAGTCCTGTTCCCTGATGTCTAAACGTGGCTTACAAAACCGAGCAGCCAAGTTTCATATGCTGTTTTCCACAGATACTCCAGCATCGACATCTTCCAGGTCTTCCTCTCCTGATGGATCTCAGGTAACCAAACATTCCTCTGGCAGGTCCTCAAAGGGCAAATCTCCCTCTAAGTATCGAGATGCCTCCGGGCTTGACCCTGAGGACCCCGCCCCAGCCAAACAACCCCGGCGGGAAGCTCCGGCTTCCAAAGCTCCTCCTATGGGATTACAGGTTGACATCGATGGCACGGCCTCGACCGATCACCTGTTAGACTGCTCTGGGGTACCGGCACACTCTTCCGGTACCGACATCCAGGCAGTCGTGGCGTCCATGTATCATACAGTTCAATCCATGCAGCAGGCCATAATGGCTTTCATTAAGGCTGCGACGCCCACGGTACCGCAGCAAGCGGTACCGACCTCTGTTCCGGTACCACAATCAATACCGGTACCCAGGGCATCCACGTCGACCAGGATACCGGTTCCGGTTCCCGGTTCCGGGGCTTTTCCCGATACCGATCCGGTTCCGGGTACGCCCGATGTCGATACCGGTCGATACGCGTATCGATCCCTGGAAGCCAACAGACGATACTTCCAGTCTTCTGATGATTCTGATTCATCGGATAACTCTCCCGAAATATCTCTTGCTCTTCCTGAGGAGCCCTCTTCTCCAAAGAGGAGAATGTCTCATCATGGAAGTAGCTAAAGGACTCTCTATTTCAGTAACCTCTGAAAAAGAACCTAGAGCAAAAAAATTTGACATTTTGGGATACTCTAAGGTTCCCAGAGAGGCAGTCACCTTGCCAATTCATGAAAATCTCCAAGAACATTTGCTTGAATTGTGGGAGTCTCCTCTCACCCTTTCTCCTCATTCTCATAGATTGGACACTATGTACCGTGTCCCTACTTCTCCTGGTTTTCAAAAAACTCAGCTTCCTCACCATTCTATTGTGGTGCAGTCAGCTATGAAGAGAATAAAGAGTACCAAAAGACACTCTTCTACTCCTCCAGGAAGAGAATGCAGGACCTTTGATGCTTTTGGTAGAAAGATCTTCCAAGCTAGCATGCTTACTGCCAGAATCAATTCATACAGCCTTTATATGGGTATGTTTCTGAAGGAGGTTGCAGAAAAGCTGCACAACTTTCTCCCTTTTATTCCAGAGGATAAAAGAGGAATTCCTTCTTTGGCTTAAGCATACGCAAGACATCTCAAAGTTTTCCAACAGAGCAGCCTTTGATTCCTTTGAGGTTGCCAGCAGAGCCTCAGGCATTGCTATAGCTGCTCGTAGAATTGCTTGGCTCCAGGCTTCTGATCTAGAACCCTGGGTTCAAGATGGTTTAGGAAATCTACCCTGTACAGGTGAAAACCTATTTGGCAAGGAGTGGCAGATTAAAGCCACTCAAATGGATGCAGAAAATGCTGCTCTTGATAGACTTTCTAAGTCTACCTCCACTCCAGCCAAGAAAAAGTCTTTTTACAAGAAGGGCAGATTTCCTTCCACTTCTGGTCAACAGTCTTCTGCAGGTCGCTTTGCTACTAAGCGTCAGCAACCCAAACAGGCTAGGCCTAAACCTGCAGGGGCTGCTGCAACCCAGCAGTCCCAAGCCCCTCAGGGGTTTTGACTTACTGCTAGAGAACTTAACCTTTCTGGCTCTACAACAGCCAGAACCTCTCACCATTCCAGGAAGGTTGGCTCATTTTGCTCCCAGATGGGAGCAAATCACATCAGAGCAGTGGACCCTCTCCATCATCAGAGAGGGCTACAAACTTCATTTCTCAGACCTTCCTCCCTACACCATGGTGAGACATTTCAATTCTCCCACATCTCTCCTCGACCTTCTGGATCAGGAGGTAACCTCCCTTCTGGCCCAGAGGGCCATAGAAGAAGTTCCTCTTCTTCAACAGGGGTCAGGTTTTTACTCCCCCTACTTTCTCATCCCAAAGAAAACAGGGGGATACAGACCTATTCTAGATCTCCGAGAATTGAACAAATTTCTGTACAAGGAGAAGTTCAAGATGCTCTCTTTAGGCACTCTCCTTCCATACCTACAGAGTCAGGATTGGCTTTGTTCTCTAGATCTCAAGGATGCGTACACCCATATACTCATCCACCCATCCCACAGAAAATTCCTACGTTTTCTGTTCCAGGGAAAACATTACCAATACAGAGTCCTTCCTTTCGGTCTGGCCTCTGCTCCAAGGGTGTTCACCAAATGCATGGCAATAGTTGCTGCATTTCTGCGCACTCTAGGAGTCTTTGTCTTCCCATATCTGGACGACTGGCTCATCAGAGCTCCATCTCAGTCAGAAGCCCAGATTTCCCTGGACCGCACAAGGCGCATTCTGCAATATATGGGACTGGTGGTAAACCTCCCAAAGTCCCAGCTCATTCCTGCTCAGTCCCTGGAATTCATAGGGGCCTGGTTGGATACCACCACTGCAAGGGCCTACCTTCCTCAGGCCCGTTGCCAACGTCTAGTGCAGCTAGCCTCCCAGATTCAGTCAAAGAGCCACTTAACTGCCAGGGAGATTCTACAACTGCTAGGCCACATGGCTTCCACAGTACATGTGGTCCCCTATGCTCGCCTACACATGAGAGCAGCTCAATGAACTTTGTCCATCCAGTGGACTCAAGCCTCAGGAGCTCTCTCAGACCAAATAGCAAACTCCAAATGTCTCCTTTGGTCTCTCCAATGGTGGATGTCCTCTCAAAATCTGTTGCTGGGGTCCCCCTTCCAACCTTTGTTGCCCCAAGCAATCCTCACAACAGATGCCTCCCAAACAGGTTGGGGAGCTCATCTGCAGGACTTCTCCACCCAAGGTACTTGGTCTCCACAGGAGACCTCTCTTCATATCAATCACTTGGAGCTTCAAGCAGTGTTCTTAGCTCTCAAGGTCTTTCATACCCTCCTCAGCTACCAGACAGTCCTCATTCAAACGGACAATCAGGTAGCCATGTTTTACATAAACAAACAAGGAGGAACCGGCTCTCTGTCGCTTTGCAATGAAGCTCTCAGATTATGGGCCTTTGCCAGAGAGCATCAAATCCATCTCCTGGCAGTATACCTCCCAGGAATTCAAAACTCTTGGGCGGACAGACTCAGTCGAGTTCTGCTTCCACACGAATGGTCCATGCACATGGATCAGGTACTCAGAATCTTTCAGGAATGGGGTACCCCGGACATAGACCTCTTTGCAAGTCTGTGGAATGCCAAACTTCCCCGGTTCTGTTCCAGAATTCCGTGTCAGGGAGTTCAGGCCAAGGATGCCTTCCTCCTTCACTGGGGTCAGGACTTCCTGTATGCCTTTCCACCCATTCCTTTGATCCCCAAGACTCTGTTCAAACTTCAGAGGGATCAAGGATCTATGATCCTCATAGCTCCACGCAGGCCACGCCAAGTGTGGTACCCTCTACTTCTGCATCTCTCCCAAGCCCCCTCTCTGGACTTGGGAGCTGCTCCAGACCTTCTGTCTCAGGAGGAGGGGACTTTGTGGCATCCAAACCCCAAGTCCCTTCACCTCAGAGTTGGTTACTGAAGGCCTAGACCTTCAAAACTTCAATCTTTCGCAACAAGTGCAGGATATCCTTCATGCTTCCAGGAAACCTTCCACTAGGCGTTCCTATGCTTTTAAATGGAAATGATTTTCCATTTGGTGTGCTCAAAGGGGTCTTGACCCTCTAGCACTTCATCTGAATTCTCTCCTAGAATATCTCCTGCATCTCTCCAATGCAGGCCTTAAGACAAATTCCGTAAGGGTCCATTTAAGTGCTATTGCAGCATCCCTTAAGCCTATCAATGGACAACCTGTTTCCTCTCATCCTCTTATTGAAAGATTCATGAGAGGCCTAACCTTAACTAAACCTCCCATTCGACCTCCTCCGGTGGCATGGGACTTGAACTTGGTTCTTGGTCAGCTTATGAAGCCACCTTTTGAACCCTTAGCCACTACCTCCTTGGAAATTTCTTTCCTGGAAGGTTATTTTCCTTATTGCAATCACTTCTGCTCGCCGCATTAGTGAGCTGCAGGCCTTAGTGGCTAATCCACCTTATACAAGGTTCCATCATGATAAGGTAGTCCTTAGGACAAATCCTCACTTTATGCCTAAAATGGTCTCACCTTTTCATCTTAATCAAGAGGTATATTTAACTGTCTATTTTCCAGCTCCTCATGCATCCACTGCAGAGAGGAACCTTCATACTCTAGATTGTAAAAGAGCTCTTGCTTTTTACTTACACAGGACACAGCAACATAGAAAGTCTTCCCAGCTTTTTGTTGCTTTTGATCCTTCTCATCTAGGACTTCCAGTCTCTAAAAGAACACTGTCCAATTGGATTGCTCAGTGTATCTCTTTTGCTTACCAGAGTAAGAACCTTTCTCTGGAAGGCCATGTCACAGCTCACAATGTGAGGGCCATGGCCACCTCTATGGCTCATCTTCATTCTGTGTGCATCGATCAAATCTGTCGAGCAGCCACGAGGGCCTCGGTTCATACCTTTACAGCCCATTACTGTTTGGACAAGGACTCCCGCCGAGATGCCTTGTTTGGTCAGGCTGTCCTCAAGACACCTGTTCCATTCTTGAACTACTCCTGCCCTCCTTCCCGCAATGGATGCCTGAGATCCATAGGAAGACGAGGAAACTTTCAGGGTCTCATACCCTTGGGGATCTCCCAGGCATCTTAGCTAGGGAGTCCCCATATGTGAGGACTTATTCCTGCTTGTTCCTGGAGATAGCACAGTTACTTACCTGTAACAGGTGATCTCTGGGAACAGCAGGAATTAGTCCTCACAACCCACCCACCTCCCCTAGGAGTTGTATCTTTCTCTCTCTTTGTCTTTCCTTTACTCTCTCTCTATTGTCTGAGCTTTAAACTTGAACTGAGGAGAGTTGGTCAGAAAGGCGGGAAGGCAGCGCGCATGCGCTGTGGGAGGCTCCCAAAAGCTTTCTTCTGGGAAGCTGGGGAGCTTTACCGCGCAGGCTCCGTCGGTACCGACGTACCCATATGTGAGGACTAATTCCTGCTGTTCCCAGAGATCACCTGTTACAGGTAACTAACTGCTTTCTCTGGTTTTACGTCTGACATAAGTGTATCAGCAGCATACAGAGATATAACATGGGTTTCTCCCCTAACTACTATTCCTGACCGCACAAATTTGTCCCTCATATTGCAGGCAAATGACTCTATTGCCAGAGCAAACAGCAGTGGTGACATAAGGCAGCACTGTCTCGTCCCTCTGCCCAACTTAAATGGCTTTGATATATGCCCATTAACCAGAACTGAAGCCGTAGGGGTGCTGTAGATAGTCTCAATCCATTGACAGAATCGCAGACTGAACCTAAATCCCTTCAACTCGCTGAACAGGTATGGCCATTCAATTTTGTCAAAAGCGTTTTATGCATCCAATGACAAGATAAGCCAATTTGGCCTCTTTATACTGTACATTATGTATTATATTAGCTGTCATACATTATCTGTCCCATATCTATTCTTAATGAAGCCCATCTGATCTTCATGCATGAGATCATGACTGACAACTTCAATACGAAGGCTCAGGATTTTAGTCATTATCTTGTAATCTATATTGAGCAGTAATATGGGCCTGTAATTGCTGCACTGAGTAATGTCCTGCCCCCCTCCTTAGGAATAGCTGTAATAGTGGCATTGTAAAAGGATCTCAGAAGGATCCACGATCTGTCAGTATCATCAAGGATTTTAAGTAGTAATGACATAAGTTGTCCCAACATATGTTTATATAATTCAGACTACAAAGCATCTGGTCCAGCTGCTTTGTTTTTGAGCTCATTAATTGTCCTGCAAATTTCAGCCTTTGTGAACAGCTCTTCTACCTTTTCTTACACAGTTGAAATAAAGAAGACTAAAGGGACATAGAAGCATGACGGCAGATAAAGACCATATGGCCTATCCAGTCTGTCCTTCCATACCAATTACTAAACTTTATAGTCCTTTGTGTCTCGCTGGGTGATAACCCTACGAGCGGTCTATCTTCCAGGCCAGGAGAATGTCCTTGCAGACAAACTCAGCAGGATCCCTCTGCCCACATGAGTGGTGCTTGGATCCCGAAGTCGCCGGCGCCTTGTTTCATCGGTGGGGGACCCCATCCATGGACCTGTTTGCCAGTCTGGCGAACGTGCAGCTTTCCCCGCTTCTGTGGCCCAGTCCCACACCCAAGTAGGGTGGCCCTGGATGCGTTCCTCTTGAACTGGACCTCCGGCCTTCTCTACGTGTTCCCTCCCACTCTTCTCATTGCGAGGACCCTCCACAAGGCACAGAGGGACCTAGCTTTGGTGATCCTCATGCCCCCTCATGGCCTCGACAGCCTTGGTTCCAACTTCTGCTCCGGCTCGCATCCGAGCCCCCAGTCCCCCTGGGCTGCGCCCCGGGCCTGTTGACGTGGGAGGAGGGTCGGGTGTTCCACCCGAACCTGGCCTCGCTGTCCCTTGCAGCCTGGCAGCTGAATGAGTCACCTTAGCTCCGCTGCATCTCCCGGAGGACATCGAGGAAGGACTCAACGAGACAGGCGTACGCCTTTAAGTGGCGACGTTCCTCGATCTGGTGCTCTGAGCTTCAGATAGACCTGTTCTCCTGCTCTACCCAGTGGATCCTCCAGTACCACCTCCACCTCTCGAAGGCAGGGCTGCAATCCAATTCGGTCAGGGTATACCTGAGCGCCATTTCGGAGAACCATCTCCCCGTCGAGGGAGACCCCTCTCGCGGCAGCCCTTGGTCTCTTGCTTCATGTCAGGGCTACTGCTTTCCAAGCTTCCCATCCAGCCTCTGCTGGCAGTGTGGGACCTCAACGTGGTGCTGATGCAGCTCACGCTAGCGCCCTTTAAGCCGATGGTGACGTGCTTGCTTCAGCATCTTTCCTGGAAGGTGGTCTTCCCTGGTGGCTTTGACCTCGGCTCGCTAAGTCAGTGAACTTCAGGCCCTCATGGCTGAGGCTCCATACATCATGTTCTACGGGAACAGGGTGGTCCTCCGTACCCATCCCAAGTTTATTTATTTAATTTAATTTATTTATTTAAACAAATTTCTATACCGCCTTTTCCTACAATCAAGGCGGTCTACACAGCAAACAATCAACAAAATACTGTGTCTAGTGTGCGCATGCATTGAGCAGTGAGTGAATGTGTGTGTAGCTGGTCGTTGATTCTTGGTGAGCCATTTATAACGTGCGCTATTTACAATACTATGTACATAAGGACTTTACTTCAATACTATAATCGTGTCGTGAGGGTAGGGTGTGGAGTTGGGGTATTGTCTGTTGCACTGTTTAAGTGATGTCACCGTAGTGCTCTATGAAGAGGGTCATCTTTAGCAGTTTCCTAAAGTCCTTAATGTCTGTTGTTGACCGTAGTTCATCAGGGAGGGCGTTCCAAATTGTTGGTGCCGCCTTTGATAAGGCTCGTTTTTTGGTGTCCTTGCGTACCTTGTTGATGTCTTTAGGTGTGTTGACTCGGTTGGATGTGCCTCTCCTCCTCGGTCTTGTGCTGCTGTCAGGTTGTATGAGTGGGCGTAGGCTGAGAGCTGATGACTGTTTGATTTTGAATATGTTTGACTGTCTTGTATCTGATGCGGGAGTTGATTGGTAGCCAGTGGAGATCTTTTAGAGTGGGTGTGATGTGTTCTTGTCTTGTGGTGCCGGTTATTATGCGTGCTACTGTGTTTTGCGCCAATTGCATTGGCCTGAGAGTCTGTTTTGTTAGGCCAAGATTGATTGGATTGCAGAAGTCTAGGATTAGCGTTATTAGGGCCTGACAGACTGTGCGGAAGTGTTCCTGAGAGAGGAGGGGCTTGAGGCGTCGGACTAGTCTTATCCTGTAGTATGTATTTTTGGTGATTCTGCTGATATGGGACTGCAGGTTCAGTTCTTTGTCCAGGGTCACTCCGAAGTATTTCACTTCTGGTTGTATGGGTATGGTTGTGTTGTCTATCTTGATGTTGCGAGGGGGGATGAAGTCAGTTTCGTGTGATGATTAGAGCCTCGGTCTTGATGTAGTTTATGGTCAAGTTGTTGTCCTGAAACCAGCTGTTCATGTGCATGAGACATTCTTTTATCTTTGTGTAGTCTGGGTTGTCGAGGGTGATTGGTGTGTATATCATTATGTCATACGCATAGATTGTGTATTTTATCCTGTGTTCTTTTATGATGCTGCATATTGGCTGGATATAGAGGTTAAATAATAGTGCTGATAGGGCGGATACTTGAGGTACGCCTTGCATGACCTTTATGGGTCGGGATGTGTTGGGACTGATCTTGACCTGTATCTGTCCGTTAAGTAGGAGTGGAACCACTGCCGAAGGTGGTCTTGGACTTTCATCTCAACCAGGAGAAAGTCCTACTGACCACCTTCCTGAGACCGGATGCCGACCAGGCATCGGCGGTGTTGCATACACTGGACTGCAAGAGGGCTCTTGCTTCTACCTGCAGCGTACCCAGGTTCATCGCAAGTCAGATTGGCTTTTCGTCACCTACGACCCCACTCGCCTAGGGCAGGCAATTACTAAGCGCACCATCTCCATCTGGATGGCGGACTACATTGCTTTCGCCCAAGCAAAGGTGAGCGCCCCACTGGATTGGCGTGTCACTGCACATGGCATCCGAGCCAAGGCGGCATTGGTGGCTTCACTGCACTCAGTGCCTCTAGCGGACATCTGGGCTGCGACCTGGTCTTCAGCGAACACTTTTGCTGTCCACTACTGCCTGGAGAGGGAGTCCCGCCGGGACAGCACCTTCGGCCAGACTGTACTCTGTAATCTGTTCGGGGTATAAGCAACTCCTGCCTCAGACCCTTCTTCGGCTACCAAGAGCTTCTCCCTGGGGACCCGAAGACTCTGGCTCCTTCGGGCATTGACTTCTGCTCACGGCATCGCAGAGGCATTTTGGGTTACAGGCTCGGTAGCCTGTAGCTGGGGAGTCCCATAAGTGAGGACTGACTTCCTGCTTGTACCTTGAGAAAGCATAGTTACTCACCTGTAACAGGTGTTCTCCTGGGACAACAGGATTCAGTCCGCACTACCCTCCCACCTCCCTGAAGAGTTGCTATTTTTGTCCTTCCATTGCCATCTGCTTAGTAGGGCTCTAGCTAGGAGACCTGACTGAGCAAGATGGCACCTTTGGGCAGGAATAGGACCATGCATGCGTGGCAGCATTCCCAAAGGCTTTCTCTGAAAGCTGGGGAATTGCTCCGCATGGGCTTCGTCGGTGCCGACATCACCCATAAGTGAGGACTGATTCCTGCTGTCCCTGGAGAACACCTGTTACAGGTGAGTAGCTATGCTTTTTGTGCTGTTTGCTGGCCTGTGAAAGGGGGACACGGTGGTTAAGTCGACTTTGCCTTGACATACCAGTTATGGAACAGACTGGTTGTGGAGGGTTTGCGTGCCTATTCTACCCGATTGCAGGCTTCCTTGTGGGCAAAGTGGAGCTTGATAGCTCCTGCAGACATTTGTTGGGTAGCAACGTGGGCATCACTTTCCGCTTTTATCAAGTATTACCACTTGGATGACCATGCAAGGGTAGACTTGGCCTTTGTCTCAAGGGTTTTGCGAGCTGCTGTGTCTTCTTCCCCACCCAGTGGTGTTATAGCTTTGGTACATCCAACTTGTCCTGAGTAGTCTAGCAGAATGATACGGAAGGTCCTGCTAGATCAATCCAGGCCCACCGCTGGAGCTGTATTACTCTGTTCTTCTGTTGTGGAACCCTTAGGTCCGCTCTGATTTTTATACTTGACTCTGCAGGTTCGTCATCTATTGACAGCCTTATGTTTTATGCTTTTCTGTACATAGTTCTTTACTGTTGATAGCTGATTGTTGCTCAGGGTTGAGGGTGGCGTGAGGCTTGCCATGTTCCTCCCATATGCTTTGGGATGAGTACTAAAGGAACCTCTGATGGCTGAGGCAAATAGGGTTATAGGAGTGATGTCATTAAAACCTGGGCTTTTCATTGGTTCTTTGTCTCCACCAATCTGCTGGTAGGGGAACACAACCCACTTGTAACATAGTAGCATAGTATATGATAGCAGATAAAGACCCGTAAACAGGTAGAAAAGGCAACTGCAACATCCAGAAGGATGCTTGGGTGTATAGGGAGAAGAATTGCTAGCAGAAAAAAAGGAGGTGATAATACCTCTGTATAAGTCTCAGGTGTGACCTCATTTGGAGTATTGTGTGCAATTCTGGAAACTGCACCTTCAAAAGGATATAAGCAGGTTGGAATCTGTGCAGAGGGTGGCTACTAAATTGTTTAAGGGTCTTCATTATGAAGCATATGAGGACAGACTTAAAGATCTTAATATGTATTCTTTAGAGGAAAGATGGGGTAAGGGAGATATGATAGACATTTAAATACCTCCGTGGCATAAATGCACAGGAGTCTTTCAGTTGAAGGCAAGCTCTAGTACGAGGGGACATAGGATGAGGGTGAAAGGGGATAGACTCAGGAGTATTATGCGGAAATATTTCTTTACAGAGAAGAGTGATAGATGTGTGGAATAGTCTCCCAGTGGAGGTAGTAGAGATGAGGACAGTATCTGAATTCAAAAAAGCATGAGACAAACAGAGGATTTCTAAAGGAAAAAAGGGGACTATAATAGTTGATATGGAAGGGCAGACTGGATAGGCCATGTGATCTTTTTCTGCCATCATGTTTCTATGTTTTTATGTATGGTCCATCTAGTCTGCCCAGTAAGGTAGCTAGAGTAGTTGTAATTGCAGCTCTGTGCAAGTCACCTCCCTCTATGCCTGTGTTTAAGGTTGTACTGGCTGCTCGGTGCAGGTCAGCCCTCCTCTATTTGAGTATAAAAGATTCTTAATTTTTCTTTGATTTTATCCTGTCTGGATTTTATTTTGTCTGGACTGGTCTAGCAGGACTCGAGGAAAGGACATTAACTGGTAAGTAAAATGTCACCTTTGCATAGCCTATTTAGTAAGGAAATGAGACCAGTTTGCAACCCTCGTGAGACCAGGTTTGGCAAAGATCCAAAGCAATCTTATTTTTGGTTGCAATTCACATTAATGACCAAATTGAAATGTAAATCCAAATCCAAACCTTTGCTATTGAGAAATAGAAACTTTTACCCACCACTTAAAATATAGAAATGGAGAAAATGATGGAAGATGAAGACCATATATGGCTTTTGCAGTCTGCCTATCAATACTAACTTATTAAGCCCTACAATCATCTTCTCTCCCTCAGAGATCTTATGTACTTGTCCTATACTTTCTTGAATTCAGATACAGTTCTCATCTCCGCCACCTCCATTGGGAGGCTCTTTCATGCATTTACCATTACCTCTGTATATCCCCTTTCACATGCATCCTATCCCCCCCCTCAATCCAGAGCTTCCTTTCCATTGAAAGACAGCCTCCCCCTCCCCCGGTGTATTCATAGTAGAGGTATCTAAATTTCTCTATCATATCTCCTGCCTTTCTTCCAAAATATCCATATTGAGATATTTAGGGGTGGGGACACAGCCAACATAGCCATTGCCACTGGATACTATTTTTATTTATTTATTTATTTATTTTATTTAACTATTTCTTTTATACCGCCCCTTCCAGAGATCAAGGGCGGTTTACATATAACAAGTTAACAGTCATGTACACAGTTTGTATACATTTTACATAGAACATAGAACAATAGAAATCAACTATTTACATTAAACAGTAAATATAACATTTATAGGTATTAAAGCAAACACATTAAACTAACCTCAGATATTCAGTGCTGGGGCCATATCCGTCCACTGGCATTGAATATCCGGGTCGCCACATAGCCCGGAAGCTAACTGGACAGCAATGATGTTGAGCCTCTGCCTGGTTAGCTCCTGCAAGTAAAGTTCGGTTAGCCTTTGCTGTGCCTTACTTTACCCGTGGGCCGCCAACTGGGCAGCGGCTCAATATTGCTGCTGCCTGGTTAGTGATGGGTGCCGCTTCCACTCCACCCAGGTTCTAATCACTTAGCATCTGGGCATGTAGCAATGGCATCCTTGGATATCCAGTGGCACTAACTGTGTTAGTGCTGCTAAATATCCTGCTAACTGGAATTTACAGATTTTGCAGGTTTGCAAACCATGTAAATGCCTTTTGAATATCCCCCCCCCCTTCAAGACTATCCCCACATACTTTGTGACAGAGACCATTCACTATTTTATTAGCTGCTCTCTGGACTGACTCCATGTTTATTTAGTATTTAACTCACACCTTTCTAGTAGTAGTTCAAGGCGCATTAGTCAGGTACAGTAAGTATTTCCCTGTCCCTGGAGGGCTTAGAATCTAAATCTGTACCAGAGACAGTGGTAGATTAAGTGACTTATCCAAGGCCACAAGGAGTGCCAGTGAGATGTGAACCCTGATCTCTTTGGTCACCAGTCTTTTGACGGTGTGGTTTCCAGAAATGTACACAGTACTCCAAAGGAGGTCTCATTAGAGAGATACACAGAAGCACTATTGCCTCTTTATTTTCCCTGCTGGCCGTTCCTCTCTCTGTGCACCCAAGTGTCCTGGCTTTTGCCATTGCTTTTTCTACTTGTTTGGTTACCTTAAGATACTCCTGGGGGAATTCTGCATTTTCTGTGCTGAATTCTGTGCAGGCACCGGCTAGCCAATAAGGCATGATCGGACACACAAGCTTTAAGAGCACCTCATCCTACATCACTGTGAATGGCAACACACTTTGTGTGTACCTTTCAAAACGGGCCAGCATCGGACTCTAGCACAGCCACGGGAGCAAACAGAAGCACTCCTGTGGCTGTGTTTCTGTGATCGGGCTTCTGGTGAGTTGGGGGTGGTGGGGGTATGACGGGGGGCAGAAAAGAGCTGCTGGTGAGTCGAGGGGCTGTTGGGTGGTGTCAGGAAAGGGCTGCTGTTGAGCAGGGGGATTGCAAGAAAGCGCTGCTAATAAAGTAGGGGGGGCTGCTGATGAGCAGGGGGGTTGATGGGGTTAACAGAACTACTACGATTACTACTGATCATTTTTATAGTGCTGCAGGGCATACGTGATGTAGTATAGGCGCATATAAAAGACTCCCTCTGCTCATCAGAGCTTACAGTCTAATTAAACCAGACAACACAACAGTGGGGACAAGGAATTTTCTAGGGGAACGGTAAGGAAACATGTAGCTGGCAAGCAGGAGACTAAGCGGATCAGGATCCAAAAGTGTCCTGATCCGCATAGTCTCCTCCTCCTCTCTGTGTTTCCTTACCATTGCCCTAGACATATCCTTGTCCCCCAGCTGTTGTGTTGTCTGTCTTGACTAAATTGTAAGCTTTGTGTGCAGGAACAGCCTTTTTCATGTGTCTGTACAGCACTGCATATATTTTATTTTATTTATTTTATTTATTTATTTACAGTCTCTTTTATACCGCGCTATTCAACATCAGTGCGGTTTACATGAAACAGAATGACTAGCACAGTGCAGCAAGCTGATCTGTGTTTACAAAGAACAGGTACTACAACTTGGATAAAACTGGGGTAACTATTTACATCTAAGTGACACGTTATGTCGTGTCAAAAGTAATCGTAGTCATGGATGGCTTGCGGGGTATGTTTATAGCGCTATGCAAATGATCAGCAGTAGTAGTAGTTCTCCTGCCCCCAGCAACCCCTTCCCCCTGCTCACCAGGGCTGCTGGGGATCTTGCTGGGGATAGGAGAAGGGCTGCTGGTGAGCGGGGACGGGGGGGGGGGGTGTTTCTGGAGGCAGGAGAAGGACTGCTGGTGAGTCAGAGGGCTTGCTGGAGGCTAGGAGAGAGAAGAAAACAAGGTGGGGCAAGGATGGGTTGGGGATAGAACTGTGATTGGAGAAAGAGCTAAGGAGGAAAAAGGTAGGAGAAATTTCAAGTCTAGAGGAGGAATTTTTTTTTATGATGGGGAAATTCTGCACAAAAATGTACCAATAAAGCATGCAGAATTTTCAAACTTTGTGCAGAATTCCCCCAGGTGTATTTTAAGGTCATCAGATATGATCACCTCTAGGTCATGCTCTTCTTTTGTGCATTCAAGTACTTGATTGATTGACTCAGTTAATAAACTGTCTTCCTGCAGAAGCGCAACTAAAGAGGAAGTTGGGAACTACAAGTTGGTTAGTCTTATCTCTGTGATGAGTAAACTAATGGAAAGACTGCTAAAACAGAGGACAGTGAAGTTTCTGGAACCCAGTGGATTGTAGGATTCAAGACAGCATGGTATTACGAGAGGCAGTTCTTGTCAGACAAATCTCATTAATTTCTTTGACTGGGGGGGCCAAAGAGTTGGACAGAGGGAGAGCCTTAGATGTGGTGTACTTAGATTTCAGCAAACCCTTTGACACAGGTGACTTACAAATACATTGACTGCCCTAGAGATGAACCCTAAAGTGACTGGGTTAGAAATTGGTTGAGTGGGAGGCGACAAAGGCTACAGATAAATGACGCTCACTCTGAGGAGAGAGGATGTTACCAGTGATGTGTGCCGCAGGGATCTCTCCTTGGTATGATTTTTTTTTTAAACATTTTTGTAAGTGGTATTGCGGAAGGGCTGTCGGGTAAGGTTTGCCTCTTTGCAGATGATAACAAAATCTGCAATAGAGTAGACACCCGGGAAGGTGTAGATAACATGAGGAGAGATTGTGAAGCTTGAAGAATGGTCATGAATTTGGCAGCTGAGATTTAACGCTAAAAAATGTAGGGTTATGCATTTGGGCTGCAAAAATCCAAGGGAGTGGTGCAATGCAGGGGGGGGGGTGTAGCGCTTTTGTCCACAAAAGAAGAGTGGAACCTGGATTGATTATTTCTGATCTTAAGGTGACTAAACTGATAGAAAAGGTGATGGCAAAAGCCAGAAGGATGCTTGGGTGCATAGGGAGAGGAATGGCCTACAGGAAAAAGGAAGCAATAGTGCCTCTTTATAAGTCTTTGGGGAGACCTAATTTAGAGTATTTTGTGCAATTCTGGAGACTATATCTTCAAAGCAGAATGGAGTTGGTGTAGAAGGTGGCTACCAAAATGGTCAGTGGGCTTTGCCATAAAGTATATGGGGACAAGACTTAAAGATCCCAATATGTTTATTTTGGAAGAAAGATGGGAGGGGGAAGATATGATAGATGTTGAAATGCCTCCATGGCCATGAATGCACAGCAGAGCCTTTTTCAATTGAAAGAAAGCTCTGCAACGATGGGACGTAGGGCTCAAGAGTAGAAATATGATGGCAGAAAGACCTTATGGTCTGTCCAGTCTGCCCTTCCATACCAATTAATGTAGTCCCTTTTTTTTCTTTATTCTGTTTTGATAACATGCATCTCCAGGAACAAGCAGGAATGTAGTCTTCACATATGAGTATCGTCTGTACCGACGGAGCCTGCGCGAGAACGCTCCACAGCGTCCAATTAGAAAGCTTTTGAGAGCATCCCACAGCGCCTGCGTGCTGCCTTCCTGCCTTTCCCAACTGCCTCTCTCCAGTTCTTCGTTTTCCGCAGAGCCGCAGAAAATTCTTCCTTACTACTTCCTTTTTTTGTGGTCGCGTCTGCCTTCCTCGACGCTTTACCGGTACCGCTGGGTTTTCTTTATTTCTGTTCTTTTAAAAAAAAAAAAATTACTTAGTACTTTTTTCCATTTTTCCCAGGTGCACGCTCCATTTTCACCCTTAGGCCCAAAAATGTTTCCTACGATGGAGAAACCTGCTTCAGGTTTCAAAAAGTGCACCAAATGTGGCGGTACCATCTCTGTCACCGATACCCATGAATGATGTCTAAAATGTTTAGGTCCTGACCACTCCATCACGGATTGTATGTCCTGTGCCATGATGTCTAAAAGGGGTCGGCAGAACTGAGCTGCTAAGCTCAGTACCCTGTTTCCCTCTGATGCAGCTTCGGTGGCATCGACGTCTTCCAGGGCTTCCTCTTCCTCCCGTGGATCTCAGGTAACTAAGCATAAGTCCAGCCGGTCCTCAAAGGGTAGATCTCCTTCTAAGCATCGAGATGCCTCTGGCGTTGCCCTTGAGGATTCTGCACCGGCAAAATTGCCACGACGGGAGGCTTCGGCTTCCAAAGCATTATTGGGGCTCCAGGATGTTCTCGAGGCCTTGACCTCGGCAGAACTACTGGTGCCATGCTCTGGTGTACCAGCTGTCTTCTCCGGTACCGACATCCAGGCATTGGCAGCGTCTATAGACCAGAGAGTCCTGGCTATTGAAAGCAGTCTGGCGACTCTCCTTGCGGCATCGACACCCTCGGAACCGCATCAGACAGTTCAAACGGCACCGATTCCGACTCCAGTACCGGTACCGATAACATCGACATCGGTGTCCGCATTTCCGGCACCCAGTCACCCGATGCCTTCCGGTACCGATACACCAGTACCAATTCCTCCCGGTACCGACTTCGGTCGGTATGGGTATCGTGCTCTACAGGAGCATCCAGACAGAAGGTACTTCGAGTCCTCAGAGGAGTCTGAGGATTCTGATAGTTCTGTCGATACCGGAGCACTTCTTCCATTGGAGCCCTCCTCCCCTAAACGCAGGATGTCTCCTCCAGAGGATATCTCCTTCCAAGATTTTATCAGGGAAGTGGCTCGGGGTCTCTCCATTACTGTGGCTTCTGAAACAGAGCCCAGAGCAAAGGAGTTGGAAATTGTATAATATCCCAAAGCTCCTAAAGAGGCAGCTACTTTGCCCATCCATGAGATTCATATGATCTCATGCTAAGAATGTGGGAGACCCCTCTTACCACCTCTCCTCATTCTCGTAGACTTGACACTATGTATCGAGTCCCTCCTTGTCCTGGTTTCCAGAAAACTCAGCTCCCTCACCACTCTATTGTAGTGGAGTCAGCTATGAGAAGGATCAAGAGTGCAAAGAGGCATGCCTCTAATCCTCCAGGACGTGAGTGTAGAACCTTGGATGCCTTTGGACGTCATACTTTCCAGGCTTCCATGCTTTCTGCCAGGATCAGTTCCTATATTTTATATATGGGAATGTTCCTTAAAGAAGTCACAGGAGATCTAGAGGTTTTCAGCCCTCTTCTTCCTGAGGACAAAAGACAGGATTTTCTCACTGGTCAAACATGCCCAGGCTGTTTCTAAGTTTGTCAATCGTGCAGCTTTTGACTGTTTTCAGTGCATAAGCAGAACCTCTGCCATTGCCATAGGTGCACAAAGAATTGCCTGGCTCCAGGCATCTGATTTGGAGCTCTGGGTACAAGACAAACTGGGCAATATTCCTTGTACTGGTGAGAACCTGTTTGGCAAGGATTGGCAAAAAAAAGCCAGTGAGTTGGATGCTGACAACTCCAACTTGGACAGATTATCCAAGGCCACAGCTGATCCTGCAAGAAAGAAATCTTTCAAAAAACCTTTCTTTTCCAAAAAGAAGAGGTTTTATCCTGCTAATTCCCAGCAGGGATGTTCTGCAGGTCAGCTTGTCCAGAAGGGTCAGCAACCACCCAAACAAAGAAAGGCAAAGACTGCTAAGCCTCAACTGTCCCAGCAGTCTCAGCCTTCACAAGGCCTTTGACTTTCAGCTAGAGAACTTAGCCTTCCTGGCCCTCATGGGACCAGAGCCTTCCACCATTCCAGGAAGGTTGTGTCACTTTGCCCCCAGATGGGGGCAGATAACAGCAGAGTATTGGACACACTCCATCGTGAAAGAGGGGTACAAGCTTCATTTTTTGAGCATGCCCCCTCCCACAATGATAAGGCAGTTCAATTCTCAGACCTCTCTCACCAACCTGTTAGATCAAGAGGTCAGCATGCTTCTTGCCCAAGGGGCAATAGAAGAAGTAGCCACTCATCAACAGGATACAGGGTTTTACTCCCCCTATTTCCTTATCCCAAAGAAAACAGGGGGATACAGACCTATCTTAGACCTCAGAGAATTGAACAAATTCCTGTTCAAAGAGAAATTCAAGATGATTTCTCTGGGAACTCTGCTGCCATACCTTCAGAGTCAGGATTGGCTTTGTTCTCTAGATCTCAAGGATGCGTACACCCATGTTCTCATCCATCCAACTCACAGAAAGCTCCTTCGGTTCCTTTTTCAAGGAAAGCGCTATCAATACAGGGTGCTTCCTTTCGGCCTGGCCTCAGCACCAAGAGTGTTCACAAAATGCATGGCTGTTGTAGCAGCATTTCTCCGCACTCTAGGAATATTCGTCTTTCCCTACATAGACGACTGGCTCATTCGAGCCCCAACAGAGTCAGAGACCAGGACTTCTCTATCCTGCACAATGCGTATCCTTCAGTATTTGGGTCTGGTAATAAACATCCCAAAATCCTGTCTAACTCCCTCTCAGTCTTTAGAGTTCATAGGAGCTTTGCTGGATACCAGAAAGGCAAGGGCCTATCTTCCCCAGGCCCATTGCCTTCGCTTGGTGCAGTTAGCTTCTCAAGCAGTGCTAAAGCCTCACCTCACTGCCTGAGAAATGCTACAACTACTAGGACACATGGCATCTACCGTGCATGTGGTTCCCTATGCTCGCCTACATATGGGGGCAGTCCAGTGGACTTTATCCACTCAATGTTCCCAGGCATCAGGATGCCTGTCAGACAAAATAGCAAACACAAGTCGCCTTATTTTGTCTCTCCAGTGGTGGAAGTCCACTCAAAACCTGTTGCTGGGGTCTCCTTTTCAACAACCCTTACCCCAGGCATCTCTCACAACGGATGCTTCTCCGATGGGTTGGGGAGCTCATCTGCAAGACCTCTCCATTCAAGGCACCTGGACTCCACAGGAGACTCATCTACAGATCTATCTCCTGGAGCTCAGAGCAATCTCCCTTGCTCTTCGAGTGTTCCACACCCTGCTTAGCTGCAAGACAGTCCTCATTCATACGTACAATCAAATAGCCATGTTCTACGTGAACAAGCAGGGAGGAACAGGCTCTTTGTTGCTTTGCGACTATGGACCCTCGCCAGAGAGCATCAGATTTATCTCCTGGGTGTATCTTCCAGGCATACAAAACTCTTGGGCAGACAGACTCGGTCGAGTTCTGCTTCCACACACGTGGTATCTGCATGTAGACCAGGTGACCAAGATTTTTCAAATTTGGGGAACCCCGGACATACATCTCTTTGCAAGTCCGTGGAATGCCAAACGTTCCCGGTTCTGTTCCAGAATTCCGGCTCGGGGCTCAGGCCAGGGATGCTTCCTCCTTTACTGGGGTCAAGATTTCCTGTATGCCTTTCCACCCATTCCCCTAATTCCCAAAACCCTTTTCAAGCTTCAGAGAGACAGAGGCCATATGATTCTCATAGCTCCACGTTGGCCACGGCAAGTGTGGTGGTACCCTCTGCTTTTACATCTCTCTCAAGCTCCTTCCCTAGTGTTAGGGTCAGCTCCAGACCTCCTATCTCAGGAGGACGGAATGTTATGGCATCCCAATCCCCAATCTCTTCATCTCAGGACTTGGTTGCTGAAGGCCTAGATCTCCATGATCTCAACCTCCCTCAGCAAATAAAGGATATCCTTTATGTTTCCAGGAAGCCTTCCACAAGACGCTCTTATGCTTTCAAGTGGAAAAGGTTTACCTTATGGTGTTCGCAGAAGGGTCTTAACCCCATTGCCGTACCTCTGGAATCATTACTGGAATATCTCCTTCATTTATCCAATGCAGGACTTAAGACTAACTCAGTGAGGGTCCATTTGAGTGCTATTGCAGCTTTTTTTCAAGCCTCTAAATGGACAACTTATCTCCTCCCATCCTCTTATAGCAAGATTTATAAGAGGCCTTCTGCTAACTAAACCTCCTATTAAGCCACCACCTGTGGCATGGGACTTAAATTTGGTTCTTGGTCAGCTTATGAAGCCACCTTTCGAACCCTTAGCTACTACCTCCTTGAAATTCCTTTCTTGGAAGGTTATCTTTCTCATTGCAATCACATCAGCACGTCGCATCAGTGAGTTGTAAGCCCTAGTAACTGATCCACCTTATACAAGGTTCCATCATGGCAAGGTAGTCCTTAGTACTCATCCACACTTTATGCCAAAGGTGGTCTCGCCTTTCCATCTAAACCAAGCGGTCTACCTACCTGTGTTCTTTCCAAGGCCTCATGCATCAAATGCAGAAAGGAACCTTCATACCTTGGACTGTAAAAGAGCTTTAGCCTTTTACTTACAAAGTACACAGCAACATAAAAAGTCCTCTCAACTCTTTGTTGCTTTTGATCCTTCTCATTTGGGACTTCCAGTCTCCAAGAGAACACTATCTAACTGGATTGCCCAGTGTATTTCCTTTGCCTATCAGAGTAAGAACCTTCCTCTGGAGGGCCATGTCAGAGCTCACAGTGTGAGAGCCATGGCAGCTTCAATGGCTCATCTGCACTCTGTGTCTATCGACAACATCTGTCGAGCAGCCACCTGGGCCTCGGTTCATACCTTCACAGCCCATTACTGCTTGGACAAGGACTCCCGCCGGGATGCCTTGTTTGGTCAGGCTGTTCTTCAACACCTGTTCCATACCTAATCAACCCCTACCCACCATCCCTGGTTGGATGCCAGAGATCCATAGGGGGACGTGGAGCCCTGTGCAGAGAGACACAACTTCTGGGGCTTCTCCCTGGCATCTAAAGCTAGGGAGTCCCCATATGTGAAGACTACATTCCTGCTTGTTCCTGGAGATAGCATATTTACTCACCTGTAACAGGTGATCTCCGGGAACAGCAGGAATTTAGTCTTCCCAACCCACCCACCTCCCCTAGGAGTTGTATCTCTCTATCTATCTCTTTCCCTTTCCCTCTCTCTTTGTCTCAGCTTTAAACTCAACTGGAGAGAGGCAGTTGGGGAAGGCGGGAAGGCAGCACGCAGGCGCTGTGGGATGCTCCCAAAAGCTTTCTAATTGGACGCTGGGGAGCGTTCCCGCACAGGCTCCGTCGCTACCGACGATACCCATATGTGAAGACTAAATTCCTGCTGTTCCCAGAGATCACCTGTTACAGGTGAGTAACTATGCTTTTCTTGAATTCAGATTTGTGGAAATATTTTTTTTATGGAAAGTGTGGTAGATGCATGGAGTAGTCTCCTAGTGGTGGTAGACACACGAACTATCTGAATTCAAGAAAGAGATCCTCTGTCCCATGCTAAAGGAAAAAAGGCACTGTAGAGCTTAGTGGTTCGAATGGAAAGGCAGATTTGATAGGTGATATGGTCTTTTTCTGCGTTCATGTTTCTATAACATGGTTTACAAAGAAATGATAGTACAATAATAAATCAAATGTTTTTGATTTTGAATTGTTCTTGATTGTATAGTGAAGATCAATTTGTCATCTTGTCTTATGGTCCTTCTCAGGAAAGGTCTTTTGAGTTGAAACAAATCAGCTAAGTAAAATTTTGGAGAAATTAGGTTTTCAAATCTCTTCTAAAAGAAAGAAATGCTGGCCCCTCGCAGTGTAAGAAGTAAGGAGTTCCAGAGATGCGGACTGGCATGGCCAAAAGCTTTGTTCTTTGTCAGATAATTGAATTCTATCCAGTGGCGAGAGCTAAGACAGAAGCTGTTGTGACGACTGTAGTAGTTGATGGGTCAGGAAGTATTTGTATAGATATTTTGCAAGATATTGTTTCCCCCCCCCCCTTTTTTTATAAACCTTGTGTAGTAAGCACATCGGCTACGGGTGCTAAGTGCAATTCGTTAAGGACAGATGTAATGTGGTCATATTTTCCCCATTCTGGTTATCAGCCTGGCAGCCATAATCTGAGTAAGTTGTATGTGGACAGGCCCGGCCATCCACTAGGCGAATTAGATGGTCGCATAGGACGGCAGATTCTGGTGGACAGCATCACAAACTCAAACTCCGGAAAGTAGGCTGAACTGCTGCTCCATTGCCATGGTGGTCTTCAAATCTTCCGCACACATGCGTGCAGTTCCAGCCTGCCACCCTGCCTGACCTCCAGGAAAGTTGCATCAAAGGTGGAGGTAGGAGAGGAAGGCCGTGAGCATGCATGCTTGTGGGTATTTTAAGGTCCGACGCAGTGCTGAAGTATCAGTTCAGCCACGCTATTTCAGTGCAAGGTGGGGGCGGCATGGTGAGCTGGACAGAGGCGCAGTCTTTTGGAGGGGGGGGGGAGTGGTGGCAGCATGCAGGGTCTGCCTAAGGCCACAAACACTCATGCCGCCATTGTACTTGGATAGACCTTGATATAAGGAATTGTAATAATCTAGGCAACTGGTCACAGTGGTATGAGGTACCTTGATCAGTTTGTTCCAAGATAAGGGACTTTTGCAGATTAATCACAGATGATGGAAACTGGAATGTACTACCCTGCCAGTCTGCGGTGTAAATGCTAATTGGGCATCATAGCAAACTCCTAGGCCTACAATATCCTCAAGAGATCTACATTGGCCTCCCTCCTAAAATGGGAATAGCTGATAAAGCTGAGTTTTTCTCTAGAGAACCAAACTGCCAATGATTTCTCAGGATTTAATACTAGGAAGCGCTGTTGACACCACTGCTCAATTCAAGTTAGGTTCATTGAATTGTTCAATAACTTTTATTGGTCATTTTCCAGGAAAAAGCAGGAAGTCAGTCCTCACATATGGGTGATGTCTGTGCTGACAGAGCCCGTGCAGAGCGTTTCCCCAGCTTTCAAAGAAAGCCCTTTGGGACATGCTACCATGCATGCGTGGTCCCCTTCCTGCTCAAGGATGCCATCTTGCTCAGTCTACTTTTTTTCCATGGAGCACAATGGACATCTGTCTTGTTTCCCTGGAAACATCCTTGCTAATTATCCTTAAAGTTAAGTTTCCCAGTTTGCATACCGGCTCCTCTTCCTGCCTCGAGCCGGTGCCTGCACCAGCGCTGTTCTCGGCTCCTTTTGTCTTTTTTGATTGAAACTCGCCTCGACCGACCTTCATGCCCTTTTTTGCCAGAGGGTTGTCGATCCTGTCCAGGTGTTTTCCCACCATGACGCCTTGTAGGTTTAAAAAATGTGACCGCTGCAGTCAAACCATGTCAGTCACAGACACCCATGACTGCTGCCTCCGCTGCCTGGGCCCGGATCAAGACAGCACCTCCTGCGACCTGTGCCAGGCCATGATGCCTAAGATCAATAAAAAGAGGTCTGAGTTGCAGGAAAAACTGTTCTCCAGGTCCGACTCTGCATTGGCCTCCTCAATGCTGAGCTCCAAGCCCAGCATTTTCCGTGAGGCCTGAGCATCCTCTGAGTCCTGCAGCAGGGGCTCCTCCAAGAAAACCTCGGACCTGAGAGAAAAAAAGAAAAAAATCCTCAAGTCTGCCGAAGTTCCACCAGAGAAATCCGATAAAACAATCCGGAGGGACTCGGGTGGCTCCGAGAAGCACACTACCAAGGTCCCCAATCTTCAGCTGGCAGAGATTGTGCGAAGTTCCTTGAGACTGTAGTACTTGTCGTAGACGCACTTGAGAGTTCTGGCGCCGGTCCCGAAATCCTCTGTGCCCATACCAAAAGCTGCAGAGTCTTCTCTCTTGGAAGCCAGAATGGCAGCCTTGGAGCAGAACATCACTGCTAATCCTGGCCCTGTAGCAGGCAATGATGGCTGTTTCGTTCACATCTGCCCCTACAACTGGGCCATCGACTGCGGGGGAGTCCCCAGTTGTCGAGCCGAGCTGCGAGCGCCATCAGCCTCGGGTAAGCCCTCAGCGCCAGTTGAGGTCTCTGTCCCATTCCTCAGGCATCCGATCCTCTCAGGCCAGTTTCCACAACTTGGACTCCAGGTCCTCTGGAGGCTGTCGGCCACTCGGCGCTGGCCTTGACATTGAGTTGCAGGGTCTCGGACTCATCATCGCCTCTCAACTCGGAGTGGGAGACAGATGACAAGGCGTCCCTGGAAATCAAACTGCACCGATATATTCCCTTGGATCAGTCTCCCCTGATGCTATTCTCCTCCAGAGGATGTGGCCTTCCATGACTTTGTCAAGGATATAACCAGAGCCCCCTCTGTGCAAACCGAGGCAGAGGAAGATCTGTGCCCCGAGGAACTGGAGATTCTCCAGTACGTGTCTCCACTCAATGAGCAGCTGTTACTCAGAATGTGGGAGACGCATCTGTGCCAGTGGTGAAACAGTGCCTTGATGCCATGTACCATGTCCAGAGGGGTCCTGGGGTTCTACAAGCCCCATCTCCAACATAATTCCATGGTTGTCGAGTTGACCAGGCAGAAACCTAAGAGCCAGAGGTCTCACTCCTCTGTCCCCCCGGAAGGGACACTAGAACCTTCAATGCCCTCAGATGCAAGTGTTGCCAGGGCTCTATGCTGGGTTGCCGGATTCAAGCCTATGTACATAGGCATATACCTGAAGGCCCTAACCCAGGAGTTGTCTGGGTTTTCAGCAGGGCTTGCCGGGGAATCCCTCCAACGGTTCTAATCCCTGACCTCCAGGATCAAGGACTGCTCTAAGTTCCTTTTCCAGATGGCCTATGACAGCTTCAGATCAGCAGCTTGGATAGCAGCGGCTGGCACCAAGCCTGGCTTGCAGTCTTCTGACCTTGAGCAATGGGTCCAAGACAAGCTGCTCGACGTTCCCTGCACTGGGGAGAACCTGTTTGGCAAGCCTATGGCCTACAAGGTGGCCGAGATCGAGGCTGACGTGATGACTTGACAGAGGCTCTCCAAAGACCTCATCCTTTCCCTGTAAGAACCATCAGGGAAAAGACCCCCGTTCCCGAGGGAAAAGGGGCCCTTTCATCAGAGTCACCCCTACCAGCCCGTTTTGGCCCAGGAACAGGGTTCTCACCCTAAAAGACTAGGCCATGGAGCTCAGAAGCCAAAGGCCCCAGCTCCCGTTGTGCTCCCCTCCCCCAGGATACCTTCACCAGTCCACAGGTGGGCCACTGTCACCTCGGACCAGTGGGTACTGTGAGTGGTAAGGGAAGAATACCTCCTCCACCTACAGCAGGTACCACCCAGGTTCTTTCCAGGATAGCCGGTGCAACCTCTCCTTCACCAGATCCTTCTGCTCTCAGAGCTCGCGGGTCTGCTCATGGACAATGCAGTAGAGCCTGTGCCCAAATATCTGTGGGGAAAAGTCTTCTACTCCAGATACTTCCTTGTCCCAAAGAGGACTGGATGCCTCAGGCCCATACGTGACCTGAGAAACTTAAACAAGTTTCTGGTGAGGGAGAAGTTCAAGATGCTCTCCCTTGGAACACTGCTCCCTTACCTCCACCAGGGAGATTGGCTGTGCTTCTTGAACTTAAAGGATGCCTACACTTGCGTCTTGATCCACCTCCCCCAGAGGCAGTACCTGCGGTTGGTGGTGGGAGGAGGGCACTACCAGTACAGGGTGCTACCCTTTGGCCTGGCCGCCTCGCCAAGAGTTTTTACCAAATGCCTGGTGGTGGTTGCCGCCCACCTGTGCTTACAAGGGGCTTTCGTCTTTCTACCTAGATTACTGACTCATCAGTGGTGGTACAGCCTCAAAGGTCAGTCAGGCTGCAGAGTGTGCAACCCTCCTTCTGCAGCATCTGGGTTCATCATCAACTGCCCCAAATCCTATCTCTCTCCAGCCCAAAGCATTGAGTTCATAGGTGCCCAGTTGGACGTGTTGCAGGTCAGGGCTTTCCTCCCAAGGGAGAGGGCAGAATGCCTCAGGCAACTGGCAGGAGAGGTACAGCAGTGCCACTGGTCCGCGCCAGCTCGTCTCATCCTCCACCTGCTGGGCCATATGGCTTCAACGGTCCATGTCATGCCCTTCAGCCTGATGACACATGCGGACTGCCCTGTGGTGCCTCCACTCACAGTGGACTCAAGCCACAGTCAGGCTATGGGGCAGGTTTAGGGTTACCTGCCAATTGACGGAGTCCCTCAACTGGTAGTAAAACTTGCGCCACCTCCAGGCGGGAATGCCCTTCCAGGCACCCACACTGCAGAGGACCCTGACCATAGACGCCTCCCTCCTGGGATGAGGGGTACATTGTGAGGACCGCCGCATACAGGGCAGCTGGTCTCAGGAGGAGTCACTCCTACAGATCAATCTCCTGGAGTTTAGGGCAATCTTCTTGGTCCTACGAATGTTCTAGCACCGCCTGCGACATCAGCCTGTGCTAATCCAGACGGACAACCAAGTTGCCATGTTTTTTATTAACAAGCAAGGAGGCATGGGTTCATACTCCCTCTGCTAGGAGGCGGTGGCCCTCCTCTCCTTTGCAGCATGCAACAACATGCTTCTGCGAGCAGTGTACCTCCTAGGCCAGGACAACTGCCTAGCGGACAGGCTGAGCAGTCCTTCATCCAGATGAGTGGCGGTTAAACCCCAGGGTAATGAAGCAGCTCTTCCACCTCTGAGGCAAGCCCGTGATGGACCTATTTGCCTCCTCGGACAACAAACAGCTGCCTCGCTTCTGCTCACATCAGCCACACTCAGAGAGAGTGGCGGCAGATGCCTTCCTGATCTCGTGGGCCAAGGGCCTATTCTATGCATTCCCACGGACCCCCTCCAACCCCGGTCACCAAGACCTTCTTCAAGGTCCAGAGTGAAAGAGCATCAGTTATTGGGGTGCAGGATGCTCCCCAGGTGGCCCACACAACCTTTGTTCCTCTGCTACTTTCCCTGTTGGTGGCACTCCCAATTCCACTGGGCAGAGCCCCAGACTGGACTTCCTGTTCCAGGAGGAGGGCTCCCTCCTGCACCCCAATTTGGGGTTGCTGACACTAGCAGCATGGCTGCTGAAAGGGTAGCGTTGGCCCCTTTAATTCTTCCAGGAGAAGTCTAGGATATCCTACTATAGCCTCCTGAAATCCCTCCACCAGGCTGGCATACACCTTTAAGTGGAGAAGGTTCTCTCCCTGGTGTGAGGAAAGAAGGGAGAACCTCTTCTCCTGCCATGTGCAATTAGTACGCCAGTACCTACGGCACCTGTCCCTCACTGGGCTGAAGTCTAACTTGGTAAGGGTGCACATGAGCGCGATAGCGCTCGCCACCACTCTCGAGAGGGAAACCCCCTCTTGGGCCAGCCCCTGGTCTCCAGGTTCCTCTGGGGCCTCCTGTTATCTAAGCCCCCTCTCCGCCCTCCGGCAGTGGAGTGGGACCTCAACATGGTGCTCTTGCAGCTCACCAAACCGCCATTCGAACCCCTAGCCAGTTGCCACCTGCCACCTGTGGTACCTGTCTTGGAAAGTGGCCTTTCTGGTGGCCATCACGTTCTCTTGAAGAGTGAGCGAACTCAAGGCCCTGGTGGTGGATCCACCATATGCAAGGTTCTTTAAGAACAGGGTGGTGCTCCGTACACAGCCCAAATTCCTCCCACAGTTGGTATCTCCTTTCCACCTCAGCCAAAAGGTGGTCCTCCACACCTTCTTTCTGCAGCCTCACGCCGGCAGGGAGGAACTAGTACGTAATACACTGGATTACAAACAGGCCCTGTACGTCTACTTACAGCAGACTCAGGCCTATCGCAAAGTTCCTCAGTTTTTCGTGTTTTATGACCCCAGCAAACTGGGACTCCCTGTAACTAAGTGAACTCTGTCCACTTGGGTGGTGGACTGTACTGGGCTCTCCGAGCACCGGATCACAGTGCATCACATGAGGGCGATGGATCCTCCGCTCAGTGCCTGTGATAGAGATCTGCAAGGCCGCCACATTGTGGCATACAAATCTGTCTGTCTAAATTGTCTTCAGTTTATACGCTTTCTGCTCACTACTGCCTGGAGAGCAAGTCCCACAGGGACAGTGCCTTTGGCCAGGCAGTACTCTGTAATTTTCTCGGGGTGTAGGCACTTCCTGCCCTCCGTCTCTTCTGTGTTCAGGCTACCGGAGTGATAGTGTCGCTGGACGTTAGGGTCTGCGGAGTCTCTCAGTGGAGGACTCTTCTGCAATTCACAGCACCCGACTTGGTCGCCATTGGTGCTATCATGGTTTGGTCCTCTGCAGCCTAGAGCTAGGGAGTCCCATATGTGGACTGACTTCCTGCTTTTTCCTGGAGAAAGCGTAGTTACTCACTTGTAACAGGTGTTGTCCAGAGACAGCAGGAATCAGTCCTCGCAACCCTCCCTCCTCTACTGAAAATTCCCTCCCTATCTAGTTTAAGTTTTTACTGCCATCCTAGCTATGTCATCTGACTGAGCAAAATGGCATCCTTGGACGGGAAGGAGTCCATGCATGCGTGGTAGCATGTCTGAAAGGCTTTCTTTGAAAGCTGGGGAAATGCTCTGCATGGGCTCTTGTTGGTGCTGACGTGAAGACTGCAGCAGTAGGTGGTGAACTGTGTCGAACATTGCTGATAAATCAAGATAAATATAATTGACCCCATCTAACTCTGGAACAGTTAAGCTTATGCAACATACTGCATTGTATATATATTATCTGTACATAAGTTATGCTTCACCTGCATGTCTCCATCCCCCTTCCTCCCCACCCTAGCTCCTTTATAAGTTAATGTAATTGCAAACTTCTTAAGTTCTCTGTAAACATGTGAGTTTGATGTAAACCGCTTTGATTTAACGATAAGGCGGTATATAAAAAATGTTAAATAAGTTGCAGACTGTGTACATCATATCCCTGATCGATCTTTACTCTGATTCTGTCTGCAATAGGAAATAAGACTGTTTCTGCACTGTAAAATAGCTGATATCCTGATTGAAAATGACTCAAAAGTTGGTTGGATTCTCCATAGCTGCCAATTTGCATTTGGGCTACATTTTCTAACACTTTAGCAAAGAAGGAGAGATTGCAAATGGGATGATACTTTGAATAATCCAAACATGGAGGTGCACCTTATCCAGATTGGTGTAATCGCCTCTTTTTTTTTAGCATGCTAGGAATAGTGCCCTGGGCAGGAGAGTGGTATCTTGAGGAACAAGCAGGAATGTAGTCTTCACATATGAGTATCGTCAATACCGACGGAGCCTGCGCGGGAACTCTCCCCAGCATCCAATTAGAAAGCTTTTGGGAGCATCCCACAGCGCCTGCGTGCTGCCTTTCCGCCTTTCCCAACTGCCTCTCTCCAGCTCTTCGTTTTCCGCGGAGCCAGCAGATCGTGTTCCTGTCACCGCAGAAAATTCTTCCTTATTAATTTTTTTTTTTTGTGGTTTTGTGGTTGCGTCTGCCTTCCTCGACGCTTTACCGGTACCGCCAGGTTTTCTTTCTTTATTTCTGTTCTTTAAAAAAAAAAAAAAAAAATACTTAGTACTTTTTCCCATTTTTCCCAGGTGCACGCGCCTTTTTTGGCCTTAGGCCCAAACATTTTTCCTACAATGGAGAAACCTGCTTCGGGTTTCAAAAAGTGTACCAAGTGTGGCGGTACCATCTCTGTCACCGACACCCATGAATGGTGTCTAAAATGTTTAGGTCCTGACGACTACATCACGGATTGTATGTCCTGTGCCATGATGTCTAAAAGAGGTCGGCAGAACCGAGCTGCTAAGCTCAGTACCCTGTTTCCTTCTGATGCAGCTTCGGTGGTATCGACGTCTTTCAGGGCTTCCTCTTCCTCCCATGTATCTCAGGTAACTAAACATAAGTCCAGCCGGTCCTCAAAGGGTAGATCTCCTTCCAAGCATCGAGATGCCTCTGGCATTGCCCTTGAGGATTCTGCACCGGCAAAATTGCCCCGGTGGGAGGCTTCGGCTTCCAAAGCATTATCGGGGCTTCAGGATGTTCTCGAGGCCTCGACCTCGGCAGAACTACTGGTGCCATGCTCTGGGGTACCGGCTGTCTTCTCCGGTACCGACATCCAGGCATCGGCAGCGTTGATAGACAGAGATTCCCGGCTATTGAACGCAGTCTGGCAGCTCTCCTTGCGGCATCGACACCCTTGGAACCGCGTCAGACAGTTCAACCGGTACTGATTCCGGTATCGGTACCGGTACCGATAACATCGACATTGGTGTCTGCATTGCCGGCACCCAGTCATCCGATGCCCTCCGGTACCGATACACCGGTACCGATTCCTCCAGGTACCGACTTCGGTCGGAATGGGTATCGGGCTCTACAGGAGCATCCAGACAGAAGGTACTTCGAGTCCTCATACGAGTCTGAGGATTCTGATAGTTATGTCGATACCGGAGCACTTCTTCCATTGGAGCCCTCCTCCCCTAAACGCAGGATGTCTCCTCCAGAGGAAATCTCCTTCCAAGATTTTATCAGGGAAGTGGCTCGGGGTCTCTCCATTACTGTGGCTCCTGAAACAGAGCCCAGAGCAAAGGAGTTGGAAATTTTATAATATCCCAAAGCTCCTAAGGAGGCAGCTACTTTGCCCATCCATGAGATCTTGCATGATCTCATGCTAAGAATGTGGGAGACCCCTCCTACTACCTCTCCTCATTCTCGTAGATTATGTATCGAGTCCCTCCTTGTCCTGGTTTCCAGAAAACTCAGCTCCCTCACCACTCTATTGTAGTGGAATCGGCTATGAGAAGGATCAGGAGTGCAAAGAGGCTTGCCTCTAATCCCCCAGGACGTGAGTGCAGAGCTTTGGATGCTTTTGGACGTCGTACTTTCCAAGCTTCCATGCTTTCTGACAGAATCAGTTCCTATATTTTTTATATGGGGATGTTCCTGAAGGAAATCACAGGAGATTTAGAGGTTTTGAGTCCTCTTCATCCTGAGGATAGAAGACAGGATTTTCTCACATTGGTCAAACATGCCCAGGATGTTTCCAAATTTGTCAACCGTTCAGCTTTTGACTGGTTTGAGTGCATCTGATTTGGAGCTCTGGGTACAAGACAAACTGGGCAATATTCCTTGTACTGGTGAGAACCTGTTTGGCAAGGATTAGCAAGAAAAAGCCAATGAGCTGGATGCTGACAACTCCACCTTGGACAGATTATCCAAGGCCACAGTTGATCCTGCAAGGAAAAAATCTTTCAAAAAAAACTTTCTTTTCCAAAAAGAAGAGGTTTTATCCTGCTTATTCCCAACAGGGACGTTCTGCAGGTCAGCTTGTCCAGAAGGATCAGCAACCACCCAAACCAAGAAAGGCAAAGACTGCTAAGTCTCAACTGTCCCAGCAGTCTCAGCCTGCACAAGGCCTTTGACTTTCAGCTAGAGAACTTAGCCTTCCTGGCTCTCATTGGACCAGAGCCTTCCACCATTCCAGGAAGGTTGTGTCACTTTGCCCCCAGATGGGGGCAGATAACAGCAGAGTATTGGACACACTCCATTGTGAAAGAGGGGTACAAGCTTCATTTTTTGAGCATGCCCCCTTCCACAATGATAAGGCAGTTCAATTCTGAGACCTCTCTTACCAACCTGTTAGATCAAGCGGTCACCATGCTTCTTGCCCAAGGGGCAATAGAAGAAGTACCCATTCATCAACAGGGTACAGGGTTTTACTCCCCCTATTTCCTTATCCCAAAGAAAACAGGGGGATACAGACCTATTTTAGACTTCAGAGAATTGAACAAATTCCTGTTCAAAGAGAAATTCAAGATGATTTCTCTTGGAAATCTGCTGCCATACCTTCGGAGTCAGGATTGGCTTTGTTCTCTAGATCTCAAGGATGCGTACACCCATGTTCTCATCCATCCAATTCACAGAAAGTTCCTTCGGTTCCTTTTTCAAGGAAAGCACTACCAATACAGGGTGCTTCCTTTAGGCCTGGCCTCAGCACCAAGAGTGTTAACGAAATGCATGGCTGTGGTAGCAGCATTTCTCCGCACTCTAGGAATATTCGTCTTCCCCTACTTAGACAACTGGCTCATTCGAGCCCCAACAGAGTCAGAGGCCAGGACTTCTCTATCCTGCACAATGCGTATCCTTCAGTATTTGGGTCTGGTAATAAACATCCCAAAATCCAGTCTATCTCCCACTCAGTCTCTAGAGTTCATAGGAGCGTTGCTGGATACCAGACAGGCACGGGCCTATCTTCCCCAGGCCCGTTGCCTTCGCTTGGTGCAGTTAGCTTCTCAAGCAGTGCTAAAGCCTCATCTCACTGCCCGAGAAATGCTACAACTACTAGGCCACATGGCATCTACCGTGCATGTGGTTCCCTATGCTCGCCTCCATATGAGGGCAACCCAGTGGACTTTATCCACACAATGGTCTCAGGCATCAGGATGCCTGTCAGACAGAATAGCAAACACAAGTCGCCTCATTTTGTCCCTCCAGTGGTGGAAGTCCACTCAAAACCTGTTGCTGGGGTCCCCTTTTCAACAACTCTCACAACAGATGCTTCTCCGATGGATTGGGGAGCTCATCTGCAAGACCTCTTCACCCACGGCACCTGGACTCCACAGGAGACTCATCTACAGATCAATCTCCTGGAGCTCAGAGCAATCTTCCTTACTCTTTGAGTGTTCCACATCCTGCTCAGCTGCAAGACAGTCCTCATTCATATGGACAATCAAGTAGCCATGCTCTACGTGAACAAGCAGGGAGGAACAGACTCTGTCGCTTTGCAACGAAGCTTTGCGACTATGGGCCCTCGCCAGAGAGCATCAGATTCATCTCCTGGTAGTGTATCTTCCAGGCATACAAAACTCTTGGGCAGACAGACTCGGTCGAGTTCTGCTTTCACACGAGTGGTGTCTGCATGTAGACCAGGTGGCCAAGATTTTTCAAATTTGGGGAGCCCCGGACATAGACCTCTTTGCAAGTCCGTCGAATGTCAAACTTCACCGGTTCTGTTCCAGAATTCCGGCTCAGGGGGCTCAGGTCAGGGATGCTTTCCTCCTTTACTGGAGTCTAGACTTCCTGTATGCCTTTCCACCCATTCCCCTATTTCCCAAAACCCTGTTCAAGCTTCAGAGAGACAGAGGCCATATGATTCTCATAGCTCCACATTGGCCACGGCAAGTGTGGTACCCTCTGCTTCTACATCTCTCTCAAGCTCCTTCCCTGGAGTTAGGGTCTGCTCCAGATTTCCTATCTCAGGAGGACGGAATGTTATGGCATCCCAATCCCCAGTCTCTTCATCTCAGGGCTTGGTTGCTGAAGGCCTAGATCTCCATGATCTCAACCTCTCTCAGCAAATAAAGGATATCCTTTATGCTTCCAGGAAGCCTTCCACAAGACGCTCTTATGCTTTCAAGTGGAAAAGGTTTAACTTATGGTGTTCGCAGAAGGGTCTTAACCCCATTGCCGTACCTTTGGAATCATTACTGGAGTATCTCCTTCATTTATCTAATGCAGGACTTAAGACTAACTCAGTGAGGGTCCATTTGAGTGCTATTGCAGCTTCCTTCAAGCCCCTAAGTGGACAGCCCATTTCCTCCCATCCTCTTATAGCAAGATTTATGAGAGGCCTTCTGCTAACTAGGCCTCCCATTAAGCCATCTCCTGAGCATGAGACTTAAATTTGGTTCTTGTTCAGCTCATGAAACCGCCTTTCGAACCCTTAGCTACTACCTCCTTGAAATTCCTTTCTTGGAAGGTTATCTTTCTCATTGCAATCACATCAGCACGTCGCATCAGTGAGTTGCAAGCACTAGTAGCTGATCCACCTTATACAAGGTTCCATCATGACAAGGTAGTCCTCCGGACTCATCCACACTTTATGCCAAAGGTGGTCTCGCTTTTCCATCTAAACCAAGCGGTCTACCTACCTGTGTTCTTTCCAAGGCCTTATCTTAAAAAGGATATAGCGATTTTAGAAAAGGTTCAAAGAAGAGCCACCAAAATGGTAAAGGGGATGGAAGGATACTCCTATGAGGAAAGGCTAAAAAGGTTAGGGCTCTTTAACCTGGAAAAGAGACGACTGAGGGGAGATATGATAGAAGTCTATAAATTAATGAACGGAGTGGAACGGGTAAACGTAGATCGATTGTTTACATTATCAGAATATAGAAAGACTAGGGGACATGCAATGAAGCTACAGGGTAAACTATTTAAGACTAATAAAAGAAAATATTTTTTCACTCAACGTGTAATCAAACTCTGGAATTTGTTACTGGAGGATGTAGTAAAGGCTGTTAGTGTAGCTGGGTTTAAAAAAGGTTTGGACAAGTTCCTGGAGGAAAGGTCCATAAACGATTATTAAGAAGTGACCAAAGATATCAATGCTTGACCCAGTACAAGCATTGTGGAACTTGTGTCTCTTGGGGAAACTGCTAGGTACATATGACCTAGATTGGCCACTGTTGGAAACAGAATACTGGGCTTGATGGACCTTGGTCTGACCCAGTATGGCATATCTTATGTTCTTATGTTCTCATGGTTCAAATGCAGAAAGGAACCTTCATACCTTGGACTGTAAAAGAGCTTTAGCCTTTTACTTAAAGAACACAGCAACATAGAAAGTCCTCTCAACTCTTTGTTGCTTTTGATCCTTCTCATTTGGGATTTCCAGTCTCCAGGAGAACACTATCTAACTGGATTGCTCAGTGTATTTCCTTTGCCTATCAGAGTAAGAATCTTCCTCTGGAGGGCCATGTCACAGCTCACAATGTGAGAGCCATGGCAGCTTCAATGGCTCATCTGCACTCTGTGTCTATTGACGACATCTGTCGAGCAGCCACCTGGTCCTCTGTTCATACCTTCACAGCCCATTACTGCTTGGGCATGGACTCCCGCCGGGATGCCTTGTTTGGTCAGGCTGTTCTTCAACACCTGTTCCATACCTAATCAACTCCTACATGCCATCCCTGGTTGGATGCCAGAGATCCATAGGGGGAAACGTGGAGCCCTGTGCAGGGGCACACAACTTCTTGGGTCTCTCCTTGGCATCTAAAGCTAGGGAGTCCCCATATGTGAAGACTACATTCCTGCTTGTTCCTGGAGATAGCATAGTTACTCACCTGTAACAGGTGATCTCCGGGAACAGCAGGAATTTAGTCTTCACAACCCACCCACCTCCCCTAGGAGTTGTATATCTCTGTCTATCTCGTTCCCTCTCTCTCTCAGCTTTAAACTCAACTGGAGAGAGGCAGTTGGGAAAGGCGGGAAGGCAGCACGCAGGCGCTGTGGGATGCTCCCAAAAGCTTTCTAATTGGATGCTGGGGAGTGTTCCCACGCAGGCTCCGTCGGTACCGACGATACCCATATGTGAAGACTAAATTCCTGCTGTTCCCGGAGATCACCTGTTACAGGTGAGTAACTATGCTTTATCAGGTGTGTCAGGAAGGGAGCTAATTAGCTCTTGACTTTATGCAGACAGGCAAGAGGAGCTCTATCAAAGAAGATGGCAGATGATATTGAATTAATTTTTCTTTCTGCTTCGAGTTGTTACCGGAAGAAAATACCCCAAAAAGGCTTAGTGTCGGCTGCTGTAATGCCTAATGCTATGCAGTTGTCTTTACTAGTGGTGACATCGCAGGGACCTTCTGACTCATCTGCCGTACTGCTTGTGGAGTCCAGGGAGTCCATATGAGAGGGACTTTTTGCATTTGAATTGACAGCCTCTGGATGAAAGTCTGCATCATGTGATAACTTCAAAATCTTGTCATGGAAGGCTTCGAAAACTGATCACTTGATAAAGAGCTAACATGATTTGGAGACTGACTTTTACCAACAAGTTAATTTCTTTGCTGAAATAGATCAGTTTGTGCTAGTTTCTAGTTCAGGTGCTTTGTTTTGCTCTTCATCTTTTGATAAAATGCCAGTTGGTGTAGCAGCAGTGAATTCTGTCCTCTTCTATTTTTTATTTCTGCCATCGACACTCCCATTTCTGTAAAAGGAACAGACCAGGATGAAACCAACCTGAAGTGGCTCTTAAGGCAGGGAAAGTTCCACATGCCTCCAGAATCATATCAGCAATGTTACTGAGAAACTTTGCCACTGATCTGTTACCTCAGATCTAGATGGGTGTAGTCGGGATCAGATTCAACCATTTCAAACAGCTAGCCATCAGCGAGGTCTCTTTTAAGCTCTTATTGAGAACAGTGTAACCCATGGAACTGTGCTGGGTCAGCTGCTTTTTGACATATTCATAAATGACCTGGAAAAGGGAATAACAAGTGAGGTTATCAAATTTGCAAATGAGACAAAACTATTTAAAGTTGTTAAAACCCAAGAGGATTGTGGAAAATTGCAAGAGGATCTTGATAAATTGGAAGACTGGGCATCAAAATGGCAGATGAAATTTAATGTGGACAAGTGCAAAGTTATGCACCTAGGGAAGAACAACCCAAACTATGGTTACACGATGCAAGGTTCCACATTAGGAACCACCACCCAGGAAAAAGATTTAGGTGTCATTGTGGATAACATGTTAAAACCCTTGGCCCAGTGTGCAGCGGCGGCCAAGAAAGCAAATAGAATGCTAGGTATCATAAGGGAAGGAATGGAAAATAAAACAAAAGATATTATAATGCCTCTATATCGTTCCATGTTGAGACCGCACCTTGAATATTGTGTGCAATTCTTGTCGCCGTATCTTAAAAAGGATATAGCGTTATTAGAAAAGGTTCAGTGAAGAGCCACCAAAATGGTAAAGGGGATGGAAGGATACTCCTATGAAGAAAGGCTAAAAAGGTTAGGGCTCTTTAACCTGGAAAAGAGACGGCTGAGGGGAGATATGATAGAAGTCTATAAATTAATGAACGGAGTGGAACGGGTAAACGTAGATCAATTGTTTACGTTATCAGAATATAGAAAGACTAGGGGACATGCAATGAAGCTACAGGGTAAACTATTTAAGACTAATAAAAGAAAATATTTTTTCACTCAACGTGTAATCAAACTCTGGAATTTGTTACCGGAGGATGTAGTAAAGGCTGTTAGTATAGCTGGGTTTAAAAAAGGTTTGGACAAGTTCCTGGAGGAAAGGTCCATAAACCATTATTAAGAAGGGACCCAGGATATCAATGCTTGACCCAATACAAGCATTGTGGAACCTGTGTCTTTTGGGGAAACTGCTAGGTACGTATGATCTAGATTGGCCACTGTTGGAAACAGGATACTGGGCTTTTTGGATCTTGGTCTGACCCAGTATGGCATATCTTATGTTCTTATGTTAAGCATTTTTTCACAGTTATAGAAGTTTTCAAGATAGAATGACAGTGTGGTGACCAAGATACTGGAAGAACTTGAGTTACCTGTTAATTGGGGGCTTTCGATTGGAGAACAAATATTAAATCTAGTGTTGCCCAATATGTGTCTGTTCCTGAACCATTTGCTGAAACCTAATGCTGGCCATGTGATAACTAGACATTTTATTTGTTCCCTCCCGCCCCCCCCCAAAAAAAAAAGACTTACATGAATATTAGTCTCCTAATACTATTAAGTTGTTATGCTGAAGAGACAGGGATGATATTGTCAAGTAATGCTATCAGGCTTGTTGCACTTATACTACCATGTTTCCCCGAAATTAAGACCTATCCTGAAAATAAGACCTACCACGTTTTCCTGTGATTACCGTAATATAAGCCCTTCCCTGAAACTAAGACCTAGTGCAGATCATGTCTGACACATTCGGTACCTGGGGAAGGGGGGTCCCACCAAGGAGGAGCTTTCCTCATGCTCCACTCCCTGGCGCCGATCGGCTGCCGGTGCTGTGCTGCGGGCCTCTTCCTTCTCTTCAAGGGGCTCTCTTTCAGTTGTTGCTGCTGTTGTGCTGATCGGCTTTGGCGGGTGGACCGGGGAGGAGCTTTCCTCCTGCTCCACTCCCCGACGCCGATCGGGTGCTGTGCTGCGCTGCGCTGCGGGCCTCTTCCTTCTCTCCAAGGGGCTCTCTTTCAGTTGTTGCTGCTGTTGTGCTGATTGGCTTCGGTGGGTGGACCGGGGAGCAGCTTTCCTCCTGCTCCACTCCCCAACGCCGATCGGCTGCCGGTGCTGTCGCTGCCCGCATCCACCGCTTCCCTGTGCGCGCCGCCCACAGCAGCAGCAACAGCATACTGTGGTAACACTTCACTGATTGGCTGACTGTCATGAGGTGGCAGCCAATCAGCTTCAAGTGCTACCGGTATCAGTACTGTCACTTCACTACGGTACCGTACTTGCACTAAGTTCCTTTAATGGTACGGTAGATTTAAAGTGAATATTTTACCCCCAGACAAGATGAGTGCAAAAAGAAAGAGCTATTCGGATTGTTGTTCATGAATAAATGTGGATTGTTGTATATGGGGGGGAAAAAAAAAAAAAAAGGCATCCCCTGAAAATAAGCCTTAGTGTATTTTTTGGAGCAAAAATAAATATAAGACCCGGTCTTATTTTCGGGGAAACACAGTAGGAGGGCAAGGGTACCAACAAAAGTGCTAAGTTAAATGTTCTGAAAACATTACAGAGCATTCTACAATTGGGATGTCTTTGATTGGTATAAAAAGAGGGGGCTGTCACAGGGCCTATCAGAGTGTGAAGGCAGGTGGGTTGCATGCTGAAGTTTCATTTCACACTTGCAGTGTCTGCTGACAGGAAAGTGTGTGCGGGAGGGGGGTGGGAACTGAGGGAAGCATCTAGGGTGAGGAGGAGGGAATGTGAACCACCCCCCCCCCCTTGCCTAGGGGTGCCTAAAATAAAACAAACAATGTAAATCCATCTTTGGGCAAAAGAGCAACTAGGGTTTCTCAATTTAATTCATAGTGTAGTCTGGAAGGGAGCTAAGGTACTTATCAGCTGTTGTATTTTGTTTCTGTGTATTTGCTGCTAGAAGATGGTCTGTCCCCTTGTGTACAATATATGTACTACAGTTTTATTTATTTATTTATTTGAACACATTTTTATACCGCTCCTTCCAGTGATCAGCAGCGGTTTACATTTAACAATTAAACTCTGCACACTTAGTAGTGGGCAGTTACATATAACAATAAGAATATAACATTGAACATTGTAGGGTAACAATTTAAATAACTCAAGTAACTCAAACTATTTACATAATAAGGGAACATGTTACAGATACATATTATAAATTTAACTATATACAATATTGTGATAAAGTACAGGCTGGTAGGGTTATGGTTTAATTAATTCCTTGTGCTTTTGCAATTCCGTATGTTAGTGGAGGGTTGAGCTCCAGCAGGTTTTTCAACGTATAGTTTTGTTCTATGTTATTTCTATCTGGTTGTTGTAATCTTGAAATAAATGTGTTTTAAGGTTTTTACGGAATGAAATTTACCAGTTGATTTACCAGGAGGCAAGTCTTAGTTTTAATTGAACAGATCTAATTTATTTAACTGCTACTAACTAGCTTGCTTTCTTTTTGAAACTGCAGAAGTGCACCAGCTTCTCCCAATCATTCTGGAGTGTTGTCTGCCCACTCCAGTGGAGTCCAAACCCCAGAGAGCCTCTCCAGGGAAGGGTCTCCTGTTCCCATGGAACCAGAGCCAAGCACTATACAGCCAAAATTAGCAGTAATACAAGAAGCACGATTTGCACAAAGTGCTCCAGGTAAGAAATTAAAATTGGCATGAATCTTTAAACAATATAATGTAAGTTAGTAAATTGATACCGTTATTGTATTAAAATCCCACGTTTGGTTCATATATTCTTCCAATATTTTTCCCAGAACCTCATGCTCATAAAGGGGAAGATGTGTTGTAGATGGGACTACAAGTGAGCCTTAGCCTTTTTCCTGAAGCCAACAAAAGTCCATAGAAAGTCCATCTAACATTTTTGTTCTTTTCACTCCAGCAAGCCTAGGGGCTGCCGTTTCCAAATGCACGCTATCAATTTCGCTAGCAGACTGCATCTCTTTTGCTTATGCTCAGGCAGGCCTGAGCCTTGATGGTCATGTCACAACTCAGTGTCAGAGCTATGGCTGCATTGGTGGCCAACTTACGCTCTGTCACCAAGGAGGAGATCTGCAAGGCTGCGATGTGGTCCTCTGTCCACACATTCAGATGTCACTGCTCTCTAAATGGGGACGCTTGACATGACAGCAACTTTGGACAATCTGTACTCTGGAATGTGTTGGATTAGAATCCAACTCTACCCTCTTAGGCCCATTCTAGTCTATCCAGGCTACCAAAAAAAATAAAAGGAATAGAGAATCTCTGCTTTTGTACATAGTTTATCTGCCCCTGTTGGGGTTCTCTGTGTGTTTCTCCTCAGTTTTTGGTAGTTTGTAGCTAGGGGAGTTCCATATGTGAGGACTCATTCTTGCTTGTCCATGGAGAAAAGGTAGTTGCTCACCTGTAGCAGGTGTTCTGTGGACAGCAGGGATGAGTTCTCACAACCCTCCCACCTCCCGGAGGAGTTGTCTTCTGCTACAGCTATGCTATCAGACTGGTTTAAGATGGCACTCAGGCAGCAGGCGAGAAGGAGAGGTGCACAGACCCTGTGATGCCTCCCGAAAGCTTTGAATAGGTGCTGGGAAGCATTCCCTCATGGGCTCCATCGGAAGATGTTGCCGATATGGGAGGACTCATTCCTACTGTCCACAGAAATTACAGGTGAGTAACTTCCTTTTGGTTTTAAGCAGTTACCCTAAGACACTATCGAAAGGACCCTGGAAATTTAAAATTGTACTTTTTATTGCAAATTAGAACATAAGAACATAACAGATGCCATACTGGGTCAAACCAAGGTCCATCAAGCCCAGTGACAGTGGCCAGTCCAGGACACAAGTACCTGTCAGGTTCCCAAAAAGGTACACAGATTCCACATTGCGTATCTCGGGGTAAGCAGTGGATTTCCTTGGTCCTCTTTAATAATGGTTTATGGACTTTTCCTCCAGGAGCTTGTACAAACCTTTTTTAAACCTAGCTACACTAACAGCGTAACGAATTCTAGAGTTTGTGCGTTGAGTGAAAACTTTTTCTCCTATTAGTCTTAAATGGGCTATATTGTAACTTCATTGCATGTCCCCTAGTCTTTCTACCTTTTGAAGGAATAAACAAATGTCGATCTACATTTACCCTTTCCACTCCATTATTTTATAGACCTCGTTTATATTTCCCCTCAGCCGTCTTTTTTCCAAGTTGAAGAATTCGTAACCTTTTAAGCCTCTCATAGGGATATCCTTCCATCCCTTTTACCATTTTGGTAGCTCTTCTGTGTGCCTTTTGTATTTCTGTTATATCCTTTTTAAGATGTGGTGACCACAATTGCACACAATATTCAAGGTGCGGTCGCACCATGGCACAATAGAGGCATAATATCCTTGGTTTTATTTTCCATTCCTTTCCTTATGATTCCTAGCATTGTATTTGCTTTCTTGGCCACCACTACACACTGGGTGGAGGGTTTCAACTTATCTATGATGACGCCTAAGTTCTTTTCCTGGGTGGGAGTTTCCTAATGTGGAACCTTGCGTCGTGTAACTGTAATTTGGGTTATTCTTCCCTAAGTGCATAACTTTGCACTTGTCCGCATTTAAGTTTCATCTACCATTTGGACACAGTCTTCCAATTTATCAAGGTCCTCTTGCAATTTTTCAGAATCCTCTTGTATTTTAACAACTTTGAATAATTTTGTGTCATCTGCCAATTTGATCACCTCGCTCATAATTCCCATTTCCAGGTCATTTATGAATATGTTAAAAAGCAATAGGCCTAGCACAGATCCCTGGGGTACTCTACTATTCACTTTTCTCTATGGAGAAAATTGTCCACTTTAGCCCTGCTCTCTCTGTTTTGTCTTTTAACCAGTTCCTGATACACAGTAGTTTGGCCAAGAGTCTCTGATGAGAGACCTTGTCAAAAGCTTTCTGAAAATAGATATACTATATCAAGCAGCTCACCTTAATCTACCTGTTTGTTCACACCTTCAAAAAGATAATAGATTAGTAAGACTAGACTTTCTTGGCTAAATCCATGCTGGCTTTCTCCCATTAAACCGTGACTGACTATATGTGCAGTAATTTTATTCTTATAATAGGTTTAAAGTAGGAAAGAAAGCCTGTGCAAGTTTAAAGGCAAATGTCTACGTCAGTTCTAAAGAGATAAATATCTAGAATTCAGTGTCCCAGGCCAGTAGACCTCATGTGGTACACACAAATTTCTGATTAATAAAGGCTAGGCAAAGAATACAGACAAGCTAAATTTTCCTAAGCTTATAACCATCATTTAAGTTGTTGTTTTTTTTTTGGGGGGGGGGGGGGGGGAAAAGTTTTACCAGAAGTAGATGGCCAGGTAGTGGAGGGTTAAGTTGAATTGCCCAAGGCCACACGGAGTGCCAGTGGGAATTAAACCCTGGCCTCTTGATCACCATGCTCCTGCTCTAACCATTAGGCTGCTGCTCCACTCCTTGGTGGATGACTGTTCCCAGGACACCCTATCAATGCTAGATTGACACGCTGAAGGAGCCTTCATTGTTGATACACTGTCAGCAGCTCCTGAGGCAATGTAGACAGATGTCATAGATGCAGAGGTCGATGAACCAGATTTATTTGCGGCAAAAATCCTCTCTGTTCTATTTTTCTTGACCTTTGAGGCCTCGTTGTCATCTGTGAACATATAACACAACTAGAGTCTTCCCATAATGTCTCAAATCTTGGTGCTGGGCAGACAGCATACCTCTCGACATGTCTAGCAGGTGAATGCTTTTTGTGCCCCTCAGAAGGAAGTCTGCAAACCACTGCTACCTTTTGCTTCCTAGACAGAGTGGTTGCTTATCTGCAGCTTCCGAATTTATGCATTCAGATTCCTCCTCCTTCCTGGGATGCACATTAACTTTTATAATTTTAATAATTTTGTAAATTGTAAATCGCTTTGAAAAATAAATATACCTGGTCGCAGAACTAGATTATTGTGCATAGTATGGGACATTATCCTTAAGTAGCAGAGAAACCCTGCCCTAAATAACACACAAAATGCTCTGTAACTTAACACACAAATTTATTTTGAATTAACAGTTTAATATTCACTTAAATCAGTATTTTGGTCCAGAATCAAAACCAACCTTAGGGTTTGTTGTAGTTCAGACTTGGATCTGAGGAAGTTCTAAGTTTGAGCCAAAACAATTTGAGTAAAACTTCAATATCCTAAAATAAAAACGTGAATTAAGCTATATGATTCATTTGTGGATAGTTTTCACTGTTTGTTTAGTGCTCACCAGTAGGAACCTTTTAGCTTATTACAATTTCATATACATACATTGCAGTGTTATGGGTATTTTTTTTACATTTTTCATACCTTCTGACCTTTAAAGGTGTTTGTTCTAGCTCAGGTTGAGCCGTGCTGTATACTATGTTTGTCAGGATGCTTTGGTTCCAGTGCTGTTTGCTGGTTCCAAGTACACTCTGAGCTAGATTTGGTCACCTCTTTGCTAACTACCGCTGTGGTAGGCTATGGCCTATATAATAGCCTGTACATGTATGAGAGGCCTGCAAACTTTCCTGTTTTGGTGCTAGGCGCCATTTTGGGCATTAGGCCCCAAAATCATGGAAAAGCCAACTAGTGGTTTTAAAAAATGTACTAAGTGTGGCGGTACCATTTCCGTCACTGACACCCACGATTGGTGTCTAAAATGTTTAGGACCTGATCATTCTCCAACTGAATGTCTCTCCTGCATGGGGATGACTAAGAGAGGAAGACAGAACCGGGCCGCAAAACTCGGTACCCTCTTCTCTTCAGATGCCAGATCCATTGCATTGAAATCGTCAAGGGCCTCTTCTTCCTCCCATGGATCTCAGGTAACTAAACACAAAAGCCGGTCCTCAAGGGTAGTTCTCCTGCTAAGCATCGAGAGGCCATTGGCATTGCCCTTGAGGGAACCACACCGGCAAAACAGCCCCGGTGAGAGGCTTCGGCTTCCAAAGCATCGATGGGGCTTCAGGATGTTCTTGAGGCTTCAACCTTGCAAGAACTACCTGTGCCATGCTCAGGGGTTCCGGCCGTTCTTACCGGTACCGACACCCATTGGCATTGGCAGCGTCGATAGACCAGAGATTTCTTGCTATCGAACGCAGTATCTCAGCTCTTCTCTCAGCACAGAATGTCACCTCCAGAGGACATGTCATTTCAGGATTTCATCCGTGATATGGCTAAAGGTCTTTCAATCACAGTAGCTCCTGAGGAGGAACCCAGAGCAAAGGAATTGGACATCCTCCAATATCCTAAAGCTCCTAAGGAGGCCTATGCCAAGTTATGCCTATCTATGAAATTCTGCATAACTTGATGCTCAGAATGTGGGAGACACCTCTGACTACTTCTCCTCATTCTAGGAGACTTGATACTATGTATCGAGTCCCACCATGTCCTGGATTTCAGAAAACTCAGCTGCCACACCATTCAATGGTAGTGGAGTCAGCCATGCGTAGGATGAAAAGTGCTAAAAGACATGCATCCAATCCTCCAGGTCGTGAATGCAGGACTCTGGATGCTTTTGGATGCAGAAATTTTCAAGCTTCCATGCTTTCAGCTAGGATCAGCTCATATATCCTATATATGGGAATGTTCCTCAAAGAAATGACAGTAGACTTGGAACTTATGAGCCCATTTCTCCCAGATTATAAGAGACAAGACTTTCTTACTCTGGTTAAGCATGCTCAGGATGTCGCCAAGTTTGTCAATCGTGCAGCCTTTGACTGCTTTGAATGTATCAGCAGAACTTCTGCTATTGCCATTGGCGCACAACGGATTGCCTGGCTACAGGCATCAGACTTGGAGACTTGGGTACAGGACAAGTTAGGCAACATTAGGCAACATTCCTTGCACGTGAGAAAATCTCTTCGGCAAGAACTGGCAGGAGAGAATCTGCTAGATCACGAGGTTTCCACACTTCTTGCCCAAGGGGCAATAGAGGGAAGTACCCATTCTTCAACAGGGTGCAGGGTTCTACTCCCCCTATTTTCTTAACCCAAAAAAAACAGGGGGACACAGACCCATTCTGGACCTCAGAGAATTGAACAAATATCTGTTTTGATAAAAATTCAAGATGATTTTTCTGGGAACTCTTCTGCCATACCTTCAAAGCCAGGACTGACTTTGCTCTCTAGACTTAAAGGATGCATACACTCACATTCTTATCCATCCAGATCACAGGAAATTTTTACGTTTCCTTTTCAGGGGAAGACATTTCCAGTACAGGGTTCTTCCTTTTGGTCTGGCTACAGCACCAAAGGTATTCACGAAATGCATGGCAGTAGTAGCTGCATTTCTACGAACCCTGGGGATCTTTGTCTTCCCCTACTTAGACGACTGGCTCATCTGAGCCTCCACAGTGACAGAGGCCTACACTGCACTCTCATACAATGTGAATCCTCCAATACTTGGGATTGGTAATAAACTTTCTGAAATCTCAACTAGTTCCTTCCCAATGCCTAGAATTCATAGGAGCCTGTCTGGATACCAGACAGGCAAGGGCTTTCCTTCCACAAGCCCGATGTCTTTGCATAATGCAGTTAGCTTCTCAAGCAGTAGGCAAATCCTCCCTCACTGCTTGGGAGCTACTGCAGTTACTGGGACACATGGCATCCACAGTTCATGTAGTCCCATATGCTCGCCTCCACATGCGAGCAGCTCAATGGACCCACTCCATACAGTGGACACAGGCCACGGGTCATTTGTCGGACAAAATAACAATCTCTCAGCGACTAATTTTGTCCCTCTAATGGTGGCAATCATTAGAAAATCTGACAGTAGGGTCTCCTTTCCATCAACCCCTCTTTCAGGCGACCCTAACAGATGCATCACAGGTGGGTTGGGGAGCACACCTGAATCATCTCTCTACCCCAGGGCACCTGGACTCCACAGGAGGTTGGTTTACACATAAACCTCCTGGAGTTAAGAGCAATCTATTTAGCTGTTTGAGTGTTCCATTCCCAGCTCAGCTACAAGACAGTCCTAGTCCAGACGGACAATCAGGTAGCCATGTTCTTTGTGAACAAGCAGGGCGGGACAGGCTCTCTGTCATTATGCAATGAAGCTTTACGACTATGACCCCTCGCCAGAGAGCATCAAATTCACCTTCTAGTGATACATCTTCCAGGCATTCAAAACCTTAGGGCAGACAAACTCAGTCGAGTACTGCTACCTCATGAGTGGTCACTCCACCTAGACCAGGTGGCAAAGATATTTCATCTCTGGGGCACTCCAGACATAGACCTCTTTGCAAGTCCACTGAATGCCAAATGTCCCCGGTTCTGTTCCAGGATTCCGGCGCACAACTGTCAGGCAAGGGATGTCTTCCTCCTTCACTGGGGTCAGGACTTCTTTTATGCCTTCCCACCCATTCCCCTCATCCACAAAACACTCTTCAAACTTCAGAGAGGCAGGGGTCGCATGATCCTCGTAGCACCACAATGGCCACGCCAAACGTGGTATTCCCTGCTTCTGCATCTCTCTCAAGCGCCACCTCTGGAGTTAGGGCATGCTCCAGATCTCCTTTCCCAGGAGAACAGGATGCTATGGCACCCGAATCCCCAGTCCCTGCACCTCACGGCCTGGTGGTTGAAGGCTTAGACCTCCAGGATTTCAACCTGTCCCAGCAAGTAAAAGATATCCTTCAGGCTTCTAGGAAACTTTCCACAAGAAGATCTTATGCCTTCAAGTGGAAACGTTTTATTATATGGTGCTCTAAGAAGGGATTAAACCCCCCTGGTCATACCCTTAGAATCGATACTAGAGTATCTCCTTCACTTATCAAATTCTGGCTTAAAGATCAATTCGGTAAGAGTCCATCTTAGTGCAATTGCAGCTTCTTATAAGCCTCTAAATGAACAACCAATTTCCTCTCATCCACTCCTGTCAAGATTTATGAGAGGCCTTTTATTAACTAAACCTCCCATCAAGCCACCACCGGTAGCATGGGATCTAAATCTAGTAATCGGGCAGCTCATGAGGCCGCCTTTTGAACCTTTAGCCACTACAGCCCTTACGTTTTTGACCTGGAAGGTCATTTTCCTAATTGCAATCACCTCTGCCCGTCACATTAGTGAATTGCAAGCTTTAGTGGCTGATCCTCCTTATACTAGGTTTCATCATGATAAGGTTGTTCTTTGAACTCACCCACACTTTATGCCAAAGGTGTTTTCGCCTTTTCATTTAAACCAATCAATTTATCTTCCTGTATTTTTTCCGAGGCCTCATGCCTCTAATGCAGAAAGAAACCTTCATACTTTGGATTGTAAAAGGGCCTTAGCCTTTTACATTCAAAGAACACAACAACATAGAAAGTCCTCGCAACGTTTTGTAGCTTTTGACCCTAGTCATTTGGGACTTCCAGTCTCCAAAAGAACTTTATCTAAATGGATTGCCCAATGCATATCATGAGAGTAAGGGTCTTCCTCTTCAGGACCATGTCACAGCTCACAATGTGAGAGCCATGGCAGCTTCCATGGCTAATCTCCACTCTGTGTCTATCAATGACATTTGTCGAGCAGCCACCTGGGCTCCGGTACACACCTTCACAGCCCACTACTGCCTAGATAAAGCCTCCCGTCGGGACGCCTTCTTTGGCCAAGCTGTTTTTCAAAATCTCTTTCAAACTTAAACCAACTCCTACCCACCATCCCTGGTGGGATGCCAGAGACCATGGGAGGAAGGATTCTCACCTTCGACGGTGGCACCTTCCTGGGGATATCTCCCTGGCATCTTCAGCTAGGGAATCCCCATATGTGAGGACTACATTCCTGCTTGTTCCTGGAGATAGCATAGTTACTCACCTGTAACAGGTGATCTCCGGGAACTGCAGGAATTTAATCCTCACAACCCACCCACCTCCCCTAGGAGTTGTCTGTCTCTCTTTGTTTCTTTCCTCTATCCCTCTATCCTTCCACTCAGCTACAAACTTAACTGAAGAGGGACAGTTGGAAAGGCGGGAAGGCAGTGCGCATGTGCTGAGGGATGCTCCCAAAAGCGTTCCTATTGGACGCTGGGGAGTGTTCCCGCGCAGGCTCCGTTGGTACCGACGATACCCATATGTGAGGACTAAATTCCTGCTGTTCTCGGAGATCACCTGTTACAGGTGAGTAACTGCGCTTTATCTTTCCCCCTAAAGCCACCTCCCCACTTCCTCATTTCTTTATCTCTGTGGATGACACTCCTCTTCTCTCTGTTTCCTCAGCTCGCAACCTTGGGGGTCATCTTTGTCTCTTCTCTCACCTCTGAACACATCCAACAGATAGCTAAAGCCTGCCATTTCTTCTTCTATAATATCAGTAAAATTTGTCCCTTCCTTTCTGCACACGTTATTAAAACCCTTATCCACTGTCTAGTCACCTCCTGTATTGACTATTGCAATGTGTTGCTTTCTGGTCTCCCTCAGAATCATCTCTCTCCCCTTCAGTCTGTAAATAACTCAGAGAAATGGATAATCTTCCGCCAGCCTCGCTTTGCTCACATAACCTCTCTTCTCAAGTCACTTCACTGGCTCCCTATCCATTTCCGCATTCAATTCAAACTTCTCCTACTGACTGAAGCTCCTCACTACCTTTCCTCTTATCACTCCTTATACCCCTCCTTATACCCCTCCTCAGGAGCGCTACTCCTCTGACAGATTCCTTTAATCTGTGCCCTTCTTTGCCACTGCCAACTGCAAACATACATAGTAGCATAGTATATGATGGCAGATGAAGACCATCATGGTCTATCTAGTTTGCCCAGCAAGGTGACAAGAGTAGGTGCACCTGTTGCTCCGTGCAGGTCACCCCGCCCTATGGCTTTGTGCACCCACCACTCTGTGCAGGTCACCCCTCTGTGCAGGTCACCTCTTATCATTCCAACTTGCTGCTCCATATGCTTGGAACAAACTACGTGAGCAGTTATGCCAGGCTCCTCCTCTGGCCCTATTTAAATCCAGGCTAAAAACCCACCTCTTTGAGGCTGCGTTTCGATCCTGCTCCCCTTATTTTCCTACTTACTACCTACTTAACTATATCTTGCCATTCCCCTGGAATTACCCTATTCTCCAGTTGTGTGGTCTGTTTTGATTAGATAATAAGCTCTGATGAGAAGGGGACGATCTCTTACTTTTACATGCACAGTGTTGCGTATGCCTTGTAGCACTTTATAAATGATAACAAGTAGTAGTAGAAGAATAAGCTGAATGTATTTCTAGTTTCTAAATATATCACATTGCATTTTTGCATAAGCAGACCAATAGTTTAGTGGCTGTGCAGATCGGATGCGTTGGAGACAAAACACTGCAAAAAGATAATGTCAGTTCACACATGTAAAGAATATAGGACAGATTCAATAAAAGCTTTTCATGTTTCTAGCGCACACACCTTGGGAGAAACTGTTATGTTCCAAATCCTGGTCTTCTGTTTCTGCCTGTGTAGCATTTAATACTTACATGGGAAGATAATTTGTACAATGTAAGAGAGCGCTAAAGGAGATGGCAGTAGATAAAGACCAATTGGACCATCTAGTCTGCCCAGTTCTGTTCTGGCTTTCTAATGCTTTGAGTAGATGACAGTATAAATTCCCATGCTTAAACCAGCACCAGTTTCCCCCAAGATTTTTATGCAGTTTTAAATCCTGATCTCCAGGAACAAGCAGGAATGTAGTCTTCACATATGGGTATCGTTGGTACCGACGGAGCCTGCGCGGGAACGCTCCCCAACGTCCAATTAGAAAGCATTTGGGAGCATCCCACAGCACCTGTGTGCTGCCTTCCTGCCTTTCCCAACTGCCTCTCTCCAGTAATTTGTTTTCCGCGGAGCCAGCAGGTCGTCGTTCCTGTCACCGCAGAAAATGTTTTCCTTATTTTTTGTGGTCGCGTCTGCCTTCCTCGACGCTATACCGGTACAGCCGGTGGTTCTTTCTTTCTTTAAAAAAAAAAATTGTATTTTTTTCCAAACTTTTCTTTTCCAGGTGCACGTGCCATTTTTGGCCTTAGGCCCAAAATTTCCTCCACTATGGAAAAACCTGCTTTGGGTTTCAAAAAGTGCACCAAGTGTGGCGGTACCATCTCCGTCACAGGCACCCATGAGTGGTGTCTCAAATGTTTAGGTCCTGACCACTCCATCTCCGACTGTATGGCTTCTGCCATGATGTCCAAGAGGGGTTGACAAAACCGAGCTGCTAAGCTCAGCACCCTTTTTCCCTCCGATGCAGCTTCTGTGTCATCGACGTCTTCCAGGGCTTCGTCTTCCTCCCATGGATCTCAGGTAACTAAACATAAATCTAGCCGGTCCTCAAAGGGTAGATCTCCTTCTAAGCATCGAGATGCCTCTGGCGTTGCTCTTGAGGTTCTGTACTGGCAAAATTGCCCCGGCGGGAGGCTTCGGCTTCCAAAGCATTATCAGGGCTCCAGGATGTTCTCGAGGCCTCGACCTCGGCAGAACTACTGGTGCCATGCTCTGGGGTACCGGATGTTTTCTCTGGTACTGACACCCAGGCATCGGCAGTGTCGATAGACCAGAGGTTCCTGGCTATTGAACGCAGTCTGGTGGCTCTCCTTGCGGCATCGACGCCCTCGGAACCGCGTCAGCCAGTTCAACCGGTACTGGCACCGACTCTACCACTGGTACCGGTACCGACAGCATCGACATCATGTCTGCTCTGCCGGCACACAGTCATGCGATGCCTTCCGGTACCGATACACCGGTACCGAGTCCCCCCGGTACCGACTTCGGTCGGTACGGGTATCGGGCTCTTCAAGAGCATCCAGACAGAAGGTACTTTGAATCCTTGGAGGAGTCTGAGGATTCTGATAATTCTGTCGGTACCGGTATATTTCTCCCGGAGGAGCCTTCCTCTCCTAAACGTAGGATGTCTCCTCCAGAAGATATCTCCTTTCAGGATTTTATCAGGGAGGTAGCTCGAGGTCTTTCCATTACTGTGGCTCCCGAAATAGACCCCAGGGCAAAGGAGTTGGAGATTCTGCAGTATCCCAAGGCTCCTAAAGAGGCAGCTACCTTGCCTATCCATGAGATCTTACATGATCTCATGTTAAGAATGTGGGAAACACCTCTTACCACCTCTCCTCACTCTCGTAGATTGGATACCATGTATCGAGTCCCTCCTTGTCCTGGTTTCCAGAAGACTCAGCTTCCTCACCACTCTATTGTAGTGGAATCAGCTATGAGAGGGATCAGGAGTGCAAAGAGGCATGCCTCTAATCCTCCAGGACGTGAGTGTAGAACTTTGGATGCCTTTGGTCGTCGTACTTTCCAGGCTTCCATGCTTTCTGCCAGGATCAGTTCCTATATCTTATATATGAGAATGTTCCTTAAGGAAGTCACAGGAGATTTAGAGGTTTTGAGCCCTCTTCTTCCTGAGGATAAAAGGCAGGATTTTGTCACACTGGTTAAACATGCCCAGGATGTTTCCAAATTTGTCAACCATGCAGCTTTTGACTGTTTTGAGTGCATAAGCAGAACCTCTGCCATTGCCATAGGTGCACGTAGAATTGCCTGGCTCCAGGCATCCGATTTGGAGCTCTGGGTGCAGGACAAACTGGGCAATATCCCTTGTACAGGTGAGAATCTATTCGGCAAAGACTAGCAAGAAAAAGCTAATGAGTTGAATGCTGGCAACTCCACTTTGGATAGGTTATCCAAAGCCACAGCTGATCCTGCAAGGAAGAAATTTTTCAAGAAACCATTCTTCTCAAAAAGGAAGAGGTTTTATACCTCTTATTCCCAGCAGGGACGTTCTGCTGGTCAGCCTGTCCGAAAGAGTCAGCAACCACCTAAGCAAAGGAAAGCAAAGACTGCTAAGCCTCAACCCTCTCAGCAGTCTCAGCCTCCACAAGGCCTTTAACTTCCATCTAGAGTACTTAGCCTTCCTGGCTCTCAATGTACCAGAGCCTTCCACCATTCCAGGAAGGTTGTGTCACTTTGCCCCCAGATGGGGGCAGATAACAGCAGAACAGTGGACTCTATCCATTATAAAAGAGGGGGGTGCAAGCTTCACTTTCTTTGCATGCCCCCTCCCACAATGGTAAAACAGTTCAATTCTCAGACTTCTCTCATCAACCTGTTAGATCAAGAGTTCACTATGCTTCTTGCCCAAGGGGCAATAGAAGAGGTACCCATTCCACAACAGGGTACAGGGTTTTACTCCCCCTATTTCCTTATCCCAAAGAAAACAGGGGGACACAGACCTATTTTAGACCTCAGAAAATTGAACAAATTCCTGTTCAAAGAGAAATTCAAGATGATTTCTCTGGGAACTCTGCTGCCATACCTTCAGAGTCAGGATTGGCTTTGTTCTCTAGATCTCAATGATGGGTTCACTCATGTTCTCATCCATCCAACTCACAGAAAGTTCCTTCGGTTCCTTTTTCAAGGAAAGCACTACCAATACAGGGTGCTTCCTTTTGGCTTGGCCTCAGCACCGAGGGTGTTTACGAAATGCATGGCTGTGGTAGCAGCATTTCTCCGCACTCTAGGAATATTCGTCTTCCCCTACTTAACGACTGGCTCATTTGAGCCCCATCAGAGTCAGAGGCCAGGATTTCTCTAGCTTAAACAATGCGTATCCTTCAGTATTTGGGTCAGGTCATAAACATCCCAAAATTCGGTCTAACTCCCACTCAGTCTGTAGAGTTCATAGGAGCTTTACGGGATACCAGAAAAGCAAGGGTCTATCTTCCCCAGACCCGTTGCCTTCGCATGGTGCAGTTAGCTTCTCAGGCAGCGTCAAAGTCTCATCTCACTGCTCGAGAAATGTTACAACTACTAGGCCACATGGCATCTACTGTGCATGTTGTTCCCTCTGCTCGCCTCCATATGAGAGCAGCCCAGTGGACTTTATCCATTCAGTGGACCCAGGCATCAGGGTGCCTGTCAGACAAAATAGCAATCACAAATCACCTTTTTTTTGTCCCTCCAATGGTGGCAGTCCACTCAAAACCTGTTGGTGGGGTCCCCATTTCAACAGCCTTTACCCCAGGCAACTCTCACAACAGATGCTTCACCAATGGGTTGGGGAACTCATCTGCAAGACCTTTAAACCCAAGGCACTTGAACAACACAGGAGACTCATCTACACATCAATCTCTTAGAGCTCAGAGCAATCTTCTTTGCTCTGCGAGTGTTCCACACCCTGCTCAGCTACAAGACATTCCTCATTCATACGGACAATCAAGTAGCCATGTTCTACGTGAACAAGCAGGGAGGAACAGGCTCTCTGTCGCTTTGCAACGAAGCTTTGCGACTATGGCCCCTCGCCAGAGAGCATCAGATTCATCTCCTGGCAGTGTATCTTCCAGGTATCCAAAACTCTTGGGCAGACAGACTCAGTTGAGTTCTGCTTCCACATGAATGGTCTCTACATGCAGACCAGGTGACCAAGATTTTTCAAATTTGGGGAACCCCGGACATAGACCTCTTTGCAAGTACGTTGAATGCCAAACTTCCTCAGTTCTGTTCCAGAATTCCGGCTCAGGGCTCTAAGGCCAAGGATGCTTTCCTCCTTCATTGGGGTCAAGACTTCCTTTATGCCTTTCCACCCATTCCCCTGATTCCCAAAACCCTGTTCAAGCTTCAGAGACAGAGGCCGTATGATTCTCATAGCTCCACATTGGCCACGGCAAGTGTGGTACCCTCTGCTTCTACATCTCTCTCAAGCTCCCTCTCTGGAATTAGGGTCTGCTCCAGATCTCCTTTCTCAGGAGAACGGAAGGTTATGGCATCCCAATCCCCAGTCTCTGCATCTCAGGGCTTGGTTGCTGAAGGCCTAGATCTTCATAATCTTAACCTTTCTCAGCAAGTAAAGGATATCCTTTATGCTTCTAGAAAACCTTCCACAAGACGCTCTTATGCTTTCAAGTGGAAAAGGTTTACCATATGATGCTCGCAGAAGGGTCTTAGCCCACTTGCGATACCTCTGGAATCATTACTAGAGTATCTCCTTCATTTATCCAATGCAGGACTTAAAACTAACTCAGTAAGAGTCCATTTGAGTGCTATTACAGTTTCCTTCAAGCCTTTAAATGGACAACCTTTTTCCTCCCATTCTCTTAAAGCAAGATTTAAGAGAGGCCTTCTAACTAATCCTCCCATTAGGCCACCACCGGTGGCATGGGACTTAAACCTGGTTCTTGGCCAGCTCATGAAGCCACCTTTCGAACCCTTAGCTACTACCTCATTGAAATTCCTTTCTTGGAAAGTTATCTTTCTCATTGCAATCCCAGCACGTCACATCAGTGAGTTGCAGGCACTAGTGGCTGATCCCCCTTATACAAGGTTCCATCATGACAAGGTAGTCTTTAGGACTCATCCACACTTCATGCCAAAGGTGGTCTCGCCTTTTCATCTAAACCAAGCAGTCTACCTGCCTGTGTTTTTTCCAAGGCCTCATGCATCAAACGCAGCAAAGAATCTTCATACTTTGGACTGTAAAAGAGCTTTAGCCTTTTACTTGCAAAGAACATAGCAACATGGAAAATCCTCTCAACTCTGTTGCTTTTGATCCTTTTTGCTTGGGACTTCCAGTCTCCAAGAGAACACTATCCAGCTGGATTGCTCAGTGTATTTCGTTTGCCTATCAGAGTAAGAACCTTCCTCTGGAGGGCCATGTCACAGCTCACAATGTGAGATCCATGGCAGCCTCAATGGCTCATCTGCACTCTGTGTCTATCGATGACATCTGTCGAGCAGCCACTTGGGCCTTGGTTCATACCTTGACAGCCCATTACTGCTTGGACAAGGACTCCCGCCGGGACGCCTTGTTTGGTCAGACTTTTCTTCAACACCTGTTCCATACCTAATCAACTCCTACCCACCATCCCTGGTCGGATGCCAGAGATCCATGGGGGGAAGTGGAGCCCTTTCACAGGGACACACAACTTCTGGGGTCTCTTCCTGGCATCTAAAGCTAGGGAGTCCCCATATGTGAAGACTATATTCCTGCTTGTTCCTGGAGATAGCAGAGTTACTCACCTGTAACAGGTGATCTCCGGGAACAGCAGGAATTTAGTCTTCACAACCCACCCACCTCCACTAGGAGTTGTATCTCTCTATCCTCTTTCTCTTTCCCTCTCTCTCTCTCTCTCTTTCCCTCTCTCTCTCTCTCTCTTTGTCTCAACTTTAACCTCAACTGGAGAGAGGCAGTTGGGAAAGGCGGGAAGGCAGCATGCAGGCGCTGTGGGATGCTCCCAAAAGCTTTCTAATTGGACGCTGGGGAGCGTTCCCGCGCAGGCTCCGGCAGTACTGATGATACCCATATGTGAAGACTAAAATCTCCAGGAATGTAGTCATCACATATGGGTATCATCGGTACCGACGGAGCCTGCGCGGGAACGCTCCCCAGCATCCAATTAGAAAGCCTTTGGGAGCATCCCACAGTGCCTGTGTGCTGCCTTCCCGCCTTTCCCAAATGCCTCTCTCCAGTTCTTCTTTTTCCGCAGAGCCAGCAGGTCGTGTTCCTGTCACCACAGAAGAATTCTTTTTTATTTATTTCTTTTTTTGTGGTCGCATCTGCCATCCTCGACGCTTTACCAGTACCGCCGGGTTTTTTCTTCTTATTTCTGTCTTTAAAAAAAAAAAAAAAATTCTTTTTTTTCTTTTTCTTCAGGTGCACGCGCCTTTTTGGGCCTTAGGCCCAAAATCCTTTCCTTACCATGGAGAAACCTGCCTCAGGTTTCAAAAGGTGCACCAAGAGTGACGGTACCATTTCCGTCACTGACACCCATGAATGGTGTCTAAAATGTTTAGGTTCTGACCACTCCATCACGGATTGTATGTCCTGCGCCATCATGTCTAAAAGAGGTCGGCAGAACCGAGCTGCTAAGCTCAGTACCCTGTTTCCCTCTGATGCAGCTTCGGTGGCATCGACGTCTTCCAGGGTTGCTTCTTCCTCCCGTGGGTCTCAGGTAACTAAACATAAGTCCAGCCGGTCCTCAAAGGGTAGATCTCCTTCTAAGCATCGAGATGCCTCTGGCGTTGCCCTTGAGTATTCTGCACCGGCAAAATTACCCCGGCGGGAGGCATCGGCTTCCAAAGCATTATCGGGGTTCCAGGATGTTCTCGAGGCCTCAACCTCGGCAGAACTACTGGTGCCATGCTCTGGGGTACCGGCGGTCTCCTCCAGTACCGACATCCAGGCATTGGCAGCGTTGATAGACCAGAGAGTCCTGGCTATTGAGCGCAGTCTGGCGACTTTCCTTGTGGCATCGATGCCTTTGGAACCGCGACAGACAATTCCACCGGTACCGGTACCGATAGCATCGACATCGGTGTCTGCTTTGCGGTACCCAGTCATCCGATGACATCCGGTACCGATACCCTGGTACCAGTTACTCCCGGTACCGACTTTGGTCGGTACGGGTATCGGGTCTTCAAGAGCATCCGGACAGACGGTACTTCGAGTCCTCAGAAGAATCTGAGGATTCTGACAGTTCTGTCGATGCAGCGATGCTTCTCCCAGAGGAGCCCTCCTCCCCTAAACACAGGATGTCTCCTCCAGAGGATATTTCCTTCCAGGATTTTATCAGGGAGGTGGCTCGGGGCCTGTCCATTACTGTGGCCCCTGAAAGAGAGCCAAGGGCCTCGGAGTTGGAAATTCTACAATATCTCAAAACTCCTAAGGAGGCAGCTACCTTGCCCATTCATGAGATTTTATATGATCTCATGTTAAGGATGTGGGAGACACCTCTTACCACCTCTCCTCATTCTCGCAGACTGGATACTATGTATCGAATCCCTCCTTGTCCTGGTTTCCATAAGACTCAGCCTCCTCACCACTCTGTTGTTAAGTGCCGTCGAGTCGGAGTTGACTCATGGCGACCCTTTGGATAGCTATCCTAAATTGTGTTCGGTCTTCAGTCAGGCGGCTCATTGTTGACAGACTGGTACCCGTAGCTGCTGTTATTGTATCGATCCATCTCATTGCTGTCCTTCCTCTTTTGCGTTGACCTTCTATCTTGCCAAGCATAATGTCTTTCTCTAACGATCTCTCTCTTTGCATGATGTGTCCAAAGTATGAAAGTCGAAGTCTTGTCATCTGAGCTTCTAAAGAAAGCTTAGGTTTGATCTCCTCTAGTACCGACTGGTTTGTTCTTCGGGCAGTCCATGGTATACACAGTATTCGCCGCCAGCACCATAATTCAAAGGCATCAATTTTCTTCCTGTCTAACTTTTTCACTGTCCAGCTTTCACATCCATATGATGTTATTGAAAATACCATGGCTTGAACAAGTCGAATCTTTGTATGGAGAGAGATCTCTGCTCTTGAGAATCTTATCTAGGTCTTTCATAGCTATTCTGCCAAGAGCAATGCGTCGTCTGATTTCTTGACTGCTTGTTGCTTCTTTACTGATAGTTGATCCAAGTAGGTTAAAGTTGTTCACAATTTCAATTTCTTCTCCAACGATGAACCTGTTGATTATGCCATTTGTCATGATCTTTGTCTTCTTTACATTAAGGTGCAGGCCCATTTTGAGACTATGTTCTTTGATTGTGAGAAGCAAATGTTTCAGATCATCTTCACTTTCTGCCAGTAATGTGGTATCAACAGCATAGCGAAGGTTGTTGATGAGTCTTCCACCAATCTTCACACCTCTGTTGTCTTCATACAATCCTGCTTCTCTGATGATTTGTTCTGCATATAAATTAAACAGGTAGGGGGAAAGTATGCAGCCTTGTCTTACACCTTTGCTTATTTTAAACCATTCTGTTTCTCCTTGTTCCGTTCGAACTGTTGCTTCTTGATCAATGTATAGATTGCGCAAGAGAACAATCAGGTGTTCTGGTATACCCATGCTTCTTAATGTGGCCCAGAGTTTCTCATGGTTACACAGTCAAAAGCCTTGCTATAGTCGATAAAGCACAAATAGATATCCTTTTGGTATTCTTTAGTCTTTTCAAGGATCCATCTCACATCCGCAATGATGTCTCTCGTTCCTCGCCCTTTCCTGAACCCTGCTTGCACTTCAGGTAGTTCTAGTTCCAGGTATGGTTGTAGTCTCTTTTGAATAATCTTCAGTAGAATCTTGCTGGCATGTGGGATCAGAGCGATTGTGCGATAATTTCCACAGTCAGTTGGATCACCTTTCTTTAGTATTGGTATAAACACAGATCTTTTCCAGTCAGTTGGCCATGATGTTGTCTTCCATATTTCTTGGCAGAGCCTTGTGAGTACGGTAACAGCTGCATCAGATTGCTGCAATACTTCTATGGGAATGCTATCAATGCCTGGTGCTTTGTTCTTTGATAAGGCTTTCAATGCTGCTTCAACTTCTTTCATCACCAATGGTTCCCGATCATAAGGTACAGGTTGAAACGGCTCTTGGTCCACTTGATCTTTATCATATAAAAACTGTGTATATTCCTTCCACATTTTCTTGATCTTCTCAGCATCATTCAACATAGAACCTTGAGCATCTTGTAACATTCCAATTCGAGGCTGGAACTTTTTCTTTAACTCTCGTAGCTTTAGGAAAGCCGATCTTGTTCTTCCTCTAATAGTTTCTGCTTCTATTTCCTTGCAAGTGTCATTGTAGTACTTTTCCTTGGCCTGTCTTGCTGCATGTTGGAAATCTCTGTTGGGTTCTGTGATTGTCTTTCTTTCTCCTCTGGCTTTAGCTTCTCTGCGTTTCTGGGCAATTTTCAGAGTTTCTTCCGTCATCCATTTTGGCCGTTTTTGCTTTTTCACCTTTTGTAGACACTTCTCGCTTTCTTCCAACACAACCTTCTTGATGTCATTCCATAACTCTTCCGGAGCTCTGTCATTTGTATCTAAAGCAGCAAATCGATTTTGCAGGCAGTCTAAATTCCAGTGGTATATTCTCAAGGTCATATTTTGCTGCATTCATGAGTGGTTTGCTCTTTTTCAACTTTAGCTTGAGTTTGCATACTTGTAGTTGATGATCTGTACCACAGTCAGCTCCAGGTTTTGTCTTTGTTGATATTACAGAGCTTTTCCATCGTTGACTTCCACATATGTAGTCAATTTGATTTTTATATAATTCATTCGGTGAAGTCCATGTGTACAGTCGCCGCTTGTGTTGCTGGAAGAAGGTGTTTGAGATGAATAGATCATTGGTCTTGCAGAATTCTATCAGTCTTTCTCCAGCTTCATTTCTGTTGCCAAGTCCATATTTTCCAACTACTTTGCCGCCTTCTTTGTTGCCTACATTTGCGTTCCAGTCACCCATGACTATCAGGATATCCTGTTTGCATGTTCTGTCAATTTCAGCTTATACTTGTTCATAGAACTCTTCAATCTCTTCAGCAGCTGTTGTTGGGGCATATACTTGAATTATAGTTGTGTTGATAGGCAATCCTCGTAGACGAATAGAGATTAAGCGTTCGCTGACTGCATTGTATTTCATTACAGTTCTTGCAAGTTTCTTCTTTATTATAAATGCAACACCATTTCTTCTTTGTCTTTCATTTCCAGCATAGTAGACCATGTGATCATCTGATGCAAAGTGCCTCATGCCAGTCCATTTCAGTTCGCTGACACCCAACAGATCAAGTTGTACACATTCCATTTCATTCTTGACCACCTCCAGCTTCCCTTCGTTCATGCTTCGTATGTTCCATGTTCCAATGTGTAAGACATCTTTACAGCTTCTGACTCTCATTTCATGCGCAGCTACATCAGCAGTCAGACTTCCCGAGGGCTTTGATCCAACCACATCATAAATGCTGGCTTTACTCTGAAAAGTCTTCAGCTCTTCCCCAGTAGCTAGTTGAGTGCCTTCTGACCTGGGGGTCTCATCTTCCAGCACCATAGCACAATTTGTTTTGTTGTAACTATCCATTGGGTTTTCATGGCAAGATGCAGAAGTAGATTGCCGGGCCTTTCTTCCGCGCAGTTTAAGTTTGGTGGTGTTGCCGTTGTCACAAAAATGTGATCCTCCGCCGTCAACACTGTCCCATTCTGCTGCTGCCCAGATGGGTGGTTTGTCTTGGTCTGGCACCTCAGCTGAGACCTGTCCATCTTGTGAGACCCTGCCAGTAGTTAAACTACCGATAGTTTAGCTCTCAGCATCACTGATGCACGCAAGCCCTCACAGCACGACAATCTGCAAACCAAGTGAGAGGCCCTCACCACTCTATTGTAGTGGAATCAGCTATGAGAAGGATCAAGAGTACAAAGAGGCATGCCTCTAATCCTCCAGGACGTGAGTGCAGAACCCTGGATGCTTTTGGATGTCGGGTCTTCCAAGTTTACATGCTTTCTGCCAGGGTCAGTTCCTATAGTATCTACATGGGAATGTTCCTGAAGGAGGTCACAGATGATTTAGAGGCTTTAAGTCCTATTCTTCCTGAGGATAGAAGACAGGATTTTCTCACTTTGGTCAAACATGCCCAAGATGTTTCTAAATTTGCCAACCGTGCAGCCTTTGACTGCTGTGAGTGCATAAGCAGAACCTCGGCTATTGCCATAGGTGCACGTAGAATTGCTTGGCTCCAGGCATCTGATCTAGAGCTCTGGGTACATGACAAATTGGGAAATATCCCTTGTACTGGTGAGAACGTGTTTGGTAAAGATTGGCAGGAAAAGGCCAATGAAATGGATGCTGAAAATTCCACCTTGGATAGATTATCCAAGTCCACTGCTGATCCTGCTAGAAAGAAATTGTTAAAAAAACCATTCTTGACTTCCGGTGACGACATCGGGGCAAATGGCGGCATAAGACTTGGCTCTACCGCCTAAGCCTGATAAAGGGGATTTTGTACCCCTAAAGGCATGGCGTAAGTTGGCGAATGTAGGAGAGCAGTAGGAGAGGAGTCCCAGGCCGCGTTACCATAGCGGCGAAGCAACGAGCCCCCGTCGGAGCGTTGGAGAGCGCGGAATAGCAGACTGCGTGGTAGGCTGGTGCGGCGGCTGCCGGAACAGAGAGGCAGAGGCCTACCTTTTGCCATGGGGGTGGAAGAAGCATGCCGCGCTGGAGAATCAGCGCTCTGGTGAGCAGTGACGTCCCCTGTGAGACCTCGTGCAGCTGGCTGAGGAGAGCCGACAGATCTGAGAGGTGGCAGATCGGGAGGCTAAACGGAGGAAACCAGAGAGGTAGAGCAGGAGGCAGCCGGCGGTGGACGGAGAGCCGAGGAGAGGCCCGAGGACAAGGAAACCGGTGAGGAGGCGGGAAGGCACTGAGGCTGGGAGCAGTGCACCACGAAGGGGAGAAAGCATCAGCGGTGCCCCCCTGGTGGATCTGGCAACGTCCAGCTCAACTTAGAGAGCTGAGAAGCCCCGGTCAGGGGGAAGTGAGCAGAGCCAAGTGCAGCCTCATAGCAGACAGTGGGGCCCCACAAGCAGCTTTGGCAACCAGCTGAGAAGTAGAGGGAGAGGCCCTCAGGGGACGCAGCTCATGAAGCTTGGGGACCCAGCATTGCATAACAAAAGAATGGAAAAAAATAAAGGCTTCCTGGCGGCAGGCAAGAAACTGGCTGATTTTCGCTCCCCTTATGCGGCAGTCAAAGGTGGAAGAGAGGGGGAGAAAGAGTGCCGAACGCACGAGGGAGAGCCCACAGACCGGGGAGAGGGGCTGGATCATGGAGCTAACCCAGGGGATATCTCTCACCTGAAAACTTGGCTTATTGAAATTAAGGAAGAGATTAAAACAGAAATTAGTGGGGTGAAGCATGAACTCAAGGAGTCCATACAGTCACTGAGGCAAGATATTGTGGACATTGGAAATAGAGTTGAGGAGATGGAGACTCAGCTGGAGCAACAAGGGGAGGAAATGGTGGATTTACAAAAGTGCTGGGGGGCACTTCAGCAGGCCCAAGAGGAACAGCAGATGAAACTGGAGGATCTGGAAGACAGGTCCAGGAGATGTAACCTCCGGATCCGGGGGCTTCCAGAGGAACCTCAGTACCGCAACTGCGAAGAAGTTCTGCTAAAAAATTTTAAATCCCTGCTGTTAGCTGCAGACCTGCAGGGAGAGATGCTGATTGACTCATCGCACATTGAGCGAGCGCACCGGGGCCTGGGCCCGATACGCAATAATAAACCCAGAGATATCGTTGTGTGCTTTAGCTCTTTCAAGATTAAGGAAGGACTGCTTCGAGCGGCAAGGAAAGTGCGACAGATAATTTGGGAGGAACACCATTTGGAGCTATTTCAAGATCTTTCTGCAGGAACCTTACAACGCCGACGGCACCTCAAGGAGGTGACCGCGTATTTGTGAAAAGAGAATGTACGATACAAGTGGCTGTTTCCATTTGGGCTGTTGATCACCTGCAAGGGGAAGTCAAGGCGGGTGCAGAACAGAGAGGAGGCATGGACTGTATTTAGAGACTTTGGCCTACCTAACATACCGGAAGGGGGAAATTCTCAGACAGGAGCACTGGCTGACACTGCGAAGTCCTCCAGTTCACAGAGGAAGGCACAGAGATGGCACCGAGTTCCAATGTCAGGGAGCAGAGCAGCGCGATTGAATAGAGAGAGCCCAGGAATACCAGCAGAGGAGAAAGGCGATGGCTGAATGGATGGACTTTGAGTTACCAAAGATGTATTAGTATGTTCTTCTTGGAAGTAGTAGAACTGGGTTGCAGAGGGGGGGAGATGAAGTTATTAACTGATGGAGGGGGGAAGGAGGGGTTAGACTATAGGGGAGGGGGTGGGAAGGAGGGCGGTGTTGAGGATGGAGGTAGAGGTTCGGAAGGGGAGATGAGGGGGCTTTGGGTGTTGAGCGGGTACAGGGGGGAGGGGGAAGGGAAGATAGTCAGGCAAGGCCCGATAACTGGTCACTTTTATGGAAGACAATTCTCTCTTAAGGAGAGGGGAGAGGGTTGGGGGGGGAGGGAGTGGGGAGGGGGGCAGGGGGTTTCAGGATAGAGGGAGGGAAGGGGGGGAGTGGACGAACGGGTGAGCTTAAACTAGTCACATTAAATGTGAAGGGGCTTAACTCACCATTTAAGCGACGCAAATTGTACACAGAGTTAGCCCGCCAGAAGGCGGCAATAGTTATGTTTCAGGAAACGCACTTGACACGGGCAACAGAATATCTGGTCAAGCCCAAAGGCTATGGGGTGTGTATCCATGCTTCAAATACCATGAAAAAGAGGAAGGGAGGGGTTGCTATACTCTTTCCATCTCGATTAAAGATGCAGGTGCAGTCGGTGGTAAGGGATACGGAGGGGAGATATGTGTTGGTGCGAGTGAAGGTGGGGAGTGTGTGGTTCTGTGTAGTGAATGTGTATGCACCGACTGGGGCACAGCGTGAATTCTGGACAAAACTGAACGAGGAGGTGGGGAAACAGGGGGACGGTATCCTTATATGTGGGGGGGATTTTAACCTAACATGGAACCCAACCCGGGACGCTACAGGGAAATGGGAGGGAAAGAGGGGGGATAGAAAGAGATAACCTAACTTCGTGATGCAGCACTGTCTCGTGGACGCGTGGCGATTGCAGCATCCTGGGAGGAGACAGTTTTCTTACTACTCGCCAGTACATGGGTCCTACTCACGTATCGATGCTATTTGGGTTTCAAAGGAGGTGGGGGGAACGATTACAGGGGCGGAAATGGAGTCCATTACTTGGTCAGATCATGCCCCGGTAGTGGTGAGCCTGCAAGTGGTAGAGGAAGGGTTGGGGAAGAGGGTTTGGAGACTCAATGAGTCACTGTTGGAGGATATGAGGGTCCAAGAGGATGTGGAGAAGGGGACCCGGGAATACTTTAGGTTGAATGATAATGGAGAGGTTGCATGGGGAGGTATATGGGATGGGTATAAGGCGGTGATACGGGGCGTATTGCTCAAATGGGGGGCGCGGAAAAAGAGGGAGCGGGAGGATAGAGAGCGGCTCTTGAGGGAATGACTGCTGGAACTGGAAGAATTGGATGGGCAAGGGAGGGGAGACACTTATAGGGGACAGGTGCTGCTAGCGAGAGCGCAACTCAATGAATTGCAGGCGGAAAAGATACGTTACCAGATGCAGCTTCTGAGGCAGGAGGTATTTGAGGGGGGGAATAAGGCTGGGAGGTATCTAGCGCAGAAGCTGAAGCAGCAGAAGCTTCGCTCTCATATAATAGGGGTTCGAAGGAAGGGCGGGGAATTGGTTACTAAAGATGGGGAGATTAGGGATGCCTTTAAGGAATACTATCAGGAGTTGTACAAAGCAAGAGACCTGCCACAGGCTGGGAGGGTGGAAAACTACCTTGACTCCATAGACTTGCCTAAGTTGGGAGAGTGCGAACAGGAGGAAATTAATAAACCCATTCGAGCAGACGAAGTAGGGAGGGCGATTAAACAGTTAAATTTAGAGAGAGCCCCAGGGTTGGATGGTCTGTTTGCTAGATTTTATAGGAAGTTCGGAGATCTGTTAATTGGGCCTCTGGTGAATGTATTTAACCAACCACGGGAGGGTGGGAAATTAGCGGATACAATGGGGTGGGTGGGTATAACAGTAATTCATAAGGAGGGGAAGGACCTGAAAGAGTGTGCCTCTTATAGGCCTATCTCCCTGCTTAACCTGGATGCTAAGATTTTAGCTAAGATTCTCACCCTGCGCCTCAATAAAGTAATTGGAAAACTGATACACCAAGATCAAGCGAGTTTTATTCCTGGTAGACAGGTCGCGGATAATATCCGAAAGATCTTAAACATTATATGGGCTAGCGAGTGGAGAAAGGAAGAGGCGCTCTTACTCTCGTTGGATGCGGAGAAGGCCTTCGATCAGGTGTCTTGGCCTTTTCTTTTCCAGGTGCTGGAGAAGGTGGGGTTGGGGAGAGAGTTTCTCGCTTGGGTGAAGGCGCTATATGCACATCCAAAAGCATGTGTGAGGGTGAATGGGGCCCATTCGCTGTTTTTTGACCAAGGGAGGGGAACAAGGTAGGGATGCCCATTATCTCCACTACTGTTTGCGATAGCAATAGAGCCCTTGGCGCAGCGGATAAGAGAACAGGCGGATATATCTGGAATAAAAGTGGGGCGGAGTGATTATAAAATTTCCCTGTTCGTGGACGATATAATTCTAAGTATGGCGAGACCCCGGGTTGGCCTCCCCATAGCAATGTGGGAACTGGAAGAATATGGTAAAGTATCGGGGTTTACCATCAACTGGAACAAATCAGAAATCCTGAATTTAGCGGTCTCCAGCGAGGTAGTTAATGTACTGGCAAAGAAATATCCCTTCAAATGGGCGCGAGAAAGTATCCGGTATCTTGGCATATGGATTAGCAACAAAATTGACGAGTTATATACCTTGAACTATTGTAGGGCTCTGGGGAAGATAGTGGTTTGGTTGGACGGGTGTGGAAGGGGATACCTATCGTGGTTTGGGCGCATTGCGACGGTTAAAATGATGCTTGTGCCCAGACTGTTTTTGTTTCAGACGCTCCCGATATGGGTTCCGCCGACTAGTTTGAGAAGGATACAACGGTTAGTTAATAGGTTTATATGGGTGCAGAAGCGCCCGAGGGTAGCACTGTGAGTATTGCAAAGGACAAAAGGAGAGGGGGGGGGGGCTGGGGGTACCTAATATATGCAAATATTATGAGGCAGCGCAATTAAAAACGATTTATGAGTGGCACAGAGAAACATTGAAATCTTGGGTTCAAATGGAGCATGAGTTGGGGGGGGGGGGGGTATGGAACTTGAACGGGTGATCTGGAGGGGGACTAAGGGTCTCGACATACAGGCACTTAACCCCATGGTGGCGAATAGTTTGAAAATCTGGAAACGCAATAAGCCTCAGCTTGTTCAAGATAAAGGCTACATGCAAGGGATGCCTATTGCGGCCTGTTTCGAGCGGGGACAGGGCCCCGGTGAGCAACCTTTACGAAGATGGGCACAAAACAGGCTGGACTACATTCACCAAGTTATACACTCTCAGGGAATGCATCCGTTTGAAGGCATTAAGGATCTCTAAGTTGAAAGAGAGTGATCGTTTTGCCTATATACAATTAAGCTACTTTGTGAGGCAACCGAAGATATGGAAAGACCTCTGGGAAAATAGAGGCTGGTTTGAGGCTATATGCTCAGGCCAGATGGGTCAAAAGGGGGTTTTGTCCAGAATTTACAGAGGCCTAATGGGGACTGGTGCATGCAAGTTATGCTATATGTTGCAATGGGAGGAGGACTTGGGTGTGTGTTGGACGGTAGAGGCTTGGGAGAAGTTACTCCAGACGATTGCTACTGTGGTCCATAGCCACGCAAATTAAAGAAAATGCATATAAAGTATTATACAGATGGTATTGGACCGCCAGTACGTCGATATCGAGCGGGGAGGGGAAGGGATAACTTATGCTGGCGGGGATGTGCTGAAAGAGGGGACAGGATGCACCTGTGGTGGAAGTGCGACAAGATACAGGGGTACTGGGAGCAGGTAATTGCGGTGATTTATGGCATGACTGGGCATAATTTGCATGGGAGACCGGAAGCATGCTTGTTGCATCAACTGGATGATGACCTTTCGAGACGGGAGGAGGGGGTACTGCATCATTGTATTGCTGTAGCTCGTTGAGATCGCACAGCACTGGGGGGAACAGAGTATACCACAATTGGCGGGATTTGTGCGAAGAGTGGCTGAGGTGAGCCTGATGTATAAATTAACAGAGTTGAGATGGGGGAAAGGAGAGCAAAGTGTGATACACTGGCAGGGGGTCTGGAGATGGTTGGAGGCATGGAGAGAGGGGGTGGGGGAGGGGGGGTTGGGAGGCGGAGGAGGACAACGAGGGTAGAGGTATGGCTGAGATGTTCGGTGAGTGTGCAGTGACATGCAGACTATAGGAGGTGCAGAAGGAGATCTGGGGGGGGAGTACAGAGGGGGAGGGATAGGTTATAATACAGAGGGGGGAAGAGGGGGATTGCTGGGGGGGGGGAAGGGGGGGAGTTTTAGTATAGTCTATCTGCATTGTAATATGAGTTATTCAGGCATAATAACCAGGTTGAGGTTTGCTTTTTGATTCTAATGTGTGAACGCTCTTTTTCAAATGGTTTGTATTTCTATTGTATAATCTCAATAAAAAAACTTAAATGGAAAAAGAAAAAACATTATTTTCTAAAAGGAAAAGAGTTTATTCTGCTTATGTTCAGCAGGGACGTTCTGCAGGTCAGCTTGCCAGGAAAGGTCAGCAACCACCCAAGCAGAAGAAAGCAAAGGCTGCTAGGCCTCAACCGGCCCAGCAGGCTCAGCCTTCACAGGGCCTTTGACTCTCAACTAGAGAACTTAGCCTTCCTGGCTCTCGGGGGACCAGAGCCTTCCACCATTCCAGGAAGGATATGTCAGTTTGCCCCCAGATGGTGGCAAATAACAGCAGAGCATTGGACACTCCATCATAAAGGAAGGGTACAAGCTTCATTTTTCCAGCATGCCCCCTCACACAATAGTAAAGCAATTCAATTCTCCAACCTCTCTCATCAACCTGTTAGGTCAGGAGGTCGCTATCCTTCTTGTCCAAGGGGCAATAGAAGAAGTACCCATTCATCAGCAGGGTACAGGGTTCTATTCCCCTTATTTTCTTATCCCAAAGAAAACAGGGGGTTACAGACCTATCTTAGACCTCAGAGAACTGAACAAATTCCTTGTCAGAGAGAAATTCAAGATGATTTCTCTCGGATCTCTGCTGCCATACCTTCAGAGTCAGGATTGGCTTTGTTCTCTAGATCTCAGGAATGCGTACACTCATGTCCTCATCCATCCAACCCACAGAAGGTTCCTTCAGTTCCTTTTTCAGCAAAAGTACTACCAATACAGGGTGCTTCCTTTTGGCCTGGCCTCAGCACCAAGGATGTTCATGAAATGCATGGCTGTAGTAGCAGCATTTCTCCGCACTCTAGGGATATTCGTCTTCCCTTACTTAGTCGACTGACTCATTCGTGCACCAACAGAGTCAGAGGCCAGGACTTCTCTATCCTGCACAATGCGTATCCTTCAGTATTTAGGGCTGGTAATAAACATCCCAAAATCCAGTCTAACTCCCACTCAGTCTTTAGAGTTTTTAGGAGCTTTGCTGGATACCAAAAAGGCAAGGGCCTATCTCCCCCAGGCCCGTTGCCTTTGCATGGTGCAGTTAGCTTCTCAAGCAGTGCTAAAGCCTCATCTAACTGCTCGAGAAATGTTAAAACTACTAGGCCACATGGCATCTACTGTGCATGTGGTTCCCTATGCTCGCTTCCATATAAGGGCAGCTCAGTGGACTTTATACACCCAATGGACCCAGGCATCAGGAGGCCTGTCAGACAAAATAGCAAACACAAGTCGCCTTATTTTGTCCCTCCAGTGGTGGAAGTCCACTCAAAACCTGTTGCTGGGGTCCCCTTTCCAACCACCCTTACCCCAAGCAACTCTCACAACAGATGCTTCTCCGATGGGTTGGGGAGCTCATCTCCAAGACCTCTCCACCCAAGGCACCTGGTCTCCACAGGAGAGTCATCTACATATTAATCTCTTGGAGCTCAGAGCAATCTTCCTTGCTCTGCAAGTGTTCCACACCCTGCTCAGCTACAAGACAGTCCTCATTCATACGGACAATCAAGTAGCCATGTTCTATGTGAACAAGCAGGGGGGACCAGGCTCTCTGTCGCTTTGCAACGAAGCTTTGCGACTATGGGCCCTCGCCAGAGAGCATCAGATTCATCTCCTGGCAGTGTATCTTCCAGGCATACAAAACTCTTGGGCAGACAGACTCAGTCGAGTTCTGCTTCCGCACGAATGGTCTCTGCATGCAGACCAGGTAACCAAGATTTTTCAAATTTGGGGAACCCCGGACATAGACCTTTTTGCAAGTCCGTAGAATGCCAAACTTCCCCGGTTCTGTTCCAGAATTCCGGCTCAGAAGGCTCAGGCCAGGGATGCTTTCCTCCTTCATTGGGCTCAAGACGTCCTGTATGCCTTTCCACCCATTCCCCTAATTCTCAAAACCCTGTTCAAGCTTCAGAGAGACAGAGGCCATATGATTCTCATAGCTCCACATTGGCCAAGGCAATTGTGGTACCCTCTGCTTCTACATCTCTCTCAAGCTCCCCTCCCTGGTGTTAGGGTCTGCTCCAGATCTCCTATCTTAGGAGGACAGAATGTTATGGCATCCCAATACCCAGTCTCTGCATCTCAGGGCTTGGTTGCTGAAGGCCTAGATCTCCAAGATCTTAATCTTCCTCAGCAAGTAAAAGATACTCTTTTTGCTTCCAGGAAACCTTCCACAAGACGCTCTTATCCTTTTAAATGGAAAAGGTTTACCATATGGTGTTCGCAGAAGGGTCGTAACCCCCTTACGATACCTCTGGAATCATTGCTGGAGTATCTCCTTCATTTATCCAATGCAAGACTTAAGACTAACTCAGTAAGAGTCCATTTGAGTGCTATTGCAGGTTCCTTTAAGCCTCTAAACGGACAACCTATTTCCTCTCATCCTCTTATAGCAAGATTTATGAGAGGCCTTCTTCTAACTAAGCCTCCCATCAGGTCACCACCGGTGGCATAGGACTTAAACTTGGTTTTTGGCCAGCTCATGAAGCCACCCTTTGAACCTTTAGCTACTACGTCCTTGAAATTCCTTTCTTGGAAGGTTATCTTTCTCATTGCAATCACATCAGCACGCCGCATTAGTGAGTAGCAAGCGCTAGTAGCTGATCCACCTTATACAAGGTTCCATCATGACAAGGTAGTCCTTAGGACTCATCCACACTTTATGCCAAAGGTGGTCTCGCCTTTTCATCTAAACCAAGCGGTCTACCTACCTGTGTTTTTTCCAAGGCCTCATGCATCAAATGCAGAGAAGAATCTTCATACCTTGGACTGTAAAAGAGCTTTAGCCTTTTACTTACAAAGAACACAGCAACATAGAAAGTCCTCTCAACTCTTTGTTGCTTTTGATCCTTCTCATTTGGGACTTCTAGTCTCCAAGAGAACACTCTCTAACTGGATTGCTCAGTGTCTTTCCTTCGCCTATCAGAGTAAGAACCTTTCTCTGGAGGGCCATGTCACAGCTCACAATGTGAGGGCCATGGCAGCCTCAATGGCTCATCTGCACTCTGTGTCTATCGACGACATCTGTCGAGCAGCCACTTGGGCCTCGGTTCATACCTTGACAGCCCATTACTGCTTGGACAAGAACTCCTGCCGGGATGCCTTGTTTGGTCAGGCTGTTCTCCAACACCTGTTCCATACCTAATCAACTCCTACCCACCATCCCTTGTAGGATGCCAGAGATCGATGGGGGGAAGTGGAGCCCTGTTCAGGGACACACAACTTCTGGGGTCTCTCCCTGGCACCTAAAGCTAGGGAGTCCCCATATGTGATGACTACGTTCCTGCTTGTTCCTGGAGATAGCATAGTTACTCGCCTGTAACAGGTGATCTCCGGGAACAGTAGGAATTTAGTCCTCACAACCCACCCACCTTCCCTAGGAGATGTATCTCGCTATCTCTTTCCTTTCCCTCTCTCTCTCTTTGTCTCAGCTTTAAAACTCAACTGGAGAGAGGCAGTTGGGAAAGACAGGAAGGCAGCATGCAGGCGCTGTGGGATGCTCCCAAAAGCTTTCTAATTGGAAGCTGGGGAGCGTTCCTGCGCAGGCTCCTTTGGTACCGACGATACCCATATGTGAGGGCTAAATTCCTGCTGTTCCCGGAGATCACCTGTTACAGGTGAGTAACCATGCTTTCCTGCCACTGCCCTCTGTAACTGTCCTAAACCATTGGAATTCGGTTAGTGCTGTTGACCTCCACCATTGCTGATAAGTCATTAAAGCACTGCCTGTTTTCTCTTTGGTTCTTATAAATGCAATATATAATCCAATATTGAGGCTCCCCCTTCCTGTGTTTTGCCAGCAAATATTGTGATAAGCCAAACAGGCTGGGTAGTCCTCAGTGATGTTGTGGTTATAATTAATGGCTGCTCTGTGCAGGTTGCCCCAGCCTTCTTGGCAGCCTAATGCAGCTGTACCATCACTCTGTACGCATTAGCTTTTATTCTTTGTGAACAAGCAAGAAATCTTCACGTATTGGTGATGTCACAGACAGAGCCCCACACAGAAACACTCACCAGCTTCCAAAGGAAACTTTTGGGAGGTACACAATGCATGCACACTTGTCTTACTGCCTGCCGTGGCGCCATCTTGCCCCTAGGACATGTTTGCTTTCTTGGTCCTTGTGAGCTGGGTTTTACTCTGCTTTCCTTGCCCCCTGTTGTGGCTCAATTGGTCTCAACCAACGTTTGCTTTTTAGCATTTATATCTCTGTGGGACTGTTTGTTTTTCCCACCTGCGGTAGCTATTAACTTGACTGCGGCAGTATTTTTCAATATGTCTAAGCCAGATAGTGACTTAAAAAAAATGTGGCAAGACTACCTCGGTCAGCAACCGCCACAGCTGGTGCTTACAATGCCTTGTTACCCGATCATCATCTCGCAGCGTGTGATCTTTGACTGCAGACGAAGCGATGGGGACTAAAGGGTTGGGAAAAACAGGAGGAGTTCCTCTTTGGCTCATCAGATTCAGCATCTTCAGCCCTGGCGCTGTCATCAATGCCTTCCAAGGTTTCTACTGAGGCATCCACGGGGAAGGTAGCCGGATGTCTCCTGATGTACCAGTCATCGTGGAGTCCCCGCCTGAGGTATCGATGCCAGTGTACTCAGCATCTGCCCTCTCACAGGTGGTAGTTCTGGAGGAAAGCCTTTTAAGCCCTTGAAGCTCATTTGGTGGTTCTAGCCTTGTGAAACGCAGGCTTTGCAGTGCCAAGGGCATTGTCACCGCTCTCCATCCAGCATTTTATAGAAATATAGAAATATGACGACAGAAAAAGACCACATGGCCTATCTAGTCTGTCCTTCCATAACAACTACAACAGTCCCCTTTTTACCTTTTAGAGATCCTCTGTGTTTGTCCCATGCTTTTTTGAATTCAGTTACTGTCCTTATCTCTACCACCTCCACTGGGAGACTATTCCACGGATCCACTACTCTTACCGTAAAGAAATATTTCCGCATATCACTCCTGAATCTATCTCCCTTCACCCTCATCCCAATGTCCCCTCGTAGCAGAACTTGCTTTCAATTGAAAGAGGCTCTCTCCCTGAACATTTATGACACAGAGGTATTTAAACATCTCAGTCATATCACCTCTATCCCGCCTTTCCTCTAAGGGGTGCATATTAAGATCCTTCAGTCTGTCCTCATGTGCTTTATAATGAAGACCACTAATCATTTTAGTAGCCACCCTCTGCACTGACTCCATCCTGTTCACATCCTTTTGAAGATGCGGTCTCCAGAATTGCACACTGTACTCCAAATGAGGTTGCACCAAAGACTTATCACCTCCTTTTTTCTGCTAGCCATTCCTCTCTGTATGCACCCAAGCATCCTTCTAGTTTTTGCCGTCGCCTTTTCTACCTGTTTAGCTACTTTAAGATCATCAGACACAACCACGCCTAGGTCCCGCTCTTCTTTAGTGGACAAAAGTACTTCACCCTCTATACTATATTGCTCCCTTGGATTGCTGCAGCCCAAATGCATGACCTTACATTTTTTAACATTAAATCCTAGCTGCCAAATTCTAGACCATTCTTCAAGCTTAGCTAGATCCCTCCTCATGTTATCTACCCCTTCCTGGGTGTCTACTTTATTGCAGATTTTGGTATCATCTGCAAAGAGGCAAACCTTACCTGAAAGCCCTTCCGCTATATCTCTAACAAAGATGTTAAAAAGAATCGGACCAAGGACAGATCCCTGGGGCACACCACTGATAACATCCTTCTCCTCAGAGTGAGCTCCATTTACTTGTACTCTTTGTCGCCTCCCACCCAACCAATTTCTAACCCAAGCAGTAACTTTAGGGTCCATCCCTAGGGTGCTCAGTTTGTTTATAAGTCGCCTGTGAGAAACAGTGTCAAAGGCTTTACTGAAATCTAAATACACCACATCTAGGGCTCTCCCTCGGTCCAACTCACTTGTCACCCAGTCAAAGAAATCAATCAGATTTGTCTGACAAGACCTGCCTCTGGTGAATCCATGCTGTCTTGGATCCTGTAATCCGCTGGACTCCAGAAACCTCACTATTTTCTCTTTCAGCAGCGTTTCCAATAATTTACTCACCACCGAAGTTAAACTAACCGGCCTGTAGTTTTCAACCACATCCTTACTTCCGCTTTTGTGTAAAGGCACCACATGAGCCTCTCTCCAGTCCTTTGGCACCACTCCCGACTCCAACGAGGCATTGAAAAGGTCAGTCAGTGGAGCTGCTAGAACGTCCCCAAGTTCCCTCAGTATTCTCGGGTGTATCCCATCCGGTCCCATCGCTTTGTCTACTTTAAGTTGAGAGAGTTTCTCGCGAACACAGTCTTTTGAAAATTGTTCAAGATGTCCTTTGCTTCTGTTCCTATTTGTGGGTGTTTTCTGAGGTCCTGCTCCTGGTTCTTCATCTGTGAACACAGAAGAAAAATATTTGTTAAGCAATTCCGCTTTATCCTTATCAGCTTCTACATATTCCTCCCCTGCACCTTTGAGTCTGACAATACCACTCTTGCCCTTTCTCTTCTCACTAATATATCTGAAAAATGTCTTATCCCCCCATTTTATTGCATTGGCTATTTCCTCCTCCTTTTGAATCTTTGCCTTCTTGACTACTTTGCTAGCTTCTCTGAGTTTTTCCAAATACAGATGCCTGTCTTCCTCTCTCTGTGATCTCTTGTATTTCATGATGGCCTCCCTCTTTTTCTTCACTTTTTCAGCTACTTCTTTCGAAAACCATAGCGGTCTCCTTTTCCTTTTACCTTTATTTACCATTTTAACAAAAAGGTTGGTTGCCCTTAAAATATCCTCTTTCAGTTTTGCCCACTGTTTTTCTACATTTCCCAGCTGTTCCCATCCCACTAACGACTCCGAGGTATTGGCCCATCTTCGCAAAGTTAGTCTTCCTAAAGTCTAAGATCCTCACCTTTGAATGGATTCTAACAGCCCTAGTACTAATACTGAACCACACCATCTGGTGATCACTGGATGCAAAATGATCTCCTACTACAACATCAGAAACACTTTCACCATTGGTATGCACCAAGTTCAGTATGGCTCCTTCACGTGTGGGGTCTGTTACCAATTACCTGAATAGTTCTCCCTGTAGAGAATCCAGGATCTCCTTACTTCTAGATGATACTGCAGCAGTAATGTGCCAATCAACATCTGGCATATTGAAATCTCCTATCAGTAGCACGTCCCCTTTCCTAGCAATGCTGCGCATGTCTTCAATTAACTCTGTCCACCTCTTCCTCTTGTGAGGGAGGTCTGTATATCACACCAATGTAAAAAGATTTCTCTTTCCCTCTTTCTAGTTTAACCCACAATGCCTCCCCTCTCCCTTTTAAGCTCTGTAATTCCAAAGCTTTAATAGTAGTTTTTACATATAGTGCCACTCCTCCTCCCCTACTTCCTACAAATATAGCCAGGTATAGTTACATCCCAATCATGTTTTATTTATTTAATTCTCTTATATACTGCGCTATTCTGCATCAGTGCGGTTTACATTGAACAAACTGAAATTACAATGAACAGAGCATTATAACTTGGAGATAACTATTTTACAGGGAACATGGACTATGGAGGTTTAAGTGGCTTGCCCAAGAGCACAAGGCGCACCTGTAGGACTAGAAACCCCAGTCCTTCCGGCCCAAGGTTGCTGTCCTCTAGTGGGATTTGAACCCCCGACCTTCCGGCCTGAAGTACCTTGCCCCAACCAGTAGGCCACTCCTCCACTGTGAACCAAGTTTCTGTAACTGCCACTAAATCCAAGTCAGCCACTCCCACCAAAGCTTCAACATCAGGGATCTTATTTCCCATGCTACGGGCATTTATACACACTGCTTTCCATATGTTACCCCTGTTACCCATTTCCATAAAGTTATTTAATTTATCACCTACCTGGGGGCTTTCACTTACCTGGGGGCTTTCTTCACCCATCCCCAACGAATCTACTTTAAAGCCCTCTTCAGTAGATTAGCCAGTCTACTACTGAAGACGCGTTGACCTTTCTTGGACAGATGGATGCCATCTCTGCTCTGCAACCCTTGGAACAGCATCCCATGGTCTAGGAAACCAAAACGCTCTCGATGACACCATCCACGCAGCCATGCATTCATCTCCAGGATGCGAGCCTCTCTGCCTTGGCCTTTACCCTCAACAGGGAGGATTGAAGAGACCACCACCTGTGCACCTAATTGCTTCACCCTCTGTCCCAGAGCTTTGAAGTCACTTTTGATACGTTCCGAGGTATACCTGGCAGTATCATTTGTTCCAACATGGATTAGCAACATTGGGTAATAGTCAGTGGGCTTGATGAGTCTCGGCAACCTCTCCGTAATATTTTGGATTTTGGCACCAGGCAGACAGCATACCACTCTGGACATCAAGTCTGGTCGGCAGATGGACGCCTCAGTACCCCTCAGAAGAGAGTCTCCAACCACCACTACCCTTCGTTTCCTTGTGGTCACTGATTATGCAACTTTGGGGTACTTGAGCTCTGGTTCTTCCCTTTCCAGGGATGCTTTCACCTCCTCCACTTCCAGGGCTGCATAATGGTTCTTCAATTCAAGGGCTGGAGAAGTTGGATTGGTGATTTTGCAGGCCCTGGTGACTTGTGTCCAACCATCGACCTTCTGTTGGCACCCATCTTCTCCTCTGCTGGAGAGCTTGGTTGCTGCAAGAAGCATCTCATCAATGTACTTCTCACTGTCTTGAATGCTCCTCAGCCTCGCCACCTCCTCTCTGAGTTCCTCCACTTGTTTCCTCAGAGCTTCAGCATGCAGGCACCCTGAACATGGAACCGGTCCTTCAACTGGCATTAGGACCTCTGTCTGGACCGAGGCAGAAGCTGTAATGGGGGCAACAGCTTTAGCGATACGATTTTTCCCAGCCATTGTTCTGTTCGTGGAGCTTAGGTATCTGTTAAAGCAAAAGAGAGAGATCTACCAAGTACCAGCTGGTTTCCCAGCTGTCCTTTCAGAGAAAAAGCAGTTAAATCTCCTTAATTATATTCAAAATGTGGAGACCCATTCTCTTCCCACCTAGGTGTGTGCATCGGGTGGGAGATCAAAATTGACACCGGTTCAGAGGGCTTTTCTCTCTGTACAGCATGTCAGAATCTGATACCCAGGGGCACTGGGTGGCACAGGGGCTACTGGCATCCACCCTGTTCCCCGTCACAGAGTTGGTGTGAGGAGACCTGGCACTATTTCATCTTGGAGGAGTGGAGGAGTAGCCTAGTAGTTGGGGCAAGGTACTTCAGGCCGGAAGGTTGGGGGTTCAAATCCTACTAGAGGAGAGCAACCTTGGGCCGGAAGGACTGGAGTTTCTAGTCCCACAGGTGCTCCTTTTGGTCTTGGGCAAGCCACTCCATAGCCCATGTTCCCTGTAAAATAGTTATCTCCAAGTTATAATGCCCTGTTCAATGTAATTTCAGTTTGTTCACTGATGCAGAATAGCGCGGTATATAAGAGAATGTAAATAAATAAATAAATTAAAATAAATCTTCCTCTCAGAATCCGAATCCGAATGGGAGACTGAGGAGGAATCAACGGCTTTGGACCTCCGGTTCCCTGATCCTCCTGTTCGATCCACCACATCCCCCCAAGTGGCATAAGTCGTCCCTGGAGGACATGTCCTTCCGGGACTTCATCAGGGGCATGGCCAAGGCCATCCCCTTCTCTCTGAATTGGAGAAGCTAAGAGCAGTGGAGCTGGAACTGCTCCAGTACCCTTCGGCCCCCAGGAAAGCAGTGACTGTACCCAAACATCACGTCTTGCAAAAGTTGTTCTTGCGGCTGTGGGAACCTCTTACGGTTCTGTTTTCAGTCAGAGGCTCTATTTCCTGTACTCTGTCCAGAAGGCTCTGGGCTTTCAAAAGTCTCAATTACCACACATCTCCATTGTGGTTGACTTGGCCTTGAAACTGGCAAAAAGCACCAAGACACATTCCTCTATGCCCCTGGGCCGTGAGGCTCGAACCCTGGACTCTAGGAGAAAATGCTATCAGGGTTCCATGTTGGTTGCAAGAATTCTGGCTTACTAGACCTATATGAGCATGTGGTTCAAAGACCAGTCAGAATTTGTAGCCCCCATCCCCGAGGACCATCGCGAGGCCTTTCGGGCCTTGATGGCACATGGCAGACTACTCCACATTCATGGTGTGTGGAGCCTATGATGCTTTCGAGTCCGGCGTTAGGCATTGCTAGCTGACGTGGCTGCAGTCCTCCAACCTGGAACAGTGGGTCTAGGATAAGCGAGCCTTTTTTTTTTCCTGCCGAGGGGAGAACCTCTTTAGGAAGCTGGAGGAGGAAAAGGCAGAGGAGCCCAAGAAAATTAGCATGAGACTCTATTTAGGCTCTCCAAGAAGACTGCAGATCCTGCATGGAGGAAACATCAGGCTAAGAAGGCCACCTGCCCATGCCGGTATTACTTGACCCAACTGTAGGCCCAGTTGAAGGCGCAGGCTGCCCACCAACAGTAGAGGGAAAAAGCCCCGAAGGTTCAGCCTGCACTGCAGCCCAAGCCGGGGGGCAGGCTTTTTTTTTTTTTTTTTTTTTGCATAAAGTTTTTTTATTGAAGTCACCACAGCATACAAAACGAACAAACAACAGTTAACTCCCCCCAGCAGTGCACAACGTACCACCACGGGAAACATTGTAATATCCCTTGAGCCTAATAGTGAGTAATTACAAACTTCTAGTACAGACAGTGGGCACTAACAGCCCAGGCTCAAAGGGAGGCAGAAAGCAGACAACAAGAAAGCGAATAAGAAACATATAAGCAAGCAAGTGTAGAAGGTCTGTCCACCCCTGAGGACAATCCATAGCAACGCCCGATCCCAAAGTACCATCCAAACTCTAGACCCAAGCCCCCCATACTAGGAAAACCTCCCATCAAGAAGGGAGAAGACCAAGGGGTAGTAACTATCCTCCCAGGAACTAGGGACTTCCTTTACTCCCCCCCTCACCCCTTCCCCCCTCCCTCCCCTTCCCCTCCCCCCTCCCATGAAGAAAAAGACGAGGAAGAAAAAGAAGCAGCCCAATCCCACCCTCCCACCCCCCCTCACCACTATCGTCCTGAACAGCACCATACACTCTCACACACGACCACAACAATACACTATCATAACAACGCTAACTTGCACCGCACAAGGAGGTAAGGGGCAAGAAGTCAGAGGAGAGAAACTCGAGAAACGCGAGGAACAAGATCACTCTGCGGTTCATCCCCAGCAACCAAACCAATGCCATCCAATCCCGTGCACTATAAGTTCAGGCTTAGGCCCCTCCTTCCCTCAGACTGACGCCACAAGCCTAGCCGTGGCCCTCACATCATGATATTTAACCTAGCACTTTACCCACCGACTAGAAGAACAGACATTAACCACCTCACAGGGGCAAGAATTTACTCCAGAGAGTATTCAGCTGACACTGCTTGCCACGTACTTCGGACGTCAGCTTCTCCATACGAAAAATATCCCAGACCTTAATTAACCACTCGGCTTGCGTGGGAACCTCACGTCGCTTCCAAAAACGACTAACCACCGAACGAGCGGCCAACAACAGGCATTGAGCAAGGCGGGTGAGCTCACTGGACGGCAGGGCCACACGAACATACCCCAAAAGGCAGTGTTCCACATCACAGGGGAGGGGAATCTCCAACTTTTGTGCAATCAGATCACAGACCTGCCTCCAAAAGAACTGAATCGCCGAACATTCCCACCACATATGCGCAAAGGTGCCCACCTTCCCGCATAACCGCCAGCACAAGGGATCGGCCACCCTTCCCCACCGGTGGAGATCAATGGGGACTACTGACATCCGCCAGACAATCCGAAGCTGGGTATTGACTAGTGAAAGAGAAATCGAGCATTTTTGCGCATATTGAAACACCTCCTCCCAGAAATTCTCCTCTGGGGGCTGTACTAGTTCCTCCCACCTCAAGCACCTCTGGGAGACTGGAGTGACCTGGGCCACCGCGAACTCCAGTGCTCGGTATAACTTAGCGAGCATCCCTCTACCAGAACGAGCCAGGAAAAGAAGTCTCTCCCAAGGCTCCGGAACTAAAGCCGCCGCCACTCTCAACGGCGGGGCCGTAAAGCATGAACAGCATTGCAGAAACTGATAATCAGAAAGCGAGCAACGAAGTCTAGATTCCATCTCTTCCTTTGAACACTTAGGTAAGAGTCCACGCAGCGAAGATAGCTGCAGGGTACTCAAAGCACGCTGTAGTCCTGGAGCCAGACTACGCACGAAGGCGGAAAGTACCTAATGAAGCACAAGGCGACCACACCGAGGACCTACCCACTTTAGTGCATATCTTGCGCCAGGCCGTCCCAACCGGGCCTAGGAAAGGATGCCTACGAATCAGCCCACACATCTGCGCATCTCCTACAAAGGGCAGTGCTGTTAGCGAAAATGGAGCCACATACGCGGCCTCAAGATGCACCCATCCCGGAGCCCCCTCCAGACGCCATATGGGGATAGCCTTTAGACATGCACATAGATAGTAAAGCTCAAAATCTGGGAGACCTACCCCCCCTCCCATCCTAGGTCTCATCATGTTACCCCAGCTCAGTCTCGGTCTTTTCCCCTGCCAAATGAATTGCATAAGTATACGACGTAAGCGGAGGAAGAACCCCCTAGGAATGGAAATCGGGAGCTGCTGAAACAGAAAAAGGATTTTGGGCAAGAGCAGCATCTTGATGGTATTCACCCTTCCCAGCCAGGAAACCGAAAGCCGCTGCCAAGGCCCCCGTTTCCGTGGTAAGCGCCGCTAGAAGTGGGTCATAATTATGTGCAAAGAGATCCTCCAATTTCTGAGGAATCTGGATGCCTAGATACTTAAAGCCCGTACCCAGCGAAAACCCCGTGTCTCCCCCTAACTGACATGTCCCCCGCAACGCTACGCAAGGCATAAGAACCGACTTCGAAAAATTAACCGTATAACCTGACAATCTAGAGAAATCTGTCAGGATCTCAATCACCTCCGGAAGAGTGGAGGCTGGTTCTCGAAGAAAGATTAGCGTATCATCCGCATAGAGGGACACCACGTGACACTGCTTTGCCAAGGTGATGCCTAAACGAGCCTCCCGCATCCGCAATTGTACCGCCAGAGGCTCTAAAGCTAATGCAAAGAGGAGGGGCGAGAGAGGACACCCTTGCCTGGTCCCTCTTTCCAGGGAAAAACGGCGCCGACACAAACCCATTCACCTGCACCTGACTCGATGGGGCCGCGTATATTGCCGAAATCCACGCCAGAAAGGAGGGCCCCAGTCCCATGTATCTCAGTACTCCAAAAAGGTACCTCCATTCAACCTTATCAAAGGCCTTCTCGGCGTCCAATGATAAAACTCCATAACTCCCCTCCAGCTGTCGCACTCCATGCAGGATGTTAATAAGACGCCGAACGTTATCCGACCCCTGTCGCCCAGCAACAAACCCAGTCTGGTCGGGATGCACCAACGTCGCTATCTTCGAGTTAAGACGTGCCGCGAGAACCTTAGCGAAAATTTTGTAATCAATGTTTAACAGTGATATAGGTCTGTAGTTACTAACCTGCGACGCATCCTTACCCTCCTTGGGAATCACTGTGATTAATGCTAAGCGTTGGGATTCGGGTAGCGCCCGACTCCGCAATATATCGTTGAATACCCTAGTTAGGACAGGAGCCAGAGGGTCCTCCAGGGATTTATAAAATTCGGCTGGAAGTAGATCCGGACCCGCTGCTTTCGCCGATTTCAGCTGCCTTATGGCCCTCCGCACCTCCGCAACCCCAATTTCGCTGTCCAGAGCATTCCGATCCTCCTCCGACAACTGGGGCAAGGGAAGGCTTGACAAAAATTGGTCTATCACCGAGTTTTCCACTACCAGTTGAGCTGAGTACAGCTCCTTATAAAACTGAGCAAACCTCTCCGCTATCGCCCCAGACCTTAGCACCGGTTGTTGATTAGCATCTTTGACCGGCCCCACTCTACGCCGCGTTCGCTGCCGCTTTAACTGCCACAAGAGCAATTTGTGAGCTTTGTCACCATGCTCAAAAAAATGTCTCTGAGTCCTCAGCATAGCTGAAGAGATGTCAACTGTCTCCAGGGCCGCCAACTTACCACGCAACTCCGCTAGCTGGTTAGGAACCCGCGGCCTATCACCCCGCTTGTGCTGTCTCTCCAATACCTCAATTTGCGCTCTAAGATCCGCTTTCATCCGCTCCCCCCGCCTTTTACAGGATGCTGCCAGGGAAATGACCTGTCCCCTGACCACCGCCTTCCCGGCCTCCCAGAGTAGGGATGGAGAGATTCCGTCAATGTCATTGTGGGACAGGTACTCCTTCCAGCAACTCTCCAACTGCCCAACAAAGCCTTCAGTTTGCAATAACTGCCGGGGGAACGCCCACACTCTCGGTGGCGATTCAGACCCAGCTGGCTCCCAACTGAGCGCAATGTAATAATGATCAGAAGGGCCCGTCGTACCTATCTGCACCTGATCAAGCTGCCCGGAGAGTGATTGCGAGGTAAGCCACATATCAATACGCGAGTGCGTGTGATGAACTGTGGAGAAATACGTGTAATCTCTCTCCCCTGGATGGCGCGTACGCCACACATCCTCCAGCACCAGCGACGAGATCAGCTTAGAGAGCGCTTTAGATGCTCCAGACAACTTGTGCGGGCCCGAGGACCTATCTGCTGCTGAGAGAACACAATTGAAATCTCCTCCTATGATCATGTCCCCCGACACCTTAGCGGTTATGACCTCTAACAGACACTTTAAGGATCTCCCCACATCCGTCGGGGGAGCATACACATTCACCAAGGTGATGTCCGCCCCATTGAGTACACCGGAGATTATTAAGAAACGTCCCAATGGATCTTGGATCTGGTTAGTCATTTGGAACTGACAACTCTGAGCAAACAGAATCGCTACTCCCCTCTTGTGGGATGAGAAACCTGAGGAATAAACTGTAGGGAATCTACGGGACACCAGACAAGCATGTACTCCCGCGGCCAGATGGGTCTCTTGAAGAAAGACAACATCCGCATGCGCTCTATTTAGCTCTGCCATCACCCTGCGTCTTTTAATCGGGTGGTGCAAACCTCGCACATTCCACGATAACAACTTAACCATTATCTAAGAAGTCTCCTCGGAACTTCATGCGCCCGGTTTCCGGACTGCCCCGAATTTGTAGAAAACTAGGGCTTACCTCTATCCCACTCCCCCACCAAAGTACCATCCTCTCATTCAAACCGACACAGTCCCCAAACACCCCTCAAAATCTTCCCCCTCCAGCTCCCCGATCTCTCTTTGTGCCATCCATCTACCATCCTCAAACTGGTCCACCCTCCCCCTCCCCTCCCCCCCCCCCCCCCCCTGCCCCCCTCTCCCACCCAGCCCCCTAGCCCTCACACCCTAAACTCCATCTCACAATCCCAACACCTGTTACTCTAACAAGGGACCGAGGTGTTAACCTGTCCCGTGCTTATCACGTGAGCAGAACAACTACCCACCTGGTGGGGACACTAAGGACTAAAGTTCTGCTACCACATCACTCCTCGCCTCCCTCCTCCCACCAGCTACCCCAAACCCCCATTGGAACTCAACAAAACAACATCCCATTAAACATCAACAACAATTGTCGTACGACACTCCCAAATCCACCCAGGACACACTCCCCCCCACCGCCCCTTACAGCAGAGAGTAAGAGCCCACAAGAGAAGAAAGGAAAAAAAAAACAAAAAAAAAAAAAAACAACCTGCAGCCCAGTCCAATCGAAGAGCCACCCTCCACCTGACATCATGAAACCCCCAAGTCCACGGCCTATCCCATGCCCACCCAACTGGGAATTAAATAGAGCAATACTAGCAACAACATTACAGTCCATCACTCAAGGAGGTGCTGCGGTATCCATTCCGGCAGTTCCGCTTCCCTCTGCATCTGCCTCAGAAGAACTGCGAGACCTTGGCACTTTCCTCCTCTTCGGAACTGAGACCGCCCAGTCCTCCTTCGGCTTGCGGTGCGAGGAAGCTCGATCCCCACCTTGAAGAGAGTCCAAAAACCGTAGACACTCTGCAAGTTCCGAAATCCTCTTCTGGGACCCTTCCCACCCAAAACATAAGGAGAAGGGGAATCCCCAACGATACTGGATAGATCTCTTCTGCAGCTCCTGTGTTAACGGACGGAAGCTTTTTCCGTCGCTCCAGCGTCCTTTGAGCTAAGTCCTGGAAGATCTGCACCTCATATCCCTTGAAAGCAAAGGATCGCTGTCCACGCGTGCTACGGAGGAGGGCCATCTTATCTTCAAAGAAAGAAAAGCAGGCCACTATAGGGCGTGGATGGGTAGTATTCGCTTTCCTGGGCCCCAATGTACGATGTGCCCTCTCCAATCTCACAGGTCGCTCTGCAGAGGGGACGCAAAATGCAAAAAAGCTCCCGGACGATTTCTAGCGAGTTTTCCTGTCCCGTCGAGCCTTCCGGGACTCCGAGAATACGCACATTACAACGACGTTGCCGGTTCTGAAAGTCCTCCTGCCGGTCTAGCAGCTCTCTAGACACCTGATCGAGCTTCCGCAGCTTGGATTGCGTTTCAATCGTAGAGTCCATTTGCTCTCCAATCAGGAGCTCAGCCTGAGAGATCCGATCATCAAGGCCTTTAATATCTGCGCGCACACCAGCGATTACTTTGGAGAAATCAGTGCGGAAGAGTTTAAGCTCTTGCAAAATCTCTGCCAAATCCTGCTTCGTTGCCAGGGTTGAAATCACTGCCTCTTCAATTACTCTGGGTGTTCCTTGATGATCCGCGTCAGGCGTGATTTTCGGAGGATCCTCCCCTGATCTGGAGAATTTAGACAGTGCTGAGGCATAGTTTTTTACTTTAGCCATCCTAATCAGTCAAGTAGGAGCGCAGCTACACCGTCTCCCAACTGCCTCTCTGCGAATTCACAGTATGCCCCTGTGCGCCCAGATTAGATTGCAGAGCGGGACACTTCCCCTCCAATCCTGCGGAATCTCTCACAAGTGGTGTGGGACCTCCAGGAGCTGCAGCTACTTCTGAGCAAAAACTACTATAAAAAACTTCATCTGGTGCTTAGTATTTGAAATCTCTGCAATGCCGCTTTTGGCCAGTAGGTGGGGCTCCAGGCTCATTTATCCAACTTTTCTACTCTGGGGAAAGAATGCCAGCATCGTGAAAAACAAAAACAGAAACAAAACCTGCAAGCTGCCAATTTCCCCTGTACTCTCAGTACACCAGCACAGCACGAAGCAACAGGCTCCAGTAATTCACTGCTGCTGCTAGAGAGAGATCAACTTCTGATTTCAGCCAAGATCAGTTCCAGGTGCACTCAAAGTCTGTGGCCCTTTAAGGGGGCGGATCCTGCGTTTCCAGTGACGTGTACTTTCACCAGCAGCCATCTTTAGAGCAGCACTCATGCGTTCCAGCCTCTAACTCTGACAGGGCTTCACCGGAGTACACAGGACTGCGTTTCACCCTTCCTTTCCCGCCACTGCTGCTGCACAGTCCTGCGTTCCAGTAAGTAACTTAGTGATTCAAGATGGCTATGCTGAACCACATGGCACTTAATGTTTCCCCGCTGACTTCCCCTTGCCCCACAGTCCCTGGTTACATGGGGTACTTGCACCGAAGCTCATCTTCAGTGTTAATTAATTGAAGTGAAATCTTCCGTTGCTGAAAGCTTGGCACCCGATCTCTCTCCTGCCCTTCTAAGTATGGTTATTTAAGATACTTGCTGTGCCTCCAGCCCTCAGTCGCAGCCCCTCGCATCTGTCTTGCAAGGAGCCAGTGTCATGTAGAGAAGTTCCGATCTGGCTCTCACTATCCCCTCGCTGCTGAATCATGAGCCAGGCAGGCATCCCACATCCAGCACTACCCGGCAGCTCACCCTTCACCGGGCCGGTCCTGGCTAGCTCTTCTCTCTCCTGCACAGCCGGGTGTCCCCCAAGCGACACTAATCACATATTCAGCCACCACTGATCACCGGGCAGTAAGAGGGGTGGTTTCAGGCATAAAATGAGTGGGATCAGACGTCGGTAGCCATTGATTAGGAAGCGAGGCTGCGGAGAGTCTTTAAAAGGCGGCCATTCTCATCGGGCTCACCAGCGCCCCCCCGGGGGGCAGGCTTTTGATGAATTCCTCAGGAGCATAGCCAGCTGGCCACTTTTCTCCAGGGTACCTCTGCAGGGAGGGAGCTGGTTCATCCACTTTGCCCACAAATGGCCCCTCATCACCTCAGACACCTGGGTGTTGCAGGTCGTCCAAAGCAGATATTGACTGTACCTTTCCCAGCTGCTGCCCCTGTACACTCAAGGGGAGTACCCCATGGACCCCACGCACCGGAGTCTGCTGCAGGAAGAGATCTCCACTCTGTTAGCCGACCTAGCCATCGAGCCATTTCCCATGGCTCAGGTCCGGCGAGATTTCTATTCCAGATACTTCCTGGTTCCCAAAAAGATTGGCAGGTTCAGGCCCATTCTTGACCTGTGAAACCTGAACTGGTTCCTGGTGCGTGAGAAGTTCAAAATGGTCTCGCTGGGGACACTGCTCCCATACCTTCTACAGGACAATTGACTATGCTCTTGGATCTAAATGATGTGTACACATACATCCCGATCCACCCAAGTCACAGACAGAATTTACAGGTCATGCTTGCTCTTGGGTGCTTCCCCTCGGGTTGGCCTCAGCCCAATGGGCCTTCCTGAAGTGCCTGGCAGTTGTGGCCACTTACCTCCAGATTATGGGAGTCTGTCTTCCTGTACCTAGATGACTGGCTCATCAAAGATCTCACACTGGATGGCGTCCAGCAGTCTGCTGAGCCCACCATCCAAGTGATCGAGTGACTGGGTTTTGTGATCAACTACCTGAAGTACCATCTCCAGCCCATGCAGCAGACTTCTGCACAGTATGCCAAGCCCTTATCTTTCCTCACTTGGACTATGCCAACATAATCTTCCATGGTCTGCCAAAGCACGCACTCCAGCCATTACAACTAGCCATGAACACAGCTGCCCGAATACTCCTGTCAGCGTCCAGTTTTGAACACATCATGCCTCTTGATTCAGCTACATTGGCTCCCTATAACAAGCCGCCTAATTTGCAAAGCCCTATTACTTACCTTCAAGTATCTGCACAGAATGTCCGCAACTTCCCTTGTAAACCTTATACAACGTGCCCCTGAAAACAGAACCAGGAGGTCGTGCATAGTGAACTCACTCATCACCCCCTCAGCAATAAGGACATGCACCCAGTCAGCTAAAAATCATGCTTTTTCTCTCTGCAGCAACACGCTGGAATGCCCTACCTCCAGCAATCCGTGCCATCACAGACCTGACATCCTTTAGGAAGGCCTTAAAGACATATTTGTTTCAACTAGCTTACAGCCAGCCACCCTGAACGACGCCTATGTCTTTACTGTCCAGCTCGCTTCTAGTTCCCCTACCTGCATGCTCAAAGTTCCTATCCCCCTTTTACATGTAATGTTGCCATCTGTTCTTAACACTTGTTACTTACCGTTACTTGTTTCCAGTTCAATGTAAACTGTTCTATGTAAACCGCACTGATTTCAAAAAGCACGGTATATAAAAGCAAATAAATAAATAAATGCAGCAGCTGGAGTCCATCAGGGCCCTCCTCAATATAGCTGGAGTCCATCAGGGCCCTCCTCAATACAAGGTGCGGGCCTATCTCCAGGAACAAGCAGGAATGAGTCTTCACATATGGGTACGTCGGTACCGACGGAGTCTGCGCGGGAACGCTTCCCAGCGTCCAATCAAACCGCTTTTGGAAGCATCCCACCACGCCTGCGTGCTGCCTTCCCAACTGCCTCTCCTCAGTTTTCGTTTTTCCGCGGAGCCGGCAGGACGTCCTCCTGTCACAGAAGAAAATTCTTTTTATTTTTTAGTTTTCTTGTGGTCGTGGCTGCCTTCCCAGACGCCACCGGTACCGCTGGTGTTCTCTCCTTTTTTCTTGTAAAATTTCCTTTTTAAGGAATATTTTTTCTTCTTAGTGCCTCACGGTTTTCTTAGGCCTGCTAGGCCTACTCACTTTCCTTCATGGAACCGCCAGTCACTATTCCTAAGAAATGTTCAAACTGCGGCAGTACAAAATTAACTTTAGACACCCCTAATTGGTGTCTGGCCGGTTTGGGTCCTGACCATTTTCCTCCGGAGTGTCCCTCCTGCAATAGTATTGTTGGAAGAAGTCTTCAGCATCGGGTTTCCCTCGATACGTGGTCCCCATCCAGCTTCAGGGCACCAACCACTTCTTCTTCTACACGGAATCAGGTAACCCAAAAACAGTCTGTTAAGACTAGCCAGTCCTCGAGTGGTAGATCTCATGCACAGCATAGAGATGCCTCTGGCCTTGCCCTCGAGAACATACTGGTTTTAAAACCCCGGTGGGAGTCTTCGGCCTCCAAAGCCTGTGTGGGGTTTCAGGTTGTTCCTGAGGTTCACCCCTCACAGAACATACCTGTGCCATGCTCGGTGGTGGCATCATCCGCTTCGAGCGGTACCGATACCCCGGCATCGGCAATGGTGTTGGATGAAACATTCCTCACCAAGGATCGTTGTCTGGCGTCCTCGGTACCTACGGGACCGTTGGATACGTTCCAGGCCGACCCTCCAGTATCGGTATCGATCCCGGTACCGATACTAGTACTGACGTCGGTACCCTCCAGATGTGCTTCAATAGACTCGCTTCCTTCGATGCCGAGTCTGGATTTGATCTCCAGTCTGGAGGACTGGGTACCGACTCGCCTTAGTACCGACACCAAACGGTACAAAAGGCACGGTTCTGATCTATGTCCGGCACACTCGGTTTCTTCCATACCGATAGTTGTCACCGGCTGGCCTTCATCCACTGGTACCAGATACGGTGCTGGAGTCGGTACCGGTATCCACATTACCATGGCTGTCGGTGCCTTCCATGCTTCCCACTTCAGGCTCGCTTCCCTCGATACCGAGTTTGGAATCGATCTCTAGCATGGACGATATGCTACCGACTGTTGCTGGTCCCGACCCCCTGCGGTACCGGCGTCCATTCTCTAGGGATCTCCACCATTCAGGATCTTATATTCCTATAAGGTTGGATAGATCCTCCGGTGCCAATGCTAGTTCTTCAGCAGATCTAGCCTGTCCAAAAGAATTTCCCTCTGGGGATTTTTCTGTTCAAGCTTTTCTCATGGATATGATGAGATCACTTGCCATTTCTATGCCTGGACAGGATCCCTCTATATTCCTGAGAGAGCAAAGGATACCATCATGCTTCCTTTGCATCATTCCTTGCAGGATCTCCTTCTATGAATGTGGAAAGCTCCTTTAACGGTATCCCCACTTTCCAGAGCAACTGATCTTCTATATCAGGTGCCCCCCTCTCCAGGATTTCAAAGGACTCAACTTCCTCATCATTCCATTGTTGTGGAATCAGCAATGAGGCGGGTGAAGAGTACTAAAAAGCACTCTTCTTATCCGCCAGGTCGTGAGTCTAAGACTTTAGATGACTTTGGACGCCAAACCTTCCAGGCATCCATGCTTTTAGCAAGAATTCTCTCATATATTTTCTATATGGAAATTACTATCTTTGACTCCTTTTCTTCAAGAGACTATAAGTGCAGACTATTCCTCTCTGGTTAGTCATGCTCAAAATATATCTAGGTTCCTTATTCGTGCTTCCCTGGACTCCTTTGAGTCTGTTAGCAGAACTTCTGCTATGGCTATAGGGGCACGACGTAAAGCCTGGCTCCAAGCTTCAGACTTGGACAAATGGGCACATGTTAGACTGGGAAATACTCCTTGCACTGGAGAAAATCTCTTTAACAAGGAGTCTTTACTCCGGGTTGCTCAGTTAACCACTGACATTCCTGTTTCCAGAGGCTGTTCTACGCCTTCCTCTTTCCCAGTTGGTAGGAAATGTCCTACCCAACTTTCTTCCCCTAGGGGGAAAATGTTTTATTCTTCTGCCCATCATTCAGATGTTCCCAAACAGGGAAAACATTTCCCTAGTCTGAAGAAACCACAACCTCAACAGGGTCCACAAACCCAGCAGTCGCAGGGTTTTAAATAAGTCATTTTTCCCCTTGTGTTGCTGGTTACAGGGGCAGTCTACTTCTTTTTGCTGAAGTATCTGCACTAAATTTATCCTTTTTCAAGATGTCTCCTCTTGAGACATTCTTTCCTTTACTCTAAGAGTCTTCATGATGATCATGCCCTCACTTAACAGGTTTCTCTTCCTTTTCAGGAAAAGAGAGATGACAACTATTAATAAGACAGTTGTTTCCCTGTACTGGCATGTATCATCTTACCTTTCAGAGACTTCCTTCATAGTCAGTCTCCTTCACCTCTGTCTTACCTCCCTCTTGCTACAGCATCTGGTTTGTAAGAGTGGCTCTTTTACACTGGTAAGCCCCTATGGTCCTCTACCTGTTCCACAGGGGGATTCTCCATTTAAGAGTTGTATCCCCCTTTATTTCCTTAGGGCAGCTCATCAGACACTAGATAGTCCTACTATGTCTGTTGTCTTTTTTTTTTCCAATCTAAAAAAGATGGGAAAAGAAATTTTTCGCCCGCTGCCCTGGTAGTTGCTGCAGATGCACTAATTCCTAGTGGTTAAGCCATTGGTTCTGTTCACCATACAACCAGGGCTTCTCCTCCACTAGCTATTCTTCTAGCCTCAGTGCTAAACCCCAAACAGGTTATCAACCTCGTTTGGGAAACCCTATTATCACAGACTGCTTGGTTAACTTCTATTCTTTGCCCTTTGTCCTTGGCAGAATAGTTCTTACCCACTGGCTTTTAACAGCCAGTTTTTTCTTCTAACTAACCTGCAGCATGCTCTCTGCAACTCTACAGAGTAGCTTTGCACTATGGGCCCTTGCTAGAGAGCATCATATCTTGTTTAGCAGATAACCCCAGAGGGTTAGGAGGGGTTTCCCCAGTCATATTTTTCATGTTTGGTAGGTGTTCCCTACCCCTACCATCTCATCTAAAATCTCTTTTGAGACCTGAGGCTCAGGCCTTTTCTTCACGTGACAACCTAAAGAATGGCAAATTCCCTGGCTTGGTCCATATCCCCTTGGTCTTCTCGCCAGATATCTTTTTTGTTTCAGTGGCAGTTAAAGGACGCCTGATACCCATCTGCCCTTGTAGACCGGTCACTATGGTATCTTCCTCCAGTGACGTCCTCTATCCATTCTCCATACTGCGGTTCTGGAGAAATCTGGACTTGCTGCCTGCAGACTGAAGTTATCCTCTGCCTTTTTCCACATAGGCCACCCTGCTTATTTAAGAGCTCAAATTCTGAAACGGATTTAGACTCTCTTTTGTCAGGGACACTATTCCCCTGATTTTTTCAATCATAACCAGGGAAGGAAGATTCTTGATGCATCTATTCAAGCAGGTATCACCCTCCTTGCTGTTAGATGAATCTTTTCTCTCCCCATACGTACTCCTATGGGGATCAATTTCTATAGACATTTCTTCATCCACATACCTGGAGACATCTGTCTACATGCCTACATATTCATATACATATATATATATTTATTTATATCTATCTGTGTATCTTCTGCCTATACAGGTCTCTCCGTATATATATGCATATATACTCTATATGTGTATAACTTTAGGAATGAATGTGTGTGTATATATGTCTCTATAGAGATATATCTTTTAGGTAGATATGTATCCACATACTTATCTGTCTGTTTACATTCAGATATTCATACATTCCTATATGATCCTGACAGATGGGCACCACCCCTATCAATGCTGTACCAGCATACTTAGGGATCTACACACATAACCACTTCCTGTGGTGATCAACAAACTTTTTCTTACCATAACCTTTCAGGGTTAGGTACCCCTGAAGTTCTCCTTGTACCCTTTTTCTTTCCTTAACCCATTCAGGAAAGACATTGAGGAACTTCAGTTTATCTAAAGCTTAGCACTTCCTAAGTCTGTCCTTAACTTCTTATCAGATACAGGGGTTTCCACACCCTTTCTCTCCTACATGTACTGTTTCTACTGCCAGTCCAGCTGGGTCAGACTCTTTTTTTTTTTTTTTTTTTTTTTTTTTTTTTCCTTTTGGTCTTAGGATTGGATTTTTCTTGGACCAACACAGCTTTAAGCTTTCTTAATGGTACCTTCTGCGTCTTCTGCTGAAGTCCTACCTCTCTTTCCCTACCCCAGTTTCTCCCTGGGGCTATTTCTCACCCTGAGGGGTTCTGACCTCCACTTGTTTTTCTACTTTTCTTACCTCTACTTCTCAGTGAGGTACTCCTTGAGGTTTTCCAATGGTTCTTCTAACAGATCCATATCAACCTCAGTAAACTTGCAATGCCAACAAGGGAGGCCCATATCTCAATTTTTACCACTAGATCTCCTCTCTACAGGGTTCTTCTCTGTAGAGGTCCTGTTCTAGTTCAGCTGTTCCACAGCACCTTTTCTGTATTCAACTCCTACCCTCCATCCCCAGGATGCCTGAGGTTCTGGGGAGTAGCATGGCTCTTCTACATCTGCAACATGCTAGGACTCCCTCTGGGCATCTCAGTTTGGGAGTCCCCATATGTGAAGACTCATTCCTGCTTGTTCCTGGAGATAGCACAGTTACTCACCTGTAACAGGTGATCTCTAGGAACAGCAGGAATAAGTCTTCACAACCCACCCACCTCCCCTAGGAGTTATATCTCTCTATCTATCTTTCCTTTCCTCTCTCTCTCTTTGTCTCAGCTTTAAAACTTAACTGAGGAGAGGCAGTTGGGAAGGTAGCACGCAGGCGTGGTGGGATGCTTCCAAAAGCGTTTTGATTGGATGCTGGGAAGCGTTCCCGCGCAGACTCCGTCGGTACCGACGTACCCATATGTGAAGACTTATTCCTGCTGTTCCCAGAGATTACCTGTTACAGGTAAGTAACTGTGCTTTCTACCAGAAGATCGCATGCAGCGGCTAGTGGAAGTAATGGACGATGTGCAGTGCCAGTGCCATACAATGACCCGTGGGACGTTGAGACCTCAGTCACATCACTGCCATAGTGCATGTCATCCCTCAGGCCTTGTCTCTTCATGGGACAGGCCCAGTGGACCTTAAGCATGCAATGTAAGCAGGTGACGGGTCACCTCTGGGACAGGGTCGTGGTCACTGCACCCCTGGTGTGGTCCCTCGACTGATGGCTCGAACCAGGGAATCTGCTGAAAGGCCTTCCATTCCAAATGGCAGTCCCCCGCAAGATGCTTACAGCAGACATGTCCAAGCTCAGCTGGGGTGCGCACCTGGACTGCTTGTGGTCCAAGCAGGAGAGCCTGCCCCAGATCAACTTTCTTGAGTTTTGGTCAATAGCCAGTGCCCTCTGGCAAAGTGTGCTTGGACGGCACAATCAGGTAGTCATGATTCAAACGGACAACCAGATGGCGGCGTTCTGCGTGAACAAATAAGGGGGCACAGGCTCATGCCTTCTCTGCTGTGAAGCTGTTCAATTGTGGAAGTTCTCCCTGCTCCACGGCATAGACCTCAGAGCGACTTATCTGCCTAGCAAGCTCAATGATCTGGTAACCAGCTCAGTTGAGTCCTTCAGCCTTACGAGTGGACCCTCAAAAAGGCAGTTGTGAATCTGATCTTTCAGGAGTGGGACACTCCTGTGGTGGATCTCTGCTATGGCACACAATGCCCAGGTAGCCTGGTTCCTGCTCTCGAAGGCTGGCCAGCAACCACCTGGCCTCAGATGCATTCCTCCTCAATACCATTCATGGTGAAAACCTTCCTGAAGATCCAAGCTGAGAAGGACTCCATGATCCTCATCGCTCCTTATTGGCCTCAGCAGCCATGGTTCCCACTACTGCTGCAGCTTTTGCAGAGAGCTTCTCCATCTGGGCTCCACCCCAGGCCTCATCTTGCAGGAGGATGGAACCTTGCTGCACCCCAGTGTCCGCTTTTTGGTCCTCATGCCATGGATGCTGAGCAGGTAGTCCTGTTGGAGCTCAGTCTTCACAAAGGTGTTACAAACATCTGGCATCCTGCAAGGAATCAACATGCAAGGCCTACGTGCTAAAGTGCTAGAGGTTTGCCATCTGGTGCATGAGCAAGGCACTGGACCCCCTCCCCCCCCCCCCCGCCTTTTCTTGCTCTGTGGATCAGCTGCTGGAATACCTCCTGCACCTTTAAGACTCTGGCCTGAAGTCAAATTTGGTGCGAATTCACCTCAGTGCAATAGAGGCGTACCTTTGCAGCTCCAAGGGGAAGCCCATCTCTGCCCAGCCTCTTGTGGCTCACTTCATGTGGGGCCTGCTCCTCTTGAAGCCCCCGCTCAAGCCCCTTACAGTGGCTTGGGATCTCAATGTGGTACTCATCCAGCTGATGCGGGCCCTTTTTCAATCTGCTGGATGTGTGTCCCCTGAAATTTCTGACCTGGAAGGTCCTCTTTCTGATGGTGGTTATGTCAGTATGACGCATCAATGAGCTCTAAGCCCTGGTCACTCAAACTCCTTACACTAGGTTTCACCAGAACAGGGTGTTTCTCTGCATGCACCCCGCTTTCTGACAAAAGTAGTCTCTGTGTTCCACCTCAACCAGTCGATAATCTTACCAACTTTCTTCCCCCGGCCTCATGCTAACCAGGGAGAGGCAGCGTTGCCTACTTTAGACTGCAAGTGAGTGTTAGCCTTCTACCATGAACGCATGAAGGTGCACGACCAGTCCACCCAGCTGTTTGTTTCCTTCGACCCCAGTAAGCTGGGTGGCACGGTCTCGAACATGCTATCCTTTTGGCTAGCATACTGCATTGCTGATGCGTTTTCCCAGGCTCGGTTGAGCCTTTCAGGGTCATGTTACATAAGAACATAAGATATGCCATACTGGGTCAGACCAAGGTCCATCAAGCCCAGTATCCTGTTCCCAGTAGTGGCCAATCTAGGTCATAAGTACCTAGCAGTCTCCCCAAAAGACACAGGTTCCTCAATGCTTGTATTGGGTCAAGCAGTGATATTCCGGGTCCCTTTTAATAATGGTTTATGGACCTTTCCTCCAGGAACTTGTCCAAACCTTTTTTAAACCCAACTACACTAACAGCTTTTACTCAAAATTCCAGAGTTTGATTACACACTGAGTGAAAAAATATTTTCTCTTATTAGTCTTAAATAGTTTATCCTGTAGCTTTATTGCATGTCCCCTAGTCTTTCTATATTGTGATGAAGTAAACAATTGATCTACATTACCCGTTCCACTCCGTTTATTAATTTATAGACCTCTATCATATCTCCCCTCAGCTGTCTCTTTTCCAGGTTAAAGAGCCCTAACCTTTTTAGTTTCTCTTCATAGGGGTATCCTTCCATCCCCTTTACCATTTTGATGGCTCTTCTCTGAACCTTTTCTAATAATGCTATATCCTTTTTAAGATACTGCGACCAGAATTGCACACAATATTCAAGGTGCGGTCGAACCATGGAATGATACAGAGGCATTATAATATCCTTTGCTTTATTTTCCATTCCTTTCCTTATGATACCTAGCATTCTATTTGCTCTCTTGGCTGCCGCTGCACACTGGGCGGAGGGTTTTGACATATTATCCACGGTGACACCTAAATCATTTTCCTGGGTGGTGTGGTTCCCACTGTGGAACCTTGCATCGTGTAAACATAGTTTGGGTTGTTCTTTCCTAGGTGCATAACTTTGCACTTGTCCACATTAAATTTCATCTACCATTTGGATGCCCAGTCTTCCAATTTATCAAGATCCCCTTGCAATTTTCCACAATAGTCATGAGTTTTAACAACTTTAAAAAGTTTTGTGTCATCTGAAAATTTGATAACCTCACTAGTTATTCCCTTTTCCAGGTCATTTATGAATATGTCAAAAAGTAGCGGACCCAGTACAGATCCTTGGGGTACTCCACTATTCACCTTTTTCCATTGGGAAAATTGGCCATTTAGCCCTACCCTCTGCTTTCTGTCTTTTAACTAGTTCCTGATCCACAATAGTACACTGCCTCCTATCCCATGACTTTTTAGTTATGGCTTACAATGTCTGTGCTATGGCTGCGTCTGTTGCCAAACTCATTGCAGCCCATTACTGTTTGGATGGGAATTCCTGACAGGACAGAAATTTTGGCCAGGCTGTGCTCTATCTCTTTGGGTCTTGGAGTCAACTCCTGCCCACCGGCTCTTCTGTCCATCCAGACTACTCGCTAAAACACCTCATGTTGATGTCTACTGAGGATGCTGAATCAGATGAGTCCCCTGGTGTGGGACTACTCTGCTGTTTTTTCAGTCTTCTCCAGTTTGGTTGCCTGTATTGAGCTGTTCATCTCCTTGGGTTCCGGTAGCTTGAAGCTTGTGAGTCCCACATGGGAAAACTTACTTTCTTGCTTTTTCATGGAGAAAGTGTAGTAGCAGTGTTCTCTGTGAACAGCAGGAATAAGTTCCTCACAACCATCCCACCTCCCCGGGGAGCTGCCTTATGAGTCCTGCTATGTTATTAGATTGGAGAAGAAAAGACTACGCGTCTGTGGTGTGCCTCCCAAAAGCTTCCTTTGGAAGCTGGGGAGTGTTCCTGTGCAGGATTCCATTGGTGACATCACCCATACGTGAGGACTTGTACTTACTGTTCATGGAGAACAGCTTCTGCAGGTGAGTAACTAAGCTTTCTTCCCTCTTTGGCCATCCAAACTGCCTTATAATTGAGGAAATGCTCTAGCCCCCCTCCTTCATTTCCTTTACCTGTTACCTTTCCCCCACCCCATCTGTTTTCACAACTTCCTCCTGTGTATGTCTCAAGCATGTTTAAATTCTACCATGATTTTGGTTGTGGCTGCTTCTGCTGGTAGGCTAGTCTAGGAATCTAACACCCTTTCAGCAAGTAGATATTTTTCATGTTACCTTTAAAACCAGTGAAAATAAATAAAATGTTGAATGTTGCTATAATCTCCCATTTTCTTTTTTTCAGCAGCAGGAACATTTCGCTTGGATGAAGCCGTTCATTGCTTGTTGCATTATATTTGTGTATTTATTAGCTTCTCCGGGAACAAGCAGGAAGTCAGTCCTCACATGTGTGATATCGGCACTGATGAAGCCCTTGCAGAAATATCCCCCCAGCTTTCAAAGAAAGCCTTTGGGTGATGCCACCATGCATGCTTGGTCCCCTTCCCTCCCAAGGGTGCCATCTTGCTCATTCTCCTTTTTTCTGCAGAGCTCTTCAGACATTTGTCTGGCTTGTCCCCGGAAAGATGATTTTTCTCTCCGAGTTTCATACTCTCCCCCGGTATCGCACCGGTACTCTTCCCGCCTGCCGACCTCGTTGCCTTGGCATCGAGTTCGGTCTATTTTTGTAGTTTTGGTTCTTTACTTTTCCTTGCATCTTCATGCCTTTTTTCTTCCACTGGCAGCACAGAGTGTCTTCGACCTCACGGGTATATTTTTCCCCCATGGCTAGCAGTGGCTTTAAGAAGTGTGATCGGTACTCCAAAATTATGTCTTTAACCGACACACGCGACTGCTGTCTCCGCTGCCTCGGGCCAGACCACCACCCGGCAGCCTGCATTCTCTGCAAGAGGATGTCTAATAAGGCCCACAAGAGCTGCCAGCAGCAGCACAATAAGGTTTTCCCCGAGTCCCTGGTGCCTCCGAAGGCCAGGGCCTCGTCTGAGGCCCCGACATCTTGGGCAGAGCCTTCCGAACAGAACCTTGTGGGTCCTCAGAAAGGGGGCCTCCCTCGAGGGAACCCAGGAAGAAGAAGAAATCCTTGAAGGCGGTGTCCTTGGATGGTTCTGACCAGCTGGGTGCTCCCTAGACCCAGTCCCACAGTTCGAGACGTGTGTTGGAGAAGGAGCAGCCTGCGAAGATCCCCCAGAAGGATCTGACCACAGACTGGCCCTGGTCCCCAGACACTATCCTCATCGAGGATTCCCCTTTGGGGGGGAGCCGGCAACGGGCCCGAGTCCCTCGGTGCCCGTGCCAAAGCTGCAGAGCCTTCTGCTCTGGAGTCCAGAATGGCGGCCCTGGGGAGCGCAGTTTGTCTGCCTTCATGGACCAGCAGCAGGTGCTGTTGTCCGCCCCAACAGGCTCATCCGCCCCAACAAGCTCATCCGCCCTGACCACCAGGCCCTCGATGTCCAAGATGTCCCCAGAGGCCGAGCCAATCCTCAAGGTACTTAGGCCTCGAGTTGATCCTCAGCCGAGGTCATGATCTGAGTCCCTGCTCAAGGGGACCGTGATCATCCCCGGCAAGTTTACCAGGCACCGGCAGCAGGGCATCAGGGGTCCCGAGGCCCGCGAGCAGCCCTGCTATGAGTCCTCGACGGACTACTCTGAGTGGGAGACGGAGGATGAGGAGTCCCCCGATACCCATTGCCATCACGACGTCCCATCTGACTCTCCCGTCATGGAACCTTTTCGGCAGTCCCCGCCCGAGGATATGGGTGTCCTCAATTTTGTCAAGCACATGTCCAAGGCCCTGGCATTCCAGAATGAGTCGGAGGAGGACCCTCGGGCGGATAAATTGGAAATCCTCCAATTCGAGGCTCTTCTGCGAATCGCTCACGGTGCCCATCCCTCCCATCCTGGAACAGCTGATGCTCCGAATGTGGGAGACACTGGCCTTCGGTGCTGGTGGTGAGCAAGCGGCTCGACTCGATGTATCGAGTCTGCCAGAGCCCGGGCTTCCAAAGGTCACAGCTGCTGCATAACTTCATGCTGGTGGAGTCGGCCATGCGTCGTCTGAAAAGCCAGAAGACGCACTCCTTGGTGCCCCCCCCCCGGCAGGGAGACCTGCACCCTGGTGCTTCCCTTCCACCTATCCTCTGTCCCAAGAGGCTTCACAAAATGCCTGGCAGTCATAGCTGCCTTTCCCTGGCTCCAGGGGGTCTTCGTCTTTCCCTTCCTGGACGACTGGCTCATAAAGGGAGGCATGGCCTTGGAGGTGCAGCAGGCCACCTCATGCACCATCCAGTTTCTGCAGGACTTGGGCTTTGTCGTTAGCCATCCCAAGTCTCACCTCCTCCCGACACAGTGTCTGGAGTTCATTGGGGCAAAGATCGACACCCTCCACTCGAAGGCTTTCTTGCCCAGCGACTGAGCTGATCATCTCAGGTCTCTGGCTTGGAACGTACAGTACCGTCACTCGGTGCTTGCCCAGCTTCTCCTGCCTGCGCCTCCTTGGGCACATGGCCTCCACAGTCTACAGCCTCCACAGTCTACGTCGTCAGACGCTCGCCTCCACATGAGGGTGGTGCTGTGGTGTCTCTGGGACCAGTGGTCTCAGGCTACAGGCCGCTTCTGAGAGAGTGTTTCTGTGACTCACCAATTGGCGGACTCCCTGGTCTGGTGGCAATCGCCCCAGCATCTCGAGGCAGGCCTGCCCTTTCAGGCCCCAAGCCCCTCGTGAGTCCTCACCATGGACGCCTCCCTGCTCGGCTGGGGAGATCTCCGCATGCAGGGCAAATAATCACCAGACGAGAGCACCCAGCAGATCAACCTCCTGGAGCGCCAAGCCAGGTATCTAGCCCTTCTGTCACCACCTGCATCACCAGCTAATTCTGGTCCACACGGACAACCAGGTGATGATGTTCTACGTGAACAAACAAGGCGTCATGGGGTCTCGTACCCTTTGTCAGGAGGCTCTAGTCCTCGGCTCATACAAAATCCAATAAAAATCCTCCGGGCAGCCAGGCCAGGACAACCTGCTGGCCAACAGACTAAGCAGAGTTCTCCAGCCGCACGAAGTGCAGTTGGACACCAGGGTAGCCAGCCGGCTTTTCTGGCTCTGGGGGGAACCTGTGATGGACCTGTTCGCCAGCCTGGACAACTTTCAGTTGCCCCGCTTCTGCTCCCGGCAGGCCCACCTCTCCAGGGTGACAGCGGATGCGTTACTGGTCTCATGGTCTGAAGGCCTCATGTACGCCTTCCCTCCCACACTGCTGATAGCCAAGACCTTGTTAAGGACCCTCCATAACAGGGCCTCGCTGATAGCCCCTCGATGGCCCAGGCAACCGTGGTTCCTGCTCCTTCTACAGTTGACTGTGGAGGCTCCCATCCCCTTGGGGACTGCTCCGGGAGTCCTATATCAGGAGGGGGGCTCTCTCCTGCACCCCACCTGGGGTCCCTGTCACAGTGAGGCTGCTGAGAGGGTGACTCTGGCCCCTTTGAACCTTCCGGTTGAGGTGGAGGACATTCTGCTGGCCTCTTGCAAGGCCTCTACTAGGAAGACTTACGCCTTCAAATGGCGCAGGTTCTCTGGTGCGCTGAACACGGGGCTGATCCTTTCTCCTGCCCAGTGGCTCTGGTGTTACAGTAGTTTCTCTACTTCTCTCAGTCTGGGCTCAAGTCTAACTCCATCCAAGTGCACGTTAGTGCCCTGGTGGCACACCATCATCTGGTGGATGGTAAGTCCTTCTCAGTCCAACAGTTGGTGACCTGTTTCCTTCGGGCCTGCTCTTATCGAAGCCCCTGGTTTGCCCTTTGGCAACTGAATGGAACCTCAACGTAGTGTTGGGCAGCTCACTCGCCCACCCTTCGAGCTTCTGGCTACCTGCTATCTTCGCTACCTTTCTTGGAAGGTGGCCTTTCTGGTTGTGCTCACCTCTGCTCGCAGAGTTAGTGAGCTTCAGGCACTTGTGGCGGAAGCACCTTATGCTAAATTCTACAAGAACAGAGTGGTGCTTCCATGCACCCCAAATTCCTGCCGGGAGGTAGTGTCACCTTCCATCTTAACCAGGAAGTGGTGCTTCTTACCGTCTTTCCAAGACCTCATTCCAGTAAGGTGGAGATGGTCCTTCACAACCTGGACTGTAAGAGGTCCTTGTTCTTCTATATCCAACACACTCGGTGCCATCGCAAAGCTGCTCAGCTTTTCATCTCCTACGACCCCATTAGACTGGGGGGCGTTACCAAACATACATTGTCCACCTGGGTGGCGGACTGTATTGCCCTCCCTTATGAGCAGGCGAGGCTACCCTGGAAGACTGTGTCACAGCATACTGTATCAGGGCTATGGCTGTTTTGATGGCAAACTTGCGCTCCGTCCCGATGGTAGATATCTGCTGGGCTGCCACCTAGTCTTCAGTCCATACCTTCGCAGCCCATTGCTGCCTGGAAAGACAGTACCGACAGGACAGTGCCTTTGGCCAGGCTGTGCTCCGTAACCTTTTGAGGGTTTGGGCAACTCCTAACCTCCGACCCTTCTTTGTTCAGGCTACCGGAGTGCTGGTTTCGTCGGACACAGGGATCCTACTGTGGTTTGTGTACACAGACTAAATTGCTGCTGCTTGCGGCTCCCCATGAGGGAGCCCCTATTTTGCTATGGGCTTTCGGTAGCTTGTAGCTGGGGTGAGTCCCATATGTGAGGACTGACTTCCTGCTTGTTCCGAGAGAAAGCGTAGTTACTCACCTGTAACAGGTGTTCTCGGGGGACAGCAGGGATCAATCCTCACAAACCCTCCCTCCTCCCCTTGCAGTTGCTCCTTTGCCATCTTTTATTTTTGCCGTCTTTAGCTATGTCATCTGACTGAGCAAGATGGCACCCTTGGGCGGGAAGGGGACCACACATGCATGGTGGCATCTCCCAAAGGCTTTCTTTGAAAGCTGGTGGGATGCTTCCGTGAGGGCTCAGTTGGTGGTGACATCACCCATTTGTGAGGACTGATTCCTGCTTTCCCCGGAGAACACCTGTTATAGGTGAGTAACTATGCTTTTTCTCTAGACTACTTGGAGAGCAGCCTGTTAATGCACCTCCTGCTTATTCTCACAACCATTCACTCAGTGTTCCTCTAGTATAAGAACATTAAGACTTGAGCCATGGTTCCTTGTTTTATGCTTAGATTTGAAAAATAGGATAGTAAAATTTCTGTATTTTTTTCTCATTTTGACAGGATCACCACTTTCTAATCAACCAGTTTTAATTACTGTACAACGGCAGCTACCACAAACTATTAAACCCGTCACTTATACTGTCGCAACACCTGTGACAACCTCCACATCTCAGCAACCTGTTGTGCAGACAGTTCATGTTGTCCACCAGATACCAGCTGTGTCAGTTACCAATGTGACTGGATTAGCACCAGCAAACACGTACACTGTAGCAGGACAAGCTGTGGTCACACAGGCTGCATTGATGAGCCAGACCAAGCTAGAACCTCAAGAGAATGGAGACCACAAAGAAGTAAAAGGTGAGCCCTGAGTTCCGAGAGGTTTTGTTTTCAGCAGGGTTGTGGGTGGGTTACCATTTATTGCCCTGTTGCATGCTGTTTCATAGCTTTTTGCTGTCATGCAGAGAGGGGACTCTTGGCTCTTTCTGTCTGCGAAGTAAAGCTTCCTGTCTTGCTCTCATCAGGAAGTTGTCGTCTTTTTCACATTTATTAGCTGCTCGTGTTCCTTACTATCTGCTTAGGAGTCACTATATATGAAAACCTATTTGATGACCTCCCTTGGCCAGAATAGCATGATGGGCCCCTATCTCACCAAGAGGTTTGATTTATTTGTATTTGTCAAACTGCCTTTGCATTAATTTTAAAAAAAAAAAAAAAAAAAAAAAAAGATAGGAACTAGAAAATAAATTCAGTTTCAGACAGGAGAGGTCAGACAATGAATTTTTATTGCTTTTTGTTTTCCTGCACCCCCCCCCCCTCCACTCTTTCCCCAGCCACTGTTACTCTCTGAATTGAAACTTGAAATGTGTTTTCAGACCAAGTTCTTGTGAAATGTCTCAAGCCAGAGACTGGGAGCTTTAAAAAAAAAAAACAACCCTGTCCATCTGATGCTTTCCAGTTTAGCTTGAGCAATAGGAGGCGTGTGCAGACTATTCCCATAGATGGTATATAATGTTCTGGCTGGAGTTTGTAAGGCAATAAGTAAAGTTAAGTATGAAGGTGTGTCGATGTAAAAGACTTTATGGACTAAGGTTAAGCTTTTCAAATGGATTTGATAAGACTGGGAGCCAGTGTTAAATTTATAATGGGGAGTCACATAATCAAATTTACAGGTGCTTACATTGGATTCTGATAATGGCATTCTGAAAAGTTTGTAACAGTTTTAATTCAGATGTGATGAGTCCTGCATAAACAGCATTTACGGTATCTGAGATGTAAAATAATAAAACTGAGGACGAAAGTCTTTTGAACTGAGATGTCAAGGGAAAGGGCATATGACGCAGAATTACTTCAGAACTAGAGAAGAACTTTTAACCACAGAACAAACCTGTTTCTCTGAAGAGAATTCTGTGTCCAGGTAGACACCCAGATATTTGAAAAATGTCTTAATTTCTATGGATTGACCATTAAGAATGTGGGAGATAATAGGAGCACTGGTGCTCCTTGTAAGCCAGATACCTGAAGGTATATTACCATTTGATTTGAGGTGGTGGTCTTCCAACTAGGTAACAACTTTGTGTAGACAGTGCTTTAAACAAGAGAATTCTGAGGAACCTGTATCTGTTCAGGTCATTAATAATATATTCCTTGTCGTCTCTCCGGGCCAGTCCGGCACTTGAGGGTTGTCAACCTTCTCCAGCAGCTGAGGACTGAATGCAGAATCTTTTCTGTGAACTAGTATCTGGCTCCCCCTACTGGCTCACCTCAGTCTTTCAGTCCTCAGCAGCTGGAACGGACGTTAGCTTATCTGGCTCCCGGTACTAGGTGTCTTAAAGGCTATTTGGGTTAGCTTATTTTTTGTTCTCTGGGTTTGGAGGTTTTTGGCTCCTAAGTTCACTAGCTTAACAGAACTTTAGCAGGGTTTTGTTTGGGTTTCTGTGCGGCTCTTGGCTCTGCCGGAGCACAGCCTCGTGTACGTGACCTGCTGGGGCAGAGCCTGTCTCATCTGCGGGTGCGGGGGCCAGAGGGTCTGTGCTCGGCGCAGCGGGGAGCCCCCGTCGCCGGTCCGATTCTCTCCGGCTCGATCCAGACCTCCCCCGCTAGCAGCGGGCGCGCAGGTCTGAGGCAGCTGCTCGTTTAAGCGATTTTCTCCGGCGCTTGGCTGCCGCTCTCGCTAGCAGCGAGAGTGCGGTTTTCAGCTGCAGTTTCTGTTCTTTGGCTGGCAGTCTCACGGGGCAGGTTAATCGCATAGGTCTTGGATTTTAGGGACCGCGTGTCTCGATGGTAGTTTGTGGGGCTGCTGGTTGTTTCTCCGCCCGCATGGCTGGCAAGCTTGACTCGGGTGCTTCTCTCACAGCCGTTCAGAGCGTGAAGGAAATGGCGGGAACAGCAGCCATTTCTTCTAAGGCGGTCATTTCAGCGGCATCTTTAGAAAAGCTGGCAAGAAAGAAGTGCAAATCAAAAAAGACAGCTGTGGAGGATGACATTCCTTCAGTGCCTGTGGAAGCAGCTCAGAGCACTTTTCAGTCTGTTTTTTCGGCTGATTTTATTTTGGAAATGCATCGGGCTTACTGTCTAAAGCGGCAGTCTCAGGAGGCAGAGCCTGTCTCTCTTGCTGCCTCGGACACGGAGAAATATCCGTGCTCTTGGGACCCGGGGGAAGGCTCTTCCCAATCAGTCCGTGGTACGCCGGGAGATCCCGATAGCTTCGGGTGTTCCTTCCCGGTGCCCCCATCCATGGCAGGCGGTGAATTTTTGGCAGACTCCGACCTGGATCACTGGTTGGGGAATTTTGATACTGGTGAGTTGGGCGATTCGGATGATCCGAGTCTTTTTCGAGTATTTAGGAAAGATGAATTGGCGGCTTTAATCACCCAGACGTTGACTGCCTTAAATATTGCACTGCCGGCGGTACAGGACTAGCCCTTGGAGGATCCCCTACTCCAGGGGTTTAAGACGGATCAGACATGCTTTCCAGTGCACAGGGTTATAAAGCAGATGGTGGAGTCTGAGTGGGAGTGCCCGGAGGCCACCTTGCGGGGGGCCAGGGCGCTCGGACATTTGTACCCTTTGCCGCCAGAAGAGCAGGAATTGCTGAAAATGCCTAAGGTCGATGCCCTGGTCTCAGCAGTAACAAAGAAGACCACTATTCCTGTGGAGGACGGAGCGGCTCTCAAGGATTTGCAGGATAGGCGACTGGAAGCTCTGCTCAAGCAGACCTTTGAAACGTGCGCCTTGGCGCTCCGTGCGTCTATTTGTGGGTCTTATGTCTCCCAGGGCTTCCATCCGGTGGATCCAGGGTGCTTTTCGTGCCTCGGCGGAGGCCGAGGAGGGAGCAAAGCTGGAGTCCGCCACAGCGTACGTGGCAGACACATTCTATGATCTGGTACGAATGTCGGTGAAGTCCATGGCTTCTGTCATTGCGGCTCGCCGTTTTTTGTGGCTCCGCAATTGGGCGGCAGACGTATCCTCCAAGGCGCGGCTTACCAAGCTGCCGTACAAGGGCGCGCTCCTGTTCGGGGCTGCCTTGGACAAGATTGTTAAAGACCTGGGGGATTCCAAGGGCGGTTGCCTCCCAGAGGATCGCCCTAGGACCCAGAGGCCCGGTGGGGGTCTCCGAGGTCTCTCCAGGGATTCTCGTAGATTTCGAGGTGCGCGGTTTGCTCCTTATGCGCGCGGGAGGTTTGCAGCACGTGGTCAGTCCTTTCGGGGAGCTCAGGGCCTCGGCAGGGGTTATTTCTCCTCCCAGCCGAGTGCGGTCAAAAAGCCACAATGAAGGGCAGTTGGTCCAGATGGAAGTTCCGGTAGGAGGGCGGTTGCAGCGCTTTCTTTCTGTCTGGGCCAACATAACCATGGACCAATGGGTCCTGGAAATTATCCGGGACGGCTACGCTCTCGAGTTTGCCCAACCCTTGGTGGAGTCTCCATGTGGATCGCAGGTCAAGGCTCAGGCGGTGGCGGCGACGCTTCAGCGTTTACTGCGGCTGCAGGCGGTGGTACCTGTCCCGCCCGACCAGTGCGGTTTCGGTCGATACTCGATCTATTTCGTGGTTCCCAAAAAGGAAGGGTCTTTCCGTCCCATTTTGGATCTCAAGCACGTGAACCGCTGTCTGCGGGTCCCCCACTTCCGCATGCAGACTCTACGTTCGTTGATTGCGTTCGTGCAGCCGGCCGAGGTCCTTACCTCCATAGATCTCACGGAAGCTTATCTCCACATTCCCGTGCGGCCCGAGCATCAACGATTCTTGCGTTTTGCGGTGCCCATGGGGCACTTCCAGTTCCTAGCCTTGCCGTTTGGACTGGCTACGGCGCCGCGGACGTTCACAAAGGTGATGGTGGTAGTGGCGGCGGCGTTACGACGCGACGGTTTGTTGGTACATCCCTATCTCGACGACTGGCTGATTCGAGCGCCATCGGTGGCCGAGTCGCTCGTGGCTACCGCCAAGGTGGTTTCGTTTCTGGAGAGCCTTGGCTGGGTCATCAACCGGGCCAAGAGTCAGCTGGTGCCGGTGCAGCGGCTGTTGTATTTAGGGGCGCTGTTCGACACGGCTGTTGGCGCAGTTTTTCTTCCGGAAGCTCGTATTCAAATGTTCTGGAGGCAGATCAGGGCCTTTTTAGGTCTCAAGGCTCCAACGGCATGGCGTTACTTGCAGCTGCTCGGTTCCATGGCTGCAACCTTGGAACTGGTTCCATGGGCTCGAGCGCACATGCATCCCTTGCAACACTCCCTGCTGACTCGCTGGTCTCCACAGCGTCACTCGTTGGACAGGATGTTGTGTCTGTCACCGGAGGTGCGCGACAGCCTGCAGTGGTGGCTGCATCCGCTTCATCTTTGGGCTGGTTTTCCCTTGCGACAGCCGGACTGGCTGCTTCTCATGACGGATGCCAGCCTGGCTGGTTGGGGAGCCCATTGCCAATCTCAGTTCGTGCAAGGAGTGTGGTTCCCGATGGAAGCGACGTGCTCCATCAACCTGTTGGAACTCAAAACCGTTCGTCTGGCGCTATCCGCTTTTGCTTCTCTGGTCGAGCAGAGAGCCGTGCGCGTGTTTTCCGAAAATGCGGCCACCGTTTCGTACATCAATCGTCAAGGCGGGACGGGCAGTGCGTCCTTCTTGGAGGAGAGCCTACGGTTGATGGATTGGGCGGAGACGCACCTGTTGGCTCTTTCGGCGGCACATGTAGCGGGTCGCGACAATGTGCAGGCCGACTTCCTCAGTTGGCGTGTCATGGATCCGGGCGAATGGGAATTGAACGCAAGAGGTTTTTCGCGAACTGTCCCTGCGGTGGGGTCAGCCGGTGATGGACCTCATAGCGATGTTCGAGAATGCCAAGGCGGGGTGGTTCTACAGCAGACGCCGGGATTTCATGTCGGAAGGCCTAGATGGTCTAGCGCAACCGTGGCCGGCGGGTGTTCTACTGTATGTGTTCCCACCCTGGCCTCTGATAGGCAGGGTCATTCGGAAGGCGCAGGGTCACAACGGACCACTGATTCTAGTGGCCCCGGATTGGCCCAGGAGAGCTTGGTACGCGGATTTGGTCCGGCTCCTTATCGCCGAGCCTTGGCGGTTGCCAGTCCGAGCGGACCTGTTGAGGCAGGGGCCACTTTTCATGCCGGACGTGGATCGCTTCTCACTTACGGTTTGGCTCTTGAAAGGGGCCGGTTGACGAGTCAAGGATATTTGTCTGCGGTGGTTTCCACTCTGTTGCGGGCTAGGAGGCGCTCGACGTCGGTGGCGTATGTTCGCGTTTGGCGTGTTTTTGAACACTGGTGCGCGCAGCGGAGTTTACTTCTGATCAATGCTCTCATTCCTGACATTTTGGCCTTTCTCCAGAAACGGTCTTGATAAGGGGTTAGCTCTTGCTACTCTTAAGGTACACCTGGCGGCGCTGGCCTGTTTTCGAGGTAAGGTGAAAGGGGGTCCTGCTCGCCTCTCACCCGGATGTGGTACGTTTTTTCCGGGCGGTATGGAACATCCGTCCCCCGGTGGGTTCCGTGGTGCCAGCCTGGGACCTTAACCTGGTGCTCGAGGCTTTGGCGAAGCCTCCGTTTGAGCCTTTCAAAGACGTCTCTCTCAGAGATCTCTCCTGGAAGACCGCCTTCCTGGTGGCCTTATGTTCTGTGAGGCGCGTGGCGGATCTTCAGGCGCTGTCTTGCCGCGAACCTTTTCTTCAGTTCTCGACGGAGAAGGTGACTTTGCGGCGGTCTCCAGTTTTCATGTGAATCAATCCATCTCTCTCCCGACCTTTCCGGAGCGGGAAGGCCAGCCTATTGAGGCGGTGCTCCGGAGTTTAGATTTAGGCCGGGTACTCAAGCGCTACTTGCGCCGTACCGCTGAGTGTCGCAAGACGGACAGGCTGTTCGTTCTTTTTGGAGGTCCTTGAACGGGGGAGGCTGCCTCCAAGGCCTCCATCGCTCGATGGGTGAAACAGGCCGTTGTGGCAGCATATCAAGCCTGTGGACAGATGCTCCCGGAGGGATTCCGGGCACATTCCACGCGTGGTCTGGCGACGTCCTGGGCGGAGTTTGCCTTGATTCCACCCGTTGATATTTGTCGGGCGGCGACGTGGTCTTCATTGCACACTTTTTCAAGGCATTACAGATTGGATGTTCAAGCACGCAAAGATGCTATGGTGGGTGCGTCAGCCGTTATTGCCGGGCTAGCGGGTCCCTCCCTGGGATAGATACTGCTTTGGTACTACCCTCAAGTGCCGGACTGGCCCGGAGAGACGACAAGGAAGAAGAAATTAGACCTTACCTGCTAATTGTCTTTCCTTAAGTTCTCTCCGGGCCAGTCTGGGACCCTCCCGATTGATGATATTACTGTCTAGGTTCTGATAATTCCGTGGATCGCCGGGCCGGGTGCGCTAGTAGAGGACTTCGTCAAGTATGTGTAGAAGGGTCCACTCTGTGTTTTTTTTTTTGCTCGCTCGGTTCCTGGGATTCTCGGTTAGCGTAAGTACCCTTACTATGCAAACAATAATGAATTAAAAAAAAAAAAAAACCAATGACAATGGACATAAAAATCCGATACGATCCTTGTGCTCGGTCGCGAGGCGCTGCGGCCGGGTTGAGGCAGGCTTGGTTCCCTCAGGAGTAGTTTTTGTTTGGGGTTTTTTCCTGTTTTTCGGATGTTTGGGTTCTTTGTCCACTGCTTTTTCACGTTTAGACTGAGGTGAGCCAGTAGGGGGAGCCAGATACTAGTTCACAGAAAAGATTCTGCATTCAGTCCTCAGCTGCTGGAGAAGGTTGACAACCCTCAAGTGCCGGACTGGCCCGGAGAGAACTTAAGGAAAGACAATTAGCAGGTAAGGTCTAATTTCTTCTTGTATGCACTGATGCCTATCTCCTGAATTAAACAAGCTAGGGGGCTGAGAAAGATATTAAATTAGAGAGGAGCCAGTTTGGAGACCTGCAAGACACTATCAGTAGTTGGGGAGCAGTTGATAAAGCCTGTGGTGACAGTGTGATCTGCGAGGATGGACATGAACCATGAGACAATATTGCATAAATGGGAGAGGATGATGGTGTGATTGACCAGATCAAAAGTGGTGGACATATCTAAGCTGCTAGCCGGGGCAGCTCTGCCCAGGACCACAAAGTTATGGAGCTCACTTAGGAGGGATGTAAGAATGGTCTTGGATTAACGTAGATGCAGCATGTTCGGCCTTTTCTATATCATCCCATAATTGCGAAATGCAAGGTTTTTTTCTATCAATAATAGCTAAGAGAGGTTAAAAATAGGTTTGATAATAGGTTAGGTCAGAAATGTCTGAGTTTGCTTTCTAGAGGATTGGGCGAATGAGGGCCTTTTTCCAGAGAGTCGAAACTATGCCAGAGGAGACGGAGATTAATTATGGTGAGATATTATAGGGTCTAGGAGGCAAGTGGTTTTTCAGGTGGTTGTCAAGATTTTGAAAAGAGGAAAAGTGGTGGTTGGATTGGATGAAGACCCAAGTATGTGTTAATGTAGCAAGAGGAATGTTGTCCAGGGCAGCAGTAAGTTGAGCAATTTTATTTGTATTTTAGCTGCAGCGCTTACTACTACTACTATTATTAATGAAGCAGAGACTGGGCCCATTCCTTTTATATTGACAATCCAAGCACTAGGTATTCAGAATGAAAAAATGTTTAAAAGTCTGAGGGGCAAGTGGGACCCTTGATGCACCAGTTCATGATTTATATCCTGCTCTTCCTCGGATTCTGGAATGCCATGCTGCTTTGACTATGGCTTATGAGACTTGAAATACTGTGAGAAAAGCTGAAGCCTTGCATTTGAGAGACAGTAGGAGTCATATGGTGCAGCAAATAGAGGAAGATGCTGAATTTTCTGCTTTGGGTCTTAGGTTCTCATCTTCCCCTGATTGCTGCTGTTTTATGGCAGGAATTTACAAAATTCATGGGAACACACTCTTTTATAGTATATTTACAAATTTGTGCTGGAAAGAACATAAAACCTTGAAAATAGACAAGGCCAAGGCGGAAGTGTCAGATTATAAGATGGAAGACTACTTTGCAAACACTGTTTTTCCCGTGAGCGAAGCCTTGGCTGCAATTATAACAAAAGTGATAGCTAATGTGTTTGAAGCCAAATTTGATAAAATATAGGACTTTAGATTTTCAGTTATAATTGAAAAATCCTGATTAAACGCTTCTAAAAGGGATTTGGGGATTTTCAGTTATAATTGAAAACCTCTGAAAAATGACTCAATGGAAATACCTTAAATTTAGTTTGTCGCACTGCCTCCTGCTCCTGCTTCTGCTTTCTTGCCCAGTAGCCAGCATCTCCCCCTTAATTGCTGAAGTCGTTAATAACCTAAAAATTACATGGCTATTATCACAAGTACTGGCTACCTGGCAAGAAAAGTTTTAGAAGAGAGCAGGATTGTCACCACCCTGCCTTGGAAAGCACCAACTCTACTTTCCCCTTGCTGTCATGTTACGGACAGCAGTTTACCTCGAGTTGGTGCCTTCCAAGGGGAAGGGCTGCAGAGAGTACACTGTCTCTACGGGATTTCCCCTCTTGAGAATTTAGGAGTATCCCAAATAGAGAAGAATATAGAAACTAAAGGATTTGATCAGATCGATGGATGTTACAAGATGTTTATTGATGTCTATGTCTAAAGTTATAGCATAATCTCCAGGAACAAGCAGGAATGTACCAACAACCCTTACCCCAGGCAACTCTCACAACAGATGCTTCTCCGATGGGTTGGGGAGCTCATCTGCAAGACCTCTCCACAGGAGACTCATCTACATATCAATCTCTTGGAACTCAGAGCAATCTTCCTTGCTCTTCGAGTGTTCCACACCCTGCTCAGCTACAAGATAGTCCTCATTCATATGGACAATCAAGTAGCCATGTTCTGGATGAACAAGCAGGGGGGAACAGGCTCTGTCGCTTTGCAATGAAGCTTTGCAACTATGGGCCCTCGCCAGAGAGCATCAGATTTATCTCCTGGCAGTATATCTTCCAGGCATACAAAACTCTTGGGCAGATAGACTCAGTCGAGTTCTGCTTCCACACGAGTGGTCTCTGCATGCAGACCAGGTAGCCAAGATTTTTCAAATTTGGGTTACCCCGGACATAGACCTCTTTGCAAGTCTGTGGAATGCCAAACTTCCCCGGTTCTGTTCCAGAACCCCGGCTCAGGGGGCTCAGGCCAGGGATGCTTTCCTCCTTTACTGGGGTCAAGACTTCCTGTATGCCTTTCCACCCATTCCCCTAATTCTCAAAACCCTGTTCAAGCTTCAGAGAGACAGAGGCTGTATGATTCTCATAGCTCCACATTGGCCATGGCAAGTGTGGTACCCTCTGCTTCTACATCTCTCTCAAGAGGGCTTTAAACTAGATTAGTTGGGGATGGGTGGTGAAAGCCCCCAGGTAAGTGAAAGCTCCGAGGTAGGTGATACATTAAATACTTTTATGGAAATGGGTAACACGTGTAACATATGGAAAGCAGTGTGTATAAATGCCCGTAGCATGGGAAATAAGATCCCTGATGATGAAGCTTTGGTGAGAACGCCTGACTTGGATTTAGTGGCAGTTACAGAAACATGGCTCACAGAAAGCCATGATTGAGATGTAACTATGCCTGGCTATACTTTATTCAGAATGGACAGGGTAGGAAGAAGGGGAGGAGGAGTGGCACTATATGTAAAAACTACCATTAAAGCTTTCGAATTACAGAGCTTAAAAGGGAGAGAGGAGGCATTGTGGGTTAAACTAGAAAGAGGGAAAGAGAAATCTATTTGCATTGGTGTGATATACAGACCTCCCTCACAAGAGGAAGAGGTGGAGAGAGAGTTAATTGAAGACATACGCAGCATTGCTAGGAAAGGGGAAGTGCTACTGATAGGAGATTTCAATATGCCAGATGTTGATTGGCACATTCCTGCTGCAGTATCATCTAGAAGTAAGGAGATCCTGGATTCTCTACAGGGAGAACTATTCAGGCAATTGGTAACAGACCCCACACGTGAAGGGGCCATACTGGACTTGGTGCTTACCAATGGTGAAAGTGTTTCTGATGTTGTAGTGGGAGATCATTTTGCATCCATTGATCACCAGATGGTGTGGTTCAGTATTAGAACTAGGGCTGTTAGAATCCATTCAAAGGTGAGGATCTTAGACTTTAAGAAGACTAACTTTGTGAAGATGGGCCAATACCTCAGGGAGTCGTTATTGGGATGGGAACAGCTGGGGGATGTAGAAAAACAGTGGGCAAAACTGAAAGGGGATATTTTAAGGGCAACCAACCTTTTCGTTAAAATGGTAAATAAAGGTAAAAGGAAAATGAGACCGCTATGGTTTTCGAAAGAAGTAGCTGAAAAAGTGAAGAAAAAGAGGGAGGCCTTCATGAAATACAAGAGATCACAGAGAGAGGAAGACAGGCATCTGTATTTGGAAAAACCTAGAGAAGCTAGCAAAGTAGTCAAGAAGGCAAAGATTCAAAAGGAGGAGGAAATAGCCAATGCAATAAAATGGGGGGATAAGACATTTTTCAGATAAATTAGTGAGAAGAGGAAGGGCAAAAGTGGTATTGTCAGACTCAAGGGTGCAGGGGAGGAATATGTTGAAGCTGATAAGGATAAAGCGGAATTGCTTAACAAATATTTTTATTGTGTTCACAAATGAAGAACCAGAAGCAGGACCTCAGAAAACACCCACAAATAGGAACAGAAGCGAGGGACATCTTGAACAATTTTCAGAAGACTGTGTTCGTGAGAAACTAGCTCAACTTAAAGTAGACAAAGCGATAGGACCGGATGGCATACTCCCTAGAATACTGAAGGAACTTGGGGACGTTCTAGCAACTCCACTGACTGACCCTTTTCAATGCCTCGTTGGAGTCAGGAGTGGTGCCAAAGGACTGGAGAGAGGCTCATGTGGTGCCTTTACACAAAAGCGGAAGTAAGGATGTGGTTGAAAACTACAGGCCGGTTAGTTTAATTTCGGTGGTGAGTAAATTATTGGAAACGCTGCTGAAAGAGAAAATAGTGAGGTTTCTGGAGTCCAGCGGATTACAGCATCCGAGGCAGCATGGATTCACCAGAGGCAGGTCTTGTCAGACAAATCTGATTGATTTCTTTGACTGGGTGACCAGGGAGTTGGACCGAGGGAGAGCTCTATATGTGGTGTATTTATATTTCAGTAAAGCCTTTGACACTGTTCCTCACAGGCGACTTATAAACAAATGGAGCACCCTAGGGATGGACCCTAAAGTTACTGCTTGGGTTAGAAATTGGTTGGTGGGAGGCGACAAAGAGTACAAGTAAATGGAGCTCACTCTGAGGAGAAGGATGTTATCAGTGGTGTGCCCCAGGGATCTGTCCTTGGTCCGATTCTTTTTAACATCTTTGTTAGTGATATAGCGGAAGGGCTGTCAGGTAAGGTTTGCCTCTTTGCAGATGATACCAAAATCTGCAATAGACACCCAGGAAGGTGGAGATAACATAAAGAGGGATCTAGCTAAGCTTGAAGAATGGTCTAGAATTTGGCAGCTGGGATTTAATGTTAAAAAATGTAAGGTTATGCATTTGGGCTGCAGCAATCCAAGGGAGCAATATAGTATAGGGGGTGAAGTACTTTTGTCGACTAAAGAAGAGCGGGACCTAGGCATGGTTGTGTCTGATGATCTTAAAGTAGCTGAACAGGTAGAAAAGGCGACGATAAAAGCTAAAAGGATGCTTGGGGTGCATACGGAGAGGAATGGCTAGCAGAAAAAAGGAGGTGATAATGCCTCTCTATAAGTCTTTGGTTCTACCTTATTTGGAGTATAGTGTGGAATTCTGGAGACCGCACCTTCAAAAGGATATGAACAGGATGGAGTCGGTGCAGAGGGTGGCTACTAAAATCATTATAAAGCATATGAGGACAGACTGAAGAATCTTAATATGTACACCTTAGAGGAAAGGCAGGATAGAGGTGAAATGATTGAGATGTTTAAATACCTCCGTGGCATAAATGTTCAGGGAGAGAGCCTCTTTCAATTGAAAGCAAGTTCTGCTACGAGGGTACATGGGATGAGGGTGAAGGGAGATAGATTCAGGAGTGATATGCGGAAATATTTCTTTACGGAAAGAGTAGTGGATCCATGGAATAGTCTCCCAGTGGAGGTGGTAGAGATGAGGACAGTAACTGAATTAAAAAAAGCATGCGGCAAACACAGAGGATCTCTAAAGGTAAAAAGGGGACTGTTGTAGTTGTTGATATTGAAGGACAGACTAGATAGGCCATGTGGTCTTTTTCTGTCATCATATTTCTATGTTTCTAAGCTCCCTCCCTGGAGTTAGGGTCTGCTCCAGATCTCCTATCTCAGGAGGATGGAATGTTATGGCATCCCAATCCCCAGTCTCTGCATCTCAGGGCTTGGTTGCTGAAGGCTTAGATCTCCATGATCTTAACCTCCCTCAGCAAATAAAGGATATCCTTTATGCTTCCAGGAAGCCTTCCACAAGACACTCTTATGCTTTCAAGTGGAAAAGGTTTACCATATGGTTTTCGCAGAAGGGTCTTAACCCCATTGCCATACCTCTGGAATCATTACTGGAGTATCTCCTTCATTTATCCAATGCAGGACTTAAGACTAACTCAGTGAGGGTCCATTTGAGTGCTATTGCAGCTTCCTTCAGTCCCCTAAATGGACAACCTATTTCCTCCCATCTTCTTATAGCAAGATTTATGAGAGGCCTTCTGCTAACTAAGCCTCCCATTAAGCCACCTCCTGTGGCATGGGACTTAAATTTGGTTCTTGGTCAGCTCATGAAGCCACCTTTCGAACCCTTAGCTACTACCTCCTTGAAATTCCTTTCTTGGAAGGTTATCTTTCTCATTGCAATCACATCAGCACGTCGCATCAGTGAGTTGCAAGCACTAGTAGCTGATCCACCTTATACAAGGTTCCATCATGATAAGGTAGTTCTTAGGACTCATCCACGCTTTATGCCAAAGGTGGTCTCGCCTTTTCATCTAAACCAAGCGGTCTACCTACCTGTGTTCTTTCCAAGGCCTCATGCATCAAATGCAGAAAGGAATCTTCATACTTTGGACTGTAAAAGAGCTTTAGCCTTATCTCCAGGAACAAGCAGGAATGAGTCTTCACATATGGGTATATCGGTACCGACGGAGTCTGCGCGGGAACGCTTCCCAGCATCCAATCAAAGAGCATTTGGAAGCATCCCACCATGCCTGCGTGCTGCCTTCCCGCCTTTCCCAACTGCCTCTTTTCAGTTTTCGTTTTTCCTCGGAGCCGGCAGGAGGTCCTCCTGTCACCGCAGAAAATTCTTGTTTTTATTTTTTAGTTTTCTTGCGGTCGCGGCTGTCTTCCCGACGCCACCGGTACTGCCAGTGTTTTTCTTTTCTTTTCTTGAAAAATTTTCCTTTTCCACGGGATATTTTTTCTTCATAGTGTCCCACGATCTCTTAGGCCTTTTAGGCCTCTTCTTTTTCCTTCATGGAACCGCCAGACACTTTTTCCAAGAAATGTTCAGACTGTGGCAGTACAACTTTATTTTTAGACCCTCGAAGTCGGTGTCTAACCTGCTTGGGTCCTGACAACAGTTTGGTAAGAAGAGGTTTTCAACATCGAGGCTCCCTGGATACACGGTTGCCCTCCAACTTCGGGGCACCTACCCCTTCTTCGTCCACACAGGATCAGGTAACCCACAAACAGTCTGTTAAGACTAGCCAGTCCTCGAGTGGTAGGTCTCATGCGCAGCATGTAGACGGCTCCGGCCTTGCCCTCGAGGGCCCACTGGCTTCAAAACCCCGGCGGGAGTCTTCGGTCTCCAAAGCCTATAAGGGGTTTCAGGTTGTTCCTGGGGTTCACCCCCCACAGAACATACCTAAGCCGTGTACGGTGGTGGCATCCGCTTCGAGCGGTACCGATACCCCGGCATCGGCACTGGTGTTGGCTGAAATACTCCTCACCAGGGATCGTCATCTGGCGTCCTCGGTACCTTCGGGACCGGTGGATACCCTCCAGATTGACTTTCCAGTATCGGTACCAACACCAATACTCCAACCGACGTCGGTACCCTCCAGATGTGCATCGATAGCCTCGCTTCCTTCGATGCCGAGTCTGGAATCGATCTCCAGTCTGGAGGACTGGGTACCGACTCGCCTTGGTACCGGCTCTCAACGGTACCGAAGGCTCGGTTCCGATAATTCGGATCCGCAACTCTCTGTTCCCCCGATGCCAATTGAGTTGCCACTGGTTGACCTTCCTTCACTGGTTTCAGACACGGTACCGAAGTTGGTACCGATGTCCTCAATACCTTCACGGTCGGTGCCTTTCATGCTTCGCTTATCAGGCTCTTTGCCCTCGATGCCGAGTTTGGAATCGATCTCTAGTCTAGAAGACTGGGTACCAGTAGATTTTGGTACCGACACTGATCGATACCGCTGCTTCTGTACCGAGGATAGCGTCCGGAGGTTTTCGGTTACCTCGGTACCGATTGAACTGTCACCGATGACTGCTCCGATGTCTTTGTCGGGTTCGACTTCGACATCGGTACCGGTACCCACAGTAGCATCGTCGCCAATTTCGGCCATGCTTTTTTCAACAGGATCACTCCATTCTATACCAAGCTTGGAGTCGATACCTGGCATGGACAATATGCTAAGGATTGGGGCTGCTCCTGACAGCCAGTGCCAGCAACCATCTTTTAAGCATTCCACACTGCACTCTGCAGGATCTTCTATTCCTATATATTTGGATAACTCTGTGGATGCTCAGGCTAGTTCTTTAGATCTACCCTGTCCAGGGCAAATTCCTGTTTGGGATCCCTCTTTTCAGAGTTTCCTCCTGGATATAGCAAGATCTCTTGCCATTCCTATTCCAGGACATGATCCTGCAAAAGGCTCTGTTTCTGCCAAAGCAAAGGACAACATAATGCTTCCTTTGCATCATTCCTTGCAGGATCTCCTTCTAGAAATGTGGGAAACACCTTTAAGGGTACCCCCACCTCCCAAGGCGACTGATCTTTTATATCAGGTGCCCCCCTCTCCAGGGTTTCAAAAGACTCAACTTCCTCATCATTCCTTAGTAGTGGAATCAGCAGTGAGGCGGGTAAAGAGTAAGAAAAAGCACTTCTTATCAACCAGGTTGTGAGTCTAAGACACTAGATGCCTTTGGACGTCAAACCTTCCAGACATCTATGCTTTTTGCAAGAATTCTCTCATATATTTTTTATATGAGTCTCTCTCTTGAGGAGTTCACAGAGCAGTTACATCTTTTGACTCCTTTCCTTCCAGATTCTAGGAGTAAAGACTATTCTTCACTGCTTAAGCATATCCAGAATATTTCTTGGTTTCTTTCTCGTGCTTCCCTAGACTCTTTTGAGTCTGTTAGCAGAACTTCTGCTATTGCTATAGGGGCACGACGTAGAGCCTGGCTCCAATCTTCAGACTTGGACAAATGGGCACAACAATGTCTGGGACATACTTCTTGCACTGGAGATAATCTTTTCAACAAGGAGTCTTTACATCAGGTTACTCAGTTATCCACTGATTTACCTGTTCCTAAGGTTTGTTCTACACCTTCTTCTGTCCAACTAGGTAGGAAATCTCCTACCAAACTTTCTTCCCAGAGGAGAAGAAGGTTTTATTCATCACTTGCCCATCATACAAATGTTCCCCAACAGGGGACGCATCGTCCTGGTCTGAAGAATCCAACCTCTCACCAGGTTCAGCAAACCCAGCATCTGCAGGGTTTCTGATCAATCATCATCAGATGCTTGTGACTCTTGGGGTTAGCATCTACAGTGGCTTCTTCTCAATGGAGGCAATCCACCGCTTCATTCTAACCCCTACACATGCTCTCAGGTGCAGCTCTTAATCCAAATCAGTCATACACAGAGGACCTGAGATTAATTAAGCTTCAGGTACACAGGGTGTATTAGGGGTATTAGATACACCCTGTATAAGCATCTACACCAATCCTTATTATATACCGAATTTAAAAGACCTAAACACAAGCTTTAAACTAAGATGCAGACAGAGGTCCAGCAACGAGATGGGGGTTCTCCAGTCTTTTGCATTGAGTGTCACATGTATGATTTTCTCCCAGTTGGTGAGAGGTCCTACATATGCACTAAGTGCAGGGAGCTCTTTGCTCTCAGGGAACGAGTCCGTTCTCTAGAGGCTAGAGTAGCAGACCTGGAAGACATAAGAAAGACAGAGAAGTACATGGACGAGACCTACAGGGATATAGTCCTGAAGTCCCACCTCCAGTCTGGCAGCATCCCTTTTGCCATGGAGGAGAGAGGTCACGTGACAGGAGAGCATCACCCTGGTGTGGCAGGAAGTGATCCTGTAACTAGGACCTGTCCTCCAGGTGATGTAAAACCCTCTCGCACCGAGGACGTTTCTCCAGGGCCATGTCCCCATGAGGGGAGGGTCAGGACAGCTGTTATAGTTGGTGATTCAATCATTAGGAATGTAGATAGCTGGGTGGCTGGTGGACGTGAGGATCGCCTGGTAACATGCCTGCCTGGTGCGAAGGTAGCAGATCTCACGCACCGCCTAGATAGGATCATAGATAGTGCTGGGGGGGAGTCTGCTGTCTTGGTACATGTTGGTACCAATGACATAGGAAAATGTGGTAGGGAAGTTCTGGAGGCTAAATTTAAGCTTTTAGGTAGGAAGTTGAAATCCAGAACTTCCAGGATAGCGTTCTCCGAAATGCTTCCTGTTCCACGTGCAGGACCCAAAAGACAGGCAGAGCTCCGGAGTCTCAATGCGTGGATGAGACAATGGTGCAAGGATGAGGGTTTTGGATTTGTTAGGAACTGGGGAACATTCTGGGGAAAGGGGGGGCTCTTCCGAAGGGATGGGCTTCACCTTAATCAGGATGGGACCAGACTGCTGGCATTAACCTTTAAAAAAGAGATAGAGAAGCTTTTAAACTAGAAAATAGGGGAAAGCCGACAGTCACCCAGGAGCGCATGGTTCGGACAAAGGTATCCTTGAAGGATACTACCAAAAGCAGTGAGGTTCCAAAAGGGAGTATAGTAGCCCAAATGCCCTTGAGTAAGGAGCAGACAGAGCATAAGGATTCCCAATTACCCATGCCTACCAATAGCCAGATTAATATTAATAAAATACAGTCTCTAAAATGCTTGTATGCCAATGCTAGAAGTCTAAACAATAAGATGGGAGAATTAGAATATATAGCACTAAATGAGAGGTTAGATATGATTGCACTCTCAGAGACATGGTGGAAGGAGGATAACCAGTGGGACACTGTGATACCTGGATACAAACTATATCGTAATGATAGAGCTGAACAAATTGGTGGAGGGGTTGCGCTCTATGTTAGAGAGGGCATTGAGTCAGAAAGGATTAAAGTTTTGCAGGGAACACAATTTGCTGTAGAATCTCTATGGATTGTAATTCCATTTATGAAGGGGAAGGTGATGGCAGTGGGAGTATACTATCGACCACCTGGCCAGAATGAACAAATGGATGATGAAATGCTCAAAGAAATCAAGGAAGCTAACAAAAGCCACAACAGAGTAGTAATAATGGGTGATTTCAATTACCCCGGTATCGACTGGGACAGTGTCACAGCAGGACAAGCTAAAGAGATAAAGTTTCTAGATGAAATAAATGACTGCTTCTTGGAGCAGCTGATTCATGAACCGACCAGAGGGGAAGCCATACTGGACCTAGTCCTTAGTGGAACGCCAGATCTGGTGCAAGAAATAAGGGTGTTGGGACCACTTGTCAATAGTGATCATAGTATGATCATGTTTGATTTAATCAGTGGAGGACAGATAGTAAAGGAATCCACAGTACTACCTTTTAACTTTCAAAAGGGAGACTATGATAGAATGAGGAATATAGTTCGGAAAAAACTAAAAGGAGCGGTTCCAAAGGTTAAAGACTTACAGCAAGCTTGGGTGTTATTTAAAAATACTATCCTCGAAGCCCAGACCAGCTGTATTCCACGCATTAAGAAAAGTGGAAGAAAGTCCAAAAAACTGCCAGCATGGTTTAAAGGTGAGGTCAGAGAGGCTGTTGCTGCCAAAAGAGCAACCTTCAGGAAATGGAAAAAAGAGCCAAATGATGAAAACTGGAAACAGCACAAGCACTGGCAAGTTAAATGCAAAGCATTGATAAGGCAGGCAAAGCGGGAATTTGAGAAGAAACTTGCTACGGAAGCAAAAACACGAAATAAAGACTTTTTCAAGTACATTCGTAGCAAAAGGCCTGTGAGAGAGTCAATTGGACCATTAGATGATAGAGGGGTAAAAGGGGCAGTAAGAGGAGACAAGGCTATAGCAGAGAGACTGAATGAATTCTTTGCTTCGGTCTTTACTGAGGAAGATGTAGGGATGTTACCCAAGACTGAAGTGGTATTTAAAGGTGATACTGCAGAGGAATTGAGAGAAATATCGCTACACCGGGAAGATATATTACAACTATTTGATAAACTGAATAGTAGCAAATCACCTGGACCGGATGGTATACATCCCAGAGTGTTGAAAGAACTGAAATATGAGATTGCAGACCTGTTAATGGTAATCTGTGAACTTTCATTAAAATCATCTGTAATACCTGAAGATTGGAGGGTCGCCAACGTAACACCAATTTTTAAAAAGGGTTCCAGGGGTGACCCGGGAAATTACAGACCGGTGAGCCTGACGTCAGTACCAGGGAAAATGGTAGAAACCATCATAAAGAACAAAATTACACAGCATGTAGATAGTCATGGCCTAATGGGAGACAGCCAACATGGCTTTAGACAAGGAAGATCTTGTCTTACTAATCTGATCTGTTTTTTTGAAGGTGTGCATAAACAGGTAGACAAAGGTGAGTCGGTTGATATAGTGTATCTGGACTTTCAGAAAGCTTTTGACAAGGTCCCCCATCAGAGACTTTTGGCGAAGCTAAAAAGTCATGGGATAGGAGGCAGTGTACTATTGTGGATCGGGAACTGGTTAAAAGATAGAAAGCAGAGGGTAGGGCTAAATGGCCAATATTCCCAATGGAAAAAGGTGAATAGTGGAGTACCCCAGGGATCTGTTCTGGGTCCGCTACTTTTTGACATATTCATAAATGACCTGGAAAAGGGAATAACTAGTGAGGTTATCAAATTTGCAGATGACACAAAACTGTTTAAAGTTGTTAAAACCCAAGAGGATTGTGGAAAACTGCAGGAGGATCTGGATAAATTGGAAGACTGGGCATCCAAATGGCAGATGAAATTTAATGTGGACAAGTGCAAAGTTATGCACCAAGGAAAGAACCACCCACACTATAGTTACACGATGCAAGGCTCCACATTAGAAACCACCATCCAGGAAAAAGATTTAGGAGTCATCGTGGATAACATGTTAAAACCCTCCGCCCAGTGTGCAGCGGCGGCCAAGAAAGCAAATAGAATGCTAGGTATCATAAGGAAAGGGATGGAGAATAAAACAAAGGATATTATAATGCCTCTGTATCGCTCCATGGTACGACCGCACCTTGAATATTGGTTGCAATTCTGGTCACCGTATCTTAAAAAGGACATAGAGTTATTAGAAAAAGTACAGAGAAGAGCCACCAAATTGGTGAAGGGGATGGAAGGCTACTCCTATGAAGAGAGGCTAAAAAGGTTAGGGCTCTTTAACCTAGAAAAGAGACGGCTGAGGGGAGATATGATAGAGGTGTATAAATTAATGAATGGAGTGGAACGGATAAACGTGGATCAATTGTTTACGCTATCAGAATATAGAAGGACTAGGGGACATGTAATGAAGCTACAGGGTAAACTATTTAAGACAAATAGGAGAAAATATTTCTTCACTCAACGTGTAATCAAACTCTGGAATCTGTTACCGGAGGATGTAGTAAGGGCTGTTAGTATAGCTGGGTTTAAAAAAGGTTTGGACAAGTTCCTGGAGGAAAGGTCCATAAACCACTATTAAAAAGGGACCCAGGATATCAATGCTTGGCCTAGTACAAGCACTGCAGAACCTGTGTCTTTTGGGGAAACTGCTAGGTACGTATGACCTAGATTGGCCACTGTTGGAAACAGGATACTGGTCTTGATGGACCTCGGTCTGACCCAGTATGGCATTTCTTATGTTCTTATGTTCTTATGAATCTTTTTCCAAAAGATATCCATTTTTTCTATATTTCTATGAGCTGTCAGGATATTCATGCCTATAGGTCACAGGTTTCTCCTCTTTTTCCTGCTAGGTAAAGAGGTCTAACCACTATCAAATGATAGTTCCTGTGCCAGCATGTATCTTTCCTTTCTATAGACTTCCTACTTCGTAGGTCTTCTTCAGCTCCATTCTTTTCACCCTCTTACCAAGTTTTTCCCCTGTAAGAGGGAATTACTTACTGGGAGGCTTTTTCTTCAGCCTCTCTACTTTCTCACTTCCAGTGCGGAGTTTACCTCCTCTGCTCAATCTTGCTTTGGGGCAGCTTATCAGACATGTCCAGAGTTCCCTACTCCTGTTCTGTCTGTTCTTTCTGTTTTTGAACAGTACGATTCTTTCTGCTGTCTTGCTAACAGCTGCTTTAATGTTTGGACCACTGGTTCTTGTCCACAAACAACCAGATTGTCCTCCACTAACATTCTGTCTAGTCTTAGTAGTGGCTCCAAGTCAGTGCTTCATCTCTCTTGGAGATCATCTCACTACAAGCTTTCTAGATGGTCTTCTATTCTGCCATCTTCATTTCCCTGAGTTTGGCAGCATAGTTGGCAGAGATACTGGCTCTCTAACAGCCAGTTCTATCTCCTCATTCTCCTGCATCATGCTCTCTGCAATCTACAGAGAAGCTTTCCACTATGGGCCCTTGCTAGAGAGCATGGGGGGGGTTTTCTCCAACACCTATCCTAGCTGGTTAGAAAAGGCTTTTGAGTCATGTCTCCCATGACTAGAAGATTCTCCCTTCTTTTACTATCTCCTTTTTTGATATAAAGGACATAGGCCTTCTCTTACGTGGAAGCTCAAGGAGTTGCCAGTTCCCTGCTTTAGTCCATAGTATTCCCAATCGGGGATATGCTCGTCCTCATGGTAAGAACGCATGATATCTTTGCCCTTAAGCAGGTCAACATGGTATCTCATCTCTAGGCGTCTTCTGTCTACTTACCATGCTAGAGTCCTGGAAGACTCGGGACTTGCTGGCTGCACATTGACATTGTCCTTTGTTTTTCATGTAACAGTCCTGGTTATTTTTCACTAACTAACATTCTTACAGATCATGACCAGGAGGAATAGATTCTCTATATGTCTTCTCAAGTAGGTTCCACCTCCTTGTTATTAGATGAATCTTTCCTCTCCACATATCCTATGTGGTCACTGTGCTGTAGGCATATCTCTGTATCTCCAGGAACAAGCAGGAATAAGTCCTCACATATGGGTACGTCGGTACCGACGGAGCCTGTGTGGGAAAGCTCCCCAGCTTCCCAGAAGAAAGCTTTTGGGAGCCTCCCACAGCGCATGCGCGCTGCCTTCCCGCCTTTCTGACCAACTCTCCTCAGTTCTTCTTTTCCGCGGAGCCAGCAGGTCGTGTTCTTGTCACCGCTGAAGAAGTTCTTATTTTAATTTGTTTCTTTGGCCGCGTGTCTGCCTTCCCCGCTACCGGACCGGTACCGCCGGTCTTTTTTCTTTTCACTTTAAAAAAAAAAAAAAAAAATTATTTTCTTTTTACTACTTGGTGAAATTTTCTCTCTTTAGGCCCCAGGCCTAGAGAACAATTTTCCCTCATGGAAAAACCAGCTTCTGTTTTTTAAAAATGCACCAAGTGTAGCGGTACCATCTCAGTTACCGACACACATGAATGGTGTCTTAAATGTTTGGGGCCTGACCACTCCATTCCGGATTGCCAGTCCTGTTCCCTGATGTCTAAACGTGGCTTACAGAACCGAGCAGCCAAGTTTCATATGCTGTTTTCCACAGATACTCCAGCATCGACATCTTCCAGGTCTTCCTCTCCTGATGGATCCCAGGTAACCAAACATTCCTCTGGCAGGTCCTCAAAGGGCAAATTTCCCTCCAAGTATCGAGATGCCTCCGGGCTTGACCCTGAGGACCCTGCCCCAGCCAAACAACCCCGGCGGGAAGCTCCGGCTTCCAAAGCTCCTCCTATGGGGTTACAGGTTGACATCGATGGCACGGCCTCGACCGATCACCTGTTAGACTGCTCTGGGGTACCGGCACACTCTTCCGGTACCGACATCCAGGCAGTCGTGGTGTCCATGGATCATACAGTTCAATCCATGCAGCAGGCCATAATGGCTTTCATTAAGGCTGCGACGCCCACGGTACCGCAGCAAGCGGTACCGACCTTGGTTCTGGTACCACAATTGATACCAGTACCCAGGGCATCCACGTCGACCAGGATACCGGTTCCGGTTCCCGGTTTTTTCCCGATACCGATCCGGTTCCGGGTACGCCTGATGTTGAAACCGGTCGATACGCGTATCGATCCCTGGAAGCCAACAGACGATACTTCCAGTCTTCTGATGATTCTGATTCATCGAATGACTCTCCCGAAGTATCTCTTGCTCTTCCTGAGGAGCCCTCTTCTCCAAAGAGGAGAATGTCTCCTCCAGAGGATTTGTCCTTTCAAGACTTCATCATGGAAGTAGCTAAAGGACTCTCTATTTCAGTAACCTCTGAAAAAGAACCTAGAGCAAAAAAATTAGACATTTTGGGATACTCTAAGGTTCCCAGAGAGGCAGTCACCTTGCCAATTCATGAAATTCTCCAAGAACATTTGCTTGAATTGTGGGAGACTCCTCTCACCCTTTCTCCTCATTCTCGTAGATTGGACACTATGTACCGTGTCCCTCCTTCTCCTGGTTTTCAAAAAACTCAGCTTCCTCACCATTCTATTGTGGTGCAGTCAGCTATGAAGAGAATAAAGAGTACCAAAAGACACTCTTCTACTCCTCCAGGAAGAGAATGCAGGACCTTGGATGCTTTTGGTAGAAAGATCTTCCAAGCTAGCATGCTTACTGCCAGAATCAATTCATACAGCCTTTATATGGGTATGTTTCTGAAGGAGGTTGCAGAAAAGCTGCACAACTTTCTCCCTTTTATTCCAGAGGATAAAAGAGAGGAATTCCTTCTTTGGCTTAAGCATACGCAAGACATCTCAAAGTTTTCCAACAGAGCAGCCTTTGATTCCTTTGAGGTTGCCAGCAGAGCCTCAGGCATTGCTATAGCTGCTCGTAGAATTGCTTGGCTCCAGGCTTCTGATCTAGAACCCTGGGTTCAAGATGGTTTAGGAAATCTACCCTGTACAGGTGAAAACCTATTTGGCAAGGAGTGGCAGATTAAAGCCACTCAAATGGATGCAGAAAATGCTGCTCTTGATAGACTTTCTAAGTCTACCTCCACTCCAGCCAAGAAAAAGTCTTTTAAAAAGTCTTTTTACAAGAAGGGCAGATTTCCTTCCACTTCTGGTCAACAGTCTTCTGCAGGTCGCTTTGCTACTAAGCGTCAGCAATCCAAACAGGCTAGGCCTAAACCTGCAGGGGCTGCTGCAACCCAGCAGTCCCAAGCCCCTCAGGGGTTTTGACTTACTGCTAGAGAACTTAACCTTTCTGGCTCTACAACAGCCAGAACCTCTCACCATTTCAGGAAGGTTGGCTCATTTTGCTCCCAGATGGGAGCAAATCACATCAGAGCATTGGACCCTCTCCATCATCAGAGAGGGCTACAAACTTCATTTCTCAGACCTTCCTCCCTACACCATGGTGAGACATTTCAATTCTCCCACATCTCTCCTCGACCTTCTGGATCAGGAGGTAACCTCCCTTCTGGCCCAGAGGGCCATAGAAGAAGTTCCTCTTCTTCAATAGGGGTCAGGTTTTTACTCCCCCTACTTTCTCATCCCAAAGAAAACAGGGGGATACAGACCTATTCTAGATCTCCGAGAATTGAACAAATTTCTGTACAAGAAGTTCAAGATGCTCTCTTTAGGCACTCTCCTTCCATACCTACAGAGTCAGGATTGGCTTTGTTCTCTAGATCTCAAGGATGCGTACACCCATATACTCATCCACCCATCCCACAGAAAATTCCTACGTTTTCTGTTCCAGGGAAAACATTACCAATACAGAGTCCTTCCTTTTGGTCTGGCCTCTGCTCCAAGGGTGTTCACCAAATGCATGGAAATAGTTGCTGCATTTCTGCGCACTCTGGGAGTCTTTGTCTTCCCATATCTGGACGACTGGCTCATCAGAGCTCCATCTCAGTCAGAAGCCCAGATTTCCCTGGACCGCACAAGGCGCATTCTGCAATATCTGGGACTGGTGGTAAACCTCCCAAAGTCCCAGCTCATTCCTACTCAGTCCCTGGAATTCATAGGGGCCTGGTTGGATACCACCACTGCAAGGGCCTACCTTCCTCAGGCCCGTTGCCAACGTCTAGTGCAGCTAGCCTCCCAGATTCAGTCAAAGAGCCACTTAACTGCCAGGGAGATGCTACAACTGCTAGGCCACATGGCTTCCACAGTACATGTGGTCCCCTATGCTCGCCTACACATGAGAGCAGCTCAATGGACTTTGTCCACCCAGTGGACTCAAGCCTCAGGATCTCTCTCAGACCAAATAGTAAACTCAAAACGTCTCCTTTGGTCTCTCCAATGGTGGATGTCCACTCAAAATCTGTTGCTGGGGTCCCCCTTCCAACCTTTGTTGCCCCAAGCAATCCTCACAACAGATGCCTCCCACACAGGTTGGGGAGCTCATCTGCAGGACTTCTCCACCCAAGGTACTTGGTCTCCACAGGAGACCTCTCTTCATATCAATCACTTGGAGCTTCGAGCAGTGTTCTTAGCTCTCAAGGTCTTTCATACCCTCCTCAGCTACCAGACAGTCCTCATTCAAACGGACAATCAGGTAGCCATGTTTTACATAAACAAACAAGGAGGAACCGGCTCTCTGTCGCTTTGCAACGAAGCTTTCAGATTATGGGCCTTCGCCAGAGAGCATCAAATCCATCTCCTGGCAGTATACCTCCCAGGAATTCAAAACTCTTGGGCGGACAGACTCAGTCGAGTTCTGCTTCCACACGAATGGTCCCTGCACATGGATCAGTTACTCAGAATCTTTCAGGAATGGGGTACCCCGGACATAGACCTATTTGCAAGTCCGTGGAATGCCAAACTTCCCCGGTTCTGTTCCAGAATTCCGTGTCAGGGAGTTCAGGCCAAGGATGCCTTCCTCCTTCACTGGGGTCAGGACTTCCTGCATGCCTTTCCACCCATTCCTTTGATCCCCAAGACTCTGTTCAAACTTCAGAGGGATCAAGGATCTATGATCCTCATAGCTCCACGCAGGCCACGTCAAGTGTGTTACCCTCTACTTCTGCATCTCTCCCAAGCCCCCTCTCTGGACTTGGGAGCTGCTCCAGACCTTCTGTCTCAGGAGGAGGGGACTTTGTGGCATCCAAACCCCAAGTCCCTTCACCTCAGAGCTTGGTTACTGAAGGCCTAGACCTTCAAAACTTCAATCTTTCGCAATAAGTGCAGGATATCCTTCATGCTTCCAGGAAACCTTCCACTAGGCGTTCCTATGCTTTTAAATGGAAGAGATTTTCCATTTAGTGTGCTCAAAGGGGTCTTGACCCTCTAGCACTTCCTCTGAATTCTCTCTTAGAATATCTCCTGCATCTCTCCAATGCAGGCCTTAAGACAAATTCCGTAAGGGTCCATTTAAGTGCTATTGCAGCATCCCTTAAGCCTATCAATGGACAACCTGTTTCCTCTCATCCTCTTATTGCAAGATTCATGAGAGGCCTAACCTTAACTAAACCTCCCATTCGACCTCCTCTGGTGGCATGGGACTTGAACTTGGTTCTTGGTCAGCTTATGAAGCCACCTTTTGAACCCTTAGCCACTACCTCCTTGAAATTTCTTTCCTGGAAGGTTATTTTCCTTATTGCAATCACTTCTGCTCGCCGCATTAGTGAGCTGCAGGCCTTAGTGGCTAATCCACCTTATACAAGGTTCCATCATGATAAGGTAGTCCTTAGGACAAATCCTCACTTTATGCCTAAAATGGTCTCACCTTTTCATCTTAATCAAGAGGTATATTTAACTGTCTATTTTCCAGCTCCTCATGCATCCACTGCAGAGAGGAACCTTCATACTCTAGATTGTAAAAGAGCTCTTGCTTTTTACTTACACAGGACACAGCAACATAGAAAGTCTTCCCAGCTTTTTGTTGCTTTTGATCCTTCTCATCTAGGACTTCCAGTCTCTAAAAGAACACTGTCCAATTGGATTGCTCAGTGTATCTCTTTTTTGCTTACCAGAGTAAGAACCTTTCTCTGGAAGGCCATGTCACAGCTCACAATGTGAGGGCCATGGCCACCTCTATGGCTCATCTTCATTCTGTGTCCATCGATCAGATCTGTTGAGCAGCCACCTGGGCCTCTGTTCATACCTTTACAGCCCATTACTGTTTGGACAAGGACTCCCGCCGGGATGCCTTGTTTGGTCAGGCTGTCCTCAGACACCTGTTCCATTCTTGAACAACTCCTGCCCTCCTTCCCTCAATGGATGCCTGAGATCCATAGGAAGACAAGGAACCTTTCAGGGTCTCATACCCTTGGGGATCTCCCAGGCATCTTAGCTAGGGAGTCCCCATATGTGAGGACTTATTCCTGCTTGTTCCTGGAGATAGCACAGTTACTTACCTGTAACAGGTGATCTATGGGAACAGCAGGAATTAGTCCTCACAACCCACCCAACTCCCCTAGGAGTTGTATCTTTCTCTTTCTTTGTCTTTCCTTTACTCTCTCTCTATTGTCTCAGCTTTAAACTTGAACTGAGGAGAGTTGGTCAGAAACGTGGGAAGGCAGCGCGCATGCGCTGTGGGAGGCTCCCAAAAGCTTTCTTCTGGGAAGCTGGGGAGCTTTCCCGCGCAGGCTCCGTCGGTACCGACGTACCCATATGTGAGGACTAATTCCTGCTGTTCCCAGAGATCACCTGTTACAGGTAAGTAACTGTGCTTTATTTGCAGACACCCATATGTAGGCCTACATATCCATATTTATTTTTTGTGTATTTTATGCCCTGCCATATCTCACTATAGATATATTCTTATATGTCTGTTTATCTATATATCTATCTATCTATCTATATATATATATATATCTGTTGAGATATTTTATTATAGATAGATATGTATCCACATACTTATCTATCTCACTGTCTATCCTCATATGATTCTGACAGAGGGGCTATCTCCAGGAACAAGCAGGAATGAGTCTTCACATATGGGTACGTCGGTACCGACGGAGCCTGCACGGGAATGCTGCCCAGCTTCCAATCAGAAAGCTTTTGGCAGCATCCCTCGCGCCTGCGCAGTGACTTCCCGCCTTCTCCACAGCCTCTCTTCAGTTTTAGTTTTTCCGCGGAGCCGGCAGGACGTCCTCCTGTCACCGCAGAAACTTTTCTTTTTAATTGCTTTAATTACTTTAGTTTTTTGTTTTCTTGTGGTCGAGGCTGTATTTCCCGCTACCACCGGTATCGCCGGTGGATTTTTGGCTAAATTCTGAGAAACCTTTCTTCAGTTTTTTTACCTTAACTTCTTGGGCCTACTAGGCCTTTTTCATTATGGAGCCTTCTTTTCCTAAGAAGTGCATTCGATGTCGAAACACTTGTTTCTTTTTAGACACCAATAGTTGGTGTCTCAACTGTGTGGGTCCTGACCCTTTTTCCCCTGACTTGTCAGGAGATAATTTTGTGAGGAAACCTTCAGTATTTAGAGTTTCCCTCGATACCGTTTTTTCCTCGGCACTGAGGGTACCCGGTTTCTCTACTTCACAGGATCAGGTAACCCAAAAACAGTCTGTTATGACTAGCCAATGCTTGAGTGGTATGTCCCATGCCCAGCATGGTGACGGCTCCGGCCTTACCCTCAAGAACCCATTGGCATTACCCCAGCGGGAGTCTTTGGGCTCCAAAGCGTTAAAGGGGTTTCAGGATGTTCCTGGGGCTCACCCCTCACAGAACATACCTGAGCCATGCGCGGGGGTGGTATCCGCTTCGAGCGGTACCGAGCCTCCGGCATCGGCACCGGTGTCGAGTATTCCACTCTTCACCAGGGATCGTCATCGGGCATCCTCGGTACCTTCGGGACCGATCGATACGCACCGCATTGACTTCCCTCAATCTCAGCCATGCTCCGGGACGGTACCGGCGTCGATCGGTTCCGATACCCTGGCATCGGCATCGAGGTGGACCACCTTACCGTTTGCAAGAGGTGCTCAACGGGTATCCTCGGTACCGTCGGTATCGATCGATGTAACCCAGTCTGCCTTAGTGGTATCGGCATCGCCGATACTGCCATCGGCGTCGGCACCTTTGCAACATGCATCGATAGTATCGCTTACTTCGATGCCGAGTCTTGAGCCGATATCTAGTCTCGAGGACTGCGTACCGACGCGTCCCGGAACCGACTCCTGTCGTTTCCAGATAGGCAGTTCCGCAGATCATAGCCATAACTCTCTCATGATCTCGGTACCACTGCAGCAGTTCCCGATGGCTACTTCATCTGCTAATCCTGTATCAGTATCGATGCCTATTCTTGCACCGATACCTACTTTGGAACCGATACCTGGCGTTGGTGCAGTACCCTGTACCTCCTCTGGTGCTCAGGCTCTTTCTTTAGCCTTACCAGGGATGGTTCCCATAGGAGATCAGTCTTTTCAGGCTTTTCTCCGGGATATGGCAACCTTTCTTAATATTTCTATCCCTGGTTGTGATCCTACTCATGGCTCACCGGCACAAATAGAGAATATAAAGTTTCCTTTACATCCTGCTCTGCAGGATCTCCTTCTCAGGGTCTGGAAATCGCCCTTACGACTTTCTCCAGTCTCTACAGACATTGAGGTTCGGTACCGGGTGCCACCCTCTCCAGGGTTCCAAAAGCCTCAACTTTCTCATCGTTCCCTTGTAGTGGAATCGGCACTGAGGAAAGTTAAGAGCAAGAAGAAGCATTCTTATCCGCCGGGTCGTTCTTCAAGAACACTCGATGCTTTTGGTCGACAGGCCTTCCAAAACTCTATGCTGGCCTCCAGAGTTCTTTCATATATTTTTCACATGAGTCTAACACTCCAGGAAGTCACAGAGAAATTGTCTCTTTTGACCCCTTTTTTACCAGAGCCCAAGGCTACTGATTATTCCTTGCTCATCAATCACAGCCGGAATATATCTTGGTTCTTGTCTCGTGCTTCTATAGACTCTTTTGAGTCCGTTAGCAGATCCTCTACTATTGCCATTGCAGCACGTCGCAGAGCCTGGCTTGAAGCTTCAGACTTGAGCAGATGGGCACAAACTATACTGGCTCATTCTCCTTGTACAGGAGAAGGTCTCTTCAATAAGGAGGCTTTACGTCAGGTTGCTCAATGCTCCACTGACTCTCCTTCCACTAAAAACCATTCTAAGCCAGCTCCTCCTTCAAAGAGTAGGAAATGTCCTACCAAACTTTCTTTCCCTAAGAAAAGAAAGTTTCATTCATCTCCTGCCCATCATTCGGCTGTACCTAAACAGGGGACGCCTCAGCCTAGTCTGAAGTCCTCCCGTTCTGGCCAGTCTCAGCATTCCCAGCAACCATAGGGGCCGGGAATTGTAACTTTCACTTCACTTCTACATATTAGAAGTTTATTCACTGTGCTTTTCTTTTCAGTGTTGTCAGACGGCTGCCTGGGTGAGAATTTTCACAGTCTTGGCAAGTGCATATATCTATATGATTTTGCAAGGTATTGTGGGCAATGTAGTTCATTCACACCAGACACAGCTGCTGACAATAATTTAGTTGTGCTCTTGGGTAAAGCCAATAAGATATTTATTTATGGGGTTATTTCTCCCAACACAGATATGCTTGGTAGCACATAAATTAGGTTACTTGCTTTCAGTGTTAACTTGGAAAAACAAAGTCAAAATCAGGAAAACAACAAATGAAAAGCCACAAAGCAAGAAACAAACTGTTCTTTTCAGGTTAACTTCTGATTACTTCCCACATAGATACAGAAGTGATTCTCTCCTAGCTCACAAGCAATAAGGTAAGGCTTAATTGCTAGCAGTCACCAGCTGAAACCCCTTAGCTGGCTTGCCTTCCACTGTGTGGGTCAAATCCTGCTTCAGGAGCTTTTCTGAGTAGATTAAAGAACAAATTTGTATTTCTTTGTGATGGTTGCTGTACTTTATAACAGAAAGTTACCAACGGAGTTTAGATAGAGAGCAGTCCATATAAACAGGATCCTCATCTGCTATTATTCCCCTTTGTTCAACAAGCATGGGTTCAATATCATGGATTGGCACAGATGAATCTCTCAATGGAGCATTTTCAGGAGAATACTTGTTTCCCTGCTGTCTTTCAAGGTTATAGCTAGGGCATAGATCAGTGTTCATACCTGAGCTTCCATTGCTGCTAGAGTTCCTCTCTATATAGCCTGGCCAGTATGTAGTCCAGTTCTTATGTCCAGCCTTCCAATCCAGATCCCTGGACACTGGATCTCTCTTCACATACCTTCTGGCACAGGTCTTAGGGTCCCTTCCACGTGCAGCCGTCTCCCTCACAGGTAGCCTCTGGTGATTCCTAGCTCTGCAGCACCATTCCTCTGGCTTTCCCCAGTCCAATGGTGTATGCTGGCCCTGGGAATACCTCCCAGTATACATACTGCTTTGGACTCTTCTAGACCTCTCAAAGGCTTTTCTCTTCCTTCTTCCAAAGGGTCTCTTTCCCTCTCTGTCCGTCCGGTTTGGCTTCTGCTTCTGATGATCCTTCAGATGAAACTGATGATCATTCTCTGGATATCCAAGGTGATCATGAAGATGGTCATCTGTAGAATACTGCTTGGATGAGTGCTCCTCCCTAACACTGCGCAGCTGTGCTGAATCAGGCCCTGCCCTTTGAGATGAGTGCTTAGGGATTACCTCATAGCCCTCCTGATTGAACACACGTTTCCCCACTTCAGCTCCTCTAAAGGCTGTTGGAAACCTGGTGCATTCTGGGACTGGTAGTCTTTTATGGGAAAATTCTGTTTTCTTATTTCTACCAGAACTGACAGGTTTCTTGTTCAGAGTCACTTCACCTTTTCTATAGCTCCTTCCTGAGCTATGATAAGCTTCCTTATCACAGTGTACTAACCTGACGGGGGAAAATTTTTTGGTCAGGGACAACACACTTCTCCTCTTCTTACTCTCTAGAAGAGCAGTTGCTACTATCCCCTGATAGTTTCTATCCCAACTGAACATTTTTTCCTTCAGTTGACTTACCCTATGGGTACATCACCCTCCAATCACTTGAGGGGTACCATACTGAACAGTTTCTCTGCCAAGCTCGTTCCCCAGACAGGGAGAAGAGATACCTCCTCTCTTTTCTTATCTGTTTTTCTTTATTCAGCACAGGACAATCTCTCTGCTGTTTCCGTCTGCAGCTCTGCCTGCAGGAGTTACAGTAATTGTATTACTGGGACATAAGAACATATAAGAACATAAGATATGCCATACTGGGTCAGACCAAGGTCCATCAAGCCCAGTATTCTGTTTCCAACAGTGGCCAATCTAGGTCATATGTACCTAGCAGTTTCCCCAAGTTCCAGTCCCTTGTTCATAATTTTGTCTAGCCTCAATAGTGATTCCAAACTATCTTGGATCCTCCTACTCGTTTAGGCTTTCTCATATTATTCTAACCATCTCCTCTCCTAGGATATGGCAACACAACTGACTTTAGTCAGTTTATCTCATAACTCTCCTGCACAATGCTCTCTGCAGTCTTCAGAGAAGCTTTCTACTATGAGGGCTTTGCTATAGAGCATTGACCTTGTCTCTGAAGTTTCTCTATTAGTAGGGAAAAACTTATAAACCCTTCCTATGCCTGTGAGGGTTCTACACAACCCCTCTAGCCTGGGGTGTTAACACGAGATATCAGTTATTCTGCGTGAAAATCCAAGGCTTCTGTTTACGCATGCTACCTCTGGGTCCTTCCATAGGTCCCTCTGGTATCTTCCCTGCGTTTCTCCACATCTACCATGTCAGTGTTCTGTGGAACTCCCGCCTTGTTCTTTACAGATTCATATGTTCATCTGTTCTCACACGAACATCACGGTTATCTGGTTAGATTGCCTTTCTGCATCCCTCAATCCATGAAAATAGATTCTCTCTCTTCATATCCCAAGTGAGTTCACCCTCTTGTAGAGCACAGAATCTTTTTCTTTTATATTCCCCATGTACAATTATGGGGCTGGGTGGTAAACATGTATCTTCAACCTGTTGTCTTGTATGTAGCATATAGGTCTACATACCTATATCATTGCTCTGGTGGTGCTACATCAAGCCCCACAACTTTACATATCTTCAGGTATATCATATCTATCTATCTATCTATATATATATTTTTTTTTTTTATATATTTCACCACCCATATCCTAATATACATATCTGAACATATGTATATATATATATATATATATATATATATAAATATATACATATATTTTCCAGCCACATGTATATATCCCTATATATATATGTGTTTGATAGGGGGCCTCTTAAGGGTTGATCTGTCTTACACACTATCACCCTTACTGTCTATACTACATGTTTTACCTCCTGGAGGTTTTAGACAGTCTGTCGCCCTACGTCCCATGCCATCTTACGATGCAGAAACTGTTAAGCACCAATACCCTCTTTGGTGCTAACATCTCCATTTTTTATTTAAGTCCATGAAGCATCAAGCGTCAATATTTTTCCTATCTCTCGCCAGCTAGGAAAAACAGTGTACCTCTTTATCTTGAGTACACAACTGTTTTCCTTGGGAATAGGGGATTTTTTCCAGTTCCCCTCTTCCCGCCAGGACTGGGCTAGTTGTCCAACTCCGTCAGTCTTCTTCCTTTAGTCCTCAATGTTAATGACCTTATGCCTAAAGGAGTTTTCAGCTTTTCCCATAAAGCTTTCCATTGAAGACCTGACGTCAAAGTCTACCCAGTTGACACCTGGATCATCTACTACCTCCAGGTCTGGACCTTCATCCTCACTGCTGAGAGGTCACCTTGAAGATTCTGCTACTGCTTATCCAGTAGACTCGATCATGCTTTCTACTTCCTACAATACAGTAGGTAAGCTGCATATTTTAAGTGTACATTAAATGTCTTTTAATGCTACTCATTATGTCTACCAAGGACTCCTGTAGTTTGTACAACCCTCTAGTCCTTGGCTATGCTGTTCTTTCCTCACAGCTCCTTTATTGTCAACTCCTACCCTCCATCCCACATTGGATGCCGGGGATTCCTGGAGTCAAAATGCACCCCTGATCCAGGCACTTGCATTTTTATGGGATCTCCCCCTGGCATCTCCAGCTAGGGAGTCCCCATATGTGAAGACTCATTCTGCTTGTTCCTGGAGATAGCACAGTTACTTACCTGTAACAGGTGATCTCTGGGAACAGCAGGAATTAGTCTTCACAACCCTCCCACCTCCCCTAGGAGTTGCATCTTTTTTTATCTTCTTCCTTTTCTCTCCTCGCCTTTGTCTCAGCTCTGAAACTCAACTGAAGAGAGGCTGTGGAGAAGGCGGGAAGTCACTGCGCAGGCGCGAGGGATGCTGCCAAAAGCTTTCTGATTGGAAGCTGGGCAGCATTCCCGTGCAGGCTCCGTCGGTACCGACGTACCCATATGTGAAGACTAATTCCTGCTGTTCCCAGAGATCACCTGTTATAGGTAAGTAACTGTGCTTTACCCATACCTATGCTATCTAGCAGGTTTGGGGTTCTACACACACAACCACTCCTGTGGTAGTCAACAATTTTTATACCATAACCGAACGGTTTAGGTACCTCTGAAGCTTTCCATGCCCAATATCTCTCCTAGCTTACCCCAGTTAGGAGAGACATTGTGGATCTTCAGTTAATCACAGGCTTCAACGCCTCAGGCATTTGTCCTCGCTTTTTGGGATACAAGGATCTACCACACCCTTTCTCCCCACTGTTTGTCCAAATCGGTTAACCTTCTCTTTTTGCTCCTAAGAGTGATTCACTCTGCCTCCAGAAGAGCTAGGGTTTTTCTCATAAAGCCTTCCGCTGAAGGCCCACCGTTTTTGGACTACCCCAGTTTCCCTACTGGGGTTACCTGTTATCTTTCAAGATTCTGTCCTCCATGGTTTTTCTACAGGATTATTACCTCCACTTACAGTGAGGTCCTCTTCACGGTTCCTCTACTAGGTTTCTCAGTAGATCCATGAACCTCCATGCTTCTGTGAAATCCTGTCAAGGGAGGTCCATATTGCAATATCCTTTGCAATATTATTGATGACCATCATCATCCACACATGGACTCCATCCCTGCAGTCCTATGCTAGGTTAGCTGTTCCGCAGCATCCTTCTTTCTTCAACTCTTACCCTCCATCCTCAGGATGCCTGGTGTTCTGGGAGATAGCATGTTCCAGCCTATGACATGCTGGGACTCCAGGCATCTCAGCTTGGGAGTCCCCATATGTGAAGACTCATTCCTGCTTGTTCCTGGAGATAGCACAGATCTCCAGGAACAAGCAGGAATGTGTCTTCACATATGGGTAAGTCGGGACCGACGGAGCCTGCGTGGGAACGCTCCCCAGCTTCCCAAAAAGGAAAGCTTTTGGGAGCATCCTACAGCGCCTGCGCGCTGCCTTTCCGCCTTTCCTAACCGCCTCTCCCCAGTTCTTCTTTGCCGCGGAGCCAGCAGGTCGTGTTCCTGTCAACGCTGAAGAAGTTCTTTGTTTTATTTTATTTCTTTGGTCGCGTGTCTGCCTTCCCCGACGTCGGACCGGTACCGCCGGTCTTTCTTTCTTTTCTTAAAGAAAACCAAACATATTTTTCCCTCACTTAGTGTGTTTTTCCTCTTTTGGGCCTTAGGCCTCACAAAGAATTTTTCCTCATGGAAAAACCAGCCTCCGGGTTTAAAAAATGCACTAAGTGCAGCGGTACTATTTCTGTTACCGACACCCCTGAATGGTGTCTTAAATGTTTGTGTCCTGAACACTCCATTTTGGATTGTTCGTCCTGCTCCTTGATGTCTAAACGAGGTTTACAGAACCGAGCAGCCAAGCTCCATGTGCTGTTTCCCTCTGATGCAGCTTCAGTAGCATCAACGTCTTCCAGGGCTGCTTCTTCCTCCCATGGATCTCAGGTAACCAAACATAAATCCAGCCGGTCCTCGAAGGGTAGATCTCCTTCCAAGCATCGAGATGCCTCCGGGCTTGCCCTCGAGGATCCTGCACCGGCAAAACAACCCCGGCGGGAAGCTCCGGCTTCCAAAGCTCCACCTATGGGGTTACAGGTTGACATCGATGGCACGGCCTCGACCGATCACCTGTTAGAATGCTCTGGGGTACCGGCGCAACCTTCCGGTACCGAATTCCAGGCATTCATGGCATCGATGGATCAGAATGTCCTGTCCATGCAGCAGGCTATCATGGCCTTTATTCAAGCTGTGACACTGCTGATACCACATCAAACTCCGTTGTCGGTATCAGCTCCGGTACCGGCACCAGAGCTGGTACCGGTACCGAATGCATCGACATCGACCACGATGCCGACTGCAGCGGTTCCCTGTTCAGGGATGCCCATCGGTACTGAACCGGTACCGATGACGCCCGATGTCGATACCGCTCGATACGCGTATCCCTTAAGGCATCCCTTAAGCCTATCAATGGACAGCCTATTTTCTCTCATCCTCTTATTGCAAGATTCATGAGAGGCCTAACTTTAACTAAACCTCCCATTAGGCCCCCTCCGGTGGCATGGGACTTAAATCTGGTTCTTGGTCAGCTTGTGAAGCCACCTTTTGAACCCTTAGCCACCACCTCCTTGAAATTTCTTTCCTGGAAGGTTATTTTCCTCATTGCAGTCACCTCAGCTCGCCGCATCAGTGAACTGCAGGCCTTAGTGGCTAATCCACCATATACAAGGTTCCATCATGATAAGGTAGTCCTTAGGACCAATCCACACTTTATGCCTAAAGTGGTCTCACCTTTTCATCTTAATCAAGAGGTGTATTTACCTGTCTTTTTTCCAGGTCCTCATGCATCAAGTGCAGAGAGGAATCTTCATACCCTGGATTGTAAGAGAGCTCTTGCCTTTTACTTACAAAGGACACAGCAACATAGAAAGTCTTCTCAACTCTTTGTTGCCTTTGATCCCTCTCATTTGGGACTTCCAGTCTCTAAGAGGACACTGTCCAATTGGATTGCTCAGTGTATTTCTTTCGCCTACCAGAGTAAGAACCTTTCTCTGGAAGGCCATGTCACAGCTCATAATGTGAGGGCCATGGCCACATCTATGGCTCATCTAAATTCTGTGTCCATCGACCAGATCTGTCGAGCGGCCACCTGGGCCTCGGTTCATACCTTCACAGCCCATTACTGTTTGGACAAGGACTCCCGCCGGGATGCCTTGTTTGGTCAGGCTGTTCTCAAGCACCTGTTCCATGCTTAATCAACTCCTGCCCTCCTTCCCTGAATGGATGCCTGAGATCCATAGGAGGAGATAGAGCCCTTCACAGGGTCTCATAACCTTGGGGATCTCCCAGGCATCTCTAGCTAGGGAGTCCCCATATGTGAAGACTCATTCCTGCTTGTTCCTGGAGATAGCACAGTTACTTACCTGTAACAGGTGATCTCTGGGAACAGCAGGAATAAGTCTTCACAACCCACCCACCTCCCCTAGGCATTGTATCTCTCTATTTTTCCTTTCCTCTCTCTCTTTGTCTCAACTTTAAACTCGAACTGGGGGGAGGCGGTTAGGAAAGGTGGGAAGGCAGCGCGCAGGCGCTGTGGGATGCTCCCAAAAGCTTTCCTTTTTGGGAAGCTGGGGAGCGTTCCCGCACAGGCTCCGTCGGTACCGACGTACCCATATGTGAAGACTTATTCCTGCTGTTCCCAGAGATCACCTGTTACAGGTAAGTAACTGTGCTTTACTTACCTGTAACAGGTGATCTCTGGGAACAGCAGGAAATAAGTCTTCACAACCCACCCACCTCCCCAGGAGTTGTATCTCTATCTTTCCTTTCCTCTCTCTCTCTCTTTCTCTCAGCTTTAAAATTTAACTGAGGAGAGGCAGTTGGGAAAGGCGGGAAGGCAGCACGCAGGCGTGGTGGGATGCTTCCAAAAGCTCTTTGATTGGACGCTGGGAAGCGTTCCCGCGCAGACTCCGTCGGTACCGACGTACCCATATGTGAAGACTTGTTCCTGCTGTTCCCAGAGATCACCTGTTACAGGTAAGTAACTGTGCTTTACCTACAAAGAACACAGCAACATAGAAAGTCCTCTCAACTCTTTGTTGCTTTTGATCCTTCTCATTTGGGACTTCCAGTCTCCAAGAGAACACTAACTGGATTGCTCAGTGTATTTCCTTTGCCTATCAGAGTAAGAATCTTCCTCTGGAGGGCCATGTCACAGCTCAGAATATGAGAGCCATGGCAGCTTCAATGGCTCATCTGCACTCTGTGTCGATCAACGACATCTGTCGAGCAGCCACTTGGGCCTCGGTTCATACCTTCACAGCCCATTACTGCTTGGACAAGGACTCCCGCCGGGATGCCTTGTTTGGTCAGGCTGTCCTCCAACACCTGTTCCATACCTAATCAACTCCTACCCACCATCCCTGGTAGGATGCCAGAGATCCAAGGGAGGAAGTGGAGCCCTTCTCAGGGACGCACAACCTCTGGGGTCTTTCCCTGGCACCTAAAGCTAGGGAGTCCCCATATGTGATGACTACATTCCTGCTTGTTCCTGGAGATAGCATAGTTACTCACCTGTAACAGGTGATCTCCGGGAACAGCAGGAATTTAGTCCTCACAACCCACCCACTTCCCCTAGGAGTTGTATCTTTCTATCTATCTCTTTCCCTTTCCCTCTCTCTCTGTTTGTCTCAGCTTTAAACCTCAACTGGAGAGAGGCAGTTGGGGAAGTCAGCACGCAAGCGCTGTGGGATGCTCCCAAAAGCTTTCTAATTGGATGCTGGGGAGCGTTCCCGCGAAGGCTCCGTCGGTACCGACGATACCCATTTGTGAGGACTAAATTCCTGCTGTTCCCGGCTGTTCCCAGAGATCATCTGATCTCCAGGAACAAGCAGGAATAAGTCCTCACATATGGGTACGTCGGTACCGACGGAGCCCGCGCGGGAAAGCTCCCCAGCCTTTCAAATGAAAGGCTTTTGGGGCCTCCCACTGCACATGCGCACTGCCTTCCCGCCTTCCTGACCAGCTCTCCTCAGTTTCTCTTTTTCCGCGGAGCCAGCAGGTCCTGTTCCTGTCACCGCTGAAGAAATTGTGAAGTTTGTTTGTTTCTTTAGACCGCGTACCTGCCTTCCCCATACCGAAACCGGTACCGCCAGTCTCTCTTTCTTTCTTTATTAAAAAAAAAAAAAAAAGACTTTTTTAATTTTCTTCAGCACAGCTTGGTAACTTTTGTTAGGCCTTAAGGCCTACACAAATTCTCCTCATGGAGAAGCCAGTCCCTGGTTTTAAAAAGTGTACCAAGTGCAGTGCTGTCATTTCTGTCACAGACACCCATGAATGGTGTCTTAAATGTTTGGGACCTGACCACTCCATACCGGACTGCCCATCCTGCACCCAGATGTCTAAACGTGGTTTGCAGAACCGGGCCAACAAGCTCCATGTGCTGTTTCCTTCAGAAGCATCGCAGTCATCCAGGTCTTCCTCTCCGGATGGATCTCAGGTAACCAAAACTTCTGTGGGCAAATCCTCTAAAAGCAAATCTCTTTCTAAAGATCGAGAGGCTCTCAATCTTGAGTTCGAGGATTCTGCCCAGGCCAAAAAACCCCGGCGGGAGGCTCCGGCCTCCAAAGCAATCATGGGGTCACAGGTTGACATCGATGGCACGGCCTCGACTGATCACCTGTTGGACTGCTCTGGGGTACCGGCCCATACCGGTACCGACATCCAGGCAGCAGTGGCGTCTATGGGCAATACTGTCCAGACCATGCAGCAGGCCGTTCTGGCATTCATTAAGGCTGCGACGCCCGACCCCGGTTCCGGTATCCACACCGGAACCGAGACCATCGACTTCCAAGAGTCGATTGGTTCCGCATGCCGGATTCAGGCTTTCGCCCGGTACCGATCCCATGCCCGATACGCCCGATGTCGATACCGATCGGTATGCGTATCGTGCATTGAAAGCACAGAGAGAATACTCAGATTCTTCTGATGAATTCAATTCCTCTGATGACTCTGCTGAGCTTGCTCTTCCTGAGGAGCCCTCTTCTCCAAAGAGGAGGATGTCTCCTCCAGAGGATTTATCCTTTCAGGATTTCATTGTTGATGTAGCTAAAGCACTTTCTATTGCTACATCTTCTGAAAAAGAACCCAGATCAAAAAAATTGGATATTTTAGGATACTCTAAAGCTCCTAAAGAGGCAGTCACTCTGCCTATCCATGAAATCCTTCAAGAACACTTGATGGATTTGTGGGAGACTCCTTTAACACTGTCTCCCCATTCCCGTAGGTTGGACACCATGTATCGGGTCCCTCCTTCTCCTGGGTTCCAGAAAACTCAGCTGCCTCACCACTCTATTGTGGTGAAGTCTGCCATGAAGAAAATAAAGAGTCCTAAAAGGCATTCTTCTACCCCTCCAGGGCGAGAATGTAAGACCCTGGACTCTTTTGGTAGAAAGATGTTCCAGGCTAGTATGCTTATAGCCAGGATCAATTCTTATAGCCTTTATATGGGCATGTTTCTTGGACAACTTGCCCTAAAGGTACAGCATTTTGCCCCCTTTATCCCTGATGATCAAAGGGCGGACTTCTTTTCTATGGTGACACAACTTTCAGAGGTCTCCAAGTTCTCCAACAGGGCAGCCTTTGATTCCTTTGAGGTTGCTGGCAGGGCTTCGGGAATTGCTATTGCAGCCCGACGTCTTGCTTGGCTCCAGGCTTCTGACCTAGATCCCTGGGTTGTAGATGGCCTCAGGAATCTGCCCTGTACAGGTGAGAACTTATTTGGGGAAGACTGGCAAATTAAAGCTGCTCAAATGGATGCAGAAAATGCCACTCTAGATAGACTTTCTAAGTCTACTTCTACCCCTGCCAAAAAGAAGTCTTTTAAAAGGCCTTACTATAAGAAGGCCAGATTTTCCACAAATACTGGCCAGCAATCTGCTCAGCCTCGCTTTGCTGCTAAGCGTCAGCAATCTAAGCAGGTAAAGCCAAAGCCTGGAGTGTCTGCTACACCCCAGCAGGCTCAACCCCCTCAGGGGTTTTGACTTGCCCCTAGAGAACTTGCCGTTTCTGGCTCTAGAACAACCAGAGACCCTCACCATTCCTGGAAGGCTAGCTCATTTTGCTCCCAGATGGGAACAAATCACATCAGAGCAATGGACCCTCTCTATTATCAGGGAGGGCTACAAACTTCATTTCTCCAGCCTTCCTCCCCATACCATGGTGAGGCAATTCAGTTCTCCCCCATCTCTTCTGACCCTGTTGGGTCAGGAAGTCTCTTCTCTCCTTGCCCAAGGGGCAATAGAGGAAGTTCCTCCTCCACAACAGGGGTTAGGTTTCTACTCCCCTTATTTTCTCATAACAAAGAAGACAGTGGGCTTCAGACCTATCCTAGATCTGAGAGAATTGAACAGGTTTCTATTCAAGGAGAAATTCAAAATGCTCTCTCTGGGCATTCTCCTTCCATACCTTCAGAGTCAGGATTGGCTTTGTTCTCGAGATCTCAAGGATGCGTACACTCATATACTCATCCATCCATCCCACAGAAAATATCTTCGCTTTCTGTTCCATGGAAAACATTTCCAGTACAGAGTACTACCCTTCGGTCTGGCCTCTGCTCCAAGAGTCTTCACGAAATGCATGGCAGTCGTAGCCGCATTTCTCAGAGGCATGGGAATCTTTGTCTTCCCATATCTGGACGACTGGCTCATCCGAGCTCCATCTCAGTCAGAAGCCCAGATTTCTCTGGACCGCACAAGGCGTATTCTTCAATATCTGGGACTTGTGGTAAACGTTCCCAAGTCCCAACTCATCCCTACTCAGTCCCTGGAATTCATAGGGGCCCAATTGGACTCCACCACTGCAAGGGCCTACCTCCCTCTGGTCCGAGGCCAAAGGCTAATAAGCTTGGCCTCCCAGGCTCAGTCCAGAAGTCACTTGTCAGCCAGAGAAATGCTGCAACTTCTGGGCCACATGGCCTCCACGGTCCATGTGGTGCCCTACGCTCGTCTTCATATGAGGGCAGCTCAATGGCTTTTGGCCACTCAGTGGTGTCAAGCATCAGGACTGCTCTCAGACCAAATACTCACCTCAAAACGACTGTTTTGGTCTCTCCAGTGGTGGACATCCTCCAGAAATCTGTTGTTGGGGATTCCCTTCCAACCTTCGTTGCCCCAAGCAACCCTCACAACAGATGCCTCCCAAACAGGGTGGGGAGCTCATCTCCAACACCTCTCCACTCAGGGCACCTGGTCTCCTCAGGAGACCACCCTTCACATCAACCTTCTGGAACTGCGAGCAATCTTCCTTTCCCTCACAGTCTTCCATACCCTCCTTGTCAACCTGACTGTCCTAGTCCAGACAGACAATCAGGTAGCCATGTTCTATGTCAACAAACAAGGAGGGACGGGCTCTCTGTCGCTTTGCAACGAAGCTCTCAGATTATGGGCCTTCGCCAGAGAGCATCAAATTCATCTTCTGGCAGTATATCTTCCAGGAGTTCAAAACTCTCGGGCAGACAGACTCAGTCGAGTTCTGCTCCCACACGAATGGTCCCTGCATATGGACCAGATACGCAGAATCTTTCAGGAATGGGGGACCCCGGACATAGACCTCTTTGCAAGTCCGTGGAATGCCAAACTTCCCCGGTTCTGTTCCAGGACTCCGTGTCAGGGAGCTCAGGCCAACGATGCCTTTCTCCTACATTGGGGTCAGGAATTCCTGTACGCTTTTCCACCCATTCCTTTGATTCCCAAGACTCTGTTCAAACTACAGAGGGATCACGGATCCATGATCCTCATAGCTCCACGCTGGCCACGCCAAGTGTGGTTCCCTCTACTTCTGCATCTCTCCCAGGGACCTTCCCTGGACCTGGGAGCTGCGCCAGACCTTCTGTCTCAGGAGGAGGGGACTTTGTGGCACCCAAACCCCAAGTCCCTGCACCTCAGAGCTTGGTTACTGAAGGCCTGAGCCTTCATGACTTCAATCTTTCTCAACCAGTGAAAGATATCCTTCATGCCTCTAGGAAACCCTCCACGAGGCGTTCCTATGCTTTCAAATGGAAACGTTTTTCCATTTGGTGTGCGCAACAGGGTCTTAACCCTCTAGCACGTCCTTTGAATTCTCTACTGGACTATCTCCTGCATCTTTCCAATGCAGGCCTCAAAACGAATTCAGTGCGAGTCCATTTAAGTGCTATTGCAGCATCCTTAAAACCTATAAATGGACAACCTGTCTCCTCTCATCCTCTTATTGCAAGATTCATGAGAGGCCTGACCCTCACTAAGCCTCCCATCCGACCTCCTCCGGTAGCATGGGACTTGAATTTAGTTCTGGGTCAACTTATGAAGCCACCTTTTGAACCGTTGGTATCTACCTCCCTGAAATTTCTTTCCTGGAAGGTTCTTTTCCTTATTGCAGTCACTTCGGCTCGCCGCATCAGTGAACTGCAGGCTTTGGTGGCTAATCCACCTTATACCAGATTTCATCATGATAAGGTGGTCCTTAGGACGAATCCCCACGTTATGCCTAAAGTGGTCTCGCCTTTTCATCTTAATCAGGAGGTATATCTACCTGTTTTTTTCCCGGCTCCTCATGCATCCAGTGCAGAGAGGAACCTTCATACTCTTGACTGTAAAAGAGCTCTCGCCTTTTACCTCAACAGGACTCAGCCACATCGAAAGTCTTAACTTTTCGTGGCTTTTGATCCTTCTCATTTGGGACTTCCAGTCACCAAACGTACACTTTCCAATTGGATTGCTCAGTGTATTTCTTTTGCTTACCAGAGTAAGAACATTTCTCTGGAAGGCCATGTCACAGCTCATAATGTGCGAGCCATGGCCACTTCTATGGCTCATCTTCACTCTGTGTCCATAGATCAGATCTGTCGAGCAGCCACTTGGGCCTCGGTTCATACCTTCACAGCCCATTACTGCTTGGACAAGGACTCCCGCCGGGATGCCTTGTTTGGTCAGGCTGTCCTCAAACACCTGTTCCATACTTAAACAACTCCTGCCCACCTTCCCTGGATGGATGCCTGAGATCCATACGAAGATGGTTTACCCTTGGAGGGGATCTCCCAGGCATCTTAGCTAGGGAGTCCCCATATGTGAGGACTTATTCCTGCTTGTTCCTGGAGATAGCACAGTTACTTACCTGTAACAGGTGATCTCTGGGAACAGCAGGAATTAGTCCTCACAACCCACCCACCTCCCCTAGGAGTTGTATCTCTATCTATCTATCTTCCTTTCCTCTCTCTCTATTGTCTCAGCTTTAAACTCGAACTGAGGAGAGCTGATCAGGAAGGCGGGAAGGCAGCGCGCATGTGCAGTGGGAGGCCCCAAAAGCCTTTCATCTGAAAGGCTGGGGAGCTTTCCCGCGCAGGTTCCTTCGGTACCGACGTACCCATATGTGAGGACTAATTCCTGCTATTCCCAGAGATCACCTGTTACAGGTAAGTAACTGTGCTTTCTAGCTCATCAAAAGTCTAGGCCACCAGACATGCCAACATGCATCCACATTCATCAAATAACAACCACCAACTGTGACACTCTTTAGGCACCATCACTTACATTCCAATCTCTTTCAAATTGTGTCCTTACATCTCATAACATCATTAAATAATTTTAAGAGGCCCCTATCTCTATATGCTAAAAACCCAATAACTTTCCCTACCTTCCCAGCATTAATAGCCAATATGACAGCTTCTACATTTTCTCAACAGGCACTGAGAGTGAAACTGGTTTAAAGATGTCCGCAACAGCCTCTCTAACAGCTGTGCCCAAAGTATCCTTATGGAATCACTCTACCTCTGTCATTTCACTGGCACCTTTTACCGATAATTCCTTTAAATTTGACCACTAATAAACTTCTAAAACTGTTCATGTGTACATAAATCTTATTTTGATGAGAACATAGTTTTTGTGCTTTAAAAATTTAAAATATACCCTTTAGTTTTTCCAGTCAGTACTTTCGCAAATCGCTAAGTTATATTTCGCAACCACTTCAAAACCAATTTTTCCTACTTTAGAAGATCTCTCACCTCTCCTAAACTCCTTTATACCTTTAGAAATGTATTTCTATTCACTTTTAGGGGTATGCTTACTATTCGGCGGTAGTGGCTTCCATGCGATATTGGAGCCGTGGCCACATTATCGCACGGAAGCCGCTACCGCCGAATAGTAAACATACCCCCTTTGTGTCTCATAAAATCGCCAGATAAATAAGCACCAAAACTCCTTAAAATGCCCACTGGAGCTTTTTCAACACTCTTCTGCTCCTCTCCTTACTCCCCCCCCCATCCCTTTTCTACCTCTTAAAATCATTTTTTGAATTTGGCCTTTTCAACCCTTTAAGTAAAGGGCATGGCCCCTTTAAGGCTGACTCCACTCCTGCTTGTCACTTCTCAGCAGGCTCAAGCAACTCGGGACTATCTATACCCCTTTGCAGTGGCCTGCCTCTTAATTTTTTTCCATTAGGGCCCAATGGATAGTCATAAAACAAATTGTACTATAGTGCAGGAAGATGAGACCACCAGGTTGGAAGGCACTTAAATGGCTGAAAACCTCTCAGAGTAAAGCCAGCATTTATGATGTGATTGGATCTGCTGATGTAGCTGTGCATGAAAAGATTCAGAAGTTGCAAAGATATCTTACATATTGGGACATGGAACATATTAAGCATGAACCAAGGAAAGTTGGAGATGGTCAAGAATGAAATGGAACATGTACAACTTGATCTGTTGGGTGTCAGTGAACTGAAATGTACTGGCTTTGTGCACTTTGCATCTGATGATCATATGGTTTACTATGCTGGAAATGAAAGACAAAGAAACGGTGTTGCATTTATAGTTAAGAAACTTGCAAGAGCTGTAATGAAATACAATGCATTCAGTGAACGCTTAATTTCTATTAGTCTACGAGGAAAGCCCATCAACACAACTATAATTCAGGTATGTGTTCCAACAACAGCTGCAGAAGAGGAAGACGTTGATGAGTTCTATGAACAAGTACAAGCTGAAATTGACAGAACATTCAAACAGGATATCCTGATAGTCATGGATGACTGGAACGCAAAAATTGGCAACAAATAAGAAGGCAAAGTGGTTGAAAAATATGGACTTGGCAACAGAAATGGAGCTGGAGAAAGACTGATAGAATTATATAAGACCAATGATCTATTGATCTCGAACACCTTCTTCTAGCAACACAAGTGCTGAATGTACATGTGGACTTCATCCAATGGATTGTACAGAAATCAAATTGACTACATCTGTAGAAGACAATGATGGAAAAGCTTGATAGCTCCAGGTTTTGTCTTTGTTGATGTTGACTGTGGTACAGATCACCAACTACTAGTAGGCAAACTCGAGCTAAAGTTGAAAAAGAGCAAGCCATTCATTAATGTAGCAAAATATGACCTTGAGAATATACCATTGGAATTTAAAGACTGCCTGAGAAATTGTTTTACTGCTTTAGATACAAACGACAGAGTTCCAGAAGAGTTATGGGATAACATAAAGAAATTGACAGTAAAAAAGATAGAGAAAATTGATGCCTTTGAAATATGGTGCTGGTGACCAGGGCGGCTCTATAATGAGGCCAAGTGAGGCGGTGGCCTCAAGCGGCAACTTTTTGGGGGCGGCAAAAATTGCCCCTAAAAAGCCTGCCTCACTCGGCCTTCAAAAAAAAAAGGAAGAGTTTTGGCTGCTGAAGCTGCTGCTGCTGCGGCGGCGGCAGGAAGTGCCCCGCGGCCTCCCCTGCAGAGCCCTCCTCTCTTCCTCAGCGCGGCTTTACAGAGCTTAAGCTTATAGAAAAAAAAAAGTCTACGTCCCTTGCATATGTGCATATATGGCGCATCTTTGAGGACGGGTGCTCGCGGAGGCACGCTCACGCGACAACAGTGTCAATTCCCTTGGTATTAAGTTTTCTGCAGGACGGGTTTAGTAAAGGCCAGGTCCTGGAGAGTTCAGTTAACAGTTCTGTCCTTCTATAGGGGCAAAGGACAGGGAGTGGCTCTCATGCACAGGTCGATGTGCTATGCTTTCTTAGGCGGTTACCAGACTGTAGCCCTCTCGTAGGATATTAATTCCACCGGGGAAGCTCAAGTTGGTTTTAGGAGCGTTAGCTAGCGCGCCATTGGGGCCCTTGCAACAGGCATAGGTTAAGGGTTTTGCCTTGAAGGCGGTATGTTTGATGGTCATGTGTTCGGCGAGGCACTTTTCGGAGTTGCAGGCATTGTCCTGTCAGGAATCGTTTTTTGTCTGTCTCCAGACAGAAGGTGGCCTGGCGGCTGGTTCCATTGTTGTTGTCAAAGGTGGTTTCTATGTTGACCTAATAAAATAGTCTGTCTTCCAGCGCTAGGTGCGGTGGAGGGGAGCATATTGAACCATAGCTTGCGCTGTTTGGACGTCAAGAGAGCACTGTGGCAGTGTTTAAAGGTTTCAGAAACTTTCGCAAGGCGGATCGTTTCTCTTCAGGGGTTCGGAGGGCCCCGCAAAGGGAAGCGGCAGCGAAGGAGTCCATTTCTGGATGGTTTGGAGCGGCGAGTGCGTCGGCTTATCTTCTACAGGACCGTACAGTCCCAGGGAGCTTACGAGCTCACTCTACCAGTGTGCAAGCATCTTCTTGGACGGAGCACAGTTTGGTTCCGCCAGTGGACATCTGTAGGGAGGCCTCTTGGTTGTCTCTCCATACTTTCAGTAAGCACTACTGCCTAGATGTTCTGGCGGCTAAGGATGCCGTTTTCAGGGAGTCGGTGTCTACCTCCGGCTGGAAAGGTCCCTCCCAATGATTACTGCTCTGATACATCACAGAGGTTGAGGACTAAACTGGAGGAACGATAAGGAAATAGGAATTACACTTACCTGGTAATTGTGGTTCCTTGAGTGACTCCAGTTTAGTCCTCATTCCTGCCCGGGGATGGGGTCTTAGCAGTGGTCTTTCTGTTGGGGGAAGTGCAAGGTTAAAAGTGGATATAGGCCTTCATTGGTGTTCAGTAATTTTGATGCTTCCATTTGTTTTGCACTATATTGTTATATTATATTATGATATTGTTATATATATTGCTATATTGCTCTGGATTGTTTAGGGCTAGGCATTCGACGGAAAGGAGAGCATGCAGGAAGCAGTCCCTTTCCTTCTGGAAGGGGAGTAGTAGGTAGAAAGGTTATGTCCTGCGTGCCCTTGAATATAATGTTAAGTTTAAAAAAAAAAAGTTACTGATTTTTTGCTCTTTTGAGTCTGCTTTGTCAGTAGTTCACTGGGGGCTGATGGGAGAGACCAGCAGGCTATATCCGGTGATGTCATGAGTTTGACATGCCCAGTCTCCAAGCTGCAGGAGGAGGTTCACTGCCCATGAAGTGGCCCTGTGGTTATTTCTTCCCTGACTTGCAGAGATCAATCTGAAGATAACTCAGTCGGGTTTGGGGCCATGTGGGATGTATGTTTGACATCAGTGTTTTCCTGTCTTCCCTAACTGCCAGTGTGCATTGTCTGTGCTTCCCATGCTTTGCTACATTATCCCCATGCCTTCCCTAGTGTGCATTAGTAGCTTGTGAAGTTTACGTGCGGTCCACTCTGTTCAGCTTTCTGTGTGCTGTCTGTATGCGCATGGTTCTGGCCTGTGCGGCGCAAGCACGCATGTCCTGTCCATACGGTCTTAGCCATCAGGACAGAAGAGGGAGATCCTGCCCTCCGGGTTGTCATCCTCCAGAGTTCTTCTTATTTCTACAACAAGTTTGGGCTTTCTGGTGTGGTGCCACAGACCCAGGAGCTTCCGGGTCCTCTTGATCTCTTTCTGTCTGGCTCAGTCCCTGCCTTCTAAATGCTCCCGCTGAAAATTGGAGTCAGGAGATTTGGGTTAGGTGTCCTTGGGTCAGGACTAGGAGTTTAGTCCCGCCACATCTGAAGCTGATATCAATTTGGAGGACAGTTGGTCCTCCCACTCTGAAGATCAAGAGACTGGTAGTATTCACCTTTTTGAGAAGGATGAGTTGGCAGTCCTGATTGCTCAGGTGTCTTTAGCCACAGGAGGGTCGACCAAATTTAGGGCATAACAAGAGCCACAGATCTACCTCTTACAGGGGATTCAGAAGTCTAAGAACCTTTTCTGGAAGTTAGCAATAATATGATCTGCTTGGAGCGGGCCTTGCCCATCTCCCCAGTGAAGGAACTGAAAGTTTGCAGGAATCTCTTATGCCCTTTCTTAGGATAAGCATGTTGAATGATTTAACATGCTGAAAGTGGAAACACAGGTTACAGCAGTTATGAAGAAGACCACCATTCTTTTGGAGGGTGGAATGACTCTGAAGAACCCTTGGATCATAAGGTGGACTATATTTTGAGGAATCAGTTTAGTCTCCACTTTTATCCTTCAGTTGGCAGTAGAGTGGGTCTGATTAATCTGGTCCCGCTCCAATGGATTCAGTTTCTTATGTTAGAAGATGATATGCTCCTCTTTAGTCAGCTATGGCTTTTTTGTCTGACTGTGTATAATAACATGAGGGGATATGAGACACATACACTAATACTTACAGGGAACATGGGCAATTGAGGGTTAAGTGGCTTGCCCAAGACCACAAGGAGCACCTGTGGGACTAGAAACGCCAGTTCTTCCGGCCCAAGGTTGCTGTCCTCTAGTGGGATTTGAACCCCTGACCTTCCGGCCTGAGGTAACTTGCCCCAACCACTAGGCCACTCCTCCCTAACTTAGGCCACTCCTCTTGTGCATGTAGCAGTTAAAGAGAGTGCACTGTCAACTGTGGCATGATGCCAGATATGGCTCTGCCATTGAGCGGTGGATTCATCCTCCAAGTCCCTGTTAACTCAGCTAGTTTTTAAAGGGAAGCTTTTGTTTGGCGTGGACTTGGAGAAGCTGGTTAAGGACTTGGACAAGTCCAGTCCTCACCACCTTCGGGAGGTGTAGGGTATGCCTTTGTTCATTTAGCTCACTATTCGAATGCCTGGGGCTCCCAGGATTTCTGCAGATATTGCTCTGTAAAGTCTTCCTTCTCTTCATTTTCTGGTTTCTGGCCTTGGGCTCAGCTCTTTTGTGGACCATGTGGGCCCTGTGACTCCAGCATCCATAGAGGTACCTCATCCCATTCAGCACAAAGACGGCTTAGGGGCCCATTCTAGGTCGGTTCTAGTGGGCAGCAGGCTCCTCCTTTTCTTCCAGGAGTGGGCCCAGATCATCAAGGATCTCTGGGTGATAGACACCATTTAGCACAGCTATGTTTTAGAATGCATAGAGTCTATTCCGGATGCCTTTGTTGTCTCACCTTGTGGTTCTGCTGCCAAGAGAGCTGCAGTTCAGTGTACCCTAGACAAACAGCTACGTCTATAGGTGGTGGTTCCCATTTTCCTGGCCAGCTGGGGCCAGGGTCGATACTCCATATACTTTGTGATGCCAAAGGAGGACAGTTGCTTTCAACCAGTCCTCTATCTCAAGGAAGTCCATGTTCATCTGCGCACCTTTCACTTCCATGTGGCGACCCTGTGGTCAGTGATTCAGGTGGTACGCTGTGGAGAGTTCCTCACATCTCTGGATCTAACTGAGACTTATTTCCACATTCCTATTTGGGAGGATCAGCAGTGCTTCCTTCATTTCTCCTTTCTTGGCTCTCATCAGTTTGCTGCTGTCCTCTTTGGCCTCTCCACCATCCCCAGGATGTTCTCCAAAGTGATGGTGGTAGTGGCTGCTATGCAGAGGTGCCAGGGGATCTGTGTATACCCATATCTGGACAACTGGCTCAAGTCTGTCCAAAGCAGCTCTGGTTTCGGCCCAGGTGGTGCAGTTCTAGAGAGCTTGGTTGGGTGATTAAATTGAAGAAAGTGCCACTTGGTGACCTATCTTATGTTCTTATGGTGCCTTCCCAATCACTGGCATATCTGTGAGCATCATATGATACTCGGATATGCAAGGTCTTCCTTCTCTATGAAAAGGTGATCAAGTTGCTGGCCCAGTTGGAAGTCTTCCGATCTCAGCAAGCTCCCACTTTGGAATTATCTTCAACTTCTTAGCTTGATGGCAGCAGCAGCCGACATTCGAACCAATGCAGAAAACTAACAGAGTCTTTACGCACAGATAACGTCACTTTTAAGCACACTTACTGCTACTGCCAAATGCAAGAGAAAGATGGATGCGCGCGTAAACCGCAAAGAAAAAGCTAGCGCACCATTAATGCCAAGAGTATTTAAATGTACGTAAATTATAGACAAATGAGCTGCACATAATAAGATGGTATGCTAATATTTGCTGCGCCCAGTGTAGAGAAACACATAGAGGATTTCACATTCAGCCTTAGCACCAGTATCTTAATGCCTGGGACTGAAGTGGTTTAAACATCTAACACGTGCCCCTGACAGTGTTTTGTTGGCATTGGGTGCTTTCCCCAATGCCTGGATCATCTGAGGAGAAATGTCAAAGATGATTCAGGCATTGGGAAAAGCCCCTGATGCTATCAAAATACTGTTGAGGGCTGGTGCCTTTGACAGAAATCGAATCCCTGGTGGCCCAGCGGCCCTGGACCCCTCACCCCCCTTTCCACTTCTTGCTATCTATACAAATGAGCAAGAGTGCTGCTCACGTGCTCCTGCTCTTGCCCTATCTTGAAAAATGGTGCCTGGCCCCATGCAGTGCATCGTGGGATGCACCGGGTGAGATTAGACTGCCATATAAGGTAGAATATGAGGGGTTCAGGGCCACCAGGTACATTTTCAGTTGGGAGAGGTTGGGGGTTCAGGGCTGCTGGGCCACCAGGGATTCGCTTTCTATCGGCGGCACCAGCCCCCAACAGTATTTTGATGGCATCGGGGGCTTTCCTCAATGCCTGGATCATCTGAAGGGAGTTTGACATTTCCCCTCAGATGATCCAGGCATCAGAGAAAACCCATGATGCCATCAAAATACTGTCTGGGCTCATATGCAAATTAGCCATGTGGTGTCCCTGTTTCTCTAGGAACAAGCAGGAAGTCAGTCCTCACATGTGGGTGATGTCTGTGCTGACGGAGCACCGTGTGGACCATTTCCCAAGCTTTCAAAGAAGGCCTTTGGGATATGCTACCAAACATACATCGTCCCCTTCCCGCCCAAGGGTGCCATCTTGCTCAGTCTCTTTTTTTCTGCGTAGCCCAAAAGGCATAGGTCCAATTTCCCTGGAAAAAATTCATTGCTATATCCTTAAAAAAATATATATAGCTGTTCCCAGTTTGCGTACAGGCTCCTCTTCCTGCCTCGAGCTGGTTCTGGCCCCAGCTCTGTTCTTGCCGCCTTTCGCCCTTTTTTGATAGAGGTTTGCTTCGACCAGCATTGGTGCCTTTTTACGCCCAGGGGTTATCAATCCCAGCCAGGTGTTTACCCACCAGTGACCGCTGCAGTCAAACTGTCTGTCACAGACACCCATAACTGCTGCCTGGGACCGGACCATGATAACACCACCTACCACCTGCAACCTGTGCCAGGCCATGATGCCGAAAACCAATAAGAAGAGGTCAGAGTTGCAGTAGAAACTGTTCCCCAGGTCCGACTTGGTACTGGCCTCCCCGATGTAGAGCTCCAAGCCCAGCACTTTCCTTTCTGAACACACTACTAAGACGCTTATCCACTCCTTAATCACCTCCCATCTTGACTACTGTAACCTACTCCTTGCTGGTCTCCCTTTGAATCTTCTCTCCCCCCCCTTCAATCTGATCAACACTCTGCTGCGCGGCTAATCTTCTGCCAGCCTCGTCATGCCCATATTATCCCTTTTCTCAAGTCACTTCATTGGCTCCATATCCGTTTCCGCATCCAGTTCAAACTTCTCCTACTGACTTATAAATGCATTCACACTGCAGCTCCTCACTACCTTTCTTCTCTTATCTTTCCTTACACCCCCCCTCCCCTCAGGAACTCTGCTCTTCTGGCACATTGCTTCTATCTGTGCTCTTCTCTTCTATTGTTAACTCCAGACTTCGCTCCTTTCATCTTGCTGCACCTTACGCCTGGAACAAACTACCTATGTCTGTATGCCAGGCACCTTCTCTGACCCTTTTCAAATCCAGGCTGAAAACTCACCTCTTCGCTGTTGCTTTTGGATCTTGACTCACCTGATCAAATTGTTTCTTTACCTTTCCCCCTTGTTTTATCCCTGTCTACACCTTCTGTGTTGTCTGTCTTGACTAGATTGTAAGCTCTGATGAGCAGGAACTGTCTCTTACATGTCTGTGCAGTGCTGTGTACAACTTGTAGCACTATACAAATGCTCAGTAGTAGTAGAGAGGGCTGAGTGTCCTCAGAGTCCTGTGGTGGTGGCTCATCCAAACAGACCTCAGACCCAGAGTGAAAAAAGAAAAAATCCTTGAAGTCCATCAAGGTTCTGCCGGAGAAACTGGGAAAGACCGCCTTCAAGGACTCGGGTGACTCTGAGAAACGTCCCACCAAGGTTCTAAGGAAAGATGCCTCAACCGGCAGAGACCGTGCAAGGGTCCTCAAGGCCATAGTCCTCATCGCAGACACACTCGCAAGAGTGCTGGCGCCGGGTCAAAGATCCTCTGTGCCTATTCCAAAAGCTACGGAGCCTTCTGGTTTGGAATCCAGAATGGCAGCCATGGAGCAGAACATCACTGCTATCCTGGCCATGCAGCAGACAATGATGGCAGGTTTGTCTGCATTATCTGCCCCAACGATTGGGCCCCTGACTGCAGGAGCGTCCCTGGTCATCAAGTCAAGCTCTGAGCGCCACCAACCTCTGGTAAGCCTTCGGCCCTGGTCAAGGTCTCTGTCCTGTTCATTGGGAATCTGGTCCTCCTTGGCAAGTTTCCGGGACTCGGATCTCAGGAGGGCCTCGACCCTTTGGAGCGGGCCTCGAGCGAAGGAGTTGCAGAGCCTTGGACTCGTCGTTCCCCCTCGACAAAGTGGGACACCGACAAGGACTCCCCGGAAACTAGACGGCACAGAGATGTCCCCTCAGACCAATCTCCCCCAGTGCCCTGGCACCATTCTCCTCTGGGCCATGACATTGTCAGGGATATGGCCAGGGCCCCCTCAGTTCAGATCGAAGTGGAGGAGGACCCACGCACTGAGGAGCTGGAGATCCTCCAGTTCGAATCTCCATCCAAGGAAACACTCACGGTGCCAGTGCAGCTGATCCTCAAGCGGCTACTGCTGCAAATGTGGGATATCTCGATGTCAGTGCCAGTGGTCAGCCGACGCCATATACCGCATCAGGAAGGGGCCAGGGTTCCACAAGCCCCAACTCCCACATAACTCCATGGTTGTCAAGTCAACCATGCAAAAACTCAAAAAACAGAAGATTTACTCTTCTGTACCCCCTGGCAAGGATACTAGAGCCCTTGACGCCCTCTGGTGCAAGTGTTACCAGGGCTCGATGCTGGGATGCCGAATCCGGGCCTATGAACAATACATAAGCAAGTATTTGAAGGCTCTGACACAGGAGGAGTTTGGGTTCTCGGCAGGGCTGGCCGGGGAATTTCTCAATTGGTTCCGAGCCCTGACCACCTGGATTAAAGACGGCTCTGTTTCTCTCCTGGGTGGCCTACGATGGGTTTGAATCAGCGGCTTGAGTAGCAGCGGCTGGCATCAGGGCTCAATGCCAGGCCTGGCTACAGTCCTCAGACCTCGAGCAGTGGGTCCAGGACAGGCTGCTTGACATCCACTGCATTGGTGAGAACTTGTTCGGCAAACCTATGGCCGAAAAGGTGGCCGAGATAGAAGCTGAAATGGTGACCTGACAGAGGCTCTCAAAGAAGACCTCTTCCTTCATCCGCAAGAAACCCTTCCTTCCCCTGTGACCAAGTGAACTTGCTTCCAGCAGAGTCACCGATACCCATCCTCCTTGGGCCAGCAACAGGGTTCTCACACTAAGGGGCAGGGCCAAGGAACTCAGAAGCCCAAGGCTCAGAAGCCCCAAGTCCCCAGCTCTAGCCCAACTAGGGGGGAACATTTGACTCCCAGTGCAGGGTCTCCCCTCCCCCGGGAGACACTAACCAGCCCACAGGGGGATGCCTGGCACTCGTTGCCCACAGGTGGGCTAAGGTCACCTTAGACAGGTGGATGCTGCAGGTGGTAAAGGAGGGATACGTCCTACACTTACAGCAAGTACCGTCCAGGTTATTTCCAGGAGAGCCAGTATAGCCTCTCCTTCACCAGACCCTTCTGTTCTCAGAGCTCGCAGATCTGCTCAGGGACAATGCTATGGAGCCCGTCCCCAGGCATCTGTGGGGGAAGAGCTTCTACTCGAGGTACTTCCTTGCCCCCAAAAGAACAGGAGGCCTCAGGCCCCTACTAGACCAGCGAAACTTGAACAAGTTTCTGGTGAGGGAAAAGTTCAAGATGCTCTCCCTTGGAAAACTGCTGCACTACCTCCAACAGGGAGATCGGCTGTGTTCCTTGGATCTGAAAGATGCGTATGTGCACATTCTTATTCGCACCCCCCCCCCCCCACCACAGGTAGCACCTATGGTTTATGGTGGGAGGAGTGCTGCCCTTCAACCTGGCCTCCTCGCCAAGGATCTTTACCAAGTGCTTAGCAATGGTAGCCGCCCACTTGCGTTTGCAAGGGGCTTTTGTCTTCCCCTATCTGGACGACTGGTAATCAGGGGCAGTACGGCCTTAGATCAGGCAGGCCACAGAGCATACAACCCTTCTGCTACAGCACCTAGGGTTTATCAACTACCCCAAATCCCATCTCGCTCCAACCCAAAGTCTGGTGTTCATAGGGGCGATGCCTACAGTTCAAGGCTGTCCTCAAAAGGGAAAGGGCAGACAGCCTCATGCAGCTGGCAGGAGAGGTACAATGCCGCTTGTCGGTACTGACTTGCCTCCTCCACCTGTTGGGCCACATGGCCTCAATGGTCCATGTCACACTGCTAGCCCGCCTACACATGCGGACAGCCAAATGGTGCCTCAGTGCTAAGTCGACTCAAGCCAAGGGCAGACTACAGAACAGTGTCAGTGTCACCTGCCAATTGGCGGAATCCCTCACATGGTGGCAAAACCTGCACCACCTACAGGCAGGCATGCCATTCCAGGTATCCGCAGCACAGAGGACCCTGACAACGGATGCCTCCCTCCTGGGTTGGGGAGCACATTGCGGGGACCGCACGCAAGGCAGCTGGTCCCAGGAGGAGTTGCTCTTGCAGATCAGTCTCCTCGAGCTCAGTGCAATCTTCCTGGCACTGTGAGCGTTCCATCACCATCTGTGGCACCAACCTGTACTGATCCAGATGGACAACCAGGTGGCCATGTTTTATTTCAACAAGCAGGAGGACATGGGCTTGTACTCCCTCTGCCAGGAGGCGGTGGCCTTCCTCTCCTTTGCAGTGTGCAACATGCTCCTGTGAGCGGTGTACCTGCCAGACCAGGACAACTGCTTAGCAGACAGAGTAGAGTCCTGCATCCACAGGAGTGGTGCTTGAATCCCAGGGTAACAAAGCAACTCTTCCACCACTGGGGCAGGCCCGTGGTAGGTCTTTTTGCCTCCCTGACTCTTCTGCTCATGTCAACTGCACCCGGGGAGAGTGAAGGCAGATGCCTTCCTAATCTCGTGGTCGGAGGTCCTACTATATGCATTCCCACCAGTCCCCAAGGCCCTCTGCAAGGTCCAGAACGAGGGAGTGTTAGTCATACTTATTGCACCCAGGTGGCCCAGGCAAGTCCGTTTTCCCTCTGCTGCTATTCCTGTCAGTGGCACTACCAATCCCAATGGACTGAGCCCCGGACCCTCTGTCCCAGGAGGAGAGCTCCCTTCTGCACCCCAACCTGGAGTCTCTAATGCTAATGGCGTGGCTGCTGAAAGGGTAGCGCTGGCCCCTTTCAACCTTCCAAGGGACATTGAGGAGTTCCTACTGATCTCTCAAACCCTCGCCCAGGCAAGTTTACGCCATCAGGTGGAGAAGGTTCTCTGTCCAGCATGCGGAGAAGTTGGAGAGTGTCTTATCCTGCCATGTGCAACTGGTTCTTCAGTACCTACAGCACCTGTCGCAAGCCTGGCTGAAATCCAACTCTGTGAGGGTGAACCTAAGTGCCATTGCAACGCACCACTGCCCTATTGAGGGAAAACCCCTCTCTAGCCTGCCCTTGGTCTCTAGATTCCTCCGGGGCCTCCTGTTGTCCAACCCCCCCCCCCCCCCCTGCATCAGAATGGGACCTCAACGTGGTGCTCTCCCAGTTCACTAAACCACTGTTTGAGCCCCTAGCCACTTGCTACCTGAGATACCTGTCTTGGTAAGTGACCTTCCTGGGGCCCTCATATCCGCTCAGAGGGTGAGTGAACTCCAGGCCCTGGTGGCAGACCCACTAAATACGAGGTTCTATAAAAACAGGGTGGTGCTCCACACACACCCTAAATTCCTCCCGAAGGTGGTATCTCCTTTCTACCTCAACCAAGAGGTGGTCCTTCTCACTTTATTCCCGCGGCCTCATGCTGACAGGGAGGAATTAATACTTCATAAACTAGACTGCAAGCGGGCCCTGTCCTTCTACTTGCAATGGACTCGGGCCCATCGGAAAGCTCCTCAGCTTTTTGTCTCTTATGACCCCAGCAGATTGGGGTCCGCTTGGGTGGCAGACTGTATTGCTATCGCTTATGAGCAAGCTGGCCTTTCCCTTGAGCACCGGATCACAGCGCATCGCATGAGGGTGATAGCCGCATCAGCAGCCAACCTTCGCTCAGTGCCGGTGACTGATATCTGCAAGGCTGCAACATGGTCTTCAACTCATACGTTCGCAGCTCACTACTGCCTGGAGAGTGAGTCCTTCAGGAAAACTGCCTTTGGCCAGGTAGTACTCCGTAATATTCTCGGGGTGTAGGCAACACCTGCCCTCCGACCCTTTTGTGTTCAGGCTACCAGAGTAATAGTGTCGCTGGACGCTAAGGTCTTGCAGAGTCTCTCAGGGAGGACTTACCTTCTGAGTCCCCACTCATGGCTTACCCGATTGATCGCCATTGGTGCTGTCTTTGTTCGGTCCTCGCAACCTGGAACTGGGGAGTCCCATATGAAGGACTGCAAAAGGGGACTGCTACTTCTTGAGAGAGATCTGCAATTGTAAGCATTACTTCTGGAAATTTTTCTAAATCTTGAGGGAAAAGGTATTCTTTAGATTAAAGCTGATTAATCTGTGAACCCAATGTATTTGTTAAATCAGTCAGGGCCTAGTAGCAGCAAAGAGTTTTCAGTTTAAATTTAAAACAGAGGAGAGCTTTCTGGTTAAATTTAGAACCCAGCAGGGAGCTTCCAATTTAAATTTAATACTCAGTCAGGGCCCAGTTTAAGTTTAAAACACAGAGGAGAGCTTTCTGGTTAGATTTAGAATCCAGGACTCCCTTTATCCAAGCAAGGGCTGTGGGACTCCCGCCTGGAGATTGGTCACAGATTACCTTAGAAGCAAAAGACAGGGTACTGTGTAGCAGCCAGCTTTTAAGAAGTCTTTTTTCCCTCCCTCTCTCCTCAACACCCAACCACTCCTGGGATAATCGTAGCTTTATAGGTGCTTAAACATCTTAAAGGAAAGAAGGTGCCATATTCACTCTCAAGTGCAGCTGTTTTATTCTCATCAGCATATATTAAGGACCTGAGATTCATTAAATTTCAGGTGAACAAGTACATTAAAAGTATTAGTTCTCTGGGAACAAGCAGCAAGTCAGCCCTCACATATGGGTGACGTCGGTGCCGACAGAGCCCTCGTGCGGAGCAAATCCCCAATTTTCAGAGAAAGCCTTTGGGAATTACATCACGCATGCGCGGTCCCCTTCCCACCCAAGGGTGCCAACTTGCTCAGTCTCCTTTTTTCCACGGAGCTCTCTGGACGTGGTCCAACCGTCGCCGTGGAAAAAGCTTTAAAAAGTTAGAATTTCACTTTCTTTCCTTATCGGATCGACAACGGTTCCCCTTCCAGCCTTCGGCTCGGTACACCGGTATCGAGTCCGGACTGTTTTTTTGTTTTTTGTCCTTTGTGAGTAGCGTTTGCACACTTTTTATTTTTATTTTTCACTGGCAGCCTGGGTCTTCGACCTCGCAGGGGCCCTTTTTCCCCCGATGGCTGCCAGCGGGTTTAAGAAATGTGATCGGTGTGCTAAACTAATAGAAACATAGAAAAATGATGACAGAAAAAGACCACATGGCCTATCTAGTCTGCCCTTCCATATCAACAACTACAACAGTCCCCTTTTTTCCTTTAGAGATCCTCTGTGTTTGTCCCATGCTTTTTTGAATCCAGATATTGTCCTCGTCTCTACCACCTCCACTGGGAGACTATTCCACGGATCCACCACTCATTCCGTAAAGAAATATTTCCGCATATCACTCCTGAATCTATCCCCTTTCACCCTCATCCCATGTCCCCTTGTACTTGCTTTCAATTGAAAGAGGCTCTACTCCTGTGCATTTTGTGCCATGGAGGTATTTAAACGTCTCAATCATATCACCTCTATCCCGCCTTTCCTCTGTGTACATATTAAGATCCTTAAGTCTGTCCTCATATACTTTATAATGAAGACTACTAACCATTTTAGTAGCCACCCTCTGTAATGACTCCATTGTTTTTATATCCTTTTGAAGGTGCGGTCTCCAGAATTGCACACTATATTCCAAATGAGGTCGCACCAAAGACTTATACAGAGGCACTATTCACCTCCTTTTTTCTGCTAGCCATTCCTCTCCGTATACACCCAAGCATCCTTCTAGCATTTGCTGTCGCCTTTTCTACCTGTTTAGCCACTTTAAGATCATCAGAAACAACCACGCCTTGGTCCCGCTCTTCTTTAGTGAATAAAAGTACTTCACCTCCTATACTATATTGCTCCCTTGGATTGCTGCAGCCCTCTCTCACCGATACACATGACTGCTGTCTCCGGTGCCTCGGGCCTGACCACAACCCAAAGGTCTGTGGCCCATGTAGGAAGATGGTCCTCGAAGGCCCTGAGAAGCTGCTAGCAGCAGCATCATAGGATTTTTCCTGAGTCCATTCCTTTGCGTGCCCGGACCGCGTCTGAGGCCTCTACGTCTTGGGGGGGGGGGGGGGGAACACTACAAACCTGAGCATCGTAGCGGTTCCTCAGAGAGGGGGGTCTCCCTCGTGGGAACATCAGAGGAACAAAAATCCTCAAAGGTGGTGGTGTTGGATGGCTCTGAACAGCCTGGTCCCTCCTGGGACCGGTTGCGGAGCCCAGAGCACCGGCCCGGATCCTCGGAGATGGAGCGGCCAGTGAAGCTTCCTCGACGGGAATTGGAGCAGCTGAGGCAGGTAACAATTGTCCTCGTCGACTCCCCTCCAGGGGAACCAGTGTCGGGCCCGACAGCATTGGGACCCGACCTGGTGGCTGCAGAGCCTTCTGATCTCGGTCTCAGAATGGCGGCCCTTGAGCACAGTATGTCTGCCTTCATGCATCAGCAGTGGGTGCTGATTGCCGGTCTGACCGGTCCTTCCGCCCCGACCACCGGGCCACCGACGTCTAAGTCGACCCCGGAGGCTGAGCCGATCCTCGAGACCATGTGGACTTGAGTCGATTCTCGGCCAAGGGCTTCCCGCTCGGGGCCGAGGTCATCGTCGCCGTTGGTGCCACCGATGTCGGGGCCTTCGATGCCAGAGCCAATCGATTTCTCCTCAGAGGCATCAGGATGGGAGAGAAGAAGGAAGAGTCCCCAGACACCTGTCGGCACAGGGACACCCCATCCGATTCCCTGGTGTCCGAACCTCAGAGAAGGTCCCCCCTGGAGGACACTAGGTTCTGGGACTTTGTGAGTGACATGTCAAAGGCTTTGGCATTCCCCGCGGAGTCCGAGGAGAATCCTCAAGCCGAAGAGCTCAAGATCCTGCAGTATGACTCTCCCGCTTGGGAGGCCCTTACTGTACCCGTGCCTTCGATCCTGGAACGACTGATGCTCCACATGTGGGAGACATCGGCGCCGGTGATCAGCAAACAGATCGACTCAATGTGTATCGAGTCCGTAAGAGCCCTGGATTTCAAAAGGCACAATTGCCACACAACTCCATGGTTGTGGAATCAGCCATGCGCAGGTTGAAGAGCCAGAAGACGCACTCCATTGTGCCCCCTGGCAGGGAGGCCCGCAACTTGGACGCCCTTGGCAAGAAGTGCTTCCAGGGTTCCATGCTGACATGTCAAATCCAGGCCTACCAGCTGTACATGGGCATGTACCTGCGAGACCTAGTAAAGGATCTCGCCGGATTCTCGGCTGGTCTCTCCGAGGGACCTTTGCAGTGCTTCAAGAGCCTGTCCACCGAAGTCCGTGAGTGCTCGAAATTCATGAATTGAGCGGCCTATGACTGGTTCGAGTCGGCGGCCCGAGTAGCACCGGCGGGCATCGGTGCACGCCGCCAAGTATGGCTAAAGTCGTCGGACCTTGATCAATGGGTACAGGACAAATTGGTTGATGTCCCATGCTGGGGGGAGAACCTCTTTGGCAAACGCATGACCGACAAGGCTGCAGAAATAGTCCAAGTACATGACCAGGACATGGCTGTCAAAGAGGACCTCTGCCCCTTCTCGAAAGAAGGGCTCGGGTAAGAAGCCCTTTTACCCGAGGAAGGGTGCTTATCAAAGCTACCCCCCATTTCAGGCATCCCTGGCTCCCCAACAGGGGCAGCAGGCCAATGGACAGGGGCTTGGCCCACGTAAGCAGAAAGCCCCAAACCTTAGGCACTGGCTCTGGCCCAGCCTGGTAATGGCTTTTGACTCTCACAGCATGGCCCCTCTCCCCACAGGGGACAGGCAATGCACAGGAGGGAGGCTTGCCTGTATGCCCACAGATGGACAGCCATTTCCACCGATGCCTGGGTCCTGCAGATAGTCCATCAGGGCTGTCTTCTTCATTTGACCCAGGTACCTCCTCCTCATTTTCCAGGAGAGCCCCTCAGGTCTCCCCTTCACCGGAACCTTCTTCTGAAGGAGTTAGCAGGTCTTCTCTAGGATCAGGCGGTAGAACCGGTGCCCCACGATCTACAGGCAAGGGCTTCTATTCCAGGTGCTTTCTGGTACCAAAAAGGACAGGAGGCCTCAGACCCATCCTTGACCTGCGCAACTTTAAACAAATTCCTGGTGAGGGAGAAGTTCAAGATGCTTTCACTTGGAATATTGCTGCCTTACCTCTGCCAGGGAGACGGCTATTCTCCTTAGATCTAAAGGATGCGTATACACACATCCTAATACACCCAGACCACAGAAATATCTGCGCTTTGTGGTGGGAGGCAATCACTACCGGTACAGGTTACTTCCCTTTGGCCTGGCTTCTGCCCCCAGGGTATTCACAAAATGCCTAGCGTTGGTGGCTGCCTACCTCATACTTCAAGGGGTCTTTGTCTTCCCCTACCTAGACGACTGGCTCATCAGAGCCACTTCAGCAAGAGAGGTCCATCAGGCCACATCCCGCACCATCCAGGTGCTCCAGCATCAGGGGTTTGTAATCAATCACCCCCAGGTCCAGCCTTGTTCCCACTCAACAACTAGAGTTCATTGGGGCAAGACTCGATACCCTTCAGGCAAGGACCTACCTGCCAACAGACAGGGCAAAGAGGCTTCTGGCCCTGGCACGCCAGGTGAGTCGCAGATCCCAAGGCACTTTCTGCGCCTCCTCGGGCACATGGCCTCCCACGGTCCATGTGACACCAGCTGCCCACCTCCCCGGTCTATGTGACACCAGATGACCGACTCCACATGCGAACTGCTCAGTGGTGCCTCAGAGACCAGTGGACACAGGCAACAGGCGGCCTCTGAGACAGTCACGGTATCCAGACTACTAGTACAGTCCCTGGACTGGTGGCTTCACCCATTCCACTTTGAAGCGGGGATGCCTTTCCAGGCTCCTCGGCACATGAGGATCTTGACCACGGATGCATCTCTGCTGGGCTGGGGAGCCTGTTTCCAGGGGCTTTGTACTCAGGGTGTGTGGTTTCCAAACGAGAGAACACAACAAATCAATTTCTTGGAGCTCTGTGCCATCCCCCTAGCTCTGGTAGTGTTCTGGTGAACTTTGGCTCACGATCCTGCCTTGGTACAGACAGATAACCAAGTAGTCATGTTCTACGTGAACAAACAGGGCTGCACGGGGTCCCGCCTACTGTGTCAGGAAACTCTGGATCTGTGCTCCTTTGCAGTCCGGTTTGGCATTGATCTGCGGGCAGTTTATCTGCCGGGCCAGGACAACTACTTAGCCAACAGGCTAAGCAGGATTCTCCAGCCCCACAAATGGCAGCTGGACAAGGGAGTAGTCTATTGGCTTTTTCAGACCTGGGGACAGCCAATAATGGACTTGTTTGCAAGTCTGGTCAGTCACCAGTTGCCCTGGTTCTGCTCCAGGCAGCCACACCCACACAGGGTGGCTGCCGACGCATTTCTCATATCATGGTCTGTGGGCCTCCTGTATGCTTTTCCTCCGATGCTTCTGGTAGCGAAGACTCTATTCAAGATCCTTCGAGACAACCCTGGTTTCTGCTTTTGCATCAGCTAGCGGTGGAGACCCTCATTCCCTTGGGGTCCTCTCCAAACCTCCTATCCCAGGAGGGGGGGGCACTCTCCTGCACCCCAATCTCAGCTCCCTCAACCTAATGGCATGGCTGCTGAAAGGGTAGTGCCCGCATCACTCCTCCTTCCTAAAGGAGGCTGTCAACTAGACGGACCTATGCCTTCAAGTGGCATAGGTTTGTGGCTTGCTGTGAGGAGCAGACTGTAAACCCCTTCTCCTGCCAGGTTGCAGTGGTCTTACAGCACCTTCTCCACCTTTCGGATTTGGGCCTTAAGTCCAACTCCATCAGAGTTCACCTCAGTGCCCTTGCAGCAAACCACTTCCCGGTGGAGGGAAAACCTCTCTGCACAACCTCTGGTTTCTAGGTTCTTGAGAGGCCTGCTTCTGCTGAAGCCTCCGGTCCGCCCTCCAGTGAGCGAATGGGATTTGAATGTGCTTTTAGGGCAACTTATTCATCCGCCTTTTGAGCAAATGGCAACCTGCCATCTATGCTACCTTTCTTGGAAGGTATTGTTCTTGGTGGCACTCACGTCGGCTCGGCGAGTGAGTGAGCTTCAGGTACTTGTGTCTGACAGGCCTTATACAAGGTTCTATAGGAACTGGGTGGTGCTCTGCACACACCCCAAGTTCCTTCCGAAAGTGGTCTCTTCGTTCCACCTCAACCAGGAGGTGGTGCTGCCTACCTTCTTTCCTAGGCCGCATGCCAGTCGGGCAGGGACAGTTCTGCATACCCTGGACTGTAAGAGGGCGTTGGCTTTCTATATTCAACATATGCAGGGCCAGAGAAGGGCTTCTCAGCTCTTCGTATCCTATGACCCCAGTAAGCTGGGGATGGCTGTTTCCAAGCGTACACTGTCCACTTGGGTGGTGGACTGTATTACCTGGGCATACAGGGCAGCCGAGCTTCCGTTGGAGGGTCGTGTTACTTCCCACCGGGTAAGGGCCATGGCGGCATCAGTGGCTCATATCCGCTGGCAGACATCTGCCAGACCGATACCTGGTCTTCGGGTCAGACTTTCGCTACCCATTATTGCCTGGATAAGGAGTCCCGATGGGATGGTGCTTTCAGCCAGGCTGTATTCCGTAACCTTTTTGAGGTCTAGGCAACTCCTGCCCTCCGACCCTTCTGCGTAAGGGCTACTGGAGTGCTACTCTGAGTTAGATTAGTATTGTGGCTGCTTGCGGCTCTCGTAGAGAGAGAGCCTATTTTTCAGCTGTGGGCTCTCAGTAGCCTATAGCTGGGGAGTCCCATATGTGAGGACTGATTTCCTGCTTGTTCCCGGAGAAAGCGTAGTTACTCACCTGTAACAGGTGTTCTCCCGGGACAGCAGGAATCAGTCCTCACGATCCTCCCCTTGGAGTTGCAGTCCTATTATATTTTGTTCTTTTTGCCGTCCCTTTAGTTATGTCATTTGACTGAGCAAGATGGCACCCTTGATGCAATTCCCAAAGGCTTTCTCTGAAAGCTGGGGATTTGCTCCACACGAGGGTGCCGTCGGCGCCGACGTCACCCATATGTGAGGATTGATTCCTGCTGTCCCCGGAGAACAGCTGGTATAGGTGAGTAACTACACTGTATAGTTTTATTAGTATAAGTATCCCCAGCAACCCTAAGTAAGTAAAGAACTTAAATATCTAAACACAACCTTCAAACGAAGATGCAGACAGCAGTCCATCCAGTTTGTGAGGGGTCTTACGTGTGCACAAGGTGCAAGGAGCTCTTTGCTCTCAGGGAACAAGTCCAAACTCTGGAGGCAAGAGTAGCAGACTTGGAAGACATAAGGAAGACAGAGAGGTACATAGATGAGACCTCCAGGGATATAGTCCTGAAGTCCCACCTCCAGTCTAGCAGCATCCCTGTTGCCATGGAGGAGAGAGGTCAGGTGACAGGAGAGCATCACCCTGGTGTGTCAGGAAGTAATCCTATAGCTAGGACCTGTCCCTCCAGGTGATGTAAAACCCTTCACACCGAGGAAGTTTCTCCAGGGCCATGTGTCCATGAGGGAAGGGTTAGGACAGCCGTTATAGTTGGTGATTCGATCATTAGGCATGTAGATAGCTGGGTGGCTGGTGGATGTGAGGATCGCTTGGTAACATGCCTGCCTGCTGCAAAGGTGGAGGACCTCAAGCGCCACCTAGATAAGGTCTTAGATAGTGCTGGGGAGGAGTCTGCTGTCTTGGTATATGTCGGTACCAATGACATAGGAGAATGTGGTAGGGAGGTTCTGGAGGCTAAATTTAGGCTTTTAGGTAGGAAGTTGAAATCCAGAACTTCCAGGGTAGCGTTCTCTGAAATGCTTCCTGTTCCATATGCAGGACCCAAAAGGTAGGCAGAGCTCCGGAGTCTCAATGCGTGGATGAGACAGTGGTGCAAGGATGAGGGTTTTGGATTTGTTAGGAACTGGGGAACATTCTGGGGAAAGGAGGGGCTCTTCCAAAGGGATGGGCTTCACCTTAACCGGGATGGAAACAGGCTGCTGGCATTAACCTTTAAAAAAGGAGATAGAGCAGCTTTTAAACTAGATAATAGGGGAAAGCCAACAGTCACCCAAGAGTTCATGGTTCGGAACAATGTATCCTTGAAGCATACTAGCAAAAAAATGAAGTTAGGGCACATCAGCAGAGAACTTCCAATAAAGACAAAGGTAGCCCAAATGCCCAGAGCTTAAAGATTCCAAATTACCCCTGCCTACCGATAACCAGATTAATATGAATAAAATTCAGTCTCTAAAATGCTTGTATGCAAACGCTAGAAGTCTAAAGAATAAGATGGGAAAGTTAGAATATATAGCACTAAATGAGAAGTTAGATATGATTGGTATCTCAGAGTCATGGTGTAAGGAGGAGAACCAGTGGGACACTGTGATACCTGGGTACAAACTATATCCTAATGATAGAGCTGATCAAATTGGTGGAGGGGTTGCACTCTTATGTTAGAGAGTGTCAGACGGCTGCCTAGGGTGAGAACTTACACAATCTTGACGATGCATATATTCATATGATTCTTGCAAGGTATTGTGGGTATTGTAGTTCATTCACTCCCAAACACAGCTGATGACAATAATTTGAGTTGTGAAACCAAGTGGTAAGATCAATAAAATACTTCTTTTATTGATGGGGTTTAATTCACCCAGCACATGTATGCTTGATAGCACTATAAATGAGGTTACTTGCTTGCAGTGTTTAAAATGGATAACAAAAAGTCACAAAGTAAACCAGAAACAACCTTCAGCTTGTCAGGCAATTAGCTAATGTTTTCTTAGCAAATAATTACCAAATACAAAGGCATAAGGAAAACAATAAACTTTGCTGGTTAGGTTAACTTCTGGTTATTTTCCACGCAGAACTCAGCAGTGATTCTCCCTTGCTCACACACACAATCAGGTGCAGCCCTAATTACTATCAATGGACCAGCTGAAAGCCTTTAGCTGGCTGGCTGCAACTGTGTGAGCCCAAATCCTGCTTTAAGAGTTGTTTGCAGTGGAAATAAAGAACAAAGTTAGGTTTCTTTGTGATGGCTGATGTGTTTGCTCATAGAAAACTAGCAATAGCATTTAGATAAAGAACAGTCCATGTAAATAGTTTCATCTGCTGTATTTCCCCCTGCATCAACAATCATAGGGTCAATATCATACATTGGCACAGATGAGTCTTTCATTAAGGCACTATCATGAGAATGCTTATTCCCTTGCTGCCATTCTCTATTATAGATAGGGTCTGGATCAGTGTTCATACCTGAGCCTCTCCTGCTATCATTATTTCTCTCTGTATAGCCTGGCCAATATGTAATCCAATTCTGATGTCCAGCCTTCCAATCTTGATCCCTGGACGCTGGATCTTCTCTCACATACCTTCTGGCCTTGGTCTGAAAGTCCCTTCCACATGCAGTCTTCTCTCTTCCAGGTAGCCACTGGTGATTCCTATCTCTGCCACTCCATTCCTCTGGCTGAATCCAGTCCAATGGACTCTGCTGGCTTTTGGAATACCTCCCAGTATGAGTACTGCCTTGGAATCTCCCAGACCTTCCAATGGCCTTTCTTCTCTTCCTTCCAGAGAGTTTCCTTCTCTCTCTATCTGCGTGGCTTTTGCTGAAGCTGTTCTTCCAACTGTTGCTGAAACTGGGCTGGAGCTTGTAGTAACTGTTATCTGAAGAATAAGCTCTATTCTTATCCTGTTCTAATGTGTGCTGCTCCCTAACACAGCGCAGCTGTGTTGAATCAGGCCCTGCCCTTTGAGATGAGTGCTTAGGGATTACCTCATAGCTCTCTTGATTGCACACACATTCTCTCACTTCAGCCCCTCTCATGGCTGCTGGAAACCTGGTGCATTCTGGGACTGGTAGTCTTTTATGTGAAAACTCTGTTTTCTCACTTCTACCAGAACTGACAGGTTGCTTGTTCAGAGTCACATCATCTTTTCTATAGCTCCTACCTGAGCTATGATAAGCTTCCTTATCACAAGAGGCATTGAGTCACAAAGGATTAAAGTTCTACAGGAAACAAAATTTGCTGTAGAATCTCTATGGATTGAAATTCCATGTAAAAATGGGACGGCGATGGCAGTGGGGTTGTACTATTGACCTGGCCAGAATGAAAAAATGCATGATGAAATGCTCAAAGAAATCAGGGAAGCTAACAAAAATTACAGAACAGTAATAATAATGGGCTATTTCAATTACCCCGATATTGATTGGGTCAGTGTCACGGAAGGACATGCTAGGGAGATAAAGTTTCTAGTCCCCCGAGGGAGTGGATAACATGAGGAAAGAGCTACAAAAACTGGAAGAATGGTCTAATGTTTGGCAATTACGATTTAATGCGAAAAAGTGCAGTGTCATGCACTTAGGTAGCAGAAATCCAAGGGAAATGTATGCAATAGTGGACGAGAGGTTGGTGTGCATGGTTCAGGAAAAAGACCTTGGTCTGATTATCTCTGATGATATCAAGGTGGCAAAACAGTGCGACAAGCCGGTGGCAAAAGCCAGGAGGATGTTGGGCTGCATACAAAGAGGGATTACCAGCAGAAAGGAAGAGGTACTTATGCCACTGTACAGGTTGCTGGTGAGGCCTCACCTGGAATACTGTGTTCAGTTTTGGAGATCATATCTTGCAAAAGATGTAAAAAGACTGGAAAGTGTTCAGAGGAAGGCGACCAAAATGATTTGGAGCCTGTGTAAGTAATCTTATGAGAAGAGACTTGAAGATCTAAACATGTACACTTTGGAGGAGAGGAGGGATAGGGGAGATATGATTCAGACCTTTAAATACTTAGAGGAACGATGAACAAACAAACCTCTTCCAAAGATAGGGAAGCTGCAAAACTAGAGGGCATAACATGAAGCTGCAAGGTGGAAAATTGAAAGGCAATGTCAGGAAATATTTTTTCACTGAAAGGGTGATGGGTGCTTGGAATGCTCTCCCGATGGAAGTGGTGGGGGCAAACACGGTGACGGAATTCAAAACAGCATGGGACAAGCACAGCGGACCCCCTTTACAGCAACAGGATAAAAACAAAATAAACTGAACCATCTAACTTCTCAACAAATAGGGGTGTCCTTCCTACATGGAGTGGTGGGTCCACCCCTAAACAAAGACATGGGGAGGGGTGACTTGCACAGAGCGTCAGCTGCACCTACTCTTGCCGTATTGCTGGGCAGACTGGATGGACCATGCTGGTCTTTATCTGCCATCATTTACTATGTTACTATATTACAGTGAAATAAATGACTGCTTCTTGGAGCAGCTGGTCCATGAACCGACCAGAGGGGAAGCCATTTTGGACTTAGTCCTTAGTGGAACACCAGATCTGATGCAAGAGGTAAGGGTGTTATTTATTTATTTATTTATTTATTTATTTAACAGCTTTTATATACCGCACTTTTGACATCAGCGCGGTTTACATTTTAACAAGTTTTGTACTTAAACATAAAAACAAATGTTAAGTTTACAGAGAACAGGGAATAAAAACATGGATAACAGGGATTAACAATTAACAGATATTTTCAATTATTTACAATAGGTTCTTGGGGCCACTTGGCAGTAGTGATCATAGTATGATCATGTTTGATTTAATTAATGGAGTAGGAATGGTAAGGAAATCCACATTACTACTTTTCAACTTTCAAAAGGGAGACTATGATTAAATGAGGAAAATAGTTAACAAAAAACTAAAAGGAGCAGTTGCAAAGGTTAAAGACTTAAAATCAAGCTTTGGTGGCGTTTAAAAATACTATCTTGGAAGCTGTATTCCACGCTTTAAGAAAAGTGGAAGGAAGTCCAAAAAACTGCCAGCATGGTTTCAAGGTGAGGTCAGAAAGGCTGTTGCCAAAAATGCATCTTTCAGGAAATGGAAAAAAGAGTCAAATGACAAAAACTGGAAACCGCACAAGCACTGGCAAGTTAAATGCAAGGCATTGATAAAGCTGGCAAAGAGAGAATTTCAGAAGAAACTTGCTACGGAAGCAAAAATGCATAATAAAGACTTTTTCAAGTACATTTGTAGCAAAAAAAACCTGTGAGAGTCAATTGGACCATTAGATGATAGAGGAGGGGTAAAAGGGGGCAGTAAGAAGGGACAAGGCTATAGCGGAAAGACTGAATGAATTCTTTGCTTTGGTCTTAACTGAGGAAGATGTAGGGATGTTACCCATGACTGAAGTGGTATTTAAAGGTGATGCTGCAGAAGAATTGAAAGAAATATCACTACACTAGGAAGATGTATTACAACTATTTGATAAAATGAAGAGTAACAAATCACCTGGACCGGATGATAGACATCCAAGGGTGTTAAAAGAACTGAAATATGAGATTGCAGACCTACTATTAGTAATCTGTGAACTATCATTAAAATCATCTGTAAAACCTGAAGATTGGAGGATCGCCAAATGTAACGCCAATTTATAAAAAGGATTCCAGGGGTGATCCGGGAAACTACAGACCGGTAAGCCTGATGTCAGTACCGGGAAAAATGGTAGAAACCATCATAAAGAACAAAATTAGTCAGCATGTACATAGACTGAGCAAGATGGTACCCTTCACTGCGAATGGGACCACGCATTTGTGGTAGCATATCCCAAATACCTTCTTTGAAAGGTGGGGAAATGCTTTGCTCAGGGCTCCATATGTGAGGACTGATTCCTGCTGTTCCCGGAGAACACCTGTTGCAGGTGAGTAACTGCGCTTTCTCTGCGAGAGCATTCCAAACTAGCGTCTGTCTGTTCACATGTGTTTGGCTTGCTCTCCGAGTTTAATGTTGCCATTTGCGCACAGTTTAACGAATGGCTTAATGTGTGACTAATTTGCATATGAGCCACTTTCTGCATGCCAGAGCTGAAGTGACATGCTCTCGGCACACTGCAAATCAGCGTTAAAAGTTGATAGAGCGTGACTTAATAAATGGAAGGAGGACTGCAAGGAAAACCACAGTACGACTTTTAACTTTCAAAAGGAAGACTATGGTAAAATGAGGAAAGCAGTTGAGAAAAAAACTAAAAGGAGCAGTTGCAAAGGTTAGATTTACATCAAGCATGGGTGTTTAGAAATACTGTCTTGGAAGCCGAGACCAGCTCTATTCCACACTTTAAGAAAAGCGGAAGGAAGTCTAAAAAACCTCCAGTATGGTTTAAAGTTGAGGTCAGAGAGACTATTGTAGCCAAAAAAGCATCTTTCAGGAAATGGAAAAAGGAGCCAAATGACAAAAACTGGAAACAAAATAAGCACTTTAGTTAGATGCAAGGCAATGATAAGGCAGGCAAAGAGAGAATTTGAAAAAAAAAAAGCTTGCTGTGGAAGCAAAAAACGCATAATCAAGACTTTTTCAAGTAGATGCATAACAAAAAAAACCCTGGGAGAGTCTGTTGGACCATTGATGAAAGGGGAAAGGGTGCACTAAGAGGGAGGGGACAAGACCATAGCGGAGAGACTAAATGAATTCTTTGCTTTTGTCTTTACTGTGTAGGGAAGTTACCCATGCCTGAAATGGTATTTAAAGCTGATGCTGCAGAAGAATTGAAAGAAATACTGATAAATCGGGAAGATGTATTGCAACTATTTGATAAACTGAATAGTAGCAAATCATATGGATGGGATGGTATACATCCAAGGGTGTTGAAAGAACTTAAGTATGAGATTACAGACCTACTATTACTAATCTGTGGACTATCATTAAAATCATCTGTAATACCTGAAGACTGGAGGATGGCCTACGTATTGCCAATTTTTAAAAAGGGTTCCAGGGGTGATCTAGGAAACTACAGACTAGTGAGCCTGACCTCTATACTGGGAAATATGGTGGAAACCATCATAAAGAACAAAATTACTCAACATGTAGATAGTCATGGCTTAATGGGAGACAGCCAACATGGCTTTAGACAAGGAAGATCTTGTCTTACTAATCTATTATGTTTTTTTGAAGGTGTGAATAAACAGGTAGACAAAGGTGAGTCGGTTGATATAGTGCAGGCATGTCCAACTTCGAACAGGTCGTGATCTACTTGTTCAGGCCAAAAGTGCCAGTGATCTACCACCATGAAAATTAAGTTTCAAATTAGTTTCAAATTAAATTTTAACCCAATAATGTTGGAGGATTCTCCCCCCCCCCCCCCCCCCATTTTTAATGAACCTTCTGTCGTTTACTTGGATGTGATCAGCTGTTAAGCAAATTAAGCAAAAACAAAACAGACGAAGGTCCAGTAAGAACTGTGAAGGGAAATGGAAAGTACATTTTTCCTTAAAGTTTTATTGAGTAATAACTTTCTTTAACTGTCTTAATAATTTTCTTTAACTTTTATTGAGTAATTTGTGTTAAATTTAGGTCGAGTATTGATCCAGGCTGATCTTGCATAATCTTTAATATTTCGCTCTTGCTCATTAGTGAGACGTCTGAGCCTGCATTTCATCCACCAGCTTTTTGAAATTGGGTGAATATTGCGTGAGGACCAGTCTCAGGGAATCCTGGTGATGTTCATCTGTCATGTTGGAGCGTTGTGTACTTTGTCATTTTCAGATGGGAAAACGCAGATTCACACAAATAAGCTGAACCGAAACAGGGAGTGTACAGCTTCACTGCATCTTCTCAAGTTGGGAAATTTGTCTCTAGGCACTAGCTTCCAAAACGATTCTTGCTCAGCACGGATCTTGAGAAAAATGTCATTTTTAAGGGTTAAAACTTTGTTTTCAAGAGATGGCTTGTTCAGTGAGTAATTTTTTACTGATAGCAGCTGCAGTTTCTTTAATGTCCACATCTACTTTGAATGGGTATGACAAGTACTCCACAACGGTTATAATTTTTTGGAAGTCACAGAATCTATTTTCGAATTCCTGGATAACAGAACAGATTTCTGTCACATACGTCTCGTTCTGAAAAACAAAATTTGGATATTGTCCCAGATGGTCCTGCGTATTAGGAAAATGATCAAAAGTGTTGTTTGCATGGTCAGTCATCATTAGCTCAAATTTGCTCTTGTAGGATGAAACTGTACTCATCTTGCCAATGCATTTGTTTTTACCTTGTAGTTCAAGGTTCATATCACTTTGTTCGCCTGTAAAGTCAGCGAGAAACGCCAGATCATATAACCACGCCTCATCTTTCAACTCTGCTTGGTCATCTCCCCTCTTCTTCAAAAAATTTCTAATTTCATTCAGCAAATCACAAAATCTTTGCAGAAATTTGTGCCTAATTAGCCACCTTACATTTGTGTGCAAAATGATTTCCGCTGCCCCTTCATCAAGAGTAAGATTGAAAAGCCGTCTTTGAAGTGATCTTCCACAAACTGAATTTAGAATTTTGAAAATGATGTCCATGACAGTCTTTGTATTGAGTCTCTTGCTTGCCAAAACTTGCTGGTGAATTGATGCAGTGGTAAGAAAGGAAATCTGGGAAGTCGTCATGCTGTCTACAGAGGGCTATGAAACCATTAACCTCACCTGTCATTGCTCTTGCTCCATCAGTAGTGATGGAAACAAGTCTATGCAAAAGAGTGGAAAGAACTGAATATTTCCTAACCAGTAGTTCTCCCTTTTAAAGAAATCATTCCAAGTAGTTCTTATTTAACATTGAAGTCTTCAAAAACCATCCGGATAAAGACTAGTAACTGGGCTATGTCTCTTATGTCTGTGTAGATTCATCCAGTTGGAGTGAGAAAGCAACACAATTTAAAACATCCTCCAACAAATGTTCAGTTGTGTCTCCACACATCTTTTCTATTCGCCGCACGACGGTGTTTCTTGACAATTGTACATCTTGAATAGCAGCTATGATCTTTCTTATTTTTAAATCCTTCAAAAAGATTGTCAACTGCTTCAAGAAAACAATCTTTTACAAATTCCCTTTCAGTGAAAGGTTTGTATTTCTTTGCGATCGGGTTGCTGACCTTGAAGGATGCTATGGTTGCATTGACCGAATATGACCTTGGCTTTGCCATCAACTGTTGCTGAGTAGCCAATTTCGATTTAAGTTCTTTGAGCTTCAGTTTACGAATTTCCCTTGTGGGTGGAAAATCAGCATCAAACGTATTGCTATGCAGAGCCTTATAATGACGTTCCAGATTACCCTTTTTGGGCAAGGATACTGGGGCATTACAAATTAGACAACAACAGTTGTCTTTCACCATGATGAAGTAGTAGTCCATTTCCCATTCATCATGAAAGTGGTAGGTTTTGCTCTTCTTTGGAACATTCATCTTCGTTATACTGGGGTGGCTGGATGTAAGAAGGCCAAATCTGCTAAGTTAGTATAAACACAGGCTGAATCTGATCCAAAACTGTCACTGTCCCAAAGTATTAAAGATCAACAGGAACTGAAGACCTCTGAATGATGTACAATACAAGGACTGGAGATGTGAAAACCACATATGCAGTTCTAAAAGTAAAAATAAGAATTCATCATGATAAGTGCCGTTGAGTCTGAGTCGACTCATGGCAACCCTCTGGATAGCTAGCCTAAATTGTGTTCGGTCTTCAGTCAGGCGGCTCATTGTTGACAGACTGGTACCCATAACTGCTGTTATTGTATCAATCCATCTCCTTACTGGCCTTCCTCTTTTGCGTTGACCTTCTATCTTGCCAAGCATGATGTCTTTCTCTAATGATCTCTCTCTTCGCATGATGTGTCCAAAGTATGAAAGTCGAAGTCTTGTCATCTGAGCTTCTAAAGAAAGCTTAGGTTTGATCTCCTCTAGTACCGACTGGTTTGTTCTTCAGGCAGTCCATGGTATACACAGTATTCACCACTAGCACCATAATTCAAAGGCATCAATTTTCTTCCTGTCTGTCTTTTTCACTGTCCAGCTTTCACATCCATATGATGTTATTGAAAATACCATGGCTTGAACAAGTCAAATCTTTGTATGGAGAGAGACATCTCTGCTCTTGAGAATCTTATCTAGGTGTTTCATAGCCATTCTGTCAAGAACACTGCGTCGTTTGATTTCTTGACTGCTTGTTGCTTCTTTATTGATAGATGATCCAAGTAGGTTAAAGTTGTTCACAATTTCAATTTCTTCTACTTCAACAATGAACCTGTTGATTATTTAGTGTACACTTATATCCCGCTACTTCCAGCGATCAGCAACGGTTTGCTATACATAACAGTATGGTTGTACAGGCCATGGATCAAAATATAAATAATGATTCAGTACAGGACACAAACATTCAGATTACAGATTATGCCAGTTGTCATGATCTTTGTCTTTACATTAAGGTGCAGGCCCATTTTGAGACTATGTTCTTTGATTGTGAGAAGCAAATGTTTCAGATCATCTTCACTTTCAGCCAGTAATGTAGTATCATCAGCATAGCGAAGGTTGTTGATGAGTCTTCCACCAATCTTCACACCTCTGTTTTCATACAATCCTGCTTCTCTGATGATTTGTTCTGAATATAAATTAAACAGGTAGGGGGAAAGTATGCAGCCTTGTCTTACACCTTTGCTTATTTTAAACCATTCTGTTTCTCCTTGTTCCGTTCGAATTATTGCTTCTTGATCAATGTACAGATTGCGCAAGAGAACGATCAGGTGTTCTGGTATACCCATGCTTCTTAATGTGGCCCAGAGTTTCTCATGGTTTACACAGTCAAAAGCCTTGCTACAGTCGATAAAGCACAAACAGATATCCTTTTGGTATTCTTTAGTCTTTTCAAGGATCCATCTCACATCCGCAATGATGTCTCTCGTACCTCGCCCTTTCCTGAACCCTGCTTGCACTTCAGGTAGTTCTTGTTCCAGGTATGGTTGTAGTCTCTTTTGAATAATCTTCAGTAGAATCTTTTTGGCATGTGGGATCAGAGCGATTGTTCGATAATTTGCACAGTCAGTTGGATCACCTTTCTTTAGTATTGGTATAAACACAGATCTTTTCCAGTCAGTTGGCCATGATGTTGTCTTCCATATTTCTTGGCAGAGCCTTGTAAGTATGGTAACAGCTGCATCAGATTGCTGCAATACTTCTATAGGAATGCTATCAATGCCTGGTGCTTTGTTCTTTGATAAGGCTTTCAATGCTGCTTCAACTTCTTCTTTCATCACCAATGGTTCCCGATCATAAGGTACAGGTTGAAACGGCTGTTGATCCACTTGATCTTTATCATATAAAACCTCTGTATATTCCTTCCACCTTTTCTTGATCTTCTCAGCATCATTCAGCATAGAACCTTGAGCATCTTGTAACATTCCAATTCGAGGCTGGAACTTTCTCTTTAACCCTCGTAGCTTTAGGAAAGCCGATCTTGTTCTTCCTCTAATAGTTTCTGCTTCTGTTTCCTCGGACGTGTCATTGTAGTAATTTTCCTTGTCCTGTCTTGCTGCACGTTGTAAATCTCTGTTGAGTTCTGTGATTGTTTCTTTCTCCTCTGGCTTTAGCTTCTCTGCGTTTCTGGGCAATTTTCAGAGTTTCTTCCGTCATCCATTTTGGCCGCTTTTGCTTTTTCACCTTTTGTAGAGACTTCTCGCTTTCTTCCAACACAACCTTCTTGATTTATTTATTTATTTATCTGTATTTATATCCCGCTTTTCACCGGGTCAAAGCGGTCAATTGGGAGATACATTTAACACGAGGGGATATGACACACATACGCTAATACTTACAGGGAACATGGGCAATGGAGGGTTAAGAGGCTTGCCCAATACCACAAGGAGTGCCTATAGGACTAGAAATCCCAGTCCCTCCGGCCTGAGATTGCTGTCCCCAGGTGGGACTTGAACCCCCGGCCCTCCGGCCTGAAGTACCTTGTCCTAACCACTAGGCCACTCCTCCCACATTCCATAACTCTTCCGGAGCTCTGTCATTTGTATCTAAAGCAGCAAATCGATTTTACAGGCAGTCTTTAAATTCCAGTGGTATATTCTCAAGGTCATATTTTGCTGCATTCATGAGTGGTTTGCTCTTTTTCAACTTTAGCTTGAGTTTGCATACTAGTAGTTGATGATCTGTACCACAGTCAGCTCCAGGTTTTGTCTTTGTTGATGTTATAGAACTTTTCCATCGTTGACTTCCACAGATGTAGTCAATTTGATTTTTATACAATCCATTGAGTGAAGTCCATGTGTACAGTCGCCGCTTGTGTTGCTGAAAGAAGGTGTTTGAGATGAATAGATCATTGGTCTTGCAGAATTCTGTCAGTCTTTCTCCAGCTTCATTTATGTTGCCAAGTCCATATTTTCCAACTACTTTGCCTTCTTCTTTGTTGCCAACGTTTGCATTGCAGTCACCCATGACTATCAGGATATCCTGTTTGCATGTTCTGTCAATTTCGGCTTGTACTTGTTCATAGAACTCTTCAATTTCATTCTCTTCTGCAGCTGCGGTTGGGGCATATACTTGAATTATAGTTGTGTTGATAGGCAATCCTCGTAGACGAATAGAGATTAAGCGTTCACTGACTGCATTGTATTTCATTACAGTTCTTGCAAGTTTCTTCTTTATTATAAATGCAACACCATTTCTTCTTTGTCTTTCATTTCCAGCATAGTAGACCATCTGATCATCTGATGCAAAGTGCCCGATGCCAGTCCATTTCAGTTCGCTGACACCCAACAGATCAAATTGTACACGTTCCATTTCATTCTTGACCACCTCCAACTTCCCTTGGTTCATGCTTCGTACGTTCCATGTTCCAATGCGTAAGACATCTTTACAGCTTCTGACTCTCATTTCATGCGCAGCTACATCAGCTGTCAGACTTCCCGATGGCTTTGATCCAACCACATCATAAATGCTGGCTTTACTCTGAAAAGTCTTCAGCTCTTCCCCAGTAGCTAGTTGAGTGCCTTCCGACCTGGGGGTCTCATCTTTCAGCACCATAGCACAATTTGTTTTGTTGTAACTATCCATTGGGTTTTCATGGCAAGATACAGAAGTAGATTGCCGGGCCTTTCTTCCGCGCAGTTTAAGTTTGGTGGTGTTGCCGTTGTCACAAAAATGTGATCCTCCGCCGTCAACACTGTCCCATTCTGCTGCTGCCCAGATGGGTGGTTTGTCTTGGTCTGGCACCTCAGCTGAGACATGTCCTTCTTGGGAGACCCTGCCAGTAGTTAAACTACCGATAGTTTAGCTCTCAGCATCACTGATGCACGCAAGCCCTCACAGCACGACAAGCTGCAAACCAAGTGAGAGAATTCATCATACTGGGACCAGTAATAATCAAATACCACCAAACAATCATCAAAAAACTCAAACATCTGTCCAGCAAACCAGATAAAATCAAATACCGCCAAACAAGTTCAAATACCACCACGCACGATTTTAATAAATTCTGCACACAGTGTAGAATCAACGCAAAGGCAAGGCGAAATAAAATTGCAGTGTAGAATCAATGCAAAGGCTAGGCATAATAAAATTGCAGAGGCAAGCAAGTGTCACAGTGGTTTGAGCCATTTCGAAGGCAAGGCATAGGCAAGTTAGAACAAAATTGGAAAATCCCACCAAAATCACCAAATTCTTGACACTTTGTTGTGTCTGCCCGAAAACGTTTAATGAAAGCGAACTATAAATCAACCAACGACCAGCACACGACACTACTAATACGGTAAGTGTATTCAGGTAAAGCCTGGGCGAATGGATATTGCCCTGTATATAAACACACTTATAAGGGGTGTGAGGGCGGGGGCAGGAATGAGTGATTCTGAGAGGTACCCACAAACTATTGGCACGAAAACAACAAGCGCCCCAATACACCCGCAGGGAAGATTCCTGCAGGCAGGGAAAAAAGAGGTAAAGGATCAGCAGCGGCGGCAGCAAGCCTTCGGCAGACGTCCTGCCGGCACGAGCTCTCTCCTAGCGACGGAGCCAGCTGCTGGAGAGATGGAGCCAAGTGGGGCTGGCAATCTACCTATGACCCCTCCGCGATGTACATGTAGATCGTGATCTACCTGTTGGACATGCCTGATATAATGTATCTGGACTTTCAGAAAGCCTTTGACAAGGTCCCTCATCAGAGACTTTTGGCAAAACTAAAATGTCATGGGATAGGAGGTGATATACTATTGTGGATCAGGAACTGGTTACAAGATTGAAAGCAGAGGGTAGGGCTAAATGGCCAATTTTTCCAGTGGAAAAAGGTGACTAGTATAGTACCGCAGGGATCTGTGCTGGGTCCACTGCTTTTTTACATATTCATAAATAACCTGGAAAAGAGAATTACTAGTGAGGTTATCACATTTGCAGATGACCACAAAACTAAATTTGTTAAAACCCAAGAGGACTGTGGAAAATTGCAAGAGGATCTTGATAGATTGGAAGAGTGGGCAGATGAAATTTAATGTGGACAAGTGCAAAGTTATGCACCTAGGAAAGAACAACCCAAACTATGGTTACAAACCAAACTATGGATAACATATTAAAACCCTCCACCCAGTGTGCAGCAGCGGCCAAGAGAGCAAATAGAATGCTAGGTATCATAAGGAAAGGAATGGAAAATAAAACAAAGGATATTATAATGCCTCTGTATCGTTCCATGGTCTGACTGCACCTTGAATATTGTGTGCAATTCTGGTCGCCGTATCTTAAAAAGGATATAGCAGAATTAGAAAAGGTAGAGAGAAGAGACATAAAAATGGTAAAGGGGATGGAAGGATTACCCCTATGCGGAGAGGCTATAAAGATTAGGGCTCTTCAACCTTGAAAAAAGACAGCTGAGGAGAGAGATGATGGAGTTCAATTAATTTATGAATGAAGTGGAACAGGTAAACGTAGATGAATTGTTTACATCATCAAAAAGTAAAAAGACTAGGGGACATGCAATGAAGCTACAGCGTAACCTATATAAGACTAGTAAGAGAAAATATTTTTTCACTCAACGTGTAATCAAACTCTGGAATTCGTTACCAGAGGATGTAATAAAAGCTGTTAGTGTAGTTAGTTTTAAAAAAGGTTTGGACAAGTTCCTGGAGGAAAAGTCTTTGCCGAGTCGGTTGGGGGCAGCGGTCTCTAAACGCACCCTGTCCACCTGGGTGGCGAACTGCATTGCCCTCATCTACGAGCATTTTGGCCTCTCGCTGGAGCGCTGTGTCGTGGCGCACAGCATCCGGGCCAAGGCGGCCTCTGGCAAACCTGCCCTCCGTTCCCTTGTCCGAAATCTGCCAGGCTACCACCTGGTCCTCAGTCCATTCCTTCATAGCTCATTATTGTCTGGAGAGGGAGTCCTGTTGGGACAGTGCATTTGGTCAGGCAGTACTCCCATCATCTGTTGCTGTGTTCGGGCTACCGATGAACTAGTTCCTCCCTGGACACTTGGGTCACTCGTGCGTCTGTTGTCTTCCGACTCAGTTGCTGCTGCTCACGGCTCACCTTTTTTCTGGTCACCCGTGGCTTTTTACAGGTTTTTCGGTAGCCTGTAGTTGGCGAAGTCCCATATGTGAGGACTGACTTCCTGCTTGTTCCCGGAGAGAACATAGTTACTCATCTGTGACAGGTGTTCTCAGGGGACACCATGAATCAGTCCTCCCGTGGAGTTGCTTCTTGCTGGTTGGTTTTTATTTTTTTCCTGTCTTGTGCTTTGATATCATACTGAGGCAAGATGACACCCTTAGGCGGAAGGGAATCACGCATTGTGGTGTATCTCCCAAAATTACCGCATGGTCTCCATTGGCACCACCCATATGTGAGAACTGATTCATGCTATCCCCAGAGAACACCTATTACAGGTGAGTAACTTCACATTTTGTAATTTGATTCAGCACCAAGATAGACCAGGAGAGAATTCCAGGGTGAGGGAGCAGGGATATAAAATGCAGATTAGCGTGTTGTGATGAGAGGTGTATGGTTTACTGGGCGGAGGGGGGGGGGGAAGGTATATGATATTTTCATGTTTTGAGTGGGTAGAATGGGAAGTGAAGGGGATAAGATGAATGGAAAGGTAAAAGGGGAAACCAACAAAGAATGCTTTGCGAGTGATAAGGAGAATTTTAAATTTAATCCAGTAAATGATAGGGAGACAATGATGGTAGATAAAAAGCAGTATAAGGTAATCATATTTATGAAAAGCATGAATAAGTTTGATAATGATATATTTTTATTGGACATTTTGAAACCATTTTAATAGATACAGAAAGTCCAGAATACACAATATTACCATAGTCCAATCTAGATAAATTAGAGTATGTGCTGCAGTTGTGAGAGAATCTTAACCAAGTTAAGATTTTATAGACTGAAGTTGGCCAAGAAAGTAGATTTGACAACTGAGGAAATTTGAGACTCAAAAGAGTAGGATGAGAGAGGCTGCCTAAGGTTTTTTTTAGAGAGATGCTCAGTATGAAATCTCAGCCTAGAAGGTGAGGGGCTATTGAGGGACAGGTGTCTTGGTCAGTAATCCATATAGCTTGGGATTTGTCAATATTGAGGTTTAATTTATGGGAAGTGATCCAGGAGGCTATGAGGACTGAAGTTTAGATGAATAGATAAGTTTGATATCATCAGCATAGTAATAAGTGGGTGATGCCTTGGGATTGGACTTAGAGGATGGTGAGAGGGCTGAGGAAAACACTAGGAGGCGAGAGGGGAAGAATAGCATCTTGAGAATACTCCACAGTATAGTAGACAGGTTAGCATAGTTAGTAGATTGGCAAAGAATAGAAAAGCTGCTGTTGCTGAGGAAAGAGGAAAACCATTGGGAAGACTGTTAGTGATATAAAGTTCTATTAATCAGGCGAGTAGTAGTGAGTGATCAACCAGATCAAAGACAGCAGTGATATCAAGGGATATAAAAAGAACAGCATTACCATGGTCTAGGTTAGAGTGGATGTCGCTAAGCATGGATGTGAGAGCTGTTTCAGTACTATGTCTCGCATCCTGATTGGGATGGAATGCATTTGGAGCTTCGATGTGCTGCATCAATTAGGTATGAACCGCTGTCTCTAACATTTAAAAGAGGTGGAAAGTTTGAAATAGGTCTATAATTAGAAAGATCAAAGTTTAGAACATTAGAGTTGGAGATGATAGTGGCTTGTTTCCACGAGTAAGATACTTCACCTGAGGTAACAGAGTTATGATAAATACTACCTTGAACTAGTATTTCATGGTATTGCTGACCAAGAGTTCATAAGGAAAACTTAACTGTGGAAGTCGTTCTAAGGATTTTTTTCACTGCTTTGATGTTCATACCTTTTAGAAGATTCTTTCCAGGGGAGGTATTAGAGACAAGAACTGTATCTGAATCCAACAGCAGCATGGGACAAATACCGAGGGGAAAGGAGGGCATTGTAAAACTTATTCTCCAGGAACAAGCAGGAAGTCAGTCCTCACTTACGGGTGACGTTGGCACCGACGGAGCCCGTGCGGAGCAAATGCCCAGCTTTTAAAGAAAGCCTTTGGGATTGCTGCCATGCCTCCAACCGCTGGCCGCATGGGTCTTCGACCTCGCAGGGGCCATTTTTGCCCCTATGGCCACCGGCTTCAAAAAATGCGATATATGCTCTAGGAACTTACGGTCACCCACGACTGTTTGCGGTGCCTCTGAGCCGACCATGATCCGGAGCTCTGTTTGCTCTGCAAGAAAATGTCCTCTAAAGCCCTGCTCAATCGTAAGCAGAAGTCCGAAGACATTTTTCAAAAGGCTGCCTCGGTCTCCCCGGTGGCACCCTCGGTCGTGTCTCCCCCGGTGGGGTCCCCTCCTGCGGCACCGCACTCTTGGCAGCACTCCGACCAGGGATCCCCGGAGGTGGAGCGGAACAAAAAGAAGGCCTCAAAGTCGCTATTGGGGGCTCCCAACAAGCGTGAGCGCTCCTGTGCTCGGTCACCCAGCCCCCTTCGGCGTTCACGAGAGTCGGACAGGGAGCGGCCCCGCAAGGTATCCCGCACAGAAGCGAAGGCATCCAGTCTCCTGAGGGCCATCCTGGTGAGGACCCCCTCTCCTCCTCGACACCTGACCCTGGAATCGGCATTGCAGGGCCCCAAGCCCACATGGGAGTCCTGCATGCTGGCGCTGGAACGCAGCGCTTGTGTTCATTGCTTCCCAGCAGACGCTCACGGCCAGCTTTGCTGACTTGCACCCAGAAACCATGGGTCCCTTGTGTGGGACACCAAATTCCGTCCAGGAAACCCCCAAGAGCCTCGTGAGGGTCCACGGCATTGGTCTCGCTCACCCTCCCATTCCTCGGAGGCGAGATCTTCCAGGGCCTCCGGCTCCAAGCGGGCACCGGCCATCGGACAGGGCGATCTGCCCAGCTCGGATTCGTCGACCGATTTCTCGGAGTGGGAGTCCGATGGGGACACTTACCCGGAAACCCGTACATACCAGGACCTTCTGTCGGACCCCTTCCCGCCCGGGTTCCAGCAGTATTCGCCACCTGAAGACACCACCTTCCTGGTGTTCGTTCTGGACATGGCACGGCCCTTAACCTAGCCACTCAGGTCGAGGAGGACCCTCATGCTGAAGAACTCGATATTCTTCAGTACGAGTCCCCACCCAGGGAATCTTTCACGGTGACGGTTCCTCCTATTCTTTCTCGGCTGCTGCTCCGCATGTGGGAGGCCCCCGCCTCGATCCCCATCGTGAGCAAGCTCCTTCACACTATGTACAGGTTCACTGCTTTGACCCGGAGAAAGGCGGGATATAAATACAGTTAAATAAATAAATAAATGTACAAGGTACAACGCAGGCCGGGCTTCAGGAAGACCCAACTCCCCCACTTCTCTATGGTGGTGGAGTTGGCCATGAGGAAGTAGAAGAGCCCAAAATCGCACTCATCGGTGCCGCCCAGCCGAGAGTAAAGAGCCCTTGATGCCCTGGGCCATAATGCCTACCAAGGCTCCATGCTCTTTTGTCGCATCCAAGCATACCAACTATAGATAGGTATGTTCTTGCGCGATCTAGCCAAAGAGCTCGGCGGGTTCTCCGTGGACTTCGAAGGCAAGCCCCTCAATAGGTTTTGCACTCTGTTGAAATCCGTTGCAGAATTCTCCAAGTACCTCTCCCGAGCCGCCTACGATGGGTTTGAGTCTTCGGCTCGGATGGTGGCTGTGGGCATCAGGGCCTGCCGCCGGACATGGTTCCAATCCTCGGATTTGGATCAATGGGTGCAGGAGAAACTCCTGGATGTGCCCTACCTTGGCGAGCACCTCCTCGACAAGCAGATGGAGGATAAAACCGCAGAGATAGACGGAGTTCGTCACCAGAACCCATCTCTCGCGCAAGACCTCCACTCTGCCTGAAAGAAACAGCCAGCCAAGAAGCCCTTATTTCCTTAGAAGGGCCTCCAGTACCGGGGCTATCCGCCATACCTGGCAACCCCCGCGCCCACCACCCCTGCGCAGGGTAAACCCAGCCAGGGGCATTGTAAGCTGAAAGGGCTGAAAGCCCAAACTCCGGCTCCTCCGCAACCTGCTCAGGGGTTTTGATGCCATCGGCATAGCCCCTTGCTCTCTGGCGACGAAGCAGCTAGTGGGTGGGACGCCTCTCATTTTGCCCCATCATGGACCTCCATTACCTCAGACACCTGGATTCTCCAGGTTGTCCGAGACGACTATCACCTTTGCTTCGACAGGCCTCCACCTCTCTTCTCCCTGGTGGAGCTGCCTCAACTCCCCCGCGCACCAGCTTCTGCTGCAGCGGGAATTACATTCTCTCCTTGCCCAACGGGCAGTCGAGAAGGTCCCTTCGCACCTTTGGGGTCGGGCTTCTATTCCCGGTACTTCCTTGTCCCGAAAAAGACAGGGGGGTCTGCGGCCTATCCTCGACCTCCGCTAGTTGAACAAGTTCTTGGTGCGGGAGAAATTCAAAATGTTATCCCTTGGCGTTCTGCTGCCCTTCCTCCGGCAGGGCAACTGGCTATGCTCCTTGTATCTAAAGGACGCTTAAGCGTGCATCTTAATCCACCTCCAGCACAGGCAATATCTGCGCTTCGGTGCAGGGAGAGCTCTTCCATTACAGGGTGCTCGCCTTCGGCCTTGCGTCTGCCCCACAAGTCTTTACAAAGTGCCTCATTGTGGTCTCCGCTCGTCTCAGGCATCAGGGCATGCTGGTCTTTCCCTACTTCGACTACTGGCTTGTCATGGGCTCCATGGTCGAGGAAGCCCGGCGAGCGATGTTGCACCATCCTTCTGCTGGAGGACTTGGGGTTCTTGGTCAACTACCAAAAGTCCCACCTTGAGCCAGTACAGACACTCGAGTTCATCGGGGCACGCCTCGATACTCAGCGGGCAGCTGCCTTCCTTCCAGCGGATTGAGCCGACCGCCTCCGAGCTCTGGCGGCCCATGTCCAGAGCACTCACTGGGTCACCGCTCGGGCCACGCTACGCCTCCTGGGCCACATGGCCTCTACCGTGCATATGGTCCCTCACACCCACCTGCACATGCGAACAGCTCAGTGGTGCCTCAGCGTCCAATGAAGCCAGTCCCTCGGTCACCTTGGGGACGCCGTCAGTGTCCTTCCAGACCGCCGCTTGTCCTTGAACTGGTGGCAAATCCCCACAACCTTCTGTGGGGATTGCCCTTCCAGGCCCCGCAGCATGATGCGGCGCTGATGACAGACGCTTCTCTGCTGGGGTGGGGAGCCCATTGCAGACCACTATGCACTCAAGGGCAGTGGTCGCCCGAGCAGTCCTGGCAGCAGATCAACCTGCTTGAGCTCAGGGCAATTCGGTGGGCCCTGAGGACCTTCGAGGATGACCTCAAGGGGAAGTCGGTCCTTGTGCAGACAGACAACCGTGTGGTGGTGATCTACATCAGCAAGAAGGAAGGCAGGGGGTCGCGCTCCCTCTGCCGGGAAGAGGTCTTCATCTGCTCTTTTGCTGTCCGATGGCAGATGTCCCTCAAGGTGATCTACCTTCTGGGTCAGGAGAATGTCCTGGCAGATAGGCTCAGCAGAATTCTTCACCCCTACAAATGGCGGCTGGATCCAGAAGTAGCGGGCTGGCTGTTCCTCCACTGGGGGCCGCCGGCGATAGACCTCTTAACATGCAGCTTCCCCGTTTTTGTGGGCCGGTACCACACCTGAGCAGGGAGATCCCTGATGCATTCCTTCTGGACTGGTCATCCAGCCTGCTCTATACATTCCATCCCTTCCCTCTCATCGCGAGGACCCTTTTCAAGGCTCAGCGGGATCAGGCTTTGTTGATCTCCATAAGCCCCCTCGTGGCCTCGCCAGTCTTGTTCCCGCTCCTGCTGTCGATGGAGCCTCCTTTTCTCTTGGGCTCTGCCCTGGGTCTGCTGACGCAGGAAGAGGGGCAGGTGCAACACCTGAACCTAGCCTCCTTATCCCTTATGGCCTGGCAGCTGAACGGGTCTCCCGAGTCCCTCTGGCCCTTCTGGAGGAGGTCGATGAAGTTCTCGCCTCGAGGAAGGACTCCACTAGATGAGCCTACGCCTTCAAGTGGAGACGCTTCTCGGTCTGGTGCTCGGAGCTCCAGATCGATCCCTTCTCATGCCCCATTTGATGGATTCTCCAGTACCTCCTTCATTTCTCGAAGTAAGGGCTGAAGTTGAACTCCATCAGGATACACTTAAGTGCCATCTTGACGAATCACCTCCCCATCGAGGGAAAGCCCCTCTGGGGGCAGCCGTTAGTCTCCTGCTTCATGCGGGGTCTTCTGCTCACCCATCCGCCCACTCCCGGCGGAATGGGACCTGAATGTGGTGCTCATGCAGCTCACTCATTCTCTTTTCGAGCCAGTGGCAACTTGTTTGCTCCGGCACCTGTCCTGGAAGGTGGCCTTAATGGTGGCGCTGACCTCGGCCTGCCAAGTCAGTGAGCTCCAGGCTCTCATGTCTGATGCCCCTTACACCAGGTTCTATCAAAACAGGGTGGTCCTCCGTACCCACCTTAAATTCCTGCCTAAAGTTGTCTCGGACTTCCATCTTAACCAGGAGATACTCCTGCCGACTTTCTTTCCGAGACCTCACACCGACCAGGCGTCGGCGGCTCTCCACACCCTTGACTGCAGACAGGCTCTCGCCTTTTACTTGCGGTGTACCCAGACTTATCGCAAATCTGGCTGACTCTTTGTGACCTACAATCCCAATAGACCGGGACAGGCAGTCACCAAACGCACCCTCTCGGTTTGGGTGGCGGACTGCATCGCTTTCGCCCAGGCGAGGGCGGGCACCCCGCTAGATCATAGTCACTGCACACGGGGTCCGGGCCAAAGTGGCCTCGGTAGCCTTGCTACACTCCATGCACCTGATGGACATCTGCCAGGGGTGACCTGTTCTTCCACGAATATCTTTGCTGCACACTACTGCCTAGAGAGGGTCCCGCCGGGACAGCACCTTCGGCCAGGCTGTACTCCGTAACCTGTTCGGGATATAAGCAACTCCTGCCCTAATTCATGGCTATCGAGGGCTTCGCCCTGAGGACTCTGGCTCCTTCGGGCTTCGTCTTCTGCTCACGGCCTTTGTGGAGGTATTTTTTGGTTACAGGTTCGGTAGCCTGTAGCTGGGGAGTCCCATAAGTGAGGATTGACTTCCTGCTTGTCCCTGGAGAAAGCATAGTTACTCACCTGTAGCAGGTGTTCTCCAGGGACAGCAGGAATCAGTCCTCACTAGCCCCCCGCCTCCCCTGATGAGTTGCTAGATTTTTGTCCTTCACTTGCCATCTGCTTGGTAGGGCTCGAGCTAAGGGACCTGACTGAGCAAGGTGGCACCCTTGGGCGGGAAAAGGACCATGCTTGCGTGGCAGCAATCACAAAGGCTTTCTTTGAAAGCTGGGGATTTTCTCTGTGTGGGCTCCGTCGGTGCTGTCACCCATAAGTGAGGACTGATTCTTGCTGTCCCTGGAGAACACCTGTTACAGGTGAGTAACTACACTATCGTTCTTATGGATGGGCACACCGAATAGACTATATGATCTTTGTCTGCCATTGTTGTCTATGTTTTAGTATTAACCCTGCGTCTGTTAACACCCACAAATAGTACCCTCCCCTCTTAAACATTAGAACTAAATTTTACAGTTACATTTGTAGATTGGAAGATTATGCAGTCAGGAAAGTACTTAAAGAATGTTGAAAGATTTCATTTCAAAATCCTGTTTGGGTGCTCAAATTTCTCCTGTCTTTCCAATCTGTTTGCAGTTAAAGTAGAACCTGTTCCTGCTATTAGCCATGTCGCAATAGGAGGAGCCACTAGTCGTATCATTCAGACCTCGCAAACTGCACCTTTACAGACGGTTACCATAGTACAGCAGGCACCACTGGGCCAACACCAGCTACCAGTAAAAACTGTAACACAGAATGGGATGCATGTAGTCCACACCTCCACAACGATACAAGGACAGGTCAATACTGGTAAGAGCTTTATTATGATTTGGAAAAAAAGTTTTTGAAAGGTGTTTTTTCTTCTTCAGACAGTTTAAGGTTGTGTATTCTTTATGGGACTGCTTTTGCTTATGCAGTCTAGTATTGTATGATAACATAAACTACTGGGGTTTGGGTCTTGTTTGTGTACTTAGGTGCTCACTGATTCTCTGGGGTAGTTGTAATTGAGTACCTCTGAATTTTCTTTCCTCTTACTATTTGATTTGAGGCTTTTGTCTTCCTCTTAGACCTTTTCTATGATGGAGCAATAGGCAAGGATGTCTTGCTAGCCAGACCTAGAAGAGGTAAAGCTGGTTTTTGAAGTTGAGCCTTTCCTGCCTCTTTTGGGCATTTGATATCCCTTTTCCTTTAGCCAGACTCATCATCTCTGCTGTGCACCTATATCTCGCCTACCTCTTAGAGATGGAGGGCCCAAATACAGCTAACTTGTACCACAGCACACTCCTGTCAGGTCAGAGGGTTGGCCCATTCAGTAATTATTTTTTTAAGTGAATGGTGCATTCATCATGCATTGTATTATTACATTTCAGACAGCTGTGTCAAATTATAATAGCCACTCTGCATCTAGTAAATGTGGTACGTGTGTGTGTGTGTTCTGGTGTCTTCTTTCTGTTCTTTGGGGGAACAAGCTCAATTGGATCTGGCCCTAACTAGGATTAGAGTACTATAAGCCTTCCTAATTATAATTCCTTAGCGTCCCTCTAGTCCAGTCCCGGAAAGATAGAGTTGTCAACCTCCACCAGCAGCTTTGGAGACTGAAAGATGTCATCATCGTGATGTCACTGGTACAAATAGGCTCGCTCCGCCCCCTTTCACCAGTACTTTCAGTCTCCAAGCAGCTTGGAGGTTCTGAGCCCAGGACTGGGCTCAGAGGGACTAATAAGAGCTTAATTTTTTTCTTTAGTTCATCCTTTGTTTTACATTTAGATTTTCTTGCTCTTTAGGTGCCTGCTGCTGCTACAGAGATCTGTTCTGCTGAGGCTGTTTCTCTTTTCTCTGCTCCCTAACCCCCCCCCCTCCCCTCCTCTCCTCTCCTCACTGCCCCAGCATTGAAACGAGCATTGCAGTAGCACAGGAGTGTGCCTGCCTTTGCCTCCTGGCTCCCGAACCCACTTGGAAGGGTGAGGAGCAGGTAGAAGGCTATAGAGACTTACAGCAGCAGGCAGTGGTTATTACCACCGGATTTAAAGTCTCTCCAGGAGCTGATGCCGCTTTGAGGGCTGTGCTCCTGAGGGGTCCAGCGCTGCCCTTCTTCTCTCTCTCCCGAGGTCTGGTGAGTACTCTGGACTTTGGGGTTTACCTGGGGGGGAGGTATTTGGGGGTTAGGTGAGGTGTTTTGGCAGCTCCTTAGGAGTCAGGGAGGCCTAGCCGTGTGATTTTTCGCGCCGAAAACGTTGCGGCGGCCATTTTGAATTTTTAATTTTCAATTTTCAAAGTTAATTTTTTCGGGTTTAGAAGCTTCGTTTTGAAAAACGGTGGTTAGGGGGCAGCTAGTTACCTCTTGCTTGTTTGATCACTGCCAAAAAGTAAAAAAAAACAAACAAAAAAACGCGTTTAAATTGGAACTTCTCTTGTAGCTGTGCAAGGCTCTGTGCAAGGCTCTTTTACTGGCATTGAAGCGCTGTTACTTACCATGCCTGCCAAACCACGCTGCCTAGTCTGTGGGGTGCGGCGTGGGGAGCTTCTGGATACTGGCGTTTACAAAGCATGCTCTTTAGAGGCCATGGGCATGGAGGAGTCCTTGGGGGAAGGTTCTCAGGACCACGCGACGGCTTCTCAGGATGGCAGGGGTTCTGACCCTCCTTCCTTGCCTGTTTCGGAACCGGTAGCGGGTCCATCCTCCGCTTCCAGTGTTCCCTTGGTGCCAGAAGGGTCCCAGGGCTCTGGGATTCCAGGTCTCCCTTCCGAATTCCTCTCCTTGTTGCAGAAGGCGTTTGCCTTGCTGCAGACGGACAGGGGGGGTTCAGTCTCCCGGTCCTTCTAGCAGAAAACGGAGTCGGGCTGCCAGTCTTCCGGAAGGGGAGCTGGCGCTACCCAAAAGGCGACGGGACGATTTGGACCCGCAGTCGCCTGCCCATCTAGAGGAGGACCTGGGGATGCCGGACCTTGATGAGGAGGTCTCGGACGAAGACTTGGCAGATGGTGAGTTGTTAGAGGAGGAGCAACAGAGCAGGGTGGTCCGTGTTTTTCGGCGAGAGGAGCTTCCTGCTTTGATTTCCGAGACCCTAAAAGTTTTAAATATGCCCGTGGGGTCCGCTCCCTCAGAAGAGGCGTTGGAGGATCCGCTGTTGCAAGCTGTGCGCACCTTGCAGCGGGTGTTCCCTATCCATAGAGTCTTTCGGAATATGATTCAGGAGGAATGGGACGCGCCGGAGTCGGCGTTGCGGGGGACCAGGGCTTTGGACCGCTTGTACCCGCTCTCGGAACAGGATAAGTTGATTTTTCGGTCTCCAAAGGTTGATGCCGCGGTGGCGGCTGTCACAAAGAAGACCACCATTCCGGTGGAAGGAGCGGCAGCATTGAAGGATGGCCAGGATAGGAGGTTGGATACCTTGCTGAAGCAGGTGTTCGACATGAGTGCCCTTTCCCTGCAGGCCTCCATAGCGGGGGCGTGGGTGGCGAGAGGCTGTTTACGCTGGTCTCAAAGTCTTCAGGGCTCCCTCTCAGACGACCAGATGGCGGATACGTCTCAGCTGGAGTCTGGCACGGCGTACCTGTCCGATGTTCATTATGATCTAATTCGTGGCCTAGCTAAATGTATGGCTTCGGTAGTCGCAGCTCGCCGTTCTTTGTGGCTCCGAAACTGGTCGGCGGATAGTTCGTCCAAAGCTCGGCTCAGTAAGCTTCCCTTCCGGGGCAAGCTCCTCTTTGGAGAGGATCTTGAGAAGTTGGTTAAGGACCTCGGGGAGTCCAAAGGGGGGCGTCTCCCTGAGGATAGACCGAAACAGACTCGAGGAGGATCGGCATCTAGAGGCCTCTCGAGGGATTTTCGCAAGTTTCGCACATCTCGCTTTCAACAATCGCAGCGGAGCAGGTTTCCAGCGCGGAGTCAGTCCTTTCGAGGGTTTCGGGGGGCAGGCAGGGGTTTTGGTCCCTACCAGTCTTCCGGTGCGAACAAGAAATCACAATGAGATGAGGTGGGCCCAGGTAGTGGAGGTGCCCGTGGGAGGCAGGTTGCGGGAGTTCTACCCTGCCTGGGTCCAGATTACATCAGACCGGTGGGTCTTAGAAGTCATTCGGGAAGGCTATGCCCTAGAGTTCCAGCGTCCAGTGCGAGATTCCTTTGTTCTTTCCCCCTGCAAGGCGCCTCGGAAGCGCCGAGCGGTCGCGGACACCTTGGGCCGTCTCCAACGACTCGGGGCAGTTGTACCCGTTCCGATCGACCAGTGCGGCGCAGGACGATACTCCATTTATTTCGTGGTCCCCAAAAAGGGAGATACGTTTCGGCCAATTCTCGATCTCAAGAGGGTGAATCGTTGTCTCCGAGTGTCCCACTTCCGCATGGAGACCTTGCACTCCGTCATTGCGGCCGTTCGCGCGGGCGAATTTCTTACGTCCTTGGATCTGACGGAGGCTTATCTTCACATTCCCGTGCGGAGGGAGCATCAACGTTTTCTGCGATTTGCTGTACCGATGGGACACTTTCAGTTCCGGGCGTTGCCTTTTGGTCTGGCGACGGCTCCTCGGACATTTACAAAGATTATGGTAGTTGTAGCGGCCGCGCTGCGCAGAGAAGGGATCCTGGTGCTCCCGTACCTGGACGACTGGTTGATTCGGGCAAAGTCCAGGGAGGAGAGCGTGGTGGCCACCACTCGAGTGGTGGAGTTCTTGGAGAGCCTTGGTTGGGTAGTGAACGAGGCGAAGAGTCAGCTGTCCCCCTCGCAGAGCCTGGAGTACCTGGGGGCGCGCTTCGAGACTCGACAAGGACGGGTCTTTCTTCCCAGCTCAAGGGCGCAGGCCTTGCGCGACCTGGTGCGTCGGTTTCTGGGGCTTCGGGCGCCGACGGCTTGGCAGTACCTGCAGTTACTGGGGACCATGGCGGCTACCATAGACTTAGTGTTGTGGGCCAGAGCTCACATGCGGCCTCTGCAGAGTGCTCTCCTAAGGCGCTGGTCTCATCAGCGGGATGCGTTGTCGCAGTGTCTGCCCTGTCCGGCGGCGGTGAAGGACAGCCTTCTTTGGTGGTTGCATCCCGAGAGCCTGACGCAGGGCGTCCCCCTGGAGCCTCCGTGTTGGCGGTTGCTCACGACGGATGCGAGTCTCGCGGGATGGGGGGCTCATCTCGAAGGCTCGTTTGCGCAAGGAACGTGGTCAAAGGAGGAACGGCTATGGTCCATAAACCGGCTGGAAATGCGCGCAGTGTTTCAGGCTCTGCTGGCCTTTCAGCAAAAACTGCGGCAAGCGGCGGTTTGCGTGCTGTCGGACAACGCGACCACGGTGGCGTATATAAATCGGCAAGGCGGCACGGGCAGTGCGGCCCTAGAGGAGGAGGCGAGTGTGCTGCTGGCTTGGGCGGAATGGAATTTGCTGGCCCTGTCGGCTCAGCACGTCGCCGGAGTCGCCAACGTCGAGGCGGATTATCTGAGTCGGTGCCGCGTGGATCCGGGGGAGTGGGCTCTGCACCCGGACGTTTTCGCGATGATTGTGCGTCGTTGGGGGCTTCCAGTGATGGATCTCATGGCAACCTTGCGGTCGACAAAGGTGGAGAGATTCTTCAGCAGGCGGAAAGAGTGGATGGCGGAGGACCTGGATGCCTTGGCGCAGCAGTGGCCGGTGGAGGGTCTGCTGTACGTCTTCCCTCCCTGGGCGCTAATTGGCAAGGTGGTTCAGCGCATCGAGCGGCACAAGGGCCAGGTGGTCCTGATAGCGCCCGATAGGCCAAGGAGACCGTGGTATGCAGACTTGGTTCGTCTGCTGGTCGACGTTCCGTGGAGGTTACCTCTTCGGGAGGACCTGTTGCTTCAGGGTCCCTTGCGCATGCCTCAGGTGGGTCGGTTCTCGCTTACGGCTTGGCTCTTGAGCGGGCGCGGTTGACGGCCCGTGGATACTCGGCGGCGGTTATAGACACTCTCCTGCGGTCGCGTCGGAGGTCGACTTCCCTGGCTTATATCCGAGTTTGGCGTGTCTTTGAGAGCTGGTGTTCCGATCTCTCTCTCAACCCCTTACGAGCTTCGGTGTCCAATGTTCTCTCCTTTTTGCAGGCTGGATTGGATAAGGGCCTTTCGGCCAGCTCCTTGCGGGTGCAGTTGGCGGCTCTCTCCTGTTTTCGTGGAAAGATTCAAGGTCAGGTGATCGCAGTGCATGGCGATATTCGTCGGTTCTTGCGAGCGGTGTTGTTGCTCAGACCGCCAAGGCGGACTGTTCTTCCTCCGTGGGATCTTAATTTGGTCCTGAACGTCTTGGTTGGGGAACCCTTCGAGCCATTAGGACGGGCTTCACTCAAGGATTTGACGCTCAAGACGGTGTTTCTCGTGGCGATTTGTTCGGCCAGGAGGATTTCCGAGCTGCAGGCGCTCTCTTGCCGGGAGCCTTTTTTGACTTTCTCTGCGGACAAGGTGGTCTTGCGTACAGTACCCACCTTTTTGCCAAAGGTGGTGTCCGCTTTTCATGTTAATCAAGTGGTGTCGCTCCTGGTGTTTTCCACGGAGCAGGGAGCTCACGCAGGTGGACGTTTGCATCGGTTGGATGTGCGGAGAGTGCTCAAGTATCTTGGTCGTACGGCGTCGTTTCGGAAGTCGGACAGGCTTTTTGTCGCTTTCGGAGGCCCGCGGAAGGGCGAGGCGGCGGCAAAGTCTTCCATTTCTCGGTGGCTGAAGGAGGCGATTGCTTCGGCCTACATTTTGAGAGGCAGAGCGGTGCCGGTAGGGTTGCGTGCGCATTCCACGAGAGCGCAGGCAGCCTCTTGGGCGGAAGTTAGCCTAGTGCCGGCGGCGGATATTTGTAGGGCGGCGACCTGGTCCTCGTTACATTCTTTTGCTCGGCATTATCGCTTGGATGTGCAGGCGCGCAGGGATAGTTGTTTTGGATCAGCCGTTCTTCAGGCTGGGATCTCAGGCCCCTCCCGTTGAGATTTACTGCTTTGTTACATCCTCTATCTTTCCGGGACTGGACTAGAGGGACGCTAAGGAAGAGTAAATTAGACTTACCTGCTTATTGTTGTTCCTTAAGGAACTCTAGTCCAGTCCCAGATCCCGCCCGTTCAGTGGGTGTTAGCCAGCCTGAAGTGTCCACTAGCGGGGGAGAGTGAGATTGACAGCTGGTGAACCCGTGCAGTTTTCAAAAAAAAAAAAAAAATACAAGAAGAAAACAACCAAACGGAACACTTCGTCCCGTGAATATATTTCCGTACCCACTACACCTTTCAGGGCGTTCTGGGGGTAGCACAGATGGGAAGCGCTCTCAGAGGGGATCTCTGTGGGGTTGGCGGCAGGCGGCTGGGGCACAGAGGAACCGGGCTTCTGCCTTTCCGTTCCACGTCCGTTATAGGGCGCGCCCTGGCTCTATCCTTTTCTTAGAGATATATCTCTATCTGTACATAGTTGTTTTGTATAGGTTTTTGAAATAACTACTTATTTGTTGCTCTGCTGAGTCTGCTTTGTCAATAGGTGCTGGTGAAAAGGGGGCGGAGCGAGCCTATTTGTACCAGTGACATCACGACGATGACATCTTTCAGTCTCCAAAGCTGCTGGTGGAGGTTGACAACTCTATCTTTCCGGGACTGGACTAGAGTTCCTTAAGGAACAACAATTAGCAGGTAAGTTTAATTTACTCTTGTAATCTTCTCTTTAATACCCATCAACCTTTAGAAACAGCTGTACTCAGGACAGTATCACTGAATTAGGTAAAATGGTACCTGATAGCCACGCATGACACTTATAGCTAATATGGACCAAACCTCCAGAGTATAGGAAGTTCTCCATAGACAAGCACACAAATGCAGCCACACTATCTTGTGACATCACTGATGGAATCAGTGTGCCAAGAGACGACTTGGTCCCTCGTCTCCCCTTGGAATCCACCAGAGTCCTTTTTGATCCACGGCACAGTGCAGATAGGCCACCCCTCCCCCCAACTGCCTCACATGTTAAGTGCAGTTGAGTCGGTGTCGACTCCTGGCGACCCTCTGGATAGTTGACCTAAACTTTGTTCGGTCTTCAGCCAAGCAGCTCATTGTTGATAGAGTGGTATCCATAGCTGCTGTTATTATATCGATCCATCTCACATGCTAAATTTAAAAAAAGAAAGAAAAAAATCTAGCAGAAATCAAACAGGCACTGACTTATCAAAAGTGAAAGAAAAACAGGTTGACAAAGTTATTATATTCTCCAAGCAGGTCTTTATTTCTCTCACTTGCGTGCTTTCAGCAGCAGTGCCACGAACTTCTGCAACACCATGCTGATGCTAGCACAGACTCTTAGCTCTTCCTCTCCCAAGGTAAGAACCCTTTCATCCCCAGTAGGAGATTCTACTTTAATGACCGCCATCCCCACTGTGATAGAAGTTTCCCTCCTGTCAGTGGCAGGTTCATCAGAAGTGCTCTGTCCCCAGCATCGGAATTGTTGCTCCATCCCCACTCTTCCAGTGTCAGTGGTTTAAAAACTTTGAAAATAGTTGAAGAGCCATGTAAAAGTCTGACAGAGAAATTCCTGTTTGAATTTATGAATCTCCAGGAACAAGCAGGAATGAGTCTTCACATATGGGTACATCGGTACCGACAGAGCCTGTGCGGGAACGCTCCCCAGCTTTCCAAAAAATGAAAGCTTTTGGGAACATCCCACAGCGCCTGCGCGCTGCCTTCCCGCCTTTCCAACCGCCTCTCTCCAGTTCTTCTTTTCCGCGGAGCCAGCAGGTCGTGTTCCTGTCACCGTTGAAGAAGTTCTTTGTTTTATTTTATTTCTTTGGTCGCGCATCTGCCTTCTCCGACGTCGGACCGGTACCGCCGGTCTTTCTTTTTTTCTTAAAAAAACCCCAAAAACAAAAACATATTTTTTCCTCACTTAGTGTGTTTTTCCTTTTCGGGCCTTAGGCCTCACGAAATTTTCCTCATGGAAAAACCAGCCTCCGGGTTTAAAAAATGCACTAAGTGAAGCGGTACTATTTCTGTTACCGACACCCATGAATGGTGTCTCAAATATTTGGGTCCTGACCACTCCATTTTGGATTGTTCGTCCTGCTCCTTGATGTCCAAACGAGAGTTACAGAACCAAGCAGCCAAGCTTCATGTTCTGTTTCCCTCTGATGCAGCTTCAGTGGCATCGACGTCTTCCAGGGCTTCCTCTTCCTCCCATGGATCTCAGGTAACCAAACATAAAACCAGCCGGTCCTCGAAGGGTAGATCTCTTTCCAAGCATCGAGATGCCTCCGGGCTTGCCCTCGAGGATCCTGCACCGGCAAAACTACCCCGGCGGGAAGCTCCGGCTTCCAAAGCTCCACCTATGGGGTTACAGGTTGACATCGATGGCACGGCCTCGACCGATCACCTGTTAGAATGCTCTGGGGTACCGGCACAACCTTCCGGTACCGAATTTCAGGCATTCATGGCGTCGATGGATCAGAATGTTCTGTCCATGCAGCAGGCTATCACGGCCTTTATTCAAGCTGCGACGCCGCTGATACCACAACAAACTCCGTTGTCGGTATCAGCTCCGGTACCGGCACCAGTGTCGGTACCAGTACCGACTGCATCGACATCAGCCATGGTGTCGACTGCAGCAGTTCCCTGTCCAGGGGTGCCCATCGGTACCGAACCGGTACCGATAACGCCCGATGTCGATACCGCTCGGTATGCGTATCGAGCTTTGGAAGAGCACCCGGACAGTCGATACTTTGATTCCTCCGAAGATTCTGATGCATCGGAGGTGTCTGCTGAAGTATCCATAGCCCTTCCTGAAGAGCCGCCTTCTCCAAAAAGAAGAATGTCTCCGCCAGAAGACTTGTCCTTTCAAGACTTCATAAGAGAAGTAGCTAAAGGACTTTCTATTTCAGTAACCTCTGAATCAGAGCCTAGAGCTAAAAAATTAGATATTTTAGGTTATCCCAAGGCTCCTAAGGAGGCAGTCACCTTGCCAATTCATGAGATTCTTTATGATCACATGATTGAGTTATGGGAGACTCCTCTCACTATCTCTCCTCATTCTCGTAGGTTGGACACCATGTACCGTGTCCCTCCTTGTCCTGGTTTTCATAAAACACAGCTTCCTCACCATTCTATTGTGGTGGAGTCAGCTATGAAAAAGATAAAGAGTGCAAAAAGACACTCCTCTGCTCCTCCAGGAAGAGAATGCAGGACCTTGGATGCTTTTGGTAGGAAAATCTTCCAAGCCAGTATGCTCATTGCCAGAATCAACTCGTATAGTCTTTATATGGGGATGTTTCTGAAAGAAGTTGCAAATAAGCTACACACTTTCCTCCCTTTTCTTCCAGAGGATAAAAGGGAAGAATTTCTTATTTGGCTTAAGCATGCTCAAGATATTTCAAAGTTTTCCAACCGTGCAGCTTTTGACTCCTTTGAGGGTGCCAGCAGAGCTTCGGCCATTGCCATAGCTGCTCGCAGAATTGCTTGGCTCCAAGCTTCTGATCTAGAATCTTGGGTCCAGGATGGCTTGGGAAATCTTCCTTGTACAGGAGAAAACCTGTTTGGTAAAGATTGGCAAATAAAAGCAACTCAAATGGATGCAAAAAACTCTGCTTTGGATAGACTTTCAAAGTCAACCTCCATTCCTGCCAAGAAAAAACCTTCCAAGAAGTCTTTTTTTCCTCAAGAAAGGCAGATTCCATCCTGCTTCTGGTCAACAATCTTCTACAGGTCGTTTTGCTGCTAAGCGTCAGCAACCTAAGCAAGCCAGGCCTAAGCCCACAGGGGCTGCTGCAACTCAGCAGATCCAGCCTCCTCAGGGTTTTTGACTTCATGCTAGAGAACCTAGCCTTTCTGGCTCTGAAATAGCCAGAGCCTCTCACCATTCCAGGAAGGTTAGCTCATTTTGCTCCCAGATGGGAGCAAATCACAACAGAGCAGTGGACCCTCTCCATCATAAGGGAGGGGTAGAAACTTCATTTCTCAAACCTTCCTCCTCACACCATGGTGAGACATTTCAATTCTCCAACATCTCTCCTCGACCTTCTAGGTCAGGAGGTGACTGCCCTTCTTGCCCAAGGGGCAATAGAAGAAGTACCTCTTCTTCAACAAGGGTCAGGGTTTTACTCCCCCTACTTTCTGATCCCAAAGAAAACAGGGGGCCACAGACCCATATTAGATCTCAGAGAATTGAACAAATTTCTATTCAAGGAGAAATTCAAGATGCTTTCTCTGGGCACTCTCCTTCCATACCTTCAGAGTCAGGATTGGCTTTGTTCTCTAGATCTCAAGGATGCGTACACACATGTCCTTCTCCAGGACCAAGCAGGAAGTCAGTCCTCACTTATGGGTGACGTCGGCGCCGACGGAGCCCTCGCGGAGCAATTTTCCCCAGCTTTCAAAGAAAGCCTTTGGGAATTGCAGCGCGCATGCGCGGTCGTCTTCCCGCCCGAAGGTGCCATCTTAGCCAGCCGATCGTTTTCCCGCCCGGACTCGCGACGCCGGTCTCGAGTCCTCTTCCGTTTTTTCGGTTTTTCTGACTTAGTCAGCTTTCGTTTTCGTTTTCCCTGGCAGCCCGGTCCTTTGACCTCGCAGGGGCCCTTTTTCCCCCGATGGCTGCCAGTGGCTTTAAGCGGTGTGGTCGGTGTGACCGAAATATGTCACTAACCGACACACACGACTTTTGCCTCCGCTGCCTGGGCCCGGATCATGAGGAACTGATCTGTGGGCCCTGCAGCAAACTGTCCTCGAAGGCGTTGAGAAGTCGGCGGCATCAGCGCGAGAGAATCTTCGCTGACCCCAGCCGTACCCGGACCTCGTCGGAGGCCTCCGTGTCGAAAGGCTCCAGCTCGGACCGTCGCCGGAGCTCCTCCGACCGGGGTTCTCCCTCCGGGGACCATCGTCGGAAGGAAAAACCCGCGAGGGCGGCGTCGGTGGACGCTCCTGGCTCCGCGAGGGCCAGGTCGCATAGCCCCGACAGCCGCCCCGGGTCCTTGGAGAAGGAGCACCTCCCGAAGCGACCTCGCCTGGAGTCGGAGATGCCTGCCCGGGTAAGTCCTGTAGTCCTTCTGGACTCGCCTCCGCGACAGCCGACGTCGGGCCCGACGCCGTCGGGGCCGGAGTCGGGGGCTGCTGGGTCACCTGAGCTCGGACTCAGGTTGACGGCCTTGGAGAGCAGACTGTCTGCCTTCATGGACCAGCAGCGGGCACTGCTCGCTGGCTTCGCTGGCGTCGCTGCCCCGACCGCCGGGACGTCGACGTCCAAGTCGACCCCGGAGACCGAGCCGATCCTCGAGTCGATGAGAACTCGAGTCGATCCTCGGTCGAGGTCGCCCTCGGCCTCCCGTTCGGGACCGAGGTCGCCGACGCCGACTCCCTCGGCGTCGGGGCGGCTGGCGCCGCACCCTGCCCAGGCCGACCCCACCGAGTCCTCGTCGGAGTCGGTCTGGGAGTCTGAGGAGGAAGAGTCACCTGATTCTTTCCGGACTCGGTGTGTCCCATCGGACTCTCCGGAGTCCGAGCCTCGGAAGCAGTCCCCCCCCCGGAGGATGCCCGGTTCTCGGACTTCGTTAGGGATATGGCCAAGGCTTTGGCCTTCCCTGCGGATCCCGAGGAGGAGCCTCGAGCCGAAGAGCTCGACGCCCTCCAGTATGACTCTCCCGCGAGGGAACACTTTACTGTGCCGGTTCCTCCTATGCTGGAACGACTACTCTTCCGCATGTGGGAGAGTCCGGCCTCCTCGCCGGTCCTGAGCAAGCGGGTCGATTCTATCTATCGAGTCCGCAAGAGCCCTGGCTTTCAAAAGGCACAGCTGCCACACCATTCCATGGTAGTGGAATCGGCCATGCATCGTCTTAAGAGCCAGAAGATGCACTCCTCGGTGCCTCCTGGAAGGGAGGCCCGTAACCTGGATGGCCTTGGCAAGAAGTGCTTCCAGGGCTCTATGCTCGCCTGTCGTGTCCAGACCTACCAGCTATACATGGGCATGTATCTCCGGGATCTGGCTAAAGAGCTAGCCGGATTCTCCGCTGGTCTCTCCGAGGAGCCCTTGCGGAGGTTCCTAGCCTTGTCCACGGGTATTCGGGAATGCTCAAAGTTCATGTCCCGAGCAGCCTATGATGGCTTTGAAGCCTCGGCTCGAGTGGCCGCAGCCGGCATTGGTGCCCGCCGACAGGCTTGGCTTCAGTCGTCCGACCTTGAGCCCTGGGTACAGGACAAGTTGGTCGATGTCCCCTGCCGAGGCGAAAACCTCTTTGGCAAGCCCATGGCGGAAAAGGCTGCACAAATTGAGACTGAGACTCTCACCAGGACCAGGCTTTCTAGGAAGACCTCCGCCCCTTCCCAGAAAAAGAAGGGCTCGGGAAAAAAGTCCTTTTACCCGAGGAAGGCAGCTGCCTACAAACAATACCCCCATTATCAGGCCCCTGCAGCTCCCCAACAGGGCCAGCAGGCCAAGGGACGGGGTAACGGGTCCCGTAGGCAGCAAGCCCCCAAGCCTGCACCACCAGCCCCTGCTCAGCAGGGTGGGGGTTTTTGACTCGCTCAGCATAGCCTCTCCCCCCCTGCTGGTTCCCCCCAGCACCGGAGGCCGGCTGGTTCACTTCGCCCACAGGTGGTCCAGCATCACCGCAGATGCCTGGGTGCTTCAGGTCGTGCGAAAGGGCTACCTTCTCCACTTCCACCAGGTCCCTCCCTCCTATTTTCCGGGAGAGCCTCCGCGCCCCCCTCTGCACAGGGAGTTGCTCCTTCAGGAGTTAGCAGGTCTTCTGCAGGAACAGGCGGTGGAACCGGTGCCACACCACCTGAGAGGTCAAGGCTTCTATTCAAGGTATTTTCTGATACCAAAGAGAACAGGGGGCCTCAGACCCATCCTGGACTTGCGCAACCTCAACAAGTTCCTTGTGCGGGAGAAGTTCAAAATGCTTACCCTTGGAATCCTTCTGCCCTACCTCCAGCAGGGAGATTGGCTATGCTCCTTGGATCTAAAGGATGCCTACACGCACATCCTCATCCACCCAAGCCACCGCCAATACCTAAGGTTTGTGGTGGCAGGGAATCATTACCAGTACAGAGTACTGCCCTTTGGCCTGTCCTCCGCACCGCGAGTCTTCACAAAATGCCTCGCGGTCGTGGCGGCCCATCTCCGGCTTCGCGGCCTCTTTGTCTTTCCGTACCTCGACGACTGGCTCATCAGAGCAGCGTCCGCTCAGGAGGTCACCCACGCCACGTGCCGCACGGTGACTCTGCTGCAGCACTTGGGCTTTGTCATAAACTTCGCAAAGTCCACTTTGCTCCCCTCACAGGATCTCGAGTTCATCGGCGCAAGGCTGCACACCCCTCAGGCGCGAGCGTACCTACCGCTCGACAGGGCTCAGCGGCTCATGGACCTAGCCGACCGCTTTCGCAGCCAGCCCCTGGTCTCCGCCAGGCGCTTCCTGAGACTGCTCGGCCATATGGCTTCCACCGTCCATGTGACCCCCAATGCCCGCCTGAATATGCGGTCTGCTCAATGGTGTCTCCGCCGGCAGTGGCGACAAGCCACAGGCGGCCTAGCAGACCTGGTGCGCGTCTGCGAGCCGCTGGTCTCGTCTCTCCGGTGGTGGCTCCGGCAGCCGAACCTGGTATTAGGAATGCCTTTCCAGTCACCTCAGCCGACCCGGGTGCTGACCACCGATGCATCCCTCCTGGGCTGGGGAGCCCATTGCCAAGAGGCACGTACTCAGGGCCTCTGGACCAAGTGGGAGTCTGCTCAGCAGATCAACTTCCTGGAGCTCAGGGCGATCCGCCTAGCTCTCAAGGCCTTCTCCCACCTGACCTCCCAACAGTCCGTCCTTGTCCAGACGGACAATCAAGTTGCCATGTTCTACGTGAACAAGCAGGGGGGCACGGGCTCCTTCCTCCTCTGCCGGGAGGCACAGAAGCTCTGCTCTTGGGCCGTCAGTCACGGCATTCTCCTCAAGGCAGTTTATCTCCCGGGCCCAGAAAATTGCCTGGCGGACAAACTCAGCAGGGTCCTCCAGCCGCACGAGTGGCGTCTGGATCCCTTGATCGTCCAGAAGCTCTTCCTCAGGTGGGGCCTCCCCACGGTGGATCTCTTTGCCAGTCCTCGCAACCGGCAACTTCCTCGCTTCTGCTCTCGTCAGCCTCACCCCCTTCGGGTTGCGGCGGACGCCTTTCTGATCTCATGGTCGGGGAGCCTTCTGTACGCTTTCCCTCCCATTCCGTTAGTCTCTCGGACTCTTTTCAAGGTTCTCCGAGACAAAGCCTTCATGATCCTGGTGGCCCCTCGCTGGCCCAGGCAGCCGTGGTTTCCGCTCCTGCTGCAACTGGCGGTGGAGGATCCAATCCCTCTGGGGGCGCAACCGGATCTCCTCACCCAGGATCAGGGGTCCCTACTGCACCCCAACCTCAGGTCTCTCAACCTCATGGCCTGGCTGCTGAGAGGGTAGTCCTTGCTCCCCTTCTCCTGCCGGCGGAGGTGGAGGAGGTCGTCTTGGCTTCGCGACGGCCTTCTACCCGCAAATGCTACGCCCTTAAATGGCGTCGCTTTGCAGTCTGGTGTACCGAACAGTCTCAGGATCCCTTCTCCTGCCCGGTGTCGGTGATCTTGCAGTACTTGCTACACCTCTCTAATCTAGGACTTAAGTCCAACTCCGTCAAAGTTCACCTCAGTGCTCTTTCGGCACATCATGTGCCGGTGGACGGTAGACCTCTCTCCAGCGACCCTCTCGTAGCGAGGTTTCTCCGAGGTCTCCTTCTACTTAAACCACCTCTGCGCCCGCCAGCGCCGAACTGGGACCTGAATGTGGTTTTGCAGCGGATCACCTGTCCGCCTTTTGAACCCATGGCTACATGTTCTCTCCGTTTTCTGTCTTGGAAAACACTGTTCTTGGTAGCCCTCACTTCCGCTAGGCGCGTAAGTGAGTTGCAGGCCCTCGTGTCTGATCCCCCCTACACTAGGTTCTACAAGAATAGGGTAGTCCTACGGACTCACCCTAAGTTTCTGCCTAAAGTGGTCTCCCCTTTTCACATCAATCAGGAGGTGGTACTTCCAACCTTCTTTCCCAGACCACACTCCAGCCGAGCTGAGACGGTCCTCCATACCCTGGACTGTAGAAGGGCATTGAACTTCTACCTTGACCGTACGCGGGAGCACCGTAAAGCTGCTCAGCTTTTTGTGTCTTTTGACCCCAATAAATTGGGACTCCCGGTCTCCAAGCGTACTCTGTCCATCTGGGTTGCGGACTGTATCTCTTGGGCTTATGGGGCAGCCGGACTCGCCTTAGAAAGTCGAGTCACGGCTCATTGTGTTCGGGCAAAGGCCACGTCAGTGGCTTACCTCCGCTCTGTTCCGCTGGCAGACATCTGCCGGGCCGCTACTTGGTCTTCGAGCCAGACTTTTGCGGTCCATTACTGTCTCGAGAGGGAGTCCCGTAGGGACAGTGCTTTCGGACAGGCAGTCCTCCGTAATCTCTTTGAGGTCTGAGCAACTCCTACCCTCCATCCCGGATGTGGGCTACCGGTGGGTGATAATTCAGCGAAGATTCTTTCCTTCTGTGCTGCTGAGCTAGAGGGAGCTCATTTTTGTGCTTAGGGTCTCCGGTAGCCTTGAGCTTGGGAGTCCCATAAGTGAGGACTGACTTCCTGCTTGGTCCTGGAGAAAGCGTAGTTACTCACCTGTAACAGGTGTTCTCCAGGAGCAGCAGGAATCAGTCCTCACTACCCTCCCTCCTCCCCTTGGAGTTGCAATCGTCTGCTTATGTTCTTTTTGCAAATTTTTATGCTGTCTTTTTTAGCTATGTCATCTGACTGGCTAAGATGGCACCTTCGGGCGGGAAGACGACCGCGCATGCGCGCTGCAATTCCCAAAGGCTTTCTTTGAAAGCTGGGGAAAATTGCTCCGCGAGGGCTCCGTCGGCGCCGACGTCACCCATAAGTGAGGACTGATTCCTGCTGCTCCTGGAGAACACCTGTTACAGGTGAGTAACTACGCTTCATCCACCCATCTCACAGAAGGTTCCTCCGTTTCCTTTTCCAAGGAAAGCATTACCAATACAGGGTACTTCCTTTCGGTCTGGCCTCTGCTCCAAGAGTGTTCACCAAATGCATGGCAGTAGTAGCTGCATTTCTACGCACTCTGGGGATATTTGTATTCCCATACCTGGACGACTGGCTCATTCGAGCTCCATCTCAGTCAGAGGCCCAGACTGCCCTGGACTGCACAAGGTGCATTCTGCAGTATCTGGGACTTGTGGTAAATCTCCCAAAGTCCCAGCTCACCCCTACTCAGTCCCTAGAGTTCATAGGGGCCTGGCTAGATACTACCAATGCAAGGGCCTGTCTTCCTCAGGCCCGTTGCCTACGCCTAGTGCAGTTAGCCTCCCAGATTCAGTCAAAGAGCCTTTTAACTGCCCGGGAGATGCTACAACTGCTAGGCCACATGGCATCCACAGTGCATGTGGTCCTCTATGCTCACCTTCACATGAGAGCAGCTCAATGGACTTTGTCCACCCAGTGGACTCAAGCTTCAGGGGCTCTGACAGACAAAATAGCAACCTCCAGGCGCCTCTTTTGGTCTCTACAGTGGTGGAAGTCCACCCAAAATCTGTTGCTGGGGTCCCCCTTCCAACAGTTGTTGCCCCAAGCAACCCTCACAACAGATGCCTCCCCAACAGGTTGGGGAGCTCATCTACAAGACCTCTCCACTCAGGGCACTTGGTCTCCACAGGAGACCCCTCTACATATCAACCACCTGGAGCTCCGAGCAGTTTTTCTAGCTCTCAAGGTCTTCCATACCCTGCTCAGCTACAAGACAGTCCTCATTCATACGGACAATCAGGTAGCCATGTTTTACATAAACAAGCAAGGAGGAACTGGCTCTCTGTCACTTTGCAACGAAGCTTTAAGATTGTGGGCCTTCGCCAGAGAGCATCAAATCCATCTCCTGGCCGTATACCTTCCTGGAGTCCAAAACTCATGGGCAGACAGACTTAGTCGAGTTCTGCTTCCACACGAATGGTCCCTGCACATGGACCAGGTACTCAGAATCTTTCAAGAGTGGGGAACCCCAGACATAGACCTCTTTGCAAGTCCGTGGAATGCCAAACTTCCCCGGTTCTGTTCCAGAATTCCGTGTCAGGGAGTTCAGGCCAAGGATGCCTTCCTCCTTCACTGGGGTCAAGACTTCCTGTATGCCTTTCCACCCATTCCCTTAATTCCCAAGACTCTATTCAAGCTCCAGAGGGATCAAGGATCTATGATCCTCATAGCTCCACGCTGGCCACGCCAAGTGTGGTACCCTCTACCTCTGCATCTCTCTCAAGCTCCCTCCCTAGACTTGGGAGCTGCTCCAGACCTCCTGTCCCAGGAGGAGGGGACTTTGTGGCAACCAAACCCCAAGTCCCTTCACCTCAGGGCTTGGTTGCTGAAGGCTTAGACCTTCAAGGTTGGAATCTTCTCAACAGGTGAAGGATATCCTCCATGCTTCCAGAAAACTTTCTACTAGATGTTCCTATGCTTTTAAATGGAAAAGGTTTTCCATTTGGTGTGCTCAGAAGGGTCTTGACCCTCTAGCACTACCTTTGAATTCTCTATTGGAATATCTCCTGCATCTCTCCAATGCAGGCCTTAAGACAAATTCAGTAAGAGTCCATTTGAGTGCTATTGCAGCATCCCTTAAGCCTCTCAATGGACAGCCTATTTCCTCTCATCCTCTTATTGCAAGATTCATGAGAGGCCTTACTTTAACTAAACCTCCCATTAGGCCTCCTCCGGTGGCATGGGACTTAAATCTGGTTCTTGGTCAGCTTATGAAGCCACCTTTTGAACCCTTAGCCACCACCACCTTGAAATTTCTTTCCTGGAAGGTTATTTTCTTCATTGCAGTCACATCAGCTCGCCGCATCAGTGAGCTACAGGCCTTGGTGGCTAATCCTCCTTATACAAGGTTTCATCATAAGGTAGTCCTCAGGACCAATCCACACTTTATGCCTAAAGTAGTCTCACCTTTTCATCTGAACCAAGAGGTATATTTACCTGTCTTTTTTCCGGGTCCTCATGCATCAAGTGCAGAAAGGAATCTTCATACCCTGGATTGTAAAAGGGCTCTGGCCTTTTACTTACAAAGGACTCAGCAACATAGAAGGTCTTCCCAACTCTTTGTTGCTTTTGATCCTTCTCATTTAGGACTTCCAGTCTCTAAAAGGACACTGTCCATTTGGATTGCTCAGTGTATTTCTTTCGCCTACCAGAGTAAGAACCTTTCTCTGGAAGGCCATGTCACAGCTCACAATGTGAGGGCCATGGCAACTTCTATAGCTCATCTAAATTCTGCGTCCATCGACCAGATCTGTCGAGCAGCCACATGGGCCTCGATTCATACCTTCACGGCCCATTATTGTTTGGACAAGGACTCACGCCAGGATGCCTTGTTTGGTCAGGCTGTCCTAAAACACCTGTTCCATACTTGAACAACTCCTGCCCTCCATCCCTGTTTAGATGCCTGAGATCCAAGGGGGAGGTAGGGCCCTTCTCAGGGTCTACAACCCTGGGGATCTCCTCGGCATCTCTAGCTGGGGAGTCCCCATATGTGAAGACTCATTCCTGCTTGTTTCTGGAGATAGCACAGTTACTTACCTGTAACAGGTGATCTCTGGGAACAGCAGGAATAAGTCTTCACAACCCACCCACCTCCCCAAGGAGTTGTATCTTCTATCTCTCTTTCCTTTCCTCTCTCTCTCTCTTTGTCTCAGCTCTGAAACTCGAACTGGAGAGAGGCGGTTGGAAAGGCGGGAAGGCAGCGCGCAGGCGCTGTGGGATGTTCCCAAAAGCTTTCCTTTTTTGGAAAGCTGGGGAGCGTTCCCGCGCAGGCTCCGTCGTTACCGACGTACCCATATGTGAAGACTTATTCCTGCTGTTCCCAGAGATCACCTGTTACAGGTAAGTAACTGTGCTTTCTGGAAAAAGAAGAGATACATCTCTTATTAAGTTGGAAGCTGGCAAGTCTATCTGCCAAGATTGTCCTGCTGCTTTTCACCTCAGGGCTGTGAGGCAATTGGCCTGAATGCTTCCTTTTGGCCTTATGATTGGAAGAATTGCCTTCATAATCTGTTTTATGTAGGGCAGATTGGGGAGGACAGTTTTTTTTGTTTCTGCTTCTTTTTTCCTGTAGTGACATCCAGGGGTACTATTCTTTATTCTAATGTTTTCTTAACTTTTTGTTCTGCAGACAGGTGCAGAGAAGTAGATCTGAGAGTCATCAGCGTAGAGATGATACTGAAAACCATGAGAGGAGATGAGTGCACCAAGGGACTGAGTGTAGAGAAAGAAAAGGAGAGGTCCCAAGACAAGAGCCCTGAGATACACCGACTGAATGTGGGATAGTAGTAGAGGAGGATCCACCAGAACATACACGAAAAGTGTGGTGGGAGAGAAAGGAAGAAAACCAGGACAGAACAGAGCCCCTAAATCTAAGTGAGGACAGGGTATCGAGGAGAAGATGGTGATAAACATTGTCAAAAGCAGCAGAAAGGTCAAGAAGGATGAGAATAGTATAAGCCCTTGGATTTGTCGAGGAACAAGTCATTGGAGGCTCTGGGAAAGCCCTTGGATTTGTCGAGGAACAAGTCATTGGAGGCTCTGGCAAGAGCCGTCTCAGTAGAATGTAGATGGCAAAAGCCATATTGCAATAGATCCAGAAGGGACCTAGAGGCAAGAAAGTCAAGACAGCGGCAGCAAACTGCATATTCAAGTAGTTTAGAAATAAAGGGGAGGAGGTAGATGGGTCGATAATTAGGACAGGTAGGATCTAGTGAGGGTTTCTTGAGGAGCGGTGTAACCTCAGCATGCTGCAGGAACAGTTGCAGTGGAAAGCAATAGGTTGAGGATATGACAGATGGATTTGATGACAGCGAGGAGATGGAACATCCAGGTATAATGGGCCCTTGTCAACTCAGCAAAGGCATCCTCCATAATGACTTCATGGTCTATGCCAATACAGAACATTTACAAAGCCACATGTGGGCCTCCATACACACTTTCACGAAGCACTATTGCTTAGATCATTCTATTGGCCAGGACCCAGCCTTTGTGTAAGGAGTACTCAAGAGCTTACTTGCTCATTATTGGTTCATAACTCTCCTATTATCACCACCTGTCTATTCCTCAGGCGATGAAGAAGGGCAGACAAGATCATGTCTCTCCACTTTGGAATCATCAGATGATGTGCCTTCATTTGCCTGCATGCCTATGGAGAAAACAAAGTTGCTTTTCTGTAGCAGAGATTCTCCATAGAGAGCAGGAAAATGTAGCCACACTAACTCTCCCGCCTTCCCCTTAAAAAGAGGGAGAGAAAGTTTTCATGTATACAGAGAACGAAATAACAAAAAAGGGCAATTATGTTAATACAGGCTTTGACAAATTTTCTTGGAATCTAGGAGCCAGCCACTGAGACATCGGTCACAGTGAGGCATCTCCCCCGCCCCCCCCCCCCCCCCCGCCAAAAGATGTAGTACAGCTCCTTTTTTAAGGGCCTGATTTAATGTTGTCCCATTTCTATGAGAAAAGAAAGCTTAATTAATAAGGTCCTTAACCATGCCATTAGACAGTGCCAACAGAAGGCAGTCTCCATCCCCCTACCCCAATGAGTAGGTTATTAGCAGAATATTGGTGATTCTTTATAACTGCAGTAGAGGCACTTCCTTTTTTGCTTCACATATCATCATGGCCTGGTAATATGGTAATATATGTGAAGAAATAAAATCTCTTGGCCATCAACCAGTCTTTCTCCCTATTTCTCTCATTGCCCTCCCCTCCCCTCCCCTTCCCCTCCTGCCTCCCGCCGATATCAGCCATCATCCCGGGTATCTTTCTCATTGCTCACAACCCCATCAGCCATCATGCCGAGTCTCTTTATCACATAACCCCCCCTCCATCACCACAGGTTTACCATGGCTTGAGCTCTTTGTGGAGGGCTGATTGCGGTGGAGGGAGGAAGTACCAGGCTGAACTCTCAAGGCCTTTAAATCCCAGGCACCAGGATACAATTTGTGGTCAGTATGATGAGCTGGTGTCTAGGATTTGTCGAGCCATGTGTTAATATATTTCGGTCTTTGCTATATATGGACTATTTGGCAGGATTCCAAGGGGAGAGAAGACTAAAAGACTACTCATTGCTAGAGAAGGAGAGTTCTGGGCATACTGGCTAAGTTAGTGACACCACCAATAGTGTGGCTGCATTGTCCTGCTGTCTATGGAGAAATCTGTTACAGGTAAACAGCTTTGTTTTATTGTGGGCTGGTTTCAGACATGGCTGCTCTCAGGCCAAATGTAGAGGGTCAGCTTAATGAGCTTAAAAAGTAATAGGTTTTATTGATTATACCACTTTGTGTGAATTTCAGTAGCATACTTTTTAATGCAGGAAATTTAGATAGTAAAGGTGAATGGAGACAATGGGAAACTTTTAAGTGTTAATGGTAACTGGTATGATATATATCACCTATATATTATAGGAAAGCATGGGACAAACACAGATCTCTAAAGGCAAAAAGGGGACTGTTATAGTTGTTGGTATGGAAGGGCAGACTAGATAGGCCATGTGGTTGTCTTATGCCATCATGTTTCTATGTTTCTATACCAGTTATATATGTTAACACTTAAAGGTAAAGCTGAGATGTATGTATAAGGGAATATGGGTACATAAGGCAACTTCCTTATCGTTCCTCCAGTTCAGTCCTCCACCTCTGGGTAGTTCACCTCCTCCTGCAGCATGGAGACTGGGCATGTCAAAACTGTGACATCACTGGATATACCCTGCTGGTCTCTCCCATTAGCCCCAGTGTGTCCAGTCTCCATGCAGCAGGAGAACATAGTGAGCCTAGGTGCTGGGCTCTCTAGAGAAACAGATAAGGAGCGCATTTAGGATAGATAGGAGGCTATTTTCTGAACTTATTTTTATTCCCTATCACTTCCTTTATTTTTTCGACGGTCCCTTTAAATAAAATAAAATAAGAAGGTTGGGAGGAATCGAACCAGCTTTTTTTCACCTCTTAAACCTCTCCCGGGACCACGATCTGCTCTCCCCTCCTGGTCTGAACAGAGGGGAGTGAGGCAGCAGTAAAGTCGAGTTGCTGGTCTGCTTCGGATGACCTCGCAGGCATCTGACCAGAGCAGCAGAGCCCGTAAGACCCTCTCCACGATAGCTGCTCACATTTCTCAGTGCAGCAGCATCGCGGATTTGCAGGGTGGTCAGATGTGCCAGTGAAAAGCAGAAATTTGCCTGTGGGCTTTTTTGGCGTCGGCGAAGCAGGTGAGTGATTCAGTGAGGCGCGAACAGGTGGGAAAGCTGTGGGCACTAATCTGTTAGCAACGGCAGACAGGCCCGCTGTTTGTGCAGGCCGTCTCTCCCATGCTTTTTAGGCCGCGATTTTAGGCCTCGAGGCAGCGGTAGCGCTTCATATTGCTCAGGCTCTGTGAGGCAGGCACGTTCTTCATGGGATTGATTTAACTAATTTAATTTAATGTAGTTTGCTTTACTTTACCTTAATTTGGTTAATTTCTGGGTCAGTTGGATTTTGTTTTTTCTCGGGCCTTGGAGGAGGCTTTGAAAAAATAAAAAAATAAATAAAACAAGAAGACACCGTTAAGGTAGAGGAGACCTATTTTGTTTTTAGTTATATCTTTCCATCTCCAGGAACAAGCAGGAATGAGTCTTCACATTATGGGTACGTCGGTACCGATGGAGCCTGCGCGGGAACGCTCCCCAGCGTCCAATCAGAAAGCTTTTGGGAGCATCCCTCAGCGCCTGCGTGCTGTCTTCCTGCCTTTCCAACTGTCTCTCCTCAGTTTTCGTTTTTCCGCGGAGCCGGCAGGAGGTCCTCCTGTCACCGCAGAAAATTCTTCTTTAATTCTTTTATTTCTTGTGGTCGCGGCTGTCTCCCCGACTCCACTGGTACCGCCGGTGTTTCTTTTTTCTTTTTACTGAAAATTTTTCCCTTCAGGGTATATTTTTTCTTTTGTCTTAAATTTTAGGCCTTCTAGGCCTGTCCATGTTCCTCATGGAACCGCCAGCCTCTTTCTCTAAGAAATGTTTAAGCTGTGGCGGTACAGCTTTATTCTTAGACTCCAAAAGCTGGTGTTTAACCTGTTTGGGTCCTGACCACTGTTCCCTCTAAGCTGTGCGCGTGTGCGCGCGCACACCCCTCGCCGAGCAAGCGCACATACTTTACAACAGAGCGCACAAAAATTACAGCTCTGATTCTGATAGAAAACAACACAGACATCTTAAAATGTAAAAGTTATGATTGTAATTACTAGAAATTTCCCGCTTCATTTAGTAATCGTCTATTTTCATTTAATTTGATTAAAATCAATGTGGTGTACATACTGTATTCTGACGTGTAGTCAAATTTTAAAGTATAGAACTCCGAGTGTCGTTATGTGGCGCACAAAAATTTAACCTTCCTTCAAAAGCTGCACACAGCTGATATTTTATGCGCACACAGCCTACAGAAAATTAGAGGGAACATTGGTCCTGACCATTTTCCTCCGGAGCCCTCCGGCTACAGTTTTGTGAGAAGAGATTTTCAACATCGAGTTTCCCTCGATACCAGGTTCCCTTCCAGTGTCAGGGCACCGAACCTTTCTTCTTCTACACTGGATCAGGTAACCCACAAACAGTCTGTCAAGACTAGCCCACCCTCGAGTGGTAGGTCTCATGCACAGCATGAAGACGGCTCCGGCCTTGCCCTCGAGGGTCCATTGGCTTCAAAACCCCGGCGGGAGTCTTCGGTCTCTAAAGCCTATGAGGGGTTTCAGGTTGTTCCTGGGGCTCACCCCTCAGAACATAACTGAGCCATGCTCGGTGGTGGCATCCGCTTCGAGCGGTACCGATACCCTGGCATCGGCACTGGTGTTGGACGTAACACTCTTCACCAGGGATCGTCATCTGGCTTCCTCGGTACCTTCGGGACCGGTGGATACACTCCAGATTGACTTTCCAGTATCGGCATCGATGCCGTTACTACCACCGACGTCGGTACCCTCTAGACACGCATCGATAGACTCGCTCCCCTCGATGCCGAGTCTAGAATCGATCTCTAGTCTGGAAGACTGGGTACCGACTAGTCTCGGTACCGACACCTATCGGTACCGGACGTCAGGTACTGAGGATGATTACCGAATGCGTTTGGTTACCTTAGTACCGATTGAGCTGCCACCGATGACTGCTCCGGTGTCGGTGTCGCCTTCGATTCCGACAGCGCTACCGGTATCTGTTTCGGTACCGGTATCCACAGTAGCATCGGGGCCAGCTCCTTCTATGCTTCCTTCATCAGGGTCGCTCCTTTCTATACCAAGTCTGGAGTCGATACCTGGCATAGACGATGTCGTACTGACTGTCACAGGTCCTGGCCTCCAGTACCAACATCCATTCCTTAAGGATCCTTTTTTGCACCGTGCAGGATCTTATCTTCCTATATACACAGGTAGATCCTCCGGTGCCCAGGCTAGTTCTTCAGATCTAGCCTGTCCTGGAAGGTTCTCTTTGGAGGTCCTTCTTTTCAGGATTTCCTCTTGGATATGGCAAGATCCCTTACCATTCCTATCCCTGGCCATGATCCCACACAAGGCTCTGTTTCTACTGGAGCAAAGGAAAACATAATGCTTCCTTTGCATCACTCCTTGTGGGATCTTCTTGTAAGAATGTGGGAAGCCCCTTTAAGGGTACCCCCACCTTCTAGAGCAACTGATCTTCTGTATCAAGTGCCCCCCTCTCCAGGGTTTCAAAAGACTCAACTTCCTCATCATTCCATTGTAGTGGAATCAGCAATGAGGAAGGTGAAAAGTAAGAAAAAGCACTCCTCTTACCCACCAGGTCGTGAGTCTAGGACACTAGATGCCTTTGGACGTCAAACCTTTCAGACATCCATGCTGTCAGCAAGAATTCTCTCATATATTTTTATATGAGTCTATCTCTTCAGGAGCTCACAAAGAAATTATATCTTTTGGCTCTTTTTCTTTCAGAGCCCAAGACTGCAGACTATTCCTTACTACTTAGTCAACTTCAAAATATCTCTTGGTTTCCTAGACTCATTTGAGTCTATTAGCAGAACTTCTGCTATAGCTATAGGGGCACGACATAGAGCCTGGCTCCAAGCTTCAGACTTAAACAAATGGGCACTACAAAGACTGGGTAATACTCCTTGCACTGGAGAAAATCTCTTCAATAAGGAGTCTTTACATCAGGTTGCTCAGTGGTTCACTGACTTCCCTGTTTCTGAAGGCTATCCTAAGCCTTCTCCTTCCCCAGTAGGTAGGAAATGCCCTACCAAACCTTCTTTCCCTAGGAGGAGAAGGTTTTCTTCTTCTCCTGCCCACCATACAGATGTTCCCAAGCAGGGGAGGCATCGTCCTGGTCTGAAAAATCCAAACTCTCACCAGGCTAAGCAAACCCAGCAACCATAGGGTTTCTGATTAATCATTTTTCTGCCTCTTGGGGTTTACAACCTACAGTTGACTTCTTCTCAGCAGACGTTTTTCACTGTTTTTTCATTGAAAACTCTACACATGGATTTCTTTTCTTAGGACATCCAGTTGCTCCTAGATATGCTGAGCTGTCAGGATATTCACGTCTATGGGTCACAGATTTCTCCTCCTCTTCCTGCCAAGAAGAGAGGTTTTACAACTGTCACATGATAGTTTTTCTGTACCAAAATGAATTTTTTCCTTCCACAGACTTACCATATGGTAAGTCACCCTTCAGCTCTTATTTTCTCTACCCTCTTATCCAGGTTTCTCCCCTGTAAGAGTGGTACCATACCACTGGAGGGCTTCTTTAGCCTTTCTAGTCTTTCTTTCCATTCCAGTGTGGAGTTTTTTCTCTTGAGTAAACTCCCTCCTTTTTGCCTGGGCAGCTCATCAGACAGGGACACACATTTTCTACTCTTGTTCTGTCTGTTCTTTCTGTTTTACACAGAAAGATTCTCTCTGCTGTCTTATTCAGCAGCTACCCATGCAGGAGTTCTAGTGATTGGACTACTGGTACTTTTCCACAAGTTTCCAGTCTTGTCCTCCACTACTTTCTGTCTTGCCTTAGTAGTTATTACAAGAAAGTGTTACATCTTTCTTGGATAATCCTTATCACTACAGGCTTATCACACTATCTTCTATTCTTACCATCTCCAATTCCTTTGGGTTTGACAGCATAGTTGACCTGGCTGCTGGTTTCTCCAACAGCCAGTTCTATCTCCCAATTCTCCTGCATAATGCTCTCTGCAATCCTACAGAGAAGCTTTCCACTATGGGCCCTTGCTAGAGAGCATGGGGTTTTTTCTCTAATGACTATCCTACATGGTTGAAAAAGGCTTCCTCAGTCATGTTCCATGACTGTGAGGGTTCTTCACACCCTACTATCTCCTTTTCAAACAAAGGACATAAGCCTTCTCTACGTGAAAGTCTAAAGAGTTGTCCAATTCCTACAGGGAATATGCTCTTTTTTCCTTACAGCTTGTCCTCATGGTATCCTAATCCTTCATGGACAGCACATATTTAACTGAAAAACACATGATACCCCTTTTTGCCCCTCAAATGGGTCAACCTGGTATCTCATTCTATGCGTTTTCTGTCCATTTACCATGCTAGGGTTCTGCAGAACTGAGGACTTGCTGTTTACAGACTGATATTATCCTCTGTTTTTTCACGTAACCATCCTGGTTATTTCACTGGATAGCATTCCCGCACCATCATAACCAGGGGGAATAGATTCTCTATATATCCTATCAAGTAGGTTCCACCTTCTTGTTGTTAGCTGAATCTTTCCTCTTCACATCTCCCATGTGAATGTTCTTATATGCATATATATATATATATATATATATATATATATATATATATAAACATCTCTCTATATATATATGTCTGTCAGCTACGTGTGCATATGTTATGCCCTTCCAGATCTCAATATATATATATGTGTATCTGTTGAGATACTTTGTTATAGATAGATATGTATTTACATACTTATCTCTCTAACTGGCTATGCTCATAAAGGTTATCTCCAGGAACAAGCAGGAATAAGTCCTCACATATGGGTAAGTCGGAACCGACGGAGCCCGCGCGGGAAAGCTCCCCAGCTTTTCAGATGAAAAGCTTTTGGGGCTTCCCACAGCGCATACGCGCTGCCTTCCCGCCTTCCTTACCAGCTCTCTTCAGTTTCTCTTTTTCCGCGGAGCCAGCAGGTCGTGTTCCTGTCACCGCTGAAGAAATTGTTATTTTAATTTGTTTCTTTTGACCGCGTACCTGCCTTCCCCATACCAAAACCGGTACTGCCGGTCTCTCTTTCTTTCATTTAAAAAAAAAAAAAAAATCTTTTTTTATTTTCTCAGCACAGCTTGGTAACTTTTGTTAGGCCTTCAGGCCTACACAAATTCTCCTCATAGAGAAACCAGCTCCTGGTTTTAAAAAGTGTACCAAGTGCAATGCTGTTATTTCTCTCACAGACACCCATGAATGGTGTCTTAAATGTTTAGGACCTGACCACTCCATACCGGACTGCCCATTCTGCTCCCAGATGTCTAAACGTGGTATGCAGAACCGGGCCAACAAGTTCCATGTGCTGTTTGCTTCAGATAATCCAGCATCACAGTCATCCAGGTCTTCCTCTCCGGATGGATCTCAGGTAACCAAACTTTTTATAGGCAAATCCTCTAAAAGCAAATCTCTTTCAAAAGATCGAGAGGCTCTCAATCTTGAGTTCGAGGATTCTGCCCAGACCAAAAAACCCCGGCGGGAGGCTCCGGCCTCCAAAGCATCACCTATGGGGTTACAGGTTGATATCGATGGCACGGCCTCGACTGATCACCTGTTAGACTGCTCTGGGGTACCGGTCGATACCGGTACCGACATCCAGGCAGCAGTGGCGTCCATGGGCAATACTGTCCAGACCATGCAGCAGGCCGTTTTGGCTTTCATTAAGGCTGCGACGCCCTCGGTACCGATTCCATCTGTACCGACCCCGGTTCCGGTATCCACACCGGAACCGAGACCATCGACTTCCAAGCGTCGATCGGTTCCGCTTGCTGGATTCAGGCTTTTGCCCGATACCAATCCCATGCCCGATACGCCCGATGTCGATATCGATCGGTACGCGTATTGTGCATTGCAAGCACAGAGAGAATACTCAGATTCTTCTGATGAGTTCAATTCCTCTGATGACTCTGCTGAGTTTGATCTTCCTGAGGAGCCCTCTTCTCTAAAGAGGAGGATGTCTCCTCCAGAGGATTTATCCTTTCAGGATTTCATTGTTGATGTAGCTAAAGCACTTTCTATTGCTACATCTGCTGAAAAGGAACCCAGATCAAAAAAATTGGATATTTTAGGATACTCTAAACCTCCTAAAGAGGCAGTTACTCTGCCTATCCATGAAATCCTTCAAGAACACTTGATGGATTTGTGGGAGACTCCTCTAACCCTGTCTCCTCATTCCCGTAGGTTGGACACCATGTACCGGGTCCCTCCTTCTCCTGGGTTTCAAAAGACTCAGCTGCCTCACCACTCCATTGTGGTGAAGGCTGCTATGAAGAAGATAAAGAGTCCTAAAAGGCATTCCTCTACCCCTCCAGGGCGAGAATGGTAAGACCCTCGACTCTTTTGGTAGAAAGATCTTTCAGGCTAGTATGCTTATAGCCAGGATCAATTCTTACAGCCTTTATATGGGCATGTTTCTCAGAGAACTTGCCCTAAAGGTACGGCATTTAGCCCCCTTTATCCCTGAGGATAAAAAGGAGGACTTCACTACTCTGGTGACACAACTTTCAGAGGTCTCCAAGTTTTCCAACAGGGCAGCCTTTGATTCCTTTGAGGTTGCTGGCAGGGCTTCGGGAATCGCTATTGCAGCCCGACGTCTTGCTTGGCTCCAGGCTTCTGACCTAGAACCCTGGGTCATGGATGGCTTAAGGAATCTGCCCTGTACAGGAGAGAACTTATTTGGTGAGGACTGGCAAATTAAAGCTGCTCAAATGGACGCAGAAAATGCCACTCTAGATAGACTTTCTAAGTCTACTTCTACTCCTGCCAAAAAGAAACCTTTTAAAAGGCCGTACTACAAGAAGGCCAGATTTTCCACAAATACTGGCCAACAATCTTCTCAGCCTCGCTTTGCTGCTAAACGTCAGCAATCTAAGCAAGTAAAGTCAAAGTCTGCAGTGTCTGCTACACCCCAGCAGGCTCAACCCCCTCAGGGGTTTTGACTTGCCCCTAGAGAACTTACCATTTCTGGCTCTGGAACAACCAGAGCCTCTCACCATACCGGGAAGGTTAGCTCACTTTGCTCCCAGATGGGAGCAAATAACATCAGAGCAATGGACCCTCTCTATCATCAGAGAGGGCTACAAACTTCATTTCTCCAGCCTTCCTCCCCATACCATGGTGAGGCAATTCAGTTCTCCCCCATCTCTTCTGACCCTGTTGGGTCAGGAAGTCTCCTCTCTCCTTGCCCAAGGGGCAATAGAGGAGGTTCCTCTTCCTCAACAGGGGTTAGGGTTCTACTCCCCTTATTTTCTCATAACAAAGAAGACAGGGGGCTTCAGACCTATCCTAGATCTGAGAGAATTGAACAAGTTTCTATTCAAGGAGAAATTCAAAATGCTCTCTCTGGGCATTCTCCTTCCATACCTTCAGAGTCAGGATTGGCTTTGTTCTCTAGATCTCAAGGATGCGTACACTCATATACTCATCCATCCATCCCACAGAAAATATCTTCGATTTCTGTTCCAGGGAAAACATTTCCAATACAGAGTACTTCCCTTCGGTCTCGCCTCTGCTCCAAGAGTATTCACAAAATGCATGGCAGTCGTAGCCGCATTTCTAAGAGGCATGGGAATCTTCGTGTTCCCATATCTGGACGACTGGCTCATCCGAGCTCCATCTCAGTCAGAAGTCCAGATTTCCTTGGACCGCACAAGGCGTATTCTTCAATATCTGGGACTTGTGGTAAACATTCCCAAGTCCCAACTCATCCCTACTCAGTCCTTGGAATTCATAGGGGCTTATCTGGATTCCACCACTGCAAGGGCCTACCTTCCTCTGGTCCGAGGCCAACGGCTAATAAGCTTAGCCTCCCAGGCTCAGTCCAGAAGTCACTTGTCAGCCAGAGAAATGCTGCAACTTCTGGGCCACATGGCCTCCACGGTTCATGTGGTGCCCTATGCTCGTCTCCATATGAGAGCAGCTCAATGGACATTGGCCACCCAGTGGTCTCAAGCATCGGGACTGCTGTCAGACCAGGTACTCACCTCAAAACGTCTGTTTTGGTCTCTCCAGTGGTGGACATCCTCCAAAAATCTGTTGTTGGGGACCCCCTTCCAACCTTCATTGCCCCATGCAACCCTCACAACAGATGCCTCCCAAACAGGGTGGGGAGCTCATCTTCAACATCTCTCCACTCAGGGAACCTGGTCTCCCCAAGAGACCACCCTTCATATCAACCTTCTGGAACTGCGAGCAATCTTCCTTGCCCTCACAGTCTTCCATACCCTCCTTGCCAACCTGACTGTCCTAGTTCAGACAGACAATCAGGTGGCCATGTTCTATGTCACCAAGCAAGGAGGGACGGGCTCTCTGTCGCTTTGCAACGAAGCTCTCAGATTATGGGCTTTCGCCAGAGAGCATCAAATTCATCTTCTGGCAGTGTATCTTCCAGGAGTTCAAAACTCTCGGGCAGACAGACTCAGTCGAGTTCTGCTTCCACACGAGTGGTCCCTGCATATGGACCAGATACACAGAATCTTCCAGGAATGGGGGACCCCGGACATAGACCTCTTTGCAAGTCCGTGGAATGCCAAACTTCCCCGGTTCTGTTCCAGGACTCCGTGTCAGGGAGCTCAGGCCAACGACGCCTTTCTCCTGCATTGGGGTCAGGAATTCCTGTATGCTTTTCCACCCATTCCTTTGATTCCCAAGACTCTGTTCAAACTTCAGAGGGATCACGGGTCGATGATCCTTATAGCTCCACGCTGGCCACGCCAAGTGTGGTTCCCTCTACTTCTACAGCTCTCCCAGGGCTCCTCCCTGGACCTGGGAGCTGCGCCAGACCTTCTGTCTCAGGAGAAAGGGACTTTGTGGCACCCAAACCCCAAGTCCCTACATCTCCGAGCTTGGTTACTGAAGGCTTAAGCCTTCATGAGTTTAATCTTTCTCAACCAGTGAAAGATATCCTTCATGCCTCTAGGAAACCCTCTACCAGGCGTTCCTATGCTTTCAAATGGAAACGTTTTTCCATTTGGTGTGCTCAACAGGGTCTTGACCCTCTGGCACTTCCTTTGAATTCTCTACTAGACTATCTCCTGCATCTTTCCAATGCAGGCCTCAAGACGAATTCAGTACGAGTCCATTTAAGTGCTATTGCAGCATCCTTAAAACCTATAAATGGACAACCTGTCTCCTCTCATCCTCTCATTGCAAGGTTCATGAGAGGCCTGACCCTAACTAAACCTCCCATCCGACCTCCACCGGTAGCATGGGATTTGAACCTAGTTCTAGGTCAGCTTATGAAACCACCTTTTGAGCCTTTGGACTCTACCTCCTTGAAATTTCTTTCCTGGAAGGTTCTTTTCCTTATTGCAGTCAGTTCGGCTCGCCGCATCAGTGAACTGCAGGCTTTGGTGGCTAATCCACCTTATACCAGATTTCATCATGATAAGGTGGTCCTTAGGACGAATCCCCACTTTATGCCCAAAGTGGTCTCGCCTTTTCATCTTAATCAAGAGGTATATCTACCTGTTTTTTTTTCCCAGCTCCTCATGCATCCAGTGCAGAGAGGAACCTTCATACTCTTGACTGTAAAAGAGCTCTCGCCTTTTACCTCAACAGGACTCAGCCACATCGAAAGTCTTCCCAACTTTTTGTGGTTTTTGATCCTTCTCATTTGGGACTTCCAGTCTCCAAACGTACACTTTTCAATTGGATTGCTCAGTGTATTTCTTTTGCTTACCAGAGTAAGAACATTTCTCTGGAAGGCCATGTCACAGCTCACAATGTGAGAGCCATGGCTACTTCTATGGCTCATCTTCACTCTGTATCCATAGATCAGATCTGTCGAGCAGCCACTTGGGCCTCGGTTCATACCTTCACAGCCCATTACTGTTTGGACAAGGACTCCCGCCGGGATGCCTTGTTTGGTCAGGCTGTCCTCAAACACCTGTTCCATACTTAAGCAACTCCTGCCCACCTTCCCTGAATGGATGCCTGAGATCCATACGAAGATGGTTTACCCTTGGAGGGGGATCTCCCAGGCATCTTAGCTAGGGAGTCCCCATATGTGAGGACTTATTCCTGCTTGTTCCTGGAGATAGCACAGTTACTTACCTGTAACAGGTGATCTCTGGGAACAGCAGGAATTAGTCCTCACAACCCACCCACCTCCCCTAGGAGTTGTATCTTCTATCTATCTACCTTCCTTTCCTCTCTCTATTGTCTCAGCTATAAACTCGAACTGAAGAGAGCTGGTAAGGAAGGCGGGAAGGCAGCGCGCATGCGCTGTGGGAAGCCCCAAAAGCTTTTCATCTGAAAAGCTGGGAGCTTTCCCGCGTGGGCTCCGTCGGTTCCGACTTACCCATATGTGAGGACTAATTCCTGCTGTTCCCAGAGATCACCTGTTACAGGTAAGTAACTGTGCTTTACCTTCCTATATTTTCCAGACAGTAGGCTTTGCCCATGCTCATGCTGTTCCACAGTATGTTTTGGGTATTATGCACACAACCACTGCTGTGGTACTGACAGCTCCTACCATAACCCTAGGTTTAGGTATCCCTGAAGCTCCATGCTCCAATATCTTCTTACCTCTCACCAGTTAGGAAAGACATGGTGGATCTTCAGTAAGATCTGAGGTTTTCAACTCCTCAGACACCTGTCCTTTCTTGGGAATACGGGGTTTTTTCCATACCCCTTCTTCCCTCAAGGGCTAGGCCAGTTTGTCCAAATCGGTCAGTCTTCCTCTTTTGCTCCTAACTGTGAATAACTCTGTAGCCAAAAGAGTTATCAGCTTTTTCCATGAAGCTTCCCACTAAAGACTCACCGTTTTTTGTACTACCCCAGTTGAATCCTGGGGTCAACTGTCACTTCCAGATTTTGACCTTCACTTTCACTTCAGTGAGGTCACCTTGAAGAATCCTCTACTGGATCCCCAGTAGACTCCATCAGCCTCTCTACTTCCTGCAATCCAGTAGGTGAGGTCCATATTGCAATTGTTCCTTTCAATATATTTCATGATAATTATCATACACACAAGGACTCCTTGCCTGTAGTCCTGTCTTAGGTTAGCTGTTTTCTACAGCTCTTCTCTTTTCAACTCCTGCCCTCCATCCTCAGGATGCTTGGCCATATGAGGTGTAGCATGTTTCAATCTCCAACATGCTAGGGCTCCAGGCATCTCAGCTTGGGAGTCCCCATATGTGAAGACTCATTCCTGCTTGTTCCTGGAGATAGCACAGTTACTTGCCTGTAACAGGTGATCTCTGGGAACAGCAGGAATAAGTCTTCACAACCCACCCACCTCCCCTAGGAGTTGTATCTCTCTATCTATCTTTCCTTTCCTCTCTCTCTCTCTTTGTCTCAGCTATAAAACTCAACTGAGGAGAGACAGTTGGAAAGGTGGGAAGACAGCACGCAGGCGCTGAGGGATGCTCCCAAAAGCTTTCTGATTGGACGCTGGGGAGCGTTCCCGCGCAGGCTCCGTCGGTACCGACGTACCCATATGTGAAGACTTATTCCTGCTGTTCCCAGAGATCACCTGTTACAGGTAAGTAACTGTGCTTTACTGTCAGAGAATTTATGGTATTGTATAGCTAATGCCTTCTCGGCCACTATTTTTGGTGTGTGGCACTCGCAGAGGCGCAGTATCGGACGCCAGAGTCTGCAAGGGCTGTGCTGCGGCCTCATCCTATGGAGCACAAGTTTCAGGATAAAGCTGATGAAGGGGCTCAGACTCCACAGTCTGCTGAACCCTCCGCCCGGACCCCTTATGGATGGCCAAGCGGGGTCACTTTACCCCAGTGGCTCCGACAGGAGCCGGGGCGGCTATGGCAGGTTTTTCTCCAGACTTAGTGCTGATAATGCAGCATCCGTTTTGTTTAAGGCAGCAGGAGACGGTGGCTCCTCCATTGACGCCTGGTGCTGGGGTACAGCATTCGGGGTCAGAAAAGCCTACTAGAATTTCAGTGAGTCCTCTCATGAGGGCCCGACACGTCGAGGATCAGTCCTTGGATTCCGACTGGCCCAATGTGGAGTTGGGGCCAGGATCAGGAATGGAAGATCTGGAGGAAGGAGAGATCCAGAGGATCAGACAAGAATCATTAGAGTATTCCAAAAGGAAGAGCTTACGGAGCTCATTACGGAGTCTCTTCAGGCACTCAACCTTACTTCGATCCAGCCACCGGAAGAGGAGAGTCTGGAGGACCCTCTCATTCAGGCAGTGTGGCAAACAGGCGGTGTTCCCGGTGCATCGAGTAGTTGATCGGATGATCCAAGATGAATGGGTTTGCCAGAAGATGGACTGGGAGGCATTAGAGCTATGAATACGCTCTTCCCCTGGGCGGTCAAGGAGAAAAAAGTTTAGTTCTCAGTGTATAGATGCAGCAGTATCGGTGGTCAGGAAAAAGGTGACTATTCCGGTGGAAGGCAGTGCGACTTGAAGGAGGCGCAAGACAGAAAGATGGACGGCTTGTTGAAGCAAGCTTCTGAGGTTAATGCTCTCTCGTTGCAAGCTTCCATCTGTGGAGCGGGGGTGGCGAGAGCTTGCCTCAGGTGGTCACAACGCTTGCAGCAGGCCTCTCAGCAAGCACAGGAGAGCTTACTGGATGGGTCACAACTGCAATCAGGTCCGGCGTATTTAGCGGATGTCCACTATAATTTGATCAGGGCATTGGTGAATAATATGGCTTCCCTGGTAGCCGCGCGCCGTTCTCTGGTTAAGAAATTGGGTGGTGGATGGTTCTTCTAAGTCATGCCTTAGCAAGCTTCTCTTTAAGGGCAAGTTGTTGTTCTGTGAAGATCTTGATAAGCTGGTTAAGGATTTGGGAGAGTCCAAAGGCGGGAGACTGCCGGAGGATAAACCTAAACAAGGGAGAACCCTTCCATCTTTGCGCGGTCAGTTTAGAGGCTTCAGGCGATTTCATAACTCGCGATTGGGAAGTGTTCAAAGAGGTAGATTTGCCTCCAGAGCGCAGGGATTTTGTGTTTTCGAGGAGCAGGTAGAGGGTTTGCAGCTACCTCTACCAAGTCAGTCAGAAGACCACAATGAAGCGAGGCGGACCAGGGTGGGAGTTCAACCGATAGAGGGATGGCTTGGGGGCTTTCTTCCTGCCAGGGTCCAGGTAACATCCGTTCAAGAGTTGTTGGAGGTAATACGCGAAGGTTATGCTCTCAAATTTGCCTGACCTAGGTTCGTTTGTCCTCTCTCCTCCCCTTGCAGAGGGCTGCAGCGAATGGTAGCGGTTCGGCAGACTTTAGATAATCTCTTACAGTTAGGAGCGGTTGTGCCGTTTCCGCAAGAGCTCTACAGCGTCGGTCGTTCCTCTATTTATTTCATCGTACCCAAAAAGGATGGGTCCATCCGTCCTATTCTGGATTTCAAGGGCGTGAATCGCTGTCTGAGTGTCTCACTTTCGAATGGAAACCTTATGGTCGGTATTTGTGGCAGTTCGACAGGGAGCGTTCTTGACTTCCCTCATTCTTATCGAGGGATATCTGCACATCCCTATCCGACCTGCACATCAGACATTGCCTTTTGGGTTGGCGACGGTGCCGCGCACCTTCACCAAGATTATGGTGCTGGTGGTGGCGGCGCTGCAAAAAGAAGAAATCTTAGTTCCCCATGCCTCGACGATTGGTCGGGCAAAGTCCAAGGCCGAGAGCATACAGGTTACAAGCAGAGGGGTGACCTTCCTTCAGAGTCTCGGCTAGGTAGTCAATGCGGCCAAGAGGAGTTTGGTTCCTTCACAGGTTCTAGAATACTAAGGAGTGTGGTTTGACACTCGCATGGGAGCAGAGTTTCTGCTGGATTGACGAGCTCAGGCTCTTCGGCGCCTAGTGTGCAAGTTTGTCTCGACTCCGGCCCCGTCAGCTTGGAACTATCTTCGCGTGCTAGGCATGATGGCAGCGACCCTGGAGGTTGTGCCATGGGCCAGAGCGCACAAACGTCCGTTACAGGGGGTCATTGTTCCGACGCTGGTTGCACCAGAACGATTCTCTAAACATACGTCGTCCATGCCCCTTGTGGGTCAGGCAGTCCCTTCAGTGGTGGTTTTGTCCAACAAATCTGGCGGCAGGCATGCCACTGGAACAACCGCAGTGGCTCCCGGTGTTGACGGATGTGAGTCTCACAGGTTGGGGAGCGCATTGCAGGTATCTCCACACAGGGAACTTGAAACAACCAGGAGGTCCACTGGTCGATCAACCGTCTAGAACTGTGAGCAGTGGCTTTAGCTCTGCAAGCGTTCGACTCCACGGTGACAGGTCGAGCGGTGCGAGTGCTGTCGGACAATTCCACGACGGTGGTTTATGTCAATCGGTGGGGCGGCACGGGAAGCGCTGCCATGGAAAAAGAAGCGGCAGCTCTGCCTGGGTGGAGCCTCGGCGGCAGGCGATCTCGGCGGCGCACATTGCCGGAATGGACAATGTGATGGCAGATATTCTCAGCAAAGTCCGGGTGGATACCGGAGAATGGGAGCTTCATCCGGACGTTTTTGCGCAGATAGCCCTCTGGTGGGGTCCCCTGATTATGGATCTCATGGCGACTTTTCAGTCAGCCAAGGCAAGTCCGTTTGCAGCAGAAGAAGAACATATGCCATACTGGGTCAGACCAAGGTCCATCAAGCCCAGTATCCTATCTCCAACAGTGGCCAATCTAGGTCATACGTACCTAGCAGTTTTCCCAAAAGACACAGGTTCCACAATGCTTGTCTTGGGTCAAGCATTGATATCCTGGGTCCCTTCTTAATAATGGTCTATGGACCTATCCTCCAAGAATTTGTCCAAACCTTTTTTAAACCCAGCTACACTAACAGCCTTTACTACATCGTCTGGTAACAAATTCCAGAGTTTGATTACACGTTGAGTGAAAAAATATTTTCTTTTATTAGTTTTAAATAGTTTTCTCCAGGACCAAGCAGGAAGTCAGTCCTCAGATATGGGTGATGTTGGCGCTGACAGAACCCCCGTGCGGAGCATTTCCCCAGCTTTCAAAGAAAGCCTTTGAGAATGCAGCGCGCCTGCGCGGTCCCCTTCCCGCTCAAGGGTGCCATCTTACTCAGTCTTTCTTTTTCCGCGGAGCCCAACGGACGTAGTTCGTATCACCTGGGAAAAGTTTTTTTTTTTTTTCTGCGACTTATCGCGTTTCTTTATCTGGGTCGACGCCGGTTCCCCGTCCCACCTGGGCTTGTTACCACGGTATCGAGTCCGGAACTTCTTTTTCGGTTTTTGTCCTTTGTGACTACGTTCGTGCTTTTTCTGTTATTTTCACTGGCAGCCTGGTCTTTTGACCTTGCAGGGGCCCTTTTTCCCCCGATTGTTGCTAGCAGGTTCAAAAAATGTGATTGGTGCAAGAAACTTATGTCTCTCACTGACACACATGACTGCTGCCTCCGATGCCTCGGGCCCAACCATGACCCGCTGGTCTGTGGCCCGTGTGGCAAAATGTTGTCGAAGGCAATTCGGAGCCGTCAGCATCAACGTGTGAGAATTTTTTTTCAGAGTCCGTGTCTGGCCGGGCCCGGAATTCGTCAGAGGCCTCAACATCTCTGGAGTCTGACCCCGAGCACCGTCGTTCCTCTGAGAGGGGGGTCTCCCACCCGGGAGCACAAAAGGAAGAAGCAGCTCGGGAGGGCTGCGTCAGTGGAGGCCCCTGGGTCCTTGAGGGCCAGGTCGCGTAGCCCTGACTGCCGCTCCGGACTCTCGGAGTCAGAGAGGCCATCCAAATTACCTCGCATGGAGCCGGAGTCCCCGAATCATGTAAGTTCTGATACCCTCGTGGACTCCCCTCCGGGAGAACTGACGTCGGGCCCGACGCTATTGGGGCCCGAGTCAGGGGCTGCTGAGTCTCCTGAGCTCGGACTCGGGCTGACGACCTTGGAGAGCAGCTTGGCTGCCTTCATGGAACAGCAGCGGGTGCTGATCGCCGGTCTGACCGGTGCATCTCTCCCGACCACCGCGACCTCGACGTCTAAGTCGACCCGATCCTCGAGTCCATCAAGTCTCGAGTCAATCCTCGGCCAAGGTCCCCCTCGACCTCCCGTGCGGGCCGAGGTCGTCGACACTAGTGCCCTCGAAGTCGGGGCGGGTGGCACCGAGGCCCACACGGCCGGAGCCGCTTGACTCCTCCTCGGAGGAGTCGGCGTGGGAGACAGAGGACGAGGAGTCTCCTGACACCTTTCGGACCAGGTGCGTCCCTTGAGTCCGAGCCTCGGAGAAGGTTCCCCCCAAGAGGATACCCGGTTCTCAGACTTCGTGAGGGACATGGCCAAGGCTTTGGAATTCCCTGCAGACGCCGAGGAGGAGCCTCGAGCTGAGGAGCTCGATGCCCTCCAATATGATTTTCCTCCGAAGGAAGCCTTTACTGTACCGGTTCCTCAGATGCTGGAACGGCTGCTCTTCCGTATGTGGGAGGCACCGGCCTCAGTGCCGGTTGTTAGCAAATGGATCGATTCCATTTATCGCATCCGTAAGAGCCTTGGGTTCCAAAAAGTGCAGCTACTGCACAATTCCATGGTTGTGGAATCGGCCATGCACCGCTTGAAGAGTTAGAAGATGCACTCCTCGGTGCCCCCCCCCCCCCTGTCCGGGAGGCCCAGAACCTGGATGCCCTTGGTAGAAAGTGCTTCCAGGGCTCTATGCTATCTTGCTGTTTCCAGACTTACCAGCTGTACATGGGCATGTACCTATGAGACCTGGCAAAGGAGATTGCCGGGTTCTCAGCTGGCGCCTCCGAGGAACCCTTGCAAAGGTTCAAGGCCTTGTTGACAGGGATCCGAGAGTGCTAGAAGTTTCTCTCGAGCAGCCTATAATGGCTTCAGCCCAGGTAGCTGCAGCCGGCATCGGTGCATGCCGTCAGGCCTGGCTACAGTAAGCCCATGACTGAAAAGGCTGCAGAAATCGAGACTGAGACTCTCACCAGGACAAGGCTGTCCAGAAAGACTTCTGCCCCTTCTCAAAAAAAGAAGGGCTCGGGAAAGAAGCTCTTTTTCCCGAGGAAGGGTGCTGCCTACAAATCCTACCCTCAATATCAGGCCTCTCCAGCTCCCCAACAGGGCCAGCAGGCCAAGGGGCAGGGGCATGGGCCCCGTAGGCAGAAGACCTCCAAGCCGCCAGCTCTGGCTCCTGCACAGCAGGGAGCGGGGTTTTGACTTCCACAGCATAGCCTCTCCTCCGCTGGTGGCTCCACTCAGCACAGGGGGTCGGCTGACCCTGTACGCCTACAGGTGGCCAGCCATCACAGGGGGGATACCTGGGTACTTAGCATAGTCCAAAAGTGTTACATGCTCCACTTCCACCAGCTACCCCCCTCCTACTATAAATGTTTACCAAATAAATAAATAAATAAATACTATCCAGGGGAGCCTCCAAGACTCCCTCTACACAGGAACCTCCTCCTTCAGGAGTTGGCAAGCCTTCTAAAGGAACAGGCGGTGGAACCGGTGTCTCACCACCTGAAAGGGCAAGGCTTCTACTCCAGGTACTTCCTTGTACCAAAAAGGACAGGAGGCCTCCGGCCTATCCTAGACTTGCGAAACCTAAACAAGCTTCTGGAGAGGGAAAAGTTCAAAATGCTTACCCTTGGGATATTGCTGCCCTACCTCCAGCAGGGAGACTGGCTATGCTCCTTAGACCTAAAGGATACTTATACTCACATCCTCATTCATCCAGACCACAGACAATATCTCAGATTTGTGGTGGGAGGAAACCATTTTCAGTATAGGGTACTTCCCTTTGGCCTAACCTCTGCCCCCAGGGTTTTCACAAAATGCCTGGCGGTGGTGGCGGCTTATCTCAGAAATCAGGGAATTTTTGTCTTCCCATACCTGGATGACTGGCTCATCAGGGGCCAGTCTCTCCAGGAGGCCCGACAAGCTACTCTTCGCACTGTCTCTCTTCTTCAGCATCTGGGCTTTGTCATAAACTACGCAAAGTCCACTTTGCTCCCCTCTCAGAACCTAGAGTTTATAGGGGCAAGCTTAGACACCCTTCAAGCAAGAGCTTACTTGTCCGAAGACAGGGCCCACAGACATGGCCAACCAGTTCCAAAGCAAGTCTCATGTCTCCGCCAGGCACTACCTGCGGCTCCTGGGCCACATGGCATCCACGGTACATGTGACTCCGAATGCCCATCTGCACATGCGGGCTGCTCAATGGTGCCTCAAAGATCAGTGGACGCAGGCCACTGGCGACCTCCGAGACAGAGTAAAGGTGTCCAAATCACTTTTGGACTCCGTACAGTGGTGGCTACATCTCCCAAACCACCGCAGGGGGGTACCTTTTCAGGCTCCAGCACCCACAAAGGTGCTGACGACCGATGCTTCCTTAAAGGGCTGGGGTGCACATTGCCAGGGCACGTGCACTCAAGGCCTCTGGTCTCCTTGAGAGGCCACGCAGCAAATCAATCTTTTGGAGCTGCAAGCAGTCTGCTTAGCTGTGCAGACATTTTTTCATGCCCTCTCTCACCAGTCTGTCCTAGTTCAGACAGACAATCAGGTGGCAATGTTCTATGTGAACAAACAAGGGGGCAGGGGGTCCAGGCTCCTATGTCAGGAGGCACTGGCCCTTTGTTCCTTTGCAGTCAAACAAGGCATGTTTCTCAAAGCAGTTTATCTACGTGGTCAGGAGAATTTCCTAGCAGACAAGCTAAGCAGGATTCTCCAGCCTCATGAATGGCAGTTGAATCCATTGGTGGTCCAGAAGATCTTCCTTCGCTGGGGACTTCCATCCATCAATCTCTTTGCAAATCCACAAAACCGTCAGCTGCCCAGGTTTTGCTCCAGACAGCCGCATCCCTTGAGGATGGCAGCAGATGCTTTTCTGGTCTACGGGCCTCCTGTATATGTTTCCTCCCACGCCCCTGGTGGCCCGAACTCTGTTCAAGTTTCTCCGGGACAAGGCCTCAGTGATTCTGGTAGCCCCCAGATGGCCGAGGCAGCCGTGGTTTCCACTTCTGCTGCAGTTGGCGGTGGATACTCTGTTCCTTCTGGGGTTGCAACATGATCTCCTGTCTCAAGAGCAGGGTTCTCTTCTGCACCCCAATCTCGGCTCCCTCAAGTTGATGACCTGGCTGCTGAAAGGGTAGTTTTAGCTCCCTTACTCCTACCTAAGGAGGTTGAGGAGGTGGTATTGGCCTCTAGGAGAAAGTCCACCAGAAAATCCTATGCCCTCAAGTGGCATAGGTTTACGGTATGGTGTGCTCAGCACAATGAAGACCCTTTCTCTTGCCTTGTGCCAGTAGTACTGCAGTATCTACTTCACCTTTCAGACCTAGGCCTTAAGTCTAACTCTGTACATGTCCACCTCAGTGCTTTGTCAGTGCACCACTCACCGGTGGAAGGACAGGCTCTGTCGGTTCATCCCTTGGTGTCCCGTTTTCTCAGAGGTCTGCTTCTTCTCAAGCCTCCGGTTCGTCCACTGGTGACTGAGTGGGATTTGAACATGGTCTTGCAGCAACTTACTCGCCCACCGTTTTAGCTGATGGCTACTTGCCATTTGCGCTTCCTGTCTTGGAAAGTGCTCTTCCTGGTGGCTCTTACCTCGGCCAGACGTTTGAGTGAACTACAAGCTCTGGTTTCTAATAGACCCTACACGCGGTTCTGTAGGAAAAGGGTGGTCTTACGGACCCATCCCAAGTTCCTTCCAAAAGTGGTCTCCTCTTTCTACCTCAATCAGGAGGTGGTTCTTCCGACATTTTTTTCCCAGGCCACATGCCAGCCGGGCTTAAACAGTCTTGCATACCCTGAACTGTAAGAGGGCATTGTCCTTTTACATAGAACGTACGAGGGGGCATCGAAGGGCTACTCAGCTCTTCGTCTCCTTTGACCCTAATAATATGGGGTTAACTGTCTCCAAGCGTACATTGTCCACTTGGGTAGCAGATTGTATCGCCTGGGCGTATAAGGCAGCCGACCTCCCCTTGCAGGGTCGAGTCACGGCCCACCGTGTCAGGGCGAAAGCCGCCTCAATAGCTCATCTCCGCTCTGTTCCGTTGGCAGACATCTGCCGGGCCGCAACTTGGTCTTCAAGCCAGACTTTTGCAGCCCATTACTGCCTGGAGAGAGAGTCCCGGAGGGACAGTGTTTTCAGCAGGCGGTACTCCATAATCTCTTTGAGGTTTAGGCAACTCCTACCCTTCGGCCCTTGTGTTGGGCTACCATACGGGGGTGTTCTCAGAAGATATTCTTATCACAGATGCTGAGGCTCTTGAGAGGGAGCCATTTTTTCAGCTTTGGGTTCCCGGTAGCCTAGAGCTGGGGAGTCCCATATGTGAGGACTGACTTCCTGCTTGGTCCTGGAGAAAGAGTAGTTACTCACCTGTAACAGGTGTTCTCCAGGAGCAGCAGGAATCAGTCCTCACGACCCTCCCTCCTCCCCTGGAGTTGCAGTCATATCATTCATTTTGTGTTTTTTGTTGTCTTATAGCTATGTCATCAGACTGAGCAAGATGGCACCCTTGGGCGGGAAGGGGACCGTGCAGGCGTGCTGCATTCCCAAAGGCTTTCTTTGAAAGCTGGGGAAATGCTCCGCACGGGGACTCCGTCGGCAGCGACGTCACCCTTATGTGAGGACTGATTCCTGCTGCTCCTGGAGAACACCTTTTACAGGTGACTACTCTTACCCTGTAGCTTCATTGCATGTTCCCTAGTCTTTTTAATCTCCAGGAACAAGCAGGAATGTAGTCTTCACATATGGGTATCATCGGTACCGACGGAGCCTGCGCGGGAACGCTCCCCAGCGTCCAATTAAAAAGCTTTTGGGAGCATCCCACAGCGCCTGTGTGCTGCCTTCCTGCCTTTCCCAACTGTCTCTCTCCAGTTCTTTATTTTCCGCGGAGCCAGCAGGTCGTTGTTCCTGTCACTGCAGAAAATTCTCCTTATTGCCCTTCTTTTTTGTCGTCGCGTCTGCCTTCTTCGACGCTCTACCGGTAACGCCAGTTTTTCTTTTTCTTTTCTTAAAAAAAAAACCAAAAACATATATATATATTTAGTACTTTTTTTTCCACGTGCACGCGCCTTTTTGGGCCTTAGGCCCAAAGGTTCCTCCACAATGGAAGAACCCTCTTAAGGTTTCAAAAAGTGCACCAAGTGTGGCGGTATCATCTCCATCACCGACACCTATGAGTGGTGTCTAAAATGTTTAGGTCCTGACCACTCCATCACCGAATGTATGGCCTGTGCCATGATGTCTAAAAGAGCTCGGCAGAACCGAGCTGCTAAGCTCAGTACCCTGTTTCCCTCTGATGCAGCCTCGGTGGCATCGACGTCTTCCAGGGCTTCCTCTTCCTCCCTGTGGATCTCAGGTAACTAAACATAAGACGAGCTAGTCCTCAAAGGGTAGATCTCCTTCTAAGCATCGAGATGCCCCTGGCGTTGCCCTTGAGGATTCTGCACCGGCAAAATTGCCCCGGCAGGAGGCTTCGGCTTCCAAAGCATTATTGGGGATCCAGGATGTTCTCGAGGCCTCGACCTCGGCAGAACTACTGGTGCCATGCTCTGGGGTACCGGCTGTTTTCTCCGGTACCCGACATCCAGGCATCGGCAGTGTCGATAGAACAGAGATTCCTGGCTATTGAACACAGTTTGGCGGCTCTCCTTGCGTCATCGACACCCTCTGAACCACGGCAGACAGTTCAGCCGTTATCGGCACCGACCCCGGCACCGGTATCGGTACCGACAACATTGGCATCGACATCGGTGTCCGCATTGCCCGCACCCAGTCATGCGATGCCCTCCGGTACAGATACTCCGGTACCGATTACTCCCGGTACCGAATTCGGTCGGTAAGGGTATCGGGCTCTGCAAGAGCATCCGGACAGACGGTACTTTGAGTCTTCAGAGGAATCTGACAGTTCTGTCGATGCAGGAATACTTCTCCCAGAGGAGCCTTCCTCACCTAAGCGCAGGATGTCTCCTCCAGAGGATATTTCCTTTTAGGACTTCATTAGAGAGGTGGCTCGAGGTCTGTCCATTACTGTGGCTCCTGAATCAGAACCCAGAGCAAAGGAGTTGGAAATTTTACAATATCCCAAAGCTCCTAAAGAGGCAGCTAGTCTACCTATCCATGAGATCTTGCATGATCTCATGCTAAGAATGTGGGAGACGCCTCTTACCACCTCTCCTCACTCTCGTAGACTGGATACTATGTACCGAGTCCCTCCTTGTCCTGGTTTCCAGAAGGCTCAGCTTCCTCACCACTCTATTGTAGTGGAATCAGCTATGAGAAGGATCAGGAGTGCAAAGAAACATGCCTCTAATTCTCCAGGACACGAGTGCAGAACTTTGGATGCTTTTGGACGTCGTACTTTCCAAGCTTCCATGCTTTCTGCCAGGATCCGTTCCTATATTTTATATATGGGAATGTTCCTGAAGGAAGTTACAGGTGATTTAGAGGTTTTGAGCCCTCTTCTTCCTGAGGATAGAAGACAGGATTTTCTCACATTGGTCAAACATGCCCAGGATGTTTCTAAATTTGTCAACCGTGCAGCTTTTCACTGTTTTGAGTGCATAAGCAGAACCTCTGCCATTGCCATAGGTGCACGTAGAATTGCCTGGCTCCAGGCATCTGATTTGGAGCTCTGGGTACAAAACAAACTGGGCAATATTCCTTGTACTGGTGAGAACCTGTTTGGTAAAAATTGGCAAGAAAAGGCCAATGAGTTGGATGCTGACAACTCCACTTTGGATAGGCTATCCAAAGCCACAGCTGATCCTGTGAGAAAGAAGTCTCTTAAGAAGCCTTTCTTTTCAAAAAAAGAGGTTTTATCTCTCTTATTCCCAGAAGGGACGTTCTACGGGTCACCCTACCCGGAAGGGTCAGCAACCACCTAAACAAAGGAAAGCAAAGACTGCTAAGCCTCAACCGTCTCAACAGTCTCAGCCTTCACAAGGCCTTTGACTTTCATCTAGAGAACTTAGCCTTCCTGGCCCTGAATGGACCAGAGCCTTCCACCATTCCAGGAAGGTTATGTCACTTTGCCCCCAGGTGGGAGCAGATAACAGCAGAGCAGTGGACACTCCATTATAAGAGAGGGGTACAAGCTGCACTTCCTGTGCATGCCCCCTCCCACCATAGTAAGACAGTTCAATTCTCAGACCTCTCTCATCAACCTATTAGATCAGGAGATCACTATGCTTCTTGCCCAAGGGGCAATAGAAGAGGTACCCATTCATCAACAGGGTACGGGGTTTTACTCCCCCTATTTCCTTATCCCAAAGAAAGCAGGGGGATACAGACCTATTTTGGACCACAGAGAATTGAACAAATTCCTGTTCAAAGAGAAATTCAAGATGATTTCTTTGGGAACTCTGCTGCCATACCTTCAGAGTCGGGATTGGCTTTGTTCTCTAGATCTCAAGGATGCGTACACTCATGTTCTCATCCACCCGACTCACAGGAAATTCCTTCGGTTCCTTTTTCAAGGAAAGCACTACCAATACAAGGTGCTTCCTTTTGGCCTGGCCTCAGCACCAAGAGTGTTGACGAAATGCATGGCTGTGGTAGCAGCATTTCTCCGCACTCTAGGGATATTCGTCTTCCCCTACTTAGACGACTAGCTCATTTGAGCCCCATCAGAAGCAGAGGCCAGGACCTCCCTATCTTGCACAATGCATGTCCTCCAGTATTTGGGTCTTGTCATAAACGTCCCAAAATCCAGTCTAACTCCCACTCAGTCTCTAGCATTCATCGGAGCCTTGCTGGATACCAAAAGGGCAAGGGCCTATCTTCCCCAGGCCCGTTGCCTTCGCATGGTGCAGTTAGCTTCTCAGGCAGTGCTAAAACCTCATCTCACTGCCCGAGAATTGCTACAGCTACTAGGTCACATGGCATCTACCGTGCATGTGGTCCCTTATGCTCGCCTCCATATGAGAGCAGCCCAGTGGACTTTATCCAATCAGTGGACCTAGGCATCAGGGTGCCTGTCAGACAAAATAGCAAACACAAGTTGCCTTATTTTGTCCCTTCAATGGTGGCAGTCCACTCAGAACCTGTTGCTGGGGTCCCCTTTTCAACAACCCTTACCCCAGGCAACTCTCACAACAGATGCTTCACCAATGGGTTGGGGAGCTCATTTGCAAGACCTCTCTACCCAAGGCACTTGGACTCCACAGGAGACTCATCTACATATCAATCTCTTGGAGCTTAGAGCAATCTTCCTTGCTCTTCGAGTGTTCCACACCCTGCTCAGCTACAAGACAGTCCTCATTGATACGGACTATCAAGTAGCCATGTTCTACGTGAACAAGCAGGGGGGAACAGGCTCTCTGTCGCTTTGCAACGAAGCTTTGCGACTATGGGCCCTCACCAGAGAGCATCAGATTCATCTCCTGGCAGTGTGTCTTCCAGGCATACAAAACTCTTGGGCAGACAGACTCAGTCAAGTTCTGCTTCCACACGAGTGGTCTCTGCATGGAGACCAGGTGGCCAAGAATTTTTAAATTTGGGGAACCCCGGACATAGACCTCTTTGCAAGTCCGTGGAATGCCAGACTTCCCCGGTTCTGTTTCAGAATTCCGGCTCAGGGCTCTCAGGCCAGGGATGCTTTCCTCCTTTACTGGGGTCAAGATTTCCTGTATGCCTTTACACCCATTCCCCTAATTCCCAAAACCCTATTCAAGCTTCAGAGAGACAGAGGCCATATGATTGTCATAGCTCCACATTGGCCATGGCAAGTGTGATACCCTCTGCTTCTACATCTCTCTCAAGCTCCCTCCCTGGAGTTAGGTTCTGCTGCAGATCTCCTGTCTCAGGAGAATGGAATGTTATGGCATCCCAATCCCCAGTCTCTGCATCTCAGGGCTTGGTTGCTGAAGGTCTAGATCTTCATGATCTTAATCTTCCTCAGCCAGTAAAGGATATCCTTTATGCTTCCAGGAAGCCTTCCACAAGACGCTCTTATGCTTTCAAGTGGAAAAGGGTTACCATATGGTTTTCGCAGAAGGGTCTTAACCCCCTTGCGGTACCTCTGGAATCATTACTGGAGTATCTCCTCCTTCAGGGAGGATGTGGTCTAGTGGTTAGGACAAGTTACTTCAGGCCGGAGGGCTGGGGGTTCAAGTCCCACCTGGGGACAGCAATCTCAGTCCGGAGGGACTTTGGATTTCTAGTCCTATACTCCTTGTGGTCTTGGGCAAGCCACTTAACCCTCCATTGCCCATGTTCCCTGTAAGTATTATCGTATGTGTCTCATATCCCCTCGTGTTAAATGTATCCCCCAATTGACCGCTTTGACCCGGTGAAAAGCGGGATATAAATACAGCTAAATAAATAAAATAAATAAATAAATTTTATCCAATGCAGGACTTAAGACTAACTCAGTGAGAGTCCATTTGAGTGCTATTGCAGCTTCCTTCAAGCCCTTAAATTTACAACCTATTTCCTCCCATCCTCTTATAGCAAGATTTATGAGAGGCCTTCTGCTAACTAAGCCTCCCATTAGGCCACCACCTGTGGCATGGGACTTAAACTTGGTTCTTGGTCCGCTCATGACGCCACCTTTCGAACCCTTAGCTACTACCTCCTTGAAATTACTTTCTTTGAAGGTTATCTTTCTCATTGCAATCACATCAGCACGTCGCATCAGTGAGTTGCAAGCACTAGTGGCTGATCCACCTTATACAAGGTTCTATCATGACAAGGTAGTCCTTAGGACTCATCCACACTTTATGTCAAAGGTGGTCTCGACTTTTCATCTAAACCAAGCGGTCTACCTACCTGTGTTCTTTCCAAGGCTTCATGCATCAAATGCAGAAAGAAATCTTCATACCTTGGACTGTAAAAGAGCATTAGCTTTTTACTTACAAAGAACACAGCAACATAGAAAGTCCTCTCAGCTCTTTGTTGCTTTTGATCCTTCTCATTTGGGACTTCAAGTCTCCAAGAGAACACTGTCAAACTGGATTGCTCAGTGTATTTCCTTTGCCTGTCAGAGTAAGAACCTTTCTCTGGAGGGCCATGTCACAGCTCACAATGTGAGGGCCATGGCAGCCTCAATGGCTCATCTGCACTCTGTGTCTATCGACAACATCTGTCGAGCAGCCACCTGGGCCTCGGTTCATACCTTCACTGCCCATTACTGCTTGGACAAGGACTCCTGCCGGGATGCCTTGTTTGGTCAGGCTGTTCTCCAACACCTGTTCCATACTTAATCAACTCCTACCCACCATCCCTGGTTGGATGCCAGAGATCCATGGGGGGAAGTGGAGCCCTTTTTCAGGGACACACAACTTCTGGGGTCTCTCCCTGGCATCTAAAGCTAGGGAGTCCACATATGTGAAGACTACATTCCTGCTTGTTCCTGGAGATAGCATAGTTACTCACCTGTAACAGGTGATCTCTGGGAACAGCAGGAATTTAGTCTTCACAACCCGCTCACCTCCCTTAGGAGTTGTATCTCTCTATCTCTTTCCTTTCCTTCTCTCTTTGTCTCAGCTTTAAAACTCAACTGGAGAGAGGCAGTTGGGAAAGACGGGAAGGCAGCACGCAGGCGCTGTGGGATGCTCCCAAAAGCTTTCTGATTGGACGCTGGGGAGTGTCCCGCGCAGGCTCCGTCTGTACAGACGATACCCATATGTGAAGACTAAATTCCTGCTGTTCCTGGAGATCACCTGTTACAGGTGAGTAACTATACTTATTCTGATAACGTAAACAATCGATCTACGTTTACCCCTTCCACTCCGTTCATTAATTTATGGACTTCTATCATGTCGGAGGAGATCGATGCTCTGATGCAACGTTGGCCATCACCTTGTCTTCTCTGTCTTCCCTCCGTGGGCGCTGATAGGACGAGTGGTTCAGCGCATCGAAGCTCATCGGGGGAGAGTAATGTTCGTGGCACCGGTCTGGCTGAGACTTCTATGGTATGCCGATCTGGTCCAGTTACTCGAACGGGGATCCTTGGCGATTGCCTGCAATGGTGGATCTCTTGGTTCATGGGGCTGCTACGAATGCCTCAGGTAGCTCGGTTCTCTCTTACGGCTTGGCCATTGAAAGGGCGAGGTTAAGGAGAAAGGGTTACTCAGCAGCGGTAGTTGCAACGTTACTTCGGGCCAGGAAGAGGTCCACATCCTTAGCATACATGCCAACTTGGTGTATTTTTGAGGACTGGTGCTCGCAGTGGCAGTTCTGCTCTTCCATGGTTTCCGTCCCCATGGTATTACGTTTCTTACAGGACGATTTTGATAAGGGTCTGGTAGCCAGTTCCTTACGGGTCCAGCTGGCGGCTCGCTCTTGTTGTAAGACGTAAAGTCCAGGCGGTGGCTTTGGGCTCTCACGTCGACATGGTTCGTTTTCTAAAAGCGGTATCTAGGCTTCGGCCCTCTTGTGGAGTGGTGGTCCCTCCTTGGGATCTCAATTTTGTTTTGAGGCGTTAACTAGGGAACCTTTCGAGCATCTGTGTCAGGCTTCCATCAAGGATTTAACCTTAAAGACCGTGTTTTTAGTAGCAATTTGTTTGGTGCGACGAGTTTCGGAGCTGCAGGCGCTGTCCGGTCGCAATCCGGTTTTGTCTTTTTCTACGGAAAAGGTGGGGTTGCGGCCAGTACCATCCTTTCTTCCCTAGGTAGTTTCTCCTTTCCACATGAATGAGGCATTTCCGCTGCCAGTATTAGGAATTTCGGAGGAGAACGTCTCAGACCGTAGTTTACTTCTCTTGGACATAAGGAGAGTTCTACATCAATACTTACAGGTTTCAGAATACTTTCGTAAGTCAGAACGTTTTTTCATTCTGTTTGTCGGTCCTTGTAAAGGTGAAGCGGTAGCTAAAGCTTTGATTCCAGATGAGTCCGAGAAGCAATAGCGTCCGCATATATTTTGCAAGGTTGTCAGGTGCCCGTGGGGTTACGGACTCGTTATACTAAAGCACATGCGGCTTCGTGTGCGGAGCATAGCTTGGTACCGCCAGTGGAGATTTGCTGAGTGGCCACCTGGTTGTCTCTCCATACCTTCAGTAAACACTATCGCCTGGATGTTCAGACGGCGAATGATGCCTGTTTCGGGTCGGCGGTGTTGCGATCCGGGTGGACAGGTCCCTCCCAATGATTACTGCTCTGTTACATCCCAGAGGTGGAGGACTGAACTGGAGGAACGATAAGGAAAGAGAAATTAGACTTACCTGCTAATTGTAGTTCCTTGAGGAACTCCAGTTCAGTCCTGATTCCCGCCCGGGGATGAGTGAGTAGGTCAGAGGTCAGTTCGGTCTGGGGAGGGGTGCCAGTCACAAAGACAGTAAAAAAAAAAAAAAAAAAAAGAAAACCTCTGGTTCGCTGTGGTTCTTTTATTCTAGTCTTTCTTTCTTTCTTCCTGTCTTTATTTGATTCTTGGAAGAAAGAGAAAGTGTAAGACGGAGTTCCTTCCTTAATTACGGGGAATGTAGTTTAGCAGTTAAGAGTTGATTGAAAAAGAAAACCCTTGAATTTAATTTTATAGCTACTTATTTGTTGCTCCTTTGAGTCTGCTTTGTCAGTAGTTCACTGGGGCTGATGGGAGAGACCAGCAGGGTAAGAGTAGTTACTCACCTGTAACAGGTGTTCTCCAGGAGCAGCAGGAATCAGTCCTCACATATGGGTGACATCGACGTCGATGGAGCCCTTGCGGAGCATTTCCCCAGCTTTCCAAGAAAGCCTTTGGGAATGCAGGCACGCATGCGCGGTTCCCTTCCTGCCTAAAGGTGCCATCTTGCTTAGTCAAATGACATAGCTAAAAACAGCACACAAAAATGTAAAAATAAACTATGTACAACTGCAACTCCCAGGGGAGGAGGGAGGGTTGTGAGGACTGATTCCTGCTGCTCCTGGAGAACACCTGTTACAGGTGAGTAACTACTCTTTCTCCAGGACCAAGCAGGAAGTCAGTCCTCACATATGGGTGACTCTCTAGCTCTGGGCTACCAAGGAACCCAGGCTGAACAAGAGAACTCCCTCTAGTCCCAGCATCAAAGAGAGGCTTTTCATTGACAGAACCTCCACCGGTAGCCCAACGGAGGGCAGGAGTTGCCTAAACCTCAAAGAGATTCTGGAGTACTGCCTGGCCAAAAGCACTGTCCCTACGGGACTCCCTTTCCAGACAGTAATGGGCCGCAAAAGTCTGGCTTGAGGACCAAGTTGCAGCCCTGCAGATGTCCACCAACTTTACAGAGCGGAGGTGAGCCACTGAGGCAGCCATTGCCCTGACACGATGGGCCGTGACCCGACCCTGCAAAGGAAGGTCAGCCGCCCTGTAAGCCCAGGTGATACAGTCAGCTACCCAGGTGGACAAGGTACGCTTGGACACAGCTAACCCCAAATTATTAGGGTCAAAAGATATGAAGAGCTGAGTAGCCCTTCTATGCCCCTGCGTACGGTCAAGGTAGAAGGATAAGGCCCTCCTACAGTCCAGGGTATGCTGAACTGCTTCAGCCTGGCTTGCATGAGGCCTAGGGAAGAATGTTGGAAGAACCTCCCCCTGGTTGAGGTGGAAAGAGGAGACAACTTTAGGGAGGAACTTTGGATGAGTCCTAAGGACTACCCTGTTCCTATAGAAGCGGGTGTAAGGCCTGTCACAGACCAGGGCCTGAAGCTCACTTACTCGTTCTGCCGAGGTTAAGGCTACCAGGAAGAGTGTCTTCCAGGAAAGGAAGCGAAGAGGGCAAGTAGCTATCGGCTCAAAAGGTGGGCGAGTCAGTTGCTGCAAGACCACATTCAACTCCCACTCAGGAGCAGGAGGACGGATTGGAGGCTTGAGCAAAAGCAAGCCTCTGAGAAAGCGGGACACCAAGGGGTGGACCGACAGAGAATGTCCTTCCACCAGTGAGTGGTGAGCTGCTAGGGCTGAGAGGTGGACCCGAACAGAATTGGACTTAAGTTCCTGATTTGATAAGTGTAGCAAGTACTGAAGCACTACTGGTACAGTACAGGAGGAAGGGATCCTCTGTACGTAGTTGACACCACACAGAAAATCTTTTCCATTTAAGAGCATAGGTTTTCCTAGTGGACTGTTTCCTAGTGGCTAGGACAACCTCCTCAACTTCGTGAGGTAGGCCCCAGGGAGCTAAAACTACCCTTGTAGCCTCCAGGCCATCAAATTGAGAGCTTTGAGATTGGGGTGCAGAAGGGAACCCTGATCCTGAGAGAGAAGGCCGGGTTGCAACCCCAGAGGCAGTGGGGGATCCACAGCCAGCTGAAGCAGAAGTGGAAACCAAGGCTGTCTCAGCCACCTGGGAGCTACCAGCAGGACCGAGGCCTTGTCCTGAAGAATCTTGAACAGGGTTCGGGCCACCAAGTGCGTGGGAGGAAACGCATACAGGAGGCCCTGAGACCATGGGATCAGAAATGCATCTGCTGCCAGCCGCAGAGGATGCGGTTGTCTGGAGCAGAACTGTGGCAGCTGTTTGTTTAGTGGACTGGCAAACAGATCTATGGATGGAAGTCCCCATTTCAGGAAAATCTTCTGAACCACCGAAGGATGGAACTGCCACTCCTGGGGCTGCAAAATTCTGCTCAACCTGTCGGCCAGGTAGTTTTCCTGGCCAGGGAGGTACACAGCCTTGAGGAGCATGTTGTGCTTGAGGGCAAACAAGCAAAGATCCTGTGCTTCCTGACAAAGGCGCCTGGACCCAGTTCCGCCCTGCTTGTTCACATAAAACATGGCTACCTGGTTGTCTGTTTGAACTAGGATAGACTGATGAGCCAGGGCTGGAGAGAAAGTCTTGAGGGCTAACCGAATAGCCCTGAGTTCCAGTAGATTGATTTGCTGTGCGGCTTCCCAGGGAGACCACAGGACCTGGGTTCACTTGCCAAGACAATGAGCTCCCCAGCCCTGCAGGGAGGCATCCGTGGTCAACACCACTGTGAACCCAGGAATCTGAAAAGGTACCCCTTGCAGCAGATTGGGTGGGTGCAGCCACCAGCTGAGGGAGTTCAGAAATTGTCTGGATACCCTTATCCTGTCTCTGAGGCTGCCTGTGGCCTGAGACCACTGAGTCCGGAGGCACCACTGTGCAGGCCTCATATGGAGCCTGGCATTGGGGGGTCACATGTACTGTCGAAGCCATGTGGCCAAGAAGCCTCAGGCAGAGTCTGGCAGAGACCAGTGACCTGCTGAGAAACTGGTTTGCTAAGTATATCAGTCTTTGGGCTCTGTCTTCTGGCAAGAATGCCTTTGCCAGCAGAGTCCAGCCTCGCCCCTATGAACTCCAAGTTCTGGAAGGGGAGCAACGTGGACTTTGCGAAGTTTATTACAAACTCCAATCTTTGAAGAAGAGCAATAGTTCTGAGGGTGGCCTGTCGGGCCTCCTGGCACGTCTGACCTCTTATGAGCCAGTCGTCCAGATAGGAGAAGACAGATGCCCTGATTTCTTAGGTAGGCCGCCACCACTGCCAGGCATTTGGTAAAGACCCAGGGAGCGGAGGTGGGGCCAAAAGGCAGTACTCTGTACTGATAATGGTTTCCTCCCACAATGAACCTGAGGTATTTTCTGTGATCTGGATGAATGAGGATGTGAGTGTACGCATCCTTTAGATCTAATGAGCATAGCCAATCTCCCTGCTGGAGGTAGGGCAGAAGTGTTCCAAGAGTAAGCATCTTGAACTTTTCCTTCTCTAGGAACTTGTTGAGGTTTCTGAGGTCTAGAATAGGTCGAAGGCCACCGGTTCTTTTGGGTACCAGGAAATACCTGGAGTAGAACCCTTGACCTTGCAAGTGAGGAGGCACAGGCTCCACCGCCCTGTCCACCAACAGACCTTGGAGCTCCTGAAGGAGAAGATCTGTGTGCAGGGGGGAGGCCTTGGAGGCTCCCTTGGAAAGTATGGAGGAGGCAGTTGGAAGTGTAGGAGATAGCCCTTGTGGACTATTCTTAACACCCAACTGTCTCCAGTGATGAGTGGCCACTGGTGGGCAAACAGGGTAAGGCGACCTCCTGTGCAGGGTTGGGTGAGCAGGGACGGAGAGGCTATGCCTAAGGAGTCAAAAAACCCCACCCTGCTGAGTGGGAGCAGGGGTCGGAGGCTTGGGGGTCCTCTGCCTACGGGGCCCATTACCCTGCCCCTTGGCTTGCTGACCCTGAGGGGCAGCTTGGGCAGCCTGGTACAATGGGTACTGTTTGTAGGCAGTGCCCTTCCTCGGGTAAAAGGGCTTTTTACCCGAGCCCTTCTTTTTGTGAGAAGGGGCAGAAGTCTTCCTAGACAGCCTTGTCCTCGTGAGGTGCTCGGTTTCGAGCTGTGCAGCCTTCTCGGCCATGGGCTTGCCAAAAAGGTTCTCACCTCGGCAAGGGACATCGACCAACTTGTCCTGAACCCAAGGCTCCAGGTCCGATGACTGCAGCCATGCCTGGCGTCGAGCCGCGATGCCGGCTGCCGCAACACGGGCCGAAGCCTCAAAGCCATCGTAGGCAGCACGGGAAATACACTTGGAGCATTCCCGGATCCCCGAGGACAAGGACTTGAACCTCTGCAAGGGTTCCCGGAGAGACCAGTAGAGAACCGGGCCAGCTCCTTGGGCAGGTCTCGCAAGTACATGCCCATGTACAGCTGGTAAGACTGGACACGGCAAGCAAGCATCGAGCCCTGGAAGCACTTTCTACCAAAACCATCGAGGTTCCGGGCCTCCCTACCAGGGGGCACCGCGGAGTGCATCTTCTGACTTTTCAGGTGATGCATGGCCGATTCCACCACCATGGAATGGTGTGGTAGCTGCGCCTTTTGAAAGCCAGGACTCTTCCAGAGTCGGAAGATCCAATCGACCCGCTTGCTTAGAACCAGCGCCGAGGCCAGTCCCTCCCACATCCGGAAGAAGAGCCGTTCCAGCATCGGAGGAACCGGAACAGTAAAGGCCTCCTTCGGAGGAGAGTCGTACTGTAGGGCCTCGAGCTCCTCGGCTCGAGGCTCCTCCTCGGGGTCCGCAGGGATAGCCAACGCGGTGGCCATATCCCGGACAAACTCCGAGAACCGGGTATCCTCCAGGGGGGATCTACTCTGGGGGATGCACTGAGTCCGCAAGGTGTCGGGGGACTCCTCGTCCTCCGTCTCCCAGGCGGACCTGTCTGATGAGGAATCGGGGTCCGACCGCGCGGGGCCTGGAAGCACCTGCCCCAATGCCGAAGGCACCAGCGTCGATGCCCTCGGTCCCGAACAGGAGGTCGAGGGAGACCGCGACCGAGGTCGACCTCGAGCCTTTATGGTCTCGAGTATCGGCTCGGTCTCCGGGGTCGACTTCGATGTCGATGTCCCGGTGGTCGGGGCAGATGCGCCAGACAGGCTGGCCATCAGTGCCCGCTGCTGTTCCATGAAGGCAGACAATCTGCTCTCCAAGGCTGTCAGCCTGAGACTCAGCTCAGGAGACTCAGCAGCCCCCGTCTCGGGCCCCGGCGGCGGCTCTCTGGGAGGTGAGTCCACGAGGACTACAGGACTTACGTGTCCAGCAGACTCTGGCTCCACGCGAGGTACTTTTGGAGGCTTCTCCTGTTCCACGGTCCCGGGGCGACGGTCGGGGGTCTGAGACCTAGCTCTCGAGGAGCCAGGGACTTCCTCCGACGCCCTCGCGAGCCGCTTCTTCCTCTTTCGTTCCCGGTCGGGGGACCCCTGTCCGAGGAGCCCCGACAGTGCTCGGGATTCGATTCCCGAGATGTCAAGGCCTCAGACGAGATCCAGGCCTGGCTGGAGGCCGTGTCGGAGAAAAGCCTTTCCTTTTGGTGCTGACGACTTTGCAGTGCCGACGACTTTGCAGTGCCTTGGAAGACATTTTCCCACATGGTCCACATGTCTTTGGATCGTGGTCAGGACCGAGGCACTGAAGGCAGCAGTCGTGCTTGTCGGTGAGAGACATTAGCTTCTTGCACCGATCACACTTTTTAAAGCCACTGGAAGCCATCGGGGAAAAAAGGGTCCCCGCGAGGTCAAAGGACCAGCCTTCCAGGGAAAAGACAAAAAAAAAAGGGCACAAACGCCAGCCACGAAGGGCAAAAACCGAAAAAAGAAGATCGGGCTCGATACCCGTGTACCGAACCCTGCGGGAGGGGAACCGGCGTCGAACCGGAGAAAGAAAAATAGCGAAGGATCGCCAAAAAAAAGCTAACACTTTCCATGAGGACTAGGACACACGTCCGATGGGCTTCACGGAAAAAGAGAGACTGAGCAAGATGGCACCTTTAGGCGGGAAGGGAACGGCGCATGCGTGCCTGCATTCCCAAAAGCTTTCTTGGAAAGCTGGGGAAATGCTCCGCAAGGGCTCCATCAACGTCGATGTCACCCATATGTGAGGACTGACTTCCTGCTTGGTCCTGGAGAATATCCAGTGATGTCACAGTTTTGACATGCCCAGTCTCCATGCTGCAGGAGGAGGTGCACTACCCAGAGGTTGAGGACTGAACTGGAGTTCCTCAAGGAACTACAATTAACAGGTAAGTCTAAATTCTTTCATTTTCATATTTATTCGAGACTAGTAGCTTCCTGATTACCCCTGATAGATGCATGGAGGCAAAGAAGATTTTTCTTCTTCTCTATTGACAGGATGTCACAGACAGTTATTCTGCTTGATAACTGAGTGTTTACCCATCATTGTAAGATAAATAGCAAGTTCTCATAGATGGGTGACATAATTTGATAGGGTCTATGTAGAGAGAAGCCTCTTCAGCTTAGAAGAACTTTTAAAAGGCACTAAAATGAACGCTGGTGGTTTCTGGCTCATCACTGGTATATGGGACCTTTTTAGTCTTCATTTCTCCAGGAACAAGTAGGGAAGTCAGTCCTCACATATGGGTGATGTCTGTGCCGATGGAGCCCACATGGAAGCATCTCCCCAGCTTTCAAGGAACGCCTTTGGGAGATGCACCACACGTGTGTGGGCCTCTTTCCGCCCAAAGATGCCATCTTGCCTCAGTCTCCTTTTTTCCGAGGAGGCCTTTGGATGTTGTCCTTTTCCCCTTGGGAAAAATCTGACTTTTTATAGTTAAATTTTTTTGGTTTGTGTACTGGTTTCTTCCCACTCCCGAGCCAGCTCGCCTCAGCGTCTCTCCTCAGGTTCATCTATCCATTTTCCACTTTTTTCATTGCGGTCCACCTCGACCGGCATTCGTGCCCTTTTTCAGCCGAAGGTCTTGGACCCCTGCCGGGAGGCAGGAATCACCTCTTTCCGGTGGCTTCAAATAGTGTGACCAGTGTGGCAAAGTTTTATGTCACTTACTGATCCACATGACTGCTGCCTCCGATGCCTTGACCCGGAACACGATGACTCAGACTGCAAACTCTGCAAAACCCTGATTGCAAAGGCCTTAAAGTGTTGTCAGCAGCAGCAGGAATTTTTTTTTTATAAGTTAAACGGAGTTTCCGGTAACACCACGCTCTAGGACCCCCACCAACACCTCAGTGCCCCATAAAGCTAGAGCCACCTCGGAGTCCCACAGCTGCGGTTCCTCCGAGCGGAAGTCCCCAGAGGTGGACATAAGAAGAAATCCTCAAAGACCACCTTGGAGGACGGATCAGAGAAGAAGGTGAAATCCCACCCCAAGTCCTGCAGCCCCAGACGTGAGTTAGAGAAATCTGGGCAGGAGCAGCCCTCCATGTTACCCCACAAGGAGTCGTCTGCTCCTGCCAACTGGCCTCGGGCCTCTGAAGCCATCCTCATTGAGGACTCCCCCTCGACAGTATAGACACCGGGCCTGAAGTCCTCTGTGGCTATGTCGAAGGCTGTGAAGCCAACTGGCATGGAGCCTAGAATGGCAGCCCTAGAGATCAGTATATCTGCCCTAGTGGCCATGCAGCAGGCGTTTATGTCCGGTTTATCTGGTTCATAAACGCCCGTGACGACGGGACCCTCCACATCAAGGGCTTCCATGGACTTCAAGCTGGTCTTCAAGCGCCATCTGCCTTGAGAGAGGCCCCGGTTGAGGTTCCAGTCCCGTCGTTTGAGACACCAGTCCTCCCCAGTGAGCACCCACAGCTTGGACTGATGATCTTCCGGAGGTCCTGCACTGCGGAGAGCGGTCCTCGACTGAGAGGATCGTAAGGCGTCTGACTCATACTCAGACTTCGAGCCCAAATGGAAGACCAAGGATGAAGAATCCCCGGACATGAGGAGGCACCGTGACGTGTCCTCGGACCCGTCTACCCCGGTGACCTGGCGCCGCTCTCCACCCGAGTACGTTGCTTTCCTTGGTTTTGTGAGGGATATGGCCAAGGCTCTCATGATCGAGACCGAGGAGGACCTGCGAACCGAGGAATTGAAGATACTCCAATACAAGGCATCCCCGAAGGAACCCTTTACGGTCCCAGTGCTCTCAATTCTCAACCACCATCACCTCCGGATGTGGAAAACACCCGTGTCTGTACTAAGTATCAGCAGACTTCTCAACACCATGTACCAGATATGCCAGAGCCCTGGGTTCCAAAAAGTCTAGCTCCCACACAGCTCAATGGTCGTGGAGTTGGCCATGCACCGTCTTAAGAGCCAAAAGACACTTTGTTGGTACCACCCGGCAGGAAGGACCGAGCCCTCGACAAAAAGACTTTTCAGGGCTCAATGCTAACATGCCAAATCCACTTATACCAGCTCTACATCAGCAGGTACCTGAAGGAATTGTTGAGGGAGCTCAGGGAATTCTCAGCAGGCCTTGATGGAGAAACCCTACAGAGGTTTACTACTACTACTCAGCATTTATATAGCACTACCAGTTGTACGCAGCGCTGTACATTATAGACATGTAAGAGACCATCCCTGCTCATCAGAGTTTACAATTTAGTTAAGACAGAATTTAAGACCCTAATCTCGGCGGTTAAGGAATGTTCAAAGTTCCTGTCCTGAGCAGCCTGTAATGGCTTTGAGTCATTGACCAGGGTGGCTGCCGCAGGCATCGGGGCACAAGGCAAAGCATGGCTGTAGTTGTCCGACCTGGAACAATGGGTACAGGACAAACTGATCGATGTCCCCTGCATACGTGAAAATCTGTTCTGGAAACCCATGGCAGACAAAGCAGCGGAAATAGAGACAACAGAGTATGTGACGAGAACCAGGCCCTTGAAAAAGACCTCTGTGCAACCCTGAAAGAAAACCCCAGGAAAAAAGCCCTCCTTCCTGAGGAAGAAAGGGGGCTTCAGTACTACTCCACACTTCTAAGCCTTCTCGGGCCCTCAACAGAACCAGCAACAAAAAGGCTAGGGACATGGTACTCCCGGAGGCTCCCAGGCTTGCGGCCTCTCCAGCAGCCCTACCGGCCTGATCAGCTACTCCAGCAGGGAGCGGGAAGGTAAGCTCCTCCCCGCTCCCCACCGCCTCCACCAATCAGCCAGATTCCACCAGGGCTTTAAATCTTTGGCGGCTTCCAGGAGCACGCGCATGGCGGGCCCTTTGGCATGGCCCTTAGGCAGGGATCACAGAAGGGGAAACAGAGTCTAAGAACTTAAAACTACAGCGCAGTTTAAAACGCTGTAACCGGCAGGCAACCAGCCTTTCCACTCCTCCTCAGCAACCACGCCGATTGTACATTGGGGGACGAAGCAGGAGCCGCGTGCCTCTCCTGATCCCCTCCATCAAGGCCCAATCGGGGCTCAGCTGCAGCAGGGAATCCTCCTCTCTTCCTTCCCATCGGGCTGCACCAGCCAGCTGTACTATCTCTCCCTACAGCACAGCCAGCAAGATCGGAGGTCTGGGCAAGAACATCTCAGCCTGTGAGTTAAAACATCCAGACTTTCTGCTGCATGCGGCTGATTGTTCCGCCCCCAACGACGCTCCCTCACTCACCAGGGGACTCATTGCTACCACATTCCCACCGCACTGCTTGTAAGATAACATATGATGCATAGCCTGTAGAACTCATTGCTACCTCACTGCTTGTAAGATACCATGTGCTGCATAGCCCCACTCTGTTCCCCTTCCATGGCTCCACATCACATTGTCTTCCTCTTCTTCATACTCCCTGTTTCCCCTCCTACCAGCACCCTCACTCCTCCCCTTCTTGTCTCCCCTTTACTGTCCCAACCTCCCCCTCCATTCTGTCCTCTACCCTATCATCAGCACTTGAGCTTCATCACTATCTCCAGGAACAAGCAGGAATGAGTCTTCACATATGGGGTATCATCGGTACCGACGGAGCCTGCGCGGGAACGCTCCCCAGCGTCCAATAAGAAAGCTTTTGGGAGCATCCCACAGCGCCCGTGTGCTGCCTTCCCGCCTTTCCCAACCGCCTCTCTCCAGTTCTCCTTTTCCGCGGAGCCAGCAGGTCGTGTTCCTGTCACCGCAGAAGTTCTTTATTTTTTTCTTAATTCTTTTGTGCCGCGTCTGCCTTCTTCGACGTCGGACCGGTACCGCTGGTCTTTTCTTTCTTTCAAAAAAAAAAAAAAATTTATCTTCACTGTGCATTTTCAGTTTTTGGGCCTTAGGCCTAAAAATATTTTCCTCATGGAGAAGCCCGCCTCCGGGTTTAAAAAGTGCACAAAATGTGGCGGTACTATTTGTGTCACAGACACCCATGACTGGTGTCTAAAATGTTTGGGTCCTGACCATTCCATCACGGATTGTGTGTCCTGTACCATGATGTCTAAAAGAGGTCGGCAGAACCAAGCAGCCAAGCTCAGTACCCTATTTCCCTCTGATGCAGCTTCGGTGGCATCGACGTCTTCCAGGGCTGCTTCTTCCTCCCATATTTCTCAGGTAACCAAGCATAAATCTAGCCGGTCCTCGAAGGGTAGGTTTCCCTCCAAGCATCGAGATGCCTCCAGGCTTGCCCTCGAGGATTCCGCACCGGCAAAATTACCCCGGCGGGAAGCTCCGGCTTCCAAAGCATTGTCTATGGGGTCACAGGTTGACATCGATGGCTCGGCCTCGACAGATCACCTGTTGCCGTGTTCTGGGGTACCGGTGGCTCCCACTGGTACCGACATCCAGACATTGGTGGCGTCGATGGATCAGAAGATTCTGACCATGCAGCACATCCTAACGGCATTCATACAGGCTGCGACGCCTCCGGTACCGCAGCAATCCCCGTTGTCGGTACCGGCACCGGCATTACTCCCGGTGCCGGTACCGATTGCATCGGCTTCGGTGTCAACTGCAATGGTACCCTGTCCTATGATGCCCATCAGTACCGAACCGGCACCGGTTACTCCAGATACCGATCCTACTCGGTAAGGCTATCGGGCTTTACAGGAGCATCCAGACAGGCGATACTTCGATTCCTCTGAAGACTCTGATGAGTCTGAGGGTTCTGTCGAGGCATCGATACTTCTTCCTCAGGAGTCTTCTCCTAAACGAAGAATGTCTCCTCCAGAAGACTTGTCTTTTCAAGACTTTATTAGGGAAGTGGCTAGGGGCCTCTCCATCACAGTGGCCCCTGAGTCAGAACCCAGAGCCAAGGAGTTAGATATTTTACAATATCCTAGAACTCCTAAAGAGGCAGCTACTTTACCTATCCATGAGATTCTGTATGATCTCATGTTGAGGATGTGGGAGACACCTCTTACCACCTCTCCTCATTCTCGCAGGCTAGACACCATGTATCGTGTCCCTCCTTGTCCTGGCTTCCACAAGACTCCGCTTCCTCACCACTCTATTGTGGTAGAGTCTGCCGTGAGAAAGATAAAGAGTGCAAAGAGACACTCATCTTATCCTCCAGGACGTGAATGCAGGACCCTAGAGCTTTTGGCCGAAGGGTTTTTCAAGCTTCTATGCTAGCTGCCAGGATCAACTCCTATAGTCTCTATATAGGAATGTTTCTAAAAGTTGTCACAGATCATCTGCAGACTTTAACCCCTTTCATTTCGGAGGATAAAAGGCAGGAGTTTCTCACTTGGCTCAAACATGCCCAAGATGCCTCCAAATTTCCCAACCGTGCAGCCTTTGACTCTTTTGAGTGTGTAAGCAGAGCCTCGGCTATTGCCATAGGGGCACACAGAATTGCTTGGCTACAAGCTTCTGATTTGGAGCTCTGGGTCCAAGATGAATTAGGGAATCTCCCTTATACAGGTGAAAACCTCTTTGGTAAGGATTGGCAAGCAAAGGCCAATCAAATGGATGCTGAAAACTCTGCTTTGGATCGACTTTCAAAGTCTACCTCTGCTCCTGTTAAGAAAAGATTGTTCAAAAAGACATCTTTTTCCAAAAAGGGAAGATACTATCCTGCTTATGGTCAGCAGGCATCTTCTGCAGGTTATTTTGCTGCAAAGCGTCAGCAACCGTCTAAACAGGCCAAATCAAAGGCTGCTAGGCCTTCCATGACCCAGCAGCCTCAGCCTCCTCAGGGCCTTTGACTTGCAGCTAGAGAACTTAGCCTTTCTGGCTCTGGAGGAACCAGAGCCCCTTACCATTTCAGCAAGGTTGACTTACTTTGCTCCCAAATGGGAACAAATTACGGCAGAGCAATGGACACTCTCTATCATAAAGGAAGGGTACAAGTTTCATTTCTTAAGCCTTCCCCCTCACACCATAGTGAAACAGTTCAATTCTCCAACATCTCTCTTCAACCTTCTGGGTCAGGAGATTGCCACCCTTCTTGCCCAAGGGGCAATAGAAGAAGTACCTCTTCTTCAATAAGGCACAGGGTTCTACTCCCCTTATTTTCTTATCCCAAAGAAAACGGGGCTACAGACCCATCTTAGATTTCAGACAATTGAACAAATTTCTATTCAAGGAGAAATTCAAGATGATTTCTCTCGGTGCTCTGCTTCCATACCTTCACAGTCAGGACTGGCTTTGTTCTCTAGATCTCAAGGATGCGTACACCCATGTCCTCATCCATCCAACACACAGAAGGTTCCTTCGGTTTCTTTTTGGAGGAAAGCACTACCAATACAGGGTGCTTCCTTTTGGTCTGGCCTCCGCACCAAGGGTGTTCACGAAATGCATGGCAGTAGTAGCTGCATTTCTACGCACTCTAGGAATATTTGTTTTCCCATATCTGGACGACTGGCTCATTCGAGCTCCCTCTCAGTCAGAGGCCAAGACTTTTCTAACCTGCACAATGCGTGTCCTTCAGTATTTGGAACTGGTAATAAACATCCCAAAATCCAATCTCACCCCTACTCAATCTCTGGAGTTTATAGGGGCTTTGCTGGATACCACAACTGTAAGGGCCTATCTTACTCAGGCTCGTTGCCTACGCTTGGTGCAGTTACCCTCCCAAATACAGTTAGTCCCATTTAACTGCTCAGGAAATGTTACAACTCTTAGGCCACATGGCATCCACCGTGCATGTGGTTCCATATGCTCGCCTTCAGATGAGGGCAGCTCAATGGACTTTGTTCACCCAATGGACTCAGGCATCAGGTTGCCTGTCAGACAAAATAGCAAACTCCAGTCGCCTTTTTTGGTCTCTCCAGTGGTGGAAGTCCTCTCAAAACCTGTTGCTGGGGTCCCCTTTTCAGCAGTCACTACCCCAAGCAACCCTTACAACAGATGCCTCTCCAATGGGTTGGGGAGCTCATCTGCAAGATCTCTCCACCCAGGGCATCTGGTCTCCACAGGAGACTTCTCTACACATCAATCTCTTGGAACTCAGAGCAATATTCTTAGCTCTCAGAGTGTTCCACTCCCTGCTCAGCTACAGGACAGTCCTCATCCACACGGACAACCAAGTAGCCATGTTCTATGTGAACAAGCAGGGAGGGACTGGCTCTCTGTCGCTTTGCAACGAAGCTTTGCGACTGTGGGCCTTCGCCAGAGAGCATCAGATTCATCTTATGGCAGTATATCTTCCAGGCGTTCAAAGCTCTTGGGCAGACAGACTCAGTCGCGTTTTGCTTCCACACGAGTGGTCCCTCCACATGGACCAGGTAGCCAGGATTTTTCGAATTTGGGGAACCCCAGACATAGACCTCTTTGCAAGTCCGTGGAATGCCAAACTTCCCCGGTTCTGTTCCAGAATTCCGTGTCAGGGAGTTCAGGCCAAGGATGCCTTCCTTCTTCACTGAGGTCAAGACTTCCTTTATGCCTTTCCACCCATTCCCCTAATTCCCAAAACACTTTTCAAGCTTCAGAGAGACCGAGGTTCCATGATCCTCATAGCACCACACTGGCCACGCCAAGTGTGGTACCCTCTACTTCTGCATCTCTCTCAAGCTCCCTCCCTGGAGTTGGGCTCTGCACCAGATCTTCTATCCCAGGAAGACGGAACGTTGTGGCACCCAAACCCCCAGTCTCTCCATCTCAGGGCCTGGTTGCTGAAGTTTTTCATCTCTCTCAGCAAGTCAGATATTCTTCATGCTTCTAGAAAGCCTTCCACTAGACATTCTTATGCTTTCAAATGGAAAAGATTTACCATTTGGTGTTCAGAGAAGGGTCTTAACCCTCTTGCAATACCTTTGAATTCTTTACTAGAGTATCTTCTGCATCTATCCCATGCAGGCCTTAAAACAAATTCAGTAAGAGTCCATTTGAGTGCTATTGCAGCGTCCCTCAAGCCTCTCAGTGGACAGCCTATTTCCTCTCATCCTCTTATAGCAAGATTCATTGAGAGGCCTTCTTTTAACTAAACCTCCCATTAGACCACCTCCAGTGGCATGGGACTTAAATCTGGTTCTTGGTCAACTTATGAAGCCACCCTTTGAACCTTTAGCCACCACCTCCTTGAAATTTCTTTCTTGGAAGGTTATCTTTCTCATTGCAGTCACCTCAGCACGCCGCATCAGTGAATTGCAAGCCTTGGTGGCTAATCCTCCTTATACAAGGTTCCATCATGATAAGGTAGTCCTCAGGAACAATCCACACTTTATGCCCAAAGTGGTCTCGCCTTTTCATCTGAATCAAGAGGTATACTTACCTGTCTTTTTTCCAGGACCTCATGCATCAAGTGCAGAGAGGAATCTTCATACTTTGGATTGTAAGAGAACTCTCGCCTTTTACTTACGAAGAACACCGCAACATAGAAAGTCTTCTCAACTCTTTGTTGCTTTTGATCCTTCCCATTTAGGACTTCCAGTTTCTAAGAGAACACTGTCCAACTGGATTGCTCTGTGTATTTCTTTCGCCTACCAGAGTAGGAACCTTTCTCTGGAGGGCCATATCACAGCTCACAATGTGAGGGCCATGACAGCCTCAATGGCTCATCTAAACTCTGTGTCCATCGACCAAATCTGTTGAGCGGCCACCTGGGCCTCGGTTCATACCTTCACAGCCCATTACTGTTTGGACAAGGACTCCCACCGGGATGCCTAGTTTGGTCAGGCTGTTCTCAAACACCTGTTCCATTCCTAATCAACTTCTACCCACCTACCCTGGTTGGATGCCAGAGATCCATGGAGGGAGGTAGAGCCCTTTTCAAGGACACACAACTCTGGGGTCTCTCCCTGGCATCTGCAGCTAGGGAGTCCCCATATGTGAAGACTCATTTCTGCTTGTTCCTGGAGATAGCACAGTTACTTACCTGTAACAGTTGATCTCTGGGAACAGCAGGAATAAGTCTTCACAACCCACCCACCTCCCCTAGGAGTTGTATCTCTCTATCTATCTTTCCTTCCCTCTCTCTCTCTCTTTGTCTCGGCTTTAAAACTCGAACTGGAGAGAGGCGGTTGGGAAAGGCGGGAAGGCAGCACGCAGGTGCTGTGGGATGCTCCCAAAAGCTTTCTTATTGGACGCTGGGGAGCGTTCCCGCGCAGGCTCCGTCGGTACCGACGATATCCCATATGTGAAGACTTATTCCTGCTGTTCCCAGAGATCACCTGTTACAGGTAAGTAACTGTGCTTTCTCCTCTCTCTCTAAGGCAACCTTACCAACGTTTCCGCCGTACTGTCTCCTCTCTACCCCGTATTCTGCTACTCCTTCTCCTCCTCTCATCCGGTGATATCGACGCCAACCCTGGCCCCCCTAGTTTTCAGTCCCACTCTGAGAAGAGATCCTCATGCAACTTGTCCAATCTCATCCATATCCCTCTCCTTCCCCCCTCCACTCTTCCTTTCTCATGTGCCTTATGGAACACACAGTCTGTCTCTAACAAACTCACTTTTACTCATTATCTCTTTATCTCCAATGCTTTACACCTTCTCGCTCTGAGACCTGGCTCCTCCCTGATGATACCGCATCTCCTGCTGCCCTCTGCCATGGAGGCTATCAGTTCTCCCACACACCTCGTCCCACTGGCTGTGGTGGAGAGGTTGGGTTTCTGCTTTCTCCCTCCTGCCAATTCCAACACCTCCCGCTGCCTCAGTCTCATTCCTTTCTCTCCTTCGAAGTCCACTCCACCTGCCTCTTTACTCCACTTCCCCTCCGGGTAGTTGTTATTTATCAACCTCCCGAGAAGTTTGCTTCTACCTTTCTCTCTGACTTCGACTCGTGGCTCTCCTTCTTTCTAGACTCCTCTTCCCCCACTCTTATTCTTGGGGATTTCAACATTCATGTTGATAACCCCTCTGATCCTTATGCCCTAAAACGCCTCTCCCTTACCTCCTCATTTGACCTCCAACTTTGTTCCACTGTCCCCACTCACCAACACGGCCACTGCCTTGACCCGATATTTTTCTCGAGTTGCATACCCTCGAACTTCTGTAACTCAGTTCTCCCCTTATCTGACCATCACCTTTTAAGCTTTAATCTTCATCACCCGCTGCCTGAGCCTCGTCTTGTCTCCTCCAACCTATTTAGAAATCTTCATGCTATTGATCCCATAGCTCTCTCTTCCACCATTTCTTCATCTCTTTCTTCCACTATGTCTTCTAAGTCTGTTGACGAGGCAGTAACTTCCTATAATGCTGCACTCTCCTCAGCTCTGGACGCCCTTGCTCCACCCATCCCACATCCTGTGAGACGTTCTGCACCCCAGCCCTGGCTTTCACCCACTACCCACTATCTACGTTCCTGTGCCCGTTCTGCTGAGCGTGCTTGGCTCAAATACAGCTCTCCTGCAGACTTTCTACACTTCAAATTCATGCTTGTCTCTTTCCAGTCAGCTATAGCTCTTGCCAACAAGACTACTATGTCCATCTGACTAACTCTGTCACCTCTGATCCTCGCCGTGTCTTTACTACTCTCAGCTCTCTCCTCAAAGTGCCGCCGCCTCTGATCCCTCTCCCCCTTTCTGCCCAAACCCTAGCTATTTCCATGACAAAATCCACCAGCTCACCCTCCAGTTCCCCACAAACTCAGCTACTTCCCCTCCCTCCCTCCCCTCTCCCCCCCCCCCCCACCTCTGCTACCCTCTCTTCCTTTCCTGTGATCTCTGAAGAGGAAACTGCACGCCACCTTTTTTTCCTCCAAGCTCACCACCTGCTCTGATCCTATGCCCCATCCCCTCCGCCATTGTCCCTTCCATCTCTCATATTCTCAACCTATCGCTCTCCACCGCAACAGTCCCTGCAGACTTCAAGCATGCTGTGGTCACACCTCTCCTCAAGAAACCCTCACTTGATCCCACCTGTCCTAACTATCGACCCATCTCTCTCCTTCCCTTCATTTCTAAACTACTCAAACGTGTGGTTCACCGCCGCTACCTCGACTTCCTCTCCTCTCATACCCTCCTGGATCCCTTAGTCTGTCTTTTGTCCTCTACACTCTACTGAAACAGCTCTTGCCAAAGTCTCAAGTGACTTGTTCCTGGCAAAATCCAAGGGCCTTTACTCTGTCCTCATCCTTCTTGACCTCTCTGCTGCTTTTGACACTGTTGACCACAATCTTCTCCTCAATACCCTGTCCTCGCTTGGTTTTAGTGGCTCTGTAATATCCTGGTTCTCCTGTCTCTCCCATCGCTCCTTCAGTGTGTGTTCTGGTGGTTCCTCCTCCTCTGCTACCCCGCTCCCAGTTGGTGTACCCCAAGGATCTGTCTTGGGTCCGCTCCTTTTCTCTTTCTATACCCAGTCCCTTGGTGCGCTTATCTCTTCCCATGGCTTTCAGTACCATCTGTATGCCGATGACTCCCAAATCTACCTCTCTATGCCTGAAATCTCTCCGACAATCCAGACCCAGATCTCTGCCTGCCTTTCTGACATTGCTGCCTGGATGTCTCACCGCCACTTGAAATTGAACATGGCCAAGACTGAACTTCTCATCTTTCCCCCTAAAACCTCCCCTCCTCCTCCTCCTCTCTCAGTCTCTGTGGATAACTCCTTCCTGTTTCCTCGGCTCGCAATCTGGGGGTTGTCTTTGATTCCTCTCTCTCTTTCTCCACACATATCCAGCTCATAGCTAAGACCTGCCGTTTATTTCTCTATAACATTAGCAAGATCCGCCCTTCCCTTTCTGAACACACCACTAAAACACTGGTCCACTCCTTGATCACCTCCTTTCTTGACAACTGTACCCTAGTCCTTGCTGGTCTCCCTTTGAATCATCTCTCTCCCCTTCTGTTCAACACTCTGCTGCGCGACTAATCTTCTGCCAGCCTCCTCATGCCCATATTACTCCTCTTCTCAAGTCACTTCATTGGCTCCCTATCTGTTTTCGCATCCAGTTCAAGCTGCTTCTGCTGACCTATAAATGCATTCGCTCTGTAGCTCCCCAGTACCTTTCTTCTCTTAGCTCAAGGCGAAAACGATACAACGTCTCCGACCTCTCCTCGAACCACAGGACTTCAGGACAATAATGCAAACTCTGACACTCCCTCATCTGGACTACTGCAACATAATCTACCATGGCCTACCTGCCACACAAACCAATCCCCTCCGAACTGCCCTAAACACCACGGCGAGAATAATTCACAATGCAAAGAAACGGGACCACATCACCCCAATTCTGAGAGACCTTCATATTCTCCCCATCGAAGCAAGAATCAAGTACAAAGCTCTTCTACTCACCCACAAAACCATCCACCAAACACAAGGTACCCCACTCTGCACCCTACTGCCTCGCCCAACCCACAGCAGAACAACCAGACAATCCTCCAACAGCTCCATTGACGTCCCCCACAAAAGAACCAAGGCAACACAACGGACCTGCAACAGAGCCTTTGAACTCTATGCCCCATCCCTCTGGAACTCTCTACCAAACCACATCAGGAACAACGGTGATCTCCCATCATTCAAAAAGCAGCTAAAAACCGTCCTATTCCAAGAACATCTCTGAATAGGAATCCCTCCTATTTCTCTTCAAGAACTCCAGACCAGTAACTCTGCTATCCTGTCAGTCTCTATGTTCATCCCAAAATCATCAATGTTGAGCCCCCGGTGATGGCCCCCCCCCCCACTATTGTTCCCCTCCTTGTTATATGTCCCACCGCTTTGACCCGGTGAAAAGCAGGATATAAATACAGTTAAATAAATAAATAAAATCTCTCCTTACAACCTCCCTCGGGACCTCTGTTCTTCTAGCAAACTACTTTTATCTGTGCCCTTCTCTTCTACTGCTAACTCCAGACTTCGCTCCTTTCACCTTGCTGCACCTTACGCCTGGAACAAAATATCTGTGCCTGTACACCAGGCACCCTCTCTAAACCTCTTCAAATCCAGGTTGAAAACTCGCCTCTTCGCTGCTGCTTTTGGATCTTGACTCACCTAATCTCCTTTTCTTTCCCCTAGTTCTATCCCTGCTTACACCTTCTGTGTTTTGTCTTGACTAGACTGTAAGCTCTGATGGGCAGGGACTGTCTCTTACATGTCTGTACAGCGCTGCGTACATCTGGTAGCGCTTTACAAATGATCAGTAGTAGTAATAGTAGAAAGCCCCAAAGTCCCAGGCACTGGCTTGGGCCCAGCCTGGGGGGAGGCAGTGATGGCCTTGGCATGACCACACCCATAGGGGGTCCTTTGCTGCCTACAGGGGGGCGCCTAGCCCTGGGTGTTACAGGTGGTCAAGGAGGGCCACCCTCTCCACCTACCACAGATGCCGTCCCTGTTCTTCTCAGGAGAGCCCACCAGGCCTCTCCTTCAACAGACCTTGCTCCTCACCGAGCTAGCAGGGACTACTCTACTCTGGGACAAAGCAGTGGAGAGCCAGTCCTAAAACACCTCTGGGACACCGGCTTTTACTGCAGGTACTTTCTCGTCGCCAAGAGGACGGGGGACCTCAGGCCCATCCTGGACCTGTGAGAGCTCAACGGGTTTCTAGTCAGGGAGAAGTTAAAGATGCTCTCCCTTGGAACACTGCTGCCATTCCTCCAGCAGGGAGACTAGCTTTGCTCCTTAGAACTAATGGATGCCTACACACACATCCTGATCCATCCCAGCCACAGAAAATACCTCCAGTTCATGGTGGGAGGAGAGCGCTACCAATACAGGGTACTGCCCTTCGAGCTAACCTAGTCTCCAAAGGTCTTTACAAAGTGCCTCGCGGTGGTCACAGGCCACCTCAGGCTTCAAGAAGCCTTCATCTTCCCCTATCTGAGTTCATAAAGGGGGCCACAGCTACAGACACACAATGTGCCACCGGATACACCATAAATGCCCTGCAGCACCTGGGGTTTGTCATAAACTACCCCATCCCACCTCACTCCCACTAAGAGCCTAGCATTCATAGGGGCACAGCTGGGATACCTTTCAGGCAAAAGCCTTCCTCTCTCTGGAGAGGTCAGCATGCCTCAGGGAACTAGCTGCAGAGGTTGAATGATGCAAGGCACTGCCTGCCCGGCTTCTCTTCCGCCTGCTGGGACACATGGCCTCCATGGTCCATGTGACCCCAGATGCTTGCCTACATATGAGAGCAGCCCAGTGGTGCCTCAGTAGACCCAAGCTACAGGCAGGTTCAGGAACAGGGTGCACTGATCCGCCAGCTGGCGGACTCCCTCAAATGGTGGGGAATCCAGGTCATTTTCAGGCTGGGGTGCCCTTCCAAGCACCTCCCCCTCCAGAAAGTCCTCTCTAATGGGCTGGGGAGCGCATTGTGACAACCTCCAGATACAAGGCTGCTGATCCCAGAGGGAATCCAAAATGCAGATCAACCTGCTGGAAATCAGGGCCATATTCCTGGCCCTCAAGGCCTTCCGCCACCAGCTACAGCACCATGCGGTGCTGATCCAGACAGTCAGGTCACGATGTTCTACATGAACAAATGGGGGAACGGGGTCATATCTCCTCTGCCAAGAGGCAGTATCCCTCTGCTCTTATGCCACACACAGCGGGATGCTTCTGAGAGCAGTCTACCTCCCGGGCCAGGACAATATCTTGGTGGACATGCTGAGCAGGGTAATCCAGCCCCTCGGTGGCCAGACAAACCTGGTTCCCACTGCTCCTCTCCTCTCCTTATTGACAGTACCGCCAATTCCCCTGGGCTGAACCCCAGGACTACTCTCGCAGGAGCAGGGCATTCCAATTGCAACTGTTGCCTGATTACGAGTTGCCCTTCCCCACTGTCTCCTTTGGCAAAAGTTGCTAATCACCCTTGCTTCTGTTTTGCACAAACTTCAAACTATTTTACTGTTATATCTTTACTCTATTTTTCCAACACAAGTCTAGCACTGACATTTAGCGTCGTCATAAGCTTGCTGCATAAGCTGCCACCCCTCACAACTACACAAATCACCCACTCAATACTAGCAACATGCAGCTTACTATACCTTCTATCTCTATTATCCTGACCCTACTGGCTTCCTGGGTCCCCACCCTGTCCCTCTCTCTAAACCCTGGTATCAGCCACATCCCTATTCTCTACAACACCGGAGGAAGAGGTTTCGAAACCCCCCACCACACAACTACAAAACCTTACAAACGCCAGTCACACCTCCTACACATCCCATTACAATACCTTAACAAGATCCAATCCAAAAAATGCACTCAACACTCCCGTCTTAGATGCGCACTTGCGAATGCCAGATCTATACGATCAAAATGGCCCATAGCTACCGATCTTATATCTCACCACAACCTCGACGTACTAATGATAACCGAAACATGGCTATCTTCCTGTGATAATGTCATCCTCAACCAGATGACACCCCCAGGCTACTCATTCTTCGCTTGCCACAGAGCCAATCAAAGGGGAGGTGGCACTCTTATTATTACCAGATCCTCACTCCAATTCAGATTAAGCAATACCACAAGTACGACCCACCTAGACACTCTCTCCATAACAAATGACACCTGTACCATCAACCTGTTATACCGAGCTCCCACTCCATATCCGGATGACCTCCCCACCATAATCAACATTGCTGGTAACCCCCCCCAACCCACGCACCCTAAACTGGTTAGTAGGGAACTTCAATCTACCATCCCTACAAGACTCTCACTCATCAGCCTTCCTTGAAGCAATGAACCAACTGGGCTACAATCAACTTATTGATGCTCCCACCCACAACAAAGGAAACACACTTGACCTGATTTTCGCACCCCACGCTGCTATCAACTCCAATGAAAGCCTGCTAATCTCAATAACACCCGTTCCTTGGTCTGATCACAACCTACTTCTCTTCAACATACCCAACATCCACCCTGTCAGTATCTGTAAAAAGAGGCAACATACCCCCAGAACCACGATAGCACGCGCCCGACCTTTTGATAAGGATGACGTTCTCGAAGATCTTGCCTCTCCTCTCCAATACCTCTACAGACCCTGACGAGATAGTATCGAAATGGAACGACACGCTCAAGGATGCTGCATACCCACTATCCAACACCGAGAGACAATCAAAGCGCGAACACGCACCTTGGTACTCCCAAGATTTACGAAAGTCTCTACTCCACCTCCGCAAACTTGAAAGACACTGGCGCCGCTCGCGGACACCTGAGACTCTTTGCGCATACTCTGCACTCTTACAAGCTCACAGGCAGATGACAATGGAAAAGAGAAAACAACACCACTCTGAAACGATCCATGAACAAGCCCCGCGATCTATTCTCCATTGTTAAGACCCTCACAGGCGACCCTACCCTTTCCCAAGACCAAATGCCTCATCCACAAACCTACTCAAATTACCTTCAATCCAAAATAATCCAAACCAACATTAACGCCTCTCCCACACCCCCCATCCCCGCAGACTTCATCCTGCAACCAACTGTGCTATCACAATTCCATGAAGTCTCCAGAAAACAAATCGAAGAAACCATCTCTTCCATTAACCTTACCACAGCACCCAATGACCCTTGTCCCTCCAGCTGGATTAAAGAGTTGAGATCTACCCTCAGCCCAATCATAAGTAGGATCCTCAACCAATCCTTTGCAACAGGCTCCTTCCCACAAAGCCTCAAATTCACATCAATCCGCCCACTGCTAAAAAACTGCAAACTTGACCCATCCAAAGTCGAGTCATTTAGACCCATTGCAAGCATCCCTCTTCTGTCAAAAATTACAGAAAAAGTAGTTCAACTACAAATTCAACACCACATCGACACCGAAGCACCATTGGACCCTTCACAACACGGATTCAGAGAAGCTCATGGTATAGAAACCATCCTTACTACCCTATTCAACAACCTAGTCATGGGAATTGACGATTCACACCAAGGATTCATCCTAATATTCATGGACATTGCAGCCGCATTCGATTCTGTGAACCACGAGACACTCTTACTCCGCCTCAGAGACAAAGGTATACAAGGTCTGGCCTTAGCATGGTGCAGGTCATATTTGAGCGACAGGCTACAACAGGTCAGAGTAGGCTCCACTACATCTGATCCATTCACACTCAAACAAGGAGTCCCCCAAGGTTCATCCCTCTCATCCCTCATGTTTAATATATATATGCAACCCATCTGCGACCTGATCCGCTCGTTCAACATCCAGTGCTTAGCATACGCAGATGATATCCTGATGGTACACATCCTTCAAGCTTGACCAACTGGATTTCTCAGCAATAACAAAATGCTTTGAAGCAGTATCTGAATGGCTCCTCACCCAAAACTTACGCATTAATCACAGCAAGACCAATGTCCTATTTGTCTCACGAAATCAGAATTTCATACCACCGCCATCCATTCGAGTCAACAACTACGACCTCACAGTCAAACCTACCATCCAGTATTTGGGCATCATCCTTGATCAAAAGCTGGATATGTCACCGCATATCAAGAATATCACTAAATCCATCTACCACAAGATACGGTCTCTACACCACCTCCGCCCGCTACTTGACCCCCCTGATTATTGCTCCATATTCCAAGCACTGGTTACCCCTCACCTTGATTTTGCCAACATTATCCTCCTTGGGCTCCCACAAGCAACACTGAACCCGCTTAGGCTAGCCATGAATTCAGCAGCAAGAATACTCACTGGAACATCTAGATCAGACCACATAACTCCAGTACTAATGAGCCTACACTGGCTGCCTCTACACACTAGAATCCTATACAAAGCCCTCGTCCTAACATTCAAGGCGTCAAAAAATCAGCCCCCCACTCCGCTCACCAAGCTCATCCAACCTATGCCACCCAACAGAAACAGACGCTCATCATGTTTGAACAAACTTCAGGTGCCAAAAACACTCACGAAATGTTCAAAGACAACATCCAGTAGAGCCTTCTCACTATTTGTATCAGGAGCTTGGAATGCTCTCCCCCCAGAAATTCGTTCCATTACAAATATCATTGCGTTCAGAAAGGCTATCAAACATCATCTGTTACTAAAATACTACCCCAATCCCATTCCCCCCAGTCAATCTCAACATACTAGACATCATTACCAAAACCTACATGTAACACATCCCCTTCTAGAAAATGGTTCACTCGACACTCCTCCTTTTACATACCCGCTTTACACATTACAATGCCTAACCTTGTCTCTTGTATGATCTTTAAAATTTTACTTACATAGCACTGTACATAGTTCATCCCCCTGTTCATCCAGGTTTGTATCCCCTGTTGATTGTAAACTCAGTGTAACCTGTTACATTGTTGTATATTTTGTTTAAATGTAAACCGCACTGATTATAATAGCGCGGTATATAAGAAATGCAAATAAATAAAATAAATAAATAAATAAATGAATAAATTCTCCTACACCCCATCCAGGGGTCCCTCTAACTCATGGCTTAGCTACTGAAAAGGTAGCACTAGCCCCTTGAACATTCCACTGGACGTGGAAGATATACTCCTGGTCTCTTGGAAGGCATTCATGAGAAGGGCATATCCTTCAAGTGGCGACCTTTCTCACTATGGTGCACAGAGAAACGGACGAATCCATTTTCCTGTGCACATGATGCTCCAATACCTGCTCCACCTATCGCAGGCGGGACTGAAGTCCAACTCAGAGTACACCTAAGTACCATCATGGCACATCACCATGCCGTCGAGGGGAAGCCCCTTTCTCCGGGAACAAGCAGGAAGTCAGTCCTCACATATGGGTGACATCAGTACCGACAGAGCTCGCGCGGAGCAAATCCCCAGCTTTCAAAGAAAGCCTATGGGATTGCTACCACGCATGTGTCGTCCCCTTCCCGCCAAAGGGTGCCATCTTGCTCAGTCTCCTTTTTTCCGTGGAGCCCACCAGAAGTCTGGTCTTTTCCCGGAAAAAGTTGATTTTCTCGAGTGTTTCACTTGTCTCCAGTCTTGAACCGGTACCGTTCCCACCCCGACCTTGGTGCCTCGGTATCAGGGTCGATTCCTTTTACTTTGTTTTATTTTTCTTTGGCGTCTTCTCACCCTTTTTCATTGCTGGCAGCCCAAAGGGTCTTCGACCTTGCTGGTGGTATTTTTCCCCCCATGGCTACCAACGGTTTTAAAAAGTGTGATCGGTGTGGTAAGATTATGTCCCTGACACACATGATTGCTGCCTCCGGTGCTTTGGCCCGGACCATGACCCAGTGGTCTGTGGCCTGTGTAAGAAAACGTCTTCCAAGGCCTTGAGGAGTAGCCGCCAGCAGCAGTATGACAAAATGTTTCCTGACTCCCCGATGCCTTCGAGAGCCAGGACCTCATCTTAGGCCTCGACACCTCTGGAGGAGCATTCCAAACCCGAGCGTCGTTGGGGTTCCTTGGAGAGGGGGTCTCCCTCAAGGGAAATGAAGAGGAAGAAGCAGTCCTTGAAAGCTGCGTCCTTGAATTGCTCCGATGGGCCGGGATCCACCCGGTCGTGGAGCCCCAGATGTCCGCTCGAACAGTCGAGAGGAACTGGCCAGCCAAAATTCCCCGGAAGGATCCAGTTGCAAATCAACCTCGGCAGGTAGACACAGTCCTCATCAAGGATTCCCCTCCTGGGGAGCCGGCGTCAGGCCCGAGTCCATCGGTGCCCACGTCGAAGGCTGCGGAGCCACCGGGACTGGAGTCCAGTATGGCGGCCTTGGAGCGCAGTGTAACTGCCTTCTTGGACCAGCAGTGGGCGCTGATTTCCGGCACGTCCGGTTTCTCCACCCTGACCACCGGGCGTTCAACGCCAAAGATGTCCCCGGAGGCCGAGCCAATCCTTGAGGCCATGCAGTCCCAAGTAGATCTTCAGCCGAGATCGCGCTCAGTCTCTGCTTGTTGGGGCCAAGGTTTTCACCGATGAGTCTTCCAGGCTTGGGGCGTGCGGCACCGGGGCCCTCGAGGCCCGAGAAACACCACGGGTCATCCTCGAGAGTATTCCGACTGGGAGACCGGGGACGAGAAGTTCCCGGACACCTATCAGCACCGAGATGTCCCTTCCGATTCCCTGGTCTCTGAACCTCGGAGAAGGTCCCCACCGGAAGATTTGGGCTTCTTGGACTTCGTCAAGGACATATCCAAGACCTTAGCTTTTCCTACCGAGTCCGAGGAGGATCCTCAGGCCGACGAGCTCGAGATCCTCCAAACGAAGTTCCTCCCCGGGAATCGCTCATGGTGCCCATTCCTCCCATCCTGGAGCGGCTTATGTTCCGCATATGGGAGACACTGGCATCGACACCGGTGGTCAGCAAGCGGCTCGACTCGATGTATCAAGTCCACTGGAGCCCTGGGTTTCAGAAGTCACAGCTGCCGCACAACTCCATGGAGTCGGCCATGCTTCACCTGAAGAGTCAGAAGATGCACTCCTCAGTGCTCTTTGGCAGGGAGGCCCACACCTTGGATGCCCTCGGCAGAAAGTGCTATCGAGGCTCAATGCTGAATTGCTGGATCCAGGCTTACCAGCTGTACATGGGAATGTACCTGAGGGACCTGGCGAAGGAGCTCACTGGGTACTCAGCTGGTCTCTCCGAGGAGCCTTTGCAGCGCTTCAAGAGCCTGTCCAAAGCCGTCCGTGAATGCTCCAAGTTTGTCTCGGGTGGCCTGTGATGGTTTCGAGTTGGCGGCCCGGGTAGCCGTGGCGGGCATCAGTGTGCAATGCCAAGCTTTGCTCCAGTCGTCCGACCTCGAGCAATGGGTACAGGACAAGTTGGTCGATGTCCCATGTCGGGGACAACCTCTTTAGCAAACCCATGACCAACAAGGCCGCAGAACTGGAGACAAGAGTTCATGACGACGACTAGGCTCTCCAAGAAGACCACTGCCCCTCCCCGAAGGAAGGGCTCGGGTAAAAAGCCCTTTTACCCAAGGATGTCCACTGCTTACCAAAACTACCCACCACCCCAGCAAGGGCTGCAGGCCTGTATAAGCAGAAGGCTCCCAAGCACCTGGCTCCGGCCCAGCCTGGTAGGAGCTTTTGACTCCTGCAGTGTAGCCCCTAGCCTACAGGTGGTCGCCTCACTCTTTATGCCCACTGGTGGAAAGCTATAACCACCGACTCTTGGGCATTAAAGGTGGTCAGGGAGGGTTACCTCCTCCATCTGAGCCAAGTACCTCCACCTTACTTCCTGGAAGAGCCCCTCAGGTCTTCTCTTTACTGGGATCACCTTCTGAAGGAGTTGGCAGGTCTTCTCGAGGAACAAGCAGTGGAACTGGTGCCCCACCACCTCAAAGAGACAAAAATTAAACCAACATAAGAAGAAACCCATTAATTATTCAATTTTTTTGTCGAAGCCCACCGAGGGAGGGCCAGCACTGTTGACCTAGCCCTCACCAGGCTGTGGACTACTTTTATTCGTTTTTTGTTTCACCCTCGTGAATTTAAAACCAAGTACTTATCTTCATCTCCAAGCTGCAGTTATTGTCCTTCGTGTTGCAGATTTCAAGATGTGTAATACACGACGTGCACGTTTCGGGTGTGCGCCCTGTATCAAGTGTATTCTCCATATAAAGTATTGCAACAAACTGCCATCATTCTCTTCCAACTCTAGAAACCGCCATCTTCATCGTGGCTTGCTTGGGTATTATGTAATACCCAAGCATTACATAATACCCAAGCAAGCCACGATGAAGATGGCGGTTTCTAGAGTTGGAAGAGAATGATGGCAGTTTGTTGCAATACTTTATATGGAGAATACACTTGATACAGGGCGCACACCCGAAACGTGCACGTCGTGTATTACACATCTTGAAATCTGCAACACGAAGGACAATAACTGCAGCTTGGAGATGAAGATAAGTACTTGGTTTTAAATTCACGAGGGTGAAACAAAAAACGAATAAAAGTAGTCCACAGCCTGGTGAGGGCTAGGTCAACAGTGCTGGCCCTCCCTCGGTGGGCTTCGACAAAAAAATTGAATAATTAATGGGTTTCTTCTTATGTTGGTTTAATTTTTGTCTCTTAGAGATTCACCATCATAGATAGGGGTATTGTTGATTTAGTTTACCACCACCTCAAAGGCAAAGGGTTCTACTCCAGGTATTTCCTAGTGCCAAAGAGAACAGGGGGCCTAAGGCCATCCTTGACCTCAACAAATTCCTGGTGAGGGAGAAGTTCAGGATGTTCTCCCTTGGAACATTGCTGCCTTACCTCCACCAGGGAGACTGGCTATGCTCCTTAGACCTAAAGGATGCCTATGCTCACATCCTAATCCACACAAACCACAGGCAATACCTACGCTTTGTGGTGGGAGGCAATAATTTCTAATACAGGGTGCTTCTCCAGGAACAAGCAGAAAGTCAGTCTTCACGAATGGGTGATGTCTACGCCGACGGAGCTCCGCACGGAGCAAATCCCCAGCTTTCAAAGAAAGCCTTTGGGAGTTGCTACCACGCATGCGTGGTCCCCTTCCTGCCCAAGTGTGCCATCTTGCTCAGTTTCCTTTTTTCCACAGAGCCCATCGGACGTAGTCTCGTGTCCCAGAAAAAGTTGATTTTTTTCTGTGTGCATTTTTGGCCCAACCTGTTGACACCGGTATCCTTCCTGCTTCCAGCCTCGGTACTCTGGTATTGGGTCGGTCTTTTCTACGTTTTGTTCGATTTTTTTTTTTTTTGAGGCGTCTTTGCACTTTTTTTCCTTTTTCTTCTACGCTGGTAGCCCAAAGGGTCTGCAACCTAGCCGGGGTCCTTTTTCCCCCCAATGACTACCAGCGGTTTCAAGAAATGCGATTGGTGCAGGAAAATTGTCCCTCACCGAAACGCACGGCTGCTGCCTCTGGTGCCTTGGGCCAGACCATGACCCGATGGTCTGCACTCTCTGTAAGAGAATGTCCTCTAAGGCCCTGAGGAGCCGCCAGCTGCAGCATAAGATTTTTCCCGAATCCCCCGTGCCTCCGAGAGCCAGAACCTCGTCTGAGGCCTCTACATCTCGGGAGGAATACTCCGTGCCCGAGCGTTGTCGGGGTTCCTCAGAGAGGGGGGTCTCCCTCGAGGGAACACAGCAGGAAGAAGTCCTCGAAGGTGGCGTCTCTGGACGGTTCCAAACAATTAGGCTCCTCTCGGGGCTAGTCTCGGAGACCCGAGCGCCTACCCAGATCGTCGGAGGAGGAGCGCCTGGCCAAAGTTCCTCTTCAGGAAGCAGATCAGCCTAGGCAAGTACCAACTGTTCTTGTCGAAGACTCCCCTCTGGGAGAACCGGCGTCAGGGCCGACTGAGTCTGTGCCCGAGCCGGAGGCTGCTGAGCCTCCCAGACTCGTGTCCTTGATGGCAGCTTTGGAGCACAGTTTTACTGCCTTCATTGAACAGCAGTGGGCGCTGATGTCCGGCATGTCTGGTTCCTCCACTCTGACCACTGGGCCCTCGACGTCAAAGTCGACCCTGGAGGCCGAGCCAATCCTCGAGATCTTCTGGACTCAAGTCAATCTTTGGCCAAGGTCGCACTCAGCCTCCCATTCGGGACCGAGGTCGCCGCTGTCAAGTCTGTCGGCATCGGGGCGGATGGCACCAGGGCCCTCTATGCTCGAGGAGCCCCTTGAGTCCTCTTCAGAAGCCTAGGCTTGGGAGTTGGAGGACAAGGAGTCCCCGGATACCCGAAGGCATAGGGATGTCCCCTCAGATTCCCTGGTATCTGAACCTTGGAGAAGGTCCCCACCAGAGGATATGGGCTTTTTGGACTTCGTGCAGGATATGTCTAAGGCTTTGGCTTACTCCACGGAGTCCGAGGAGGAATTTCGAGCTGACGAGCTTGAGATCCTCCAATATGAGGCTTCCCCTCGGGAGACCCTCATGGTACCCGTTCCTCCGATCCTGGAACGACTTATGCTTCGCATGTGGGAGATACCGGCATCAACGCCGGTTATCAGCACATGGCTCAATTCAATGTATCGAGACTGCTGGAGCCCTGGGTTCCAAAAATCACAAGTGCCGCACAACTTCATGGTTGTGGAATCGGCCATGCATCAGCCTAATAGCCAGAAGATGCACTCCTCGGTGCCTCGCGGTAGGGAGGCCTGCACCTCAGCAGGAAATATTTCCAGGGCGCGATGCTGAATTGTTGGATCCAGGTGTACCAGTTGTACGTGGGCATGTACCTGAGACCTGGCGAAGGAACTCTCCGGGTTCTCGGCTGGTCTCTCTGAGGAACCTTTGCAGTGCTTCAAAGGGCCTGTCCAAAACTGTCCGTGAATGCTTCAAATTTGTCTCGGGTAGCCTATGACTGGTTCGAGTCGGCGGCCTGAGTAGCCGCGGTGGGCATTGGTGCATGCCACCAGACTTGGCTGCAGTTGTCTGACCTCGAGCAGTGGGTTCAGGACAAGTTGGTCAATGTCCCCATGTCAAGGGGAGAATCTCTTCGGCAAACCCATGACCGACAAGGCCGCCGAGCTGGAGACCAAGTTCATGACAAGGACACGGCTCTCTAAGAAGACCTCTGCCCCTTCCTGTAAGAAGGGCTTGGGTAAAAAGCCCTTTTACCCGAGGAAGGGAGCTGCTTACCGAACCTACCCCCCTTACCAGGCCTCTCCAGCTCCCCAACAGGGGCAGCAGGCCAAGGGACAGGGGCATGGCCCGTGTAAGCAGAAGGCCCCCAAACCCCAGGCTCCGGCAGCATGGCCCCTCTCCCAGCCAGAGCTGGGCAGCCCACAAGATGTCTGCTCGCCTTGTATGCCCACAGGTGGGAAACCATCACCACGGATTCATGGACATTACAAGTGGTCAGGGAGGGATACCTCTTCCATCTAGCCCAAGTGCCTCCACACTACTTCCCAGGAGAGCCTCCAATGTCTCCCCTTCACCGGAACCTTCTTCTGAAGGAGTTGGCAGGTCTCCTCGAGGACCATGCGTTGGAACCAGTGCCCCACCACCTCAAGGGCAAGGGGTTCTACTCCAGGTACTCCCTCGTGCCAAAGAGGACAGGGGGCCTAAGGGCCATCCTCGACCTGCGCAACCTCAACAAATTCCTTTTGAGGGAGAAGTTCAAGATGCTCTCCCTTGGAATATTGCTGCCCTACCTCCGCCAGGGAGACTGGCTATGCTCCTTAGATTTAAAGGATGCCTACACACACCACCTAATCCACCCACGCCACAGGCAATACCTACGCTTTGTGGTTGGGAACAACCACTACCAGTACAGAGTACTTCTCTTTGGCCTTGCTTCGTCCTCCAGGGTGTTCACAAAGTGCCTGGTGGTGGTTGCAGCCTTCCTCAGGCTTCAAGGGATCTTCGTTTTCCCCTATCTCGATGACTGGCTCATCAGGGGCACTTCGGTCACCGAGGTGCAGCAGGCCACAACTCGCACCATCCAGGTCCTGCTGCACTTGGGGTTTGTAATCAACTACTCCAAATACAGCCTTTGTCCGTCTCAAGAGTTAGACTTCATTGGGGCAAGGATCAATACCCTTCAGTCGGCCTTTCTGCCTGCAGACAGGGCAAGCAGGCTTATGGCCCTGGCAGGGCAAGTGAGCCACAGCTCCTCAGTGCCAGCGAGGCAACTGCTGCACCTCCTCGGGCACATGGCCTCTACAGTCCATGTCACTCCAGATGCCCGCCTCCACATTCGAACTGCGCAATGGTGCCTCAGAGACCAATGGTCCCAGGCCACGGAACACCTCCAGGACAGGATCAAAGTGACCAGGCACCTGGTACAGTCCCTGACCTGGTGGCTCTCACCCAAACACTTGAAGGTGGGTATGCCCTTCCAGGCCCCTCCCCACTCGAGGGTCCTCACCATAGATGCCTTCTTCTTAGGCTGGGGAACCCATTGCCAGGGATACCACATGCAGGGGGTGTGGTCCCCAGAAGAGAGTGCTTAACAGATCAACTTGTTGGAGTTCCATGCCATCTGTCTCGCCCTGAAGGTTTTCAGGTAGTATCTGGACCATAGGACAGTCCTGGTCCAAACGGACAACCAAGTGGCCATGTTCTAAGTGAGCAAACAGGGGGGTATGGGATCCTGTACCCTCTGTCAGGAGACCCTGAACCCTGTGCTCTTTTGCAACCCAGCAAGGGATTCTCCTCAAAGTGGTGTACCTGCTGGGCCAGGAAAACTGGCTGGCCGACAGACTCGGCAGGATCCTTCAGCCGTACGAGTGGCAGCTGGACTGGGCGGTGGCCAACAGGCTGTTCCAGACCTGGGGGGAACCAGTGATTGACTAGTTTGCGAGCCTGGACAATCACCAGCTACCCCATTTCTGCTCAAGGCAGCCGCACCCGGCCAGGATGGCCGCCGATGCCTTCCTAGTCTCATGGTCCCTGGGTCTTCTGTATGCTTTTCCCCTGACATTTGGTCGCCAAGACTCTGTTCAAGATTCTTCGGGACAGAGCTTTTGTCATCCTCATAACTCCACGGTGGCCCTGGCAACTGTAGTTCTCCCTTAGCTAGCGATGGAGACCCCCATTCCCCTGGGTTCGTCTCCACGGCTCCTCTCCCAGGAGGTGGGCTCTCTCTTGCATCCCAACCTCAGCTCCCTTTCGCTGATGGTGTAGCTGCTGAGAGGGTGACTTTAGCCCCGCTCCTCCTTCCGGAGGATGTTGAGGATGTCTTGCTGGCTTCGCGTAGACCATCTACTAGATGGACGTATGTCTTTAAGTGGCGCATATTTGCTCTCTGGTGTGTTGGGCAAAAGGTGGACCCCTTTTCTTGCCCGGTGGTTGTGGTGTTGCAATACCTTCTCCACCTTTCCGAGAATGGACTTAAATCCAACTCCATCAGGGTGCATCTCAGTGCCCTAGCGGCGAATCACTTTCCTGTGGACGAGAAGCCTCTCTCTGCTCACTCAGTGGTATCCTGGTTTCTAAAGGGCCTTCTCCTGTTGAAACCCCCGGTCCGTCCCCCAGCGACCGAATGGGACCTTAATGTCGTGTTGGGGCAGCTTACCCGACTGTCCTTTGATCCGATGGCCACGTGCCATCTCTGATACCTCTCCTGGAAAGTGGTATTCTTGGTTGTGCTCACTTCTGCCCGGAGAGTGAGTGAGCTCCAGGCTCTCGTGGTGGAGAGGCCTTATACCAGGTTCTCTACAAGAATAGGGTGGTGCTTTGCACACACCCCAAGTTCCTTCCAAAGGTGGTCTCGTTCCACCTCAACCAAGAGGTGGTTCTTCCCACCTTCTTTCCCAGGCCACATGCCAGTCAGGCAGAGGCAGTCCTCCATACCCTAGACTGCAAGAAGGCCCTGTCCTTCTACATCCAGCATACACAAGCTCACTGGAAAGCCTCTCAGCTTTTCGTTTCCTATGACCGCAGTAAGGTGGGGAAGGCAGTGACAAAGCGTATGCTGTCCACTTGGGTGGCAGACTGTATTGCCTGGGCTTATGAGGCAGTGGGGCTTCCGCTGGAGGGCCGTGTTATGGCTCATAAGGTCAGGGCCATGGAGGCATCAGTAGCTTACCTGCGCTCTGTTCCTTTGGCGGACATCTGCTGGGCCACCACCTGGTCTTTGGGTCAGACTTTCGCGGCTCATTACTGCCTGGATAGGGAGTCCCGACGGGACTGTGCCTTCGGCCAGGCTGTGCTCCGTAACCTGTTTGAGATCTTGGCAATTCCTGCCCTCCAACCCCTCTGTGTTCAGGCTACCAGAGTGCTACTTCCCTGGTTAGGGTTTCATTGCGGCTGCTTGCAGCCCTCAATGAGGGAGCCTTTTTGGGCTATAGGTTCAAGGTAGCCTGTAGCTGGGGAGTCCCATATATGAGGACTGACTTCCTGCTTGTTCCCGGAGAAAGCGTAGTTACTCACCTGTAACGGGTATTCTCCGGGGACAGCAGGAATCAGTCCTCACAACCCTCCCTCCTCCCTTTGGAGTTAGTCATACCATCTTTATTTGTTTTTTGCCGTCTTTTAGCTATGTCATTTGACTGAGCGAGATACGGTGACGGAGTTCAAAAGGGCATGGGAGAGACACAGTCTATCCCTTTACAGCAACAAGAAAATATCAAAATAATCTGAACCATCTAATTCCTTAACAAATAGGGGTGTACTACAAGGAGTGGTGGGATCACCCCTAAACAAAGACATGGGGAAGGGGGGCCTGCACAGAGCGGCAGGTGTACCTTCTCTTGACATCATACTGGGCAGACTAGATGGACCATACTGGTCTTTATCTGCCGTCATTTACTATGTTACTATGAGATGGCACCCTTGGGCAGGAAGGGGACCACACATGCATGGCAGCAACCCCAAAGGCTTTCTTTGAAAGCTGGGGATTTGCTCCGCACAGGCTCTGTCAGCGCCAATGTCACCCATATGTGAGGACTGATTCCTGCTGTCCCCGGACAACACCTGTTACAGGTGAGTAACTACGCTTTCGGCTCAGCCCCTCGTGTCTCCGTTCCTATGGGGCCTCATGTTGTTCAAATCCTCTGCCCTCCCAGCGGCAGAATGGGATCTTAATGTGGTGCTCTCGCGACTCACTAAGCTTCAGTTTGAGCCTTTAGCTACCTGCCACCTGTGGTACTTCTCCTGGAAGGTCGCCTTCCTGGTAGCACTCGCATCAGCTTGCAGAGTTAGCGAGCTCCAGGCTCTGATGGCAGAGCCTCCTTACACGAGGTTCTACAAGAACAGAGTGGTACTCCGCACACCCTAAGTTTCTGCCAAAGATGGTGTCCTCATTCCACCAGGAGATGGTGCTCCCCACCTTATTTACCAGGCCTCATGCTGGCAGGGCAGAGACCATTCTCCATACTCTGGATTGCAAGAGAGCCATGTCGTTCTACCTGCAATGAACCCAGGGCCACCAGAGCTCAACAGCTTTTCGTATCCTATGGCCCCAGCTGTCTTGGGCTCCTAGTAACTAAGAGAACTCTGTCCACCTGGGTATGGTGAACTTCTTTACCCTTGTCTATAAGCAAGCGGGGATCCCACTGGACCAGAGAGTCACGGCACACCATGTGAGAGCCATGGCTACTTCTGTGGCCAATCTGCGTTCCATCCCCATAATGGAAAATTGCTGGGCTGCCACCTGGTCTTCGGTTCATACCTTCACAGCTCATTCCTGCCTAGAGAGGCAGTCCCAGTGGGACAGCGCCTTCATCCAGGCCATACTCTGTAATCTTTTCGGAATGTAGGCAACTCCTGACCTCCGACCCTTCAGGCTACTGGAGTGCTGGTGTTCACTGGACACTTGGGTCTTGCGAGAGTCTCTCCCTTGGGACTCAACTGCTGCTGGTCACGGCTCTCCCTTTGCAGGTTGTCGTGACATTTTTCTTTTGGTTACAGGTTTGCTGTGAAGGGTTATAACTAAAAGTCATAGGGAAACCCCCACCTGCTGTTTTAAAATATCTTGGCAGAGGTCTGTGCTGAGAGAATAAACAGAGAAGCTGGGACAAGGCTTGGAAAAGTTGTTTGCCTGACACATTGTTACCAGTACCCGTCTCCTTTGATAGACAATTCCGTCTACTTTATTGACCCCTGACAAAGGCCTAGTGCCGAAACATGGCCAAGTTTGGTCCAATAATAAAACGACTGTTCTAAGAAATCTCTGGTATGGCTGTGGTTTTTCTCCGCTCTACAGTTGGACTTGGTCGTCTTGTGGAGAAATTCCTCTCTCCTTTGTTTGGTCTCGGTAGCCTGTAGCTGGAGAGTCCCATATGTGAGGACTGACCTGCTTGTTCCCAGAGAAAGCATAATTACTCAACTGTAACAGGTATTCTCCAGGGACAGCAGGAATCAATCCTCACAAATTTCCCTCCTCCCCTTGGAGTTCCTTCTTTACCATCTGATATTTTTGCTGTCTTAGCTATGTCATTAGACTGAGGCAAGATGGCACCCTTGGGGGGGAAGTGGACTATGCATGCGTGGTGCATCTTCCAAAGGCTTTCCTTGAAGACTGGAGAAATGCTTCTGCGTGGGCTCCGTCGACACCAATGTCACCCATATGTGAGGATTGATTCCTTCTGTCCCCGGAGAACAACTGTTATAGGTGAGTAGCTATGTTTTTTCAGCAGAGACAAATGAACGTTTCTTGCCTTTGCTCAAGTTGGAATAGCTTCAACACTAATCTTAAGTTTTTAACTTATGCATTTTGTACCGTCATGCAGATATCTTTTAAATGTTTTTCTTTTAGCATCCCTAGTCAAGTTTTTGGAATAGTTTCTAGTCCGCCCATTCTTGCCCTCTTTGTGTTCAGGCCATTCTGGGCAGGCTTATTTTCAAAACTGAGTTGTGTGATTTTGCTATGGCTATTTTTTGTTCAGTAACATATCCCAGAAGAAAGCCTTCAGCAGCTTTAAAAAGTGCAGGTGGTGCAGTGAGTAGATCTGGTGCAGAAAAACATAACTGGTGCTTGCAGTTCATTAGGTCCAATCATGAACCCTCTCAGTGTCATCTTTGGTTTCAAATGACCAAAAAAGGGATTTGGAACCATAAAGAGCAATGTGAGAAAATACTTTGTGCACCTACATCAATCCATCAACGTCTGCATCCAGTCTCAAGAGGTTCAGGAAGAGCACGAGACCCTGGGGGATCAGCTTCAAAAATGCATAGATCACCCTGGATATTGAGCATCATTAGAGCCCACCGGGACTGGACATTAACTGAGTCCTAGCCCAAGAAGAGGAAAGTTTCTTTGACATTGGAGGCTCATGATACTGAGCATCGGGCAGATGACTAGAAGCATCTACATGGTACCGTTTTGGGGGTGCATTATTGAGAGCATTGATATACCGGCTGCTTCTGTACTTTCAAAGCAACTTCATAAGACTTGCCTTATTGGGTCACCCTTGGAACCTTTTTTAAAAATTGACGTTACGTTGGCCACTCTCCAATCTTCAGGTACTACAGATGATTTTAATAGTAGTTGACAGATTACTAAAAGTAGGTCTGCAATCCCATATTTTAGTTTTCAGTACCCTGAGATATATGTCATCTGGTCCTGATGATTTGCTGCTTTTTAGTTTATCAAATAGCTATATTACATCTTCCCAGTTTATCGAGATTTATTTCAAATCCTCCAATACATCACCTAAAAATACCATTTCAGGCATGGGCAACCCCTTTACATATCTGGTAAAGACTAAAGCAAAGAATTCATTCAGGCTGTCATCTCTGGCCTTGTCCTCCCTTAGTGCCCCTTTTGCCCCTCTAACATCTAATGGTCCAACTGACACACTTATGTTTTTTTTGCCACAAATGTACTTGAAATACTTTTTATTGTGCGTTTTTGCTTCCTAAATAAGTTTCTTTTCAAATTCTGCCTTTTCTTGCCTCGTCAATCCTTTGCATCTAACTTGCCAGTGCTTTTTTCCTGTTTTTGTCATTTGGCTCATTCTTCCATTTCCTGAAAGATTTTTAACTATAACACCTTTAAACCATGCCAGCAGTTGTTTGGCCTTCCTACCACCTGTCCTAAAGCATGGAATACACCTGGTCTGGACTGCCAAGATAGTATTTTTAAACTCTCATACTTGATGTAAACCTTTAACCTTTGCAGCTGCTCCTTTTAGTGTTTTCTTAACCATTTTCCTCATTTTATCAGTCTCCCTTTTGAAAGTTGAATGCTAGCTCCATGGATTTCATTTCTGTCCTCCCATTTATTAAATCAAATACGATCATGTTATGATCACTATTGCCCCAACACAGATATCTCTCACATCAGATCCTGTGTTCCACTAGGTCTAAAATAGCTTCCCCTCGTGTTGGTTCATGAACCAACTTTTCCATGAAACTAAAATCTCCCTATCATGTCCTGTTCTGACATTGACTGAGTCGATACAATATAATAATAAGGGGTGATTTCAGTTAACCTGACAACTTTTGTTAGCTTCCCTGTTTTGTTTTAGCATTTCATCATCCATCTATTCATTCTGACCAGGCGGATGGTAATACACACCCTTTGCCATTGTTTTCCCCTTTTTACTTGAAATTTCTATCCATAAAGATTTTACAGTGTATTTTTGTTTTCTGCAAAACGTTTATCCTATTTGACTCAGTGCCCTCTCTAATGTAGTGCAACCCCTTCACTAATTTGATCTACCCTGTCATTGGAATATAATTTGTATAGAGGTATCAGTGCTGTCCTATTGGCTGTCCTCCTTTCACCAAGTCTCTGAAATGTCAATTATATATAATCTTTGTGCTATAGAATCTAGCTCTTCCATCTTATTTTTAAGACTTCTAGAATTTGCATGTAGGCATTTCAGAGACTAATGTGAACAATATACATCTAGCTATCAGTTGACAGGGATAATTTGTAATCTTTCAACTCTGCTCTTTACTTAAAGGTATCTGGACTACTTTTTCCTTTATTGAGAGTTCTCTATCAGGATGCCCTAAATTCCATTTTGCTAGTATCCTTCAAAGATGCATCATTCTGAACCATGCGCTCTGGGGTGACTGTCTGCTTTCCTCCATTGAAGATCGATCTATCTCCTTTTTAAAGGTTAATGCCAACAGCCTGGTTCCACCCTGGTTAAGATGGAGCCCATACTTTTGGAAAATCTACCCCCCCTTCCAGAATGTTGCCCAGTTCCTAACAAATCCAAAACCCTCTTCCTTGCATCATTGTCTCATCCACGCATTGAGACTTTGGAGCTCTGCCTGCCTCTTGAATCCTCCTTATGGAATGAGAAGCATTTCTGAGAATGCTACCCTGGATGTTCTGAATTTCAACTTCCTATTTAAAAGCCTTTCCTTTATTTATTTGTTTGTTTGTTGTGTTTTTCTATACCGCCCCTTCCAGAGATCAGGGGCGGTTTACATAAAACTTAACATGTTACAAAGACTATTTGTAGCTTTACATTATAACATTTAACCTTGAACATTATAACTTTATATATTATAACATTTGGCCTTGCACGTTATAACTTTATACAATATACATTTGGCCTCGCACAATATAACTTTATACATTATAACATTTGAACCTTTTTCCTTGTAACTTTATACATTATAACATTTGAGCTTTTTCTTGTGAGTTTCCTTTGTCTTTGGTACCAACATGCACCAAGATAACAGGCTCCTCCCCGGCATTATCTAAAACTTTATCTAGGTGGTGTATCTGGTCTGCCACTTTCACATCAGGCAGGCAAGCTACCAGATGATCCTCACGTCTAAGCCACAAAGCTATCTACCTGCCTAACAATCAAATCACCAGCTATAACTGCTATCCTAACCTTTCCCTAATGGGCATACGGCCTTGGAGATACCTCAGTGCTAGAGTGTATTATATCAACTGGAGAACAAGTCCTAGCTATGGGATCAATTCCTGCCACACCAAGGTGATTCTTTCCTTTGATGTGATCTCTCTCCTCCATGGAAGCAGGGAGGCTGCCAGCCTGGAGGTGGTACTTCTCTACTATGTCCCTGTAGGTCTTATTTATGTACCTCTCTGTCAGCTCCTTCAAGTCTGTTACTCTAGCCTCCAGAGAGCAGACTCATTCCCTGAGACAAAGAGCAGTTTGTACCTAGTGCACACAGGACCTCTCACCAACTGGGAGAAAATCATACATGTGACCCTCAGTACAAAAGACTGGATAGCCCCCATCTTGCTGGATTGGCGTCTGCATCTTAGTCTTAAAGATTTATAGCTATTTGAGGAGTTTTTTACTTAAATTTGCTAGGGGAATAGGGATATTTGAACCAATACAGTTATACCTAATAAGTAAAAGAGACTTTATTTAATGTTCATCTGAAGATGAACTGCAAGGTCTTAATTAATCTATTCCTAAGGCCGAATAACTTACTGGTAAAGATAACCAGTTAAACCTAAAAGTGAATGGGAATAAGGCATCTCCAGGAATAAGCAGGAATGCAGTCTTCACATATGGGTACCGTTGGTACCAACGGAGCCCACGTGGGAACGCTCCCCAGCGTCCAATTGGAAAGCTTTTGTGAACACGTCACTGCGCCTGGGAATATGCCTTCCTGCCTTCCAAAGTCCTCTACTCAGTTCTTCGTTTTCCACGGAGCCAGCAGGTTGCTTCCTTCCTGTCGCTGCTGAAAAATGTTAATCTCCAGGAACAAGCAGGAATGAGTCTTCACATATGGGAACGTCGGTACCGACGGAGCCTGCGCGGGAACGCTCCCCAGCGTCCAATCAGAAAGCTTTTGGGAGCATCCCATAGCGCCTGCGTGCTGCCTTCCCGCCTTTCCAACTGTCTCCTCAGTTTTCGTTTTTCCGTGGAGCCGGCAGGACGTCCTCCTGTCACCGCAGAAAATTCTTCTTTTAATTCTTTAGTTTTCTTGTGGTCGCGGCTGTCTTCCCCGATGCCACCGGTACCGCCGGTGTTTCTTATTTTTTCTTGTAAATTTTTCCCTTTAAGGGAATATTTTTTCTTCTGAATGTCTTATGGTTTTTCAGGCCTTCCAGGCCTCTCCATGTCCTTCATGGAACCGCCAGCCACTTTCTCCAAGAAATGTTCAAACTGTGGCGGTACAACTTTATTTTTAGACTCCCAAAATTGGTGTCTAACCTGTTTGGGTCCTGACCTTTTTCCTCCGGAGCCCTCGGGCAACAGTATTGTGAGAAGAGGTTTTCAACATCGAGTTTCCCTCGTTATGAGGTTCCCTTCCAACTTCAGGGCACCGACCATTTCTTCTACACAGGATCAGGTAACCCACAAACAGTCTGTTAAGACTAGCCAACCCTCGAGTGGTAGGTCTCATGCACAGCATGTAGACGGCTCCGGCCTTGCCCTCGAGGGCCCATTGGCTTCAAAACCCCGGCGAGAGTCTTCGGCCTCCAAAGCCTATGTGGGGTTTCGGGTTGTTCCTGGGGCTCACCCCTCACAGAACATACCTGAGCCATGCCCGGTGGTGGCATCTGCTTTGAGCGGTACCGATACCACGGCATCGGCACTGGTGTTAGACGAAACACTCCTCACAAGGGATTGTCGTCTGGCGTCCTCGGTACCTACGGGACCGGTGGATACATTCCAGACTGACTTTCCAGTATCGGGACCGGCACCGATACTACCACCGACATCGGTACCCTCCAGACGTGCATCGATAGACTCGCTTCCTTTGATGCCGAGTCTGGAATCGATCTCTAGTCTGGAAGACTGGGTACTGACACGTCTTGGTAACGACACCTATCGGTACCGGACGCTCGGTACCGAGGGTGACTGCCGAAGGCTTTCGGTTACCTCTGTACCGATTGGGCTGTCACCGATTGCTGCTCCAATGTCGGTGTCGGGTTCGGTTCCGACAGCGGTATCGGTACCGGTATCCACAGTAGCATCGTGGCCAGCTCCTTCCATGCTTCTTTCAACAGGATCGCTCCCTTCTATACCAAGTTTGGAGTCGATACCTGGCATGGACGATGTGGTACTGACTGTCGTTGGTCCTGACCAGTACCAGCGTACATCCGTTAAGGATCCCATACTGCACCGTGCAGGATCTTATATTCCTATATACTCAGATAGATCCTTCGGTGCCCAGGCTAGTTCTTCAGATCTAACCTGTCCAAGGGAGGTTCTCTTTGGAGATCCTTCTTTTCAGAGTTTCCTCCTAGATATGGCAAGATCACTTGCCATTCCTATCCCTGGACATGATCCTACACAAGGCTCTGTTTCTACCGAAGCAAAGGAGAACATAATGCTTCCTTTGCATCATTCCTTGCAGGATCTTCTTCTAGGAATGTGGGAAGCACCTTTAAGGGTACCCCCACCTTCCAGAGCAACTGATCTCCTATATCAGGTGCCCCCCTCTCCAGGGTTTCAAAAGACTCAACTTCCTCATCATTCCATTGTAGTGGAATCAGCAATGAGGCGGGTGAAGAGTAAGAAAAAGCACTCTTCTTATCTGCCAGGTCGTGAGTCTAAGACACTAGATGCCTTTGGATGTCAAACCTTCCAGGCATCCATGCTTTCAGCAAGAATTCTCTCATATATTTTTTATATGAGTCTATCTCTTGAGGAGGTCACAAAGAAATTACATCTTTTGACTCCTTTTCTTTCAGAGCCCAAGAGTGCAGACTATTCCTCACTGCTTAGTCATATTCAAAATATCTTTTGGTTTCTTACTCGTGCTTCCCTAGACTCATTTGAGTCTGTTAGCAGGACTTCTGCTATAGCTATAGGGGCATGACGTAGAGCCTGGCTCCAAGCTTTAGACTTAGACAAATGGGCACAACAAAGACTGGGTAATACTCCTTGCACTGGAGAAAATCTCTTCAATAAGGAGTCTTTACGTCAGGTTACTCAGTGGTCCACTGACTTACCTGTTTCTAAGGGCTGTTCTACTACGCCTTCTTCTTTCCCAGTAGGTAGGAAATGTCCTACCAAACTTTCTTCCCCTAGGGGGAGAAGATTTTATTCATCTTCTGCCCATCATACAGATGTTCCCAAACAGGGGAAACATCGCCCTGGTCTGAAGAATCCAAACTCTCACCAGGTTCAGCATACCCAGCAACCGCAGGGTTTCTGATTAATCATCATCATATTTTTGTGCCTCTTGGGGTTTAGAACCTGCAGTTGGCTTCTTCTCAGTAGAAGCCTTCCACTGCTTTCATTCTAAACTCTAGGCATGGATCTCTTTTCACAAGACATTCATTTTTTCTCTGTTATACGAGCTTTTAGGATATTCATGCCTATAGGTCACAGGTTTCTCCTCTTCTTCCTGCTAGGGAAAGAGGTTTAACAACTATCTAACGATAGTTTTCTGTACCAGCATGAATTTTTCCTTTCTACAGACTTACCACATTGTAAGTCTCCATTCAGCTCCATCTTCTCTACCCTCTTACCAAGCATTTCCTCTGTAAGAGTGGTACTATTACACTGGAGGGCTTCTTCTTCAGCCCCTCTAGTTTGGTCACTATTCCAGTGTGGAGTTTTCCTCTCTGAGTTAACTCCCTTCTTCATTTTTGCTTTGGGGCAGCTTATCAGACAGGTCCAGAGTTTTCTTACTCCTGTTCTGTCTGTTTCTGTTTTTAAACAGAAAGATTCTTTCTGCTGTCTTACTAGCAGCTGCCCATGCAGGAGCCCTAGTGATTGGACCACTGGTTCTTCTCCACAAGCATCCAGAGTTGTCCTCCACTACATCCTTTCTGGCCTTAGTAGTGACTCCAAGACAGTGGATTCATCTTTCTTGGAAAATCTTATCACTACAGGCTTCTCGAATTGTCTTCTATTCTTGCCATCTCCAATTCCCTTGGGTTTGGCAGCATAGTTGACGTAGGTACTGGCTTTCCAACAGCCAGTTCTATCTCCTAATTCTCCTGCATTATGCTCTCTGCAATTCTACAGATAAGCTTTCCACCATGGGCCCTTGCTAGAGAGCATTAGGTTTTTTTCAAACAGCTGTCCTAGATTTAATTTAATTTAATTAACAGTTTCTTATATACCGCACCTTCCAGTGATCAAGTGCGGTTTACATAGAACAACATGGAACCTGCCAAATGGCTGTTTTTACAGAGAACATCTTAAAACTATAACAACTCATTACATTACATGAATCAACTAAGAACTGTGTACAATAATCAACATTAGAACTATTTATAGTTGTAAGTAAACAGTTGTAGTCAACATTAGAACTATTTACAGTTGTAAGAAGTCATGTATGAATCATAATGTATACGTTTTAGAGTCTCAGATACCTGTCATATCCAATTTAGTTTAGGCAAACTGACATTGTTTTTATCCTTTTTCTGGTTGGGAAGGTGAATTTGTAAATGGCCCGTAGTGTACTGTGAACAGGTATGTTTTAAGTTTCTTGCGGAATTCCATGATTTCAAGTGGTGATCTCATTTCTTCCGGCAAGGCGTTCCATAGAATAGGGGCCGCGTGGGAGAATGCTTTTTTGTTTGTTATCTTTTTGGCTTTTATAAATTCCTTTGGTGTCCTTAATTTGTTTATACGATCTCTCCTTTGTTGGTTTTTAGTAGGTTCTTTAGTGATAAGGTTGTTTACTGTGGATGGTGCTATGTTGTTAAGGGTTTTGAAGGTAGTTATAAGTGTTTTATATTGTATTCTACTTTGAATTGGAAGCCAGTGTAAATGGTAGATGGTTGGAAAAGGCTCCCTCAGTCATGCCCCTCATGACTGGAAGGGTTCTTCCTACCCTATCATCTCCTTTTTAAAACAAAGGACATGGGCCTTCTCTTACGTGAAAGCTTAAAGAGTTGTTCAATTCCCTGGTTTGGTCCTCAGGATTCCCACTCGGAATATGCTCTTTTTTTTCCTTGCAGCTCGTCCTCATGGTATCTTAATCCTTCATGGACAGCGCATATTTAGCTAAAGAACGCATGATACCCTTTTTGCCCCTCAAGTAGATCAACATGGTATCTCATTCCTATGCGTCTTCTGTCCATTTACCATGCTAGAGTTCTGGAGGACTCGGGACTTGCTGCCTGCAGACTGATATTATCCTCTGCTTTTCACGTAACCATCCTGGTTATTTCACTGGTTAGCATTCTTGCAGCAATCTAGTCTGTTCCTTGTCAGGGAAATTTCTCCCCTGACTCCTTCCATCATAACCAGGGGAAATAGATTCTCTATATATCTTCTCAAGTAGGTTCCACCTTCTTGTTATTAGATGAATCTTTCCTCTTCACATCTATGTGAATATACTTTCTATAGGCATATCTCTGTCTGCTTAATTGTAGATATCTATATATAGGCCTATATATTCATATCTATATATACATCTGTATACATCTTTATAGATATATATGTCATTTGTGTGTGTATATGTTATGCCCTTCTATATCTCACTATAGATATATATTCTTATATGTCTATCTATATATCTATATATATATATGTATATATATATGTATCTGTCGAGATATTTATTATAGGTAGATATGTATTTACATACTTATCTATCTGACTGTCTATGCTCATATAGATATATATGTCTCTATATGATTCTGACAGTTGGGCTCTACCCATACCCATGCTGTTCCAGCATGTTTGGGGTGCTACACATACAACCACTCCAGTGGTAGTTAACAACTTTTCTACCATAACCTTAAGGGTTAGGTACCCCTGAAGCTCTCCATGTTCCAGTATCTTTCCTAGCTACCACCAGTTAGGAAAGACATTGCGGATCTTCAGTTAATCTGAGGCTCTAACGCCTCAGACACCTGTCCTTTCTTTTTGGGTTACAAGGTTTTTCATACCCCTTCTTCCCACAAGGACTGGGCCGGTTTGTCCAAATCGGTCAGCCTTTCCTTTTTTTGCTCCTAAGAGTGAGCCACTCTGCAGCCAAAAGAGTTTGGGCTTTTTCCATAAAGCCTTCCGCTGAAAGCCTACTGTTTTTCTACTACCCCAGTTGATCCCTGGGATTACCTCTCACCTTTCAGGATTCTGACCTCCACTATTTTTTTCCAAGAGGTTTATTACCTCCACTTCACAGTGAGGTCCTCCTTGAGGTTCCTCTACTGGATCCCCAGTAGATCTCATGAACCTCCTTACTTTTCTGCAATCCTGTTAGGGGAGGTCCATACTGCAATATTTCTTTTCAATATATTTGATGATAATTGTCATCCACACAAGGACTGCTTGTCTGAAGTCCTATGCTAGGTTAGCTGTCTTTTACAGCACCTTTCTGTTTCAACTCCTACCCTCCAACCTGAGGATGCCTGGCGATATGAGGTGTAGCATGTTCCAATCTATAACATGCTGGGACTCCAGGCATCTTAGCTTGGGAGTCCCCATATGTGAAGACTCATTCCTGCTTGTTCCTGGAGATAGCACAGTTACTTACCTGTAACAGGTGATCTCTGGGAACAGCAGGAATAAGTCTTCACAACCCACCCACCTCCCCTAGGAGTTGTCTCTCTCTTTCTATCTCTCTCCCTTTCCCTCTCTCTCCCTCTTTGTCTCAGCTATAAAACTCAACTGAGGAGAGACAGTTGGGAAGGCAGCACACAGGCGCTGTGGGATGCTCCCAAAAGCTTTGTGATTGGACGCTGGGGAGCGTTCCCGCGCAGGCTCCGTCGGTACTGACGTACCCATACGTGAAGACTTATTCCTGCTGTTCCCAGAGATCACCTGTTACAGGTAAGTAACTGTGCTTTTTTTGGTTTAAATCTGTGCTCTGCCTTTGTATATGCCGGTACCTTCCCTTATACCGGCCCTGATTTTTCTTTCCTTTTAAAATCTTTTCTTTCTTTCATTTTTTCCAACTTTGGTGATTCTACTGCAAAATTAGGCCTTGGCCTATTTTTCTTATGCCATGATGGAAAATCACATCAGCGGCTTCAAAAAATGTACCAACTGTTCTGGTACAATATCAGTCACCGATAAACATGACTGGTGTTTAAAATGTTTGGGTCCAGACCATTTACCAACTGATTGTCCTTTGTGCCAAATGACAAAAAGAAGCCTAAAGAACAGAGCCAGGCAGTATGGTTCTCTATTTGCCCCGGACTCTATTTCAATGGCTTCTACATTGTCTGCCTCTTCTCTTGATTCTCAGGTCTCCTCAAAATCCAAACATAAGACTAAGTAAGTCATTGGCATCAAAACTAGATACCGATTCTCTAGGTAAGTCACTTCGTCATTGAAATCACCAAAGATGCATCCGATGCCAACGGGCCTGCCAAACAGCCCCAGTGGGAGGGTCGGCCCTCTAAAGCACTACAGGGGCTCCGGGACATTCCCAGGGTCTCAACCTCCGGAGAGCTACTGGTTCCATGCTCTGGGATGGTGGCTAAGAGCCCCATGCAGGATGCCACCGGCACTGGCCGCCTCCCTTGACCAGTGAATCTTGGTTATCGAGAGAAGTTTGGCAGCACTCCTGGCAACCTCAGTACCATCTGTATCGACAGCTCCTGTGGTGAATGCGTTGGTATCTGGCCCATGGCTGATACCTCAGATGCTGATGCCAGACCTTGAACCTGCATCAGGGGACCCTCTCCCTCCAATGTTTCCTTTGGAACAGACAGGCATCGTTGGGACCCAACAGGTTCCTGATACCGCACCGACCGCTAGTCGGTATCGGTATCAGCATCGGGCCTCGACATCGACAAAAGACCATCGTACTTAGAGTCCAATTCTGACAAAGTCAATCTCCTCCGATTCAGATGATGCATTGGAGGATTCCAGAGTAACCCGGGATCTTCCTTCCTATCGGACCCCGCCAGAGGATGTCTTTTCAAGACTTCATTCAGGACATGGCACAGGCCTGCAGATTACTGTGGCACTGGAGATGGAACAGAGGGCAGAGGAGTTGGAAATCCTCCAATACCCCTTAGCGCACAAAGAGGCGGCCACGTTACCTGCAGGATTTAATGCTATGTATGTGGAAGGCCCCGCTAACTGTTCTGCCTATCAGCAAATGACTCAATACTATGTACCGAATTCCACCATGCGCTGGCTTCCAAAAACTTCAACTTCCACACCACTCCATGGTGGTGGAATTGGCGATGCAACGCATCAAGAGTTCTAAGAATCATTCTTCCATGCCTCCGGGCAAGGACTCCAGAACTCTCGATACCTTTTAGCGATGTTGTTTTCAGGCATGCTTGCTCACTTCAAAAATTACTTCCTACATGCTCTACATGGGCCTATATCTCAATTTTATCTCCAGGGATCTAGAGAATCATGTTCCACTCTTTTGATATATTCCAGGCCTTAATCAGGCAAAATAAAATACATCAACGTTTCTTACCAGAGCATCCTTTGATGCCTTTGAGTGATCCAACAGAGCTTCAGCTGTCAGCATTGGTGCTTACAGAATGGCCTGGCTCCAGGCATCTGACCTTGAACAGTGGGTTCAAGATAAATTAGTCAATATCCCCTGCTCTGGAGAAAACCTCTTTGGAAAGGGTTGGGGAGAAAATGCTGGAGAGATTGAGACAGATGATCTCACCCTCAAACGACTCTCCAGAAAGACATCTAGGAGAAAAAGTAATCCAAAGAAATGTTGCTATCTTAAAAAGAAGAGAGATTATCCTTTTTATCCACCTGCAACTGCTTACCAACCACAGCAGAGACAACAGGGCCCTCGCCAGCCCAAGAAGCCTAAGACACCAAAACCACAACCAGGACCTGTTTTTTGACTTCTTTCTAGAGAGTGTAGCTACTCTGCCTCTGCAGAGTCCCAAACGCCTTTACATAGCAGGCAGACTCTGTTCCTATGCCCGCAGGTGGCATCTCGTCTCATCACATCAGAGCAGTGGACTCTCAACATTGTCCAAAGGGGCTATCTGCTTCACTTCGAAAGCTTCCCCTCCCCTCCCCCCCCCCCACTACCTCACAAGGGCGATGTCTGTAGAGGTGGCCACCCTGTTAGCTCAGGGGGCTGTAGAAAGAGTTCCACCCACCCAAGAAGGCAGGAGCTTCTACTCTCCTTACTTCCTTATCCCAAAGAAGACAGGAGGGTCCAGGCCCATTCTAGATCTAAGGAATCTGAACAAATTTCTCATTCGAGAAAACTTCAAAATGATATCCCTGAGTACACCTCTGCCATACCTTCAGAGGAACAATTGGTTATGTTCTGTAGACCTCAAGGAGACAGGAAACAGAACACCTCTCCTGCAGTAGTGAAGCACAAACAAAAGAGAGTAGACAGAGCTTTTATTTGTAGTTGCAAGGGTCAGCCCTACATGTGTTTTGGCGGAAGCCTTCTTCTGGAGGCATACACATACTTGCTTATCCATCCTCAACACAGACAGTATCTGCATTTTCAGTTCCAGCAGGCACATTACCAATAATGGAGGCTCCCCTTTGGGTTAGCCTCAGCACCCCGAGTGTTCACAAAGTGCATGGCAGTGGTGGCTGCTTACCTGTGTACTTTGATGATCTTTGTCTTTGGGAACAAGCAAGAAGTCTATCTTCACTGCTTTGCAATGGAAGTGCACTATCATCTGCCTGGCCAGAATGAACAAATGGATGAAGAAATGCTCAGAGAAATCAGGGAAACTAACAAAAGTTACAACACAGTAGTGATAATGGGTGATTTCAATTACCCTGTTATCGACCGGGTCAGTGTCAAGGCAGGACATGCCAGGGAGATAAAGTTTCTAAATGAAATAAATGACTGCTGCCTGGAGCAGCTGGTTCATGAACTGACCAGAAGGGAAGCTATTTTGAACCTAGTCCTTAGTGGAACACAAGATCTGGTGCAAGAGATAAGGGTGTTGGAGCTACTTGGCAACAGTGATCATAGCATGATCGTGTTTGATTTAATAAATCGAGGAAGGACGGAAGGAAATCCACAGTACTACCTTTTAACTTTCAAAAGGGAGACTGATAAAATGAGGAAAATAGGTAAGAAAAAACTAAAAGGAGCAGTTGGAAAGGTTAAAGATTTTCATCAAGCATGTATGTTGTTTAAAAATGCTATCTTGGAAGCCCAGACCAGCTGTATTCCACGCTTTAAGACAATCAAATGGTGGTGATCTGCTTGGCAGGACTATATGAAGTGGAATGATTGTGGAGAGGTAGCGGACGCCACGCTCTGGGATGTGGGGAAGGCTTATATGAGGGGGATAATGATACAACTGGGGAGTCGCCGGAAGAAAGAGCGGGAAGCGCTACGCGGTCACCTTATGCAGGAAATGGGGCAATTGCAGGCGGAGCACAGTGGAGGAGGGTCTAAGGCGGTGAAGCAGCGTTTGGCGGGACTCCGGGCGAAGCTTAATGCTCTGGAATCGGAGGAGGTGGAGCGGATGATGCGGGCTACTAAGCGGGCTTTTATGGAAGGGGGGAATAGGGCGGGGAAGGTGTTGGCCCGCCAACTACAAAAGAAACGGGAGGGCAGAATTGTGCGAGAGATTGTGGGAGGGGGGGAGCAGGCCGTCGCAAGCCGAGATATTTGCGCAGCCTTCCGGAGGTTTTATGAGGGGTTGTATAAGCGGCAGGACGGGGTATGTGTGGAGAAGATAGAGGCATATCTGAGGGATATCGTCTTTCCTAGGGTGGAGGAGGGCAAGGCGGACTGGCTGGGGCGGCCGATCGCGGTTCAGGAGGTCTTGGACGGTATTAAGAAATTGCCTAAGGGGAAGGCGGCTGGAGAGGATGGGTTTCAGGTGGAATATTATCATATGATGAGGGAAGAACTTGCCCCGTTTTTGGCGCGCTTGTATTCCGGTTTGTTGACGGGAGAGGGGCTCCCGGAGTCGATGGCGCAGGCCAATATTGTGGTGCTACCCAAGGAGGGACGCCCTCCCGAATTCTGTGAGAACTACCGCCCCCCATTGCCCTTCTGAACAGTGATGCTAAATTGTACGCTAAGATATTAGCGACCAGATTGGAAAACAGTCTGCCAGGATTAATCCATCCGGATCAAACGGGATTTATAAAGGGGAGGCGGATAGCGGATAATGTGCGTAGGGCGGTCGGGTTACTCCATTTAGTTCGGAATCGCCAGTCCCCAGCGCTCTGTGTGGCATTAGACGTGGAGAAAGCGTTTGACAGGGTGGAGTGGGGGTTCTTGTTTCAGGTTATGGGATGGATGGGGCTAGGGGAAGGTTTTATTCAGGGGGTGAGAGCCTTGTACCAGAGGCCGGCGGCGCGTATCTGGGTGAATGATCAGGTGTCGGAACGGTTTTATTTGCAGCGGGGTACGCGGCAGGGATGCCCCCTCTCGCCTTTGCTGTTTGCAATCGTGATTGAGGCCCTGGCGCTTAAGATCCGGGCCCAGCACCGGATACGGCCGGTGCTGGTGGGGGAAGTGCCCCATAAGATCCTTCTTTATGCGGACGACACGTTGATCTTTATGACCCATCCGGAAGAATCGCTGCCAGTGCTCTTACGGGAGTTGGAGAACTTTGGGGCGGTATCGGGTTTTAAAGTGAATTTGTCTAAGACAGAGGCTTTGGCTTTGGGGGGATTGCGGAGGGAGGCCTTTCCAGACTTCCCATTTCGCTGGGCGGCGGGGAGCATCAAATACTTGGGGGTCCGCATAGCGGAGGACCCAGCGCAGCTGTTTGACTTGAATTATCGGCCGCTGATGGGGCGGATATCCTCGCTGTTGGATGGGTGGTCTGCCCTACACCTTAGTTGGTGGGGTAGAGTGGAAGTGCTTAAAATGACTGTACTGCCGAAATTTTTGTTTTTATTTTCGCAGTTGCCTCTAGGGGTCCCGGGGACCATGTTGAAACGGTGGGAGAGTCGGTTGGCGAAATTTGTGTGGGGGGGGGGGAAGACGGCGAGGATTCGGCGGGGCAGTCTCTTTCAGTTTAAAGCCCGGGGAGGGGTGCGGTTCCCTTCGTTGCGGTGGTATCATCAGGCCTGCATTTTGCGGGCGTGGCGGGACCATGCCGGGGGGAGGGGGTTGAGTCATGGGTGGAGTTGGAGCGGACGGTGTTGGGGGCGATCTCCTGGGCGAAATGGTTGGTGGAGGGAGTAGAGGACGGTGGTAGGCACGCTAAGTTGGGGCATCCATTTCTGGATGCCATGATAGAGGTGGCTGCGCTGGGAAGGCGGCGGGGGTGGTTTCCCAGCCCTTTCACCCCATGGTCTTCCCTTGGGGAGTTCCTCCCTCTGGGGAAGGTGGGTTGGGTACGGAAGGGGCGCCAGCTCTTGGAGGGACGCCTGGATAAATTAAGGGACTTTGTGGAGGGGGGGGATCATCCGGTCCCAGCGGGATTTAGAGGTCGCATTGCAGGATAGGATCCCGTTCTATCAATATTTTCAGGTGCGTCACCTCCTTCGTAGCGGGGACGTTTTGGCTCACATTCATAGAGACGGTACGCCACTGGAGCAGGTGTTGTTCCAGGGGACGGGCGATAGGGGATTTATTGCTCGAATTTATCGGGTTTTGCTGGAGGAGGGGACAGAGAGTGGGCCCCCTCTGCATCAGGTACGGTGGCATAGGTGGCTGGGGAGGGAATTGGGGGAAGAGGTGTGGGACGGGATCTATGCGGGGTTGTACAGGGGCACCTGGGTGTCTTCCTGGCGACAGACTCAATTGCAGTTACTGCATGGGGCTTACTGTACGCCGCGGCGACTGTTCCTGGCCGGGGGAGCCCTTCTGACACCTGCTGGAGAGGCTGTGGGGGGAGTGGGAGCTTCCTCCACATGTGGTGGGGTTGCCCGGTGATTCAGTCCTTTTGGGATAAGGTGGAGTGTCGAGTGGGGGAGATATTAGGGGAAGAGAGGTCCGGTGCACCCCGGGAGAGCATGATTTGGCTATTGGGATCCCCGGAGGGGGGGCGGCGAGGGAGGTGGCGGGAGTTACTAGCTGAAAAGCTGCGTTTGGCTGCAAGAGTGGCCATTGCTGGGAAGTGGAAGAGTGTGAGTGGCCCCTCGGAGGGAGATTGGGAGGGTAAAGTGGAAGCGGCGGTGCTTTTTGATTGGTTGACCTACCGTCTGCGGGGGCAGGCGTGGAGGTTTCATAAGATTTGGGATATTTATCTGGAGACGGGGGGGGAGGCCCGGGAATTGCGGGCCGGGCGGGGGGGACTGCCAATCACACACACACACACACTTAGTTGGTTTCAGAGTTTGAGATTGTTTTTTGTTTAATTGTAGTTGGTAAGTGGGATGCGACATGCGGGTGGATTTGAGGGGAGTGTTGTCCTCTAGTTTTGTTGTACTATCTCGGGTTGAACTACAGAGGGTTGGGGGAAGGGACTAACTTGTGTGAAATTATGTTGTTGTTTGTGGAGCTTTGTAGTTCTATTGCTTCAGATGGTGTTATTTCCTGTATGTCACAATGCCAATAAAAATATGTTCCAAATGGTGGTGATCTATGTCAACAAGGAGGGTGGCATGGGGTTGTACACCCTCTGTCAAGAAGCAGTAGTGCTCTGCTCATATGCGAACCCCACAGGATGCTCCTCCGAGCAGTGTATCTGCCTGGCGAACAGGCTGAGCAGAGTCCTCCAGATGCACGAGTGGTGGCTAGACCCCAGAATGGCCCACTGGCTCTTCCAGCTCTGGGGGACTTTACGGATGGACCTTTTTGCCTATTTGGCCAATGCCCCGCTTCTGTTCCAGGCAGCCAAACCCATCCTGGATAGCAGTGGATGCATTCCTCATCCCGTGGATGGAGGGCCTTCTCTATGCCTTCCCGCCCACACTGCTGATTGCCAAGACCTTGTTCCAGGCTCTGCGTGATGGGGCATTACCCTTACTAGTGGCTCCTTGGTGGTCCAGGCAACCGTGGTTCCCACTGCTCCTTTGCTTATCCACGGTGCCCCCGGGGCTGCTATCGAAGGAAGAGCGCTCCCTCCTACACACCAACATGGGTTCCCTGACGCTAACGGTCTGGCTGCTGAAAGGGTAGCCTTGGCCCCTTTCAACCTTCAGGGGAGGTGGAGGAAGACCTCTTGGCCTCCCGTAGGACCTCCACAAGACGGGCTTATGCCTTCAAATGGCGCAGGTTCTTGGTGTGTGCAGAGCAGTCGATCAGCCCGTTCTTGTGCTCTGTGCAGCTTGTGCTACAATATTTGCTTCACCTTTCTCAGGCAGGACTGAAGTCCAACTCTGTCAGGTTCCACCTGAGTGTACTTGCGGCGCCCCACCACCTTATCGAGGGCAAGGCCCTCTCCATCCAACCTCTCATGACCTACTTTCTGCGGGGTCTCTTGCTGTCCAAGCCTCCTGTCTGCCTGCCGGCAGCAGAGTGGGACCTCAGCATGGCACTGTCACAGCTCACTGGCCCTCCGTTTGAGTCCTTAGCTACCTGTGGTACCTTTCCTGGAAGGTCGTGTTCCTGGTGGCACCCATGTCTGCTCGCAGGGTCAGTGACCTCCAGGTATTAGTGGCAGATTCACCCTATATGAGGTTCTATAAGATCAGGGTCATGTTCCACATGCACCCCAAGTTCCTTCTCAAGGTGGTGTCCCCCTTCCATCTCAATCAGGAGGTGGTGCTCACCACCTTTTTTCCGCGGCCTCATGCCAGCAGGGCGGACACCATCCTTCATACTCTGGACTGTAAGAGGGCCCTGTACTCCTACCTCCAACATACCCAGGGCCACTGAAAAAGTCTCATAGCTTTTTGTCTCCTATGACCCCAGTTGGCTGGGGGCAGTGGTGACCAAGCGGACTCTGTCGACATGGGTGGCGGACTGCATTGCCATCGCCTGTCAGCAGGCTAGGCTCTCGTTGGAGTGCTGGGTCACGGTGCACAGAGTCCCAGCCATGGCTGCATCCGTGGTAAACCTGTGTTTTGTTCCCTTGTCTGAAATCTGAGACGCCACCTGCTCCTCAGTCCATACCTTTGCAGCTCATTACTGCCTGTAGAGGGAGTCTCGTAGGGACAGTGCCTTTGGCCAGGTGGTACTCCATCACCTATTCGGAGTGTAGGCAACTCCTGCCCTCTGGCTCTCTTGTGTTCAGGCTACCACAGTGCTGATTTTCTTGCTGGATGCTTGGGCCGCTCAGGAGTCTGTCTTCTCCAGGACTCTTTGCTGCTGCTCACGGCTCACCTTTTCCTGGTTACCCATGGCTTTTTACAGGATTTCAGTAGCCTGTAGCTAGGGAAACCCATATGTGAGGACTAACTTACTGCTTTTTCCTGGAAAAAGCGTACTCACCTGTAAGAGGTGATCTCCAGGAACAAGCAGGAATGTAGTCCCCACATATGGGTATCGTCAGTACTGACGGAGCCTGCACGGGAGTGCTCCCCAGTGTCCAATAGGAACGCTTTTGGGAGCATCCCTCAGCACATGCGCGCTGTCTTCCCGCCTTTCCAACTGTCCCTCTTCAGTTCTTCGTTTTCTGTGGCGCCAACAGGACCTATTCCCTGGCACCGCAGAAAATTCCGTCTTTAAAATTCTTTTTTGTGGTCGCGTTTGCCTACCGCATGATGCCTACCGGTACCGCCGGTTCTTTTCTTTTCTTTTCTTTTCCTAAAAAACCCCCAAACAAACCTAAACTTTCACGGTTTCTTTTCAGAAACTTTCCTGTTTTGGTGCTAGGCGCCATTTTGGGCATTAGGCCCCATTTGTCCAAAATCATGGAAAAGCCAACTAGTGGTTTTAAAAAATGTTCTAAGTGTGGCGGTACCATTTCCGTCACTGACACCCATGATTGGTGTCTAAAATGTTTAGGACCTGATCATTTTCCAACTGAATGTCTCTCCTGCATGGGGATGACTAAAAGAGGAAGACAGAACCAGGCTGCAAAGCTCGGTACCCTCTTCTCTTCAGATGCCAGATCCATTGCATCGACATCGTCAAGGGTCGCCGCTTCCTCCCATGGTTCTCAGGTAACTAAACACAAAAGCCGGTCCTCAAAGAGTAGCTCTCCTGCTAAGCATTGAGAGGCCATTGGCATTGCCCTTGAGGGAATCACACTGGCAAAACAGCCCCGGCGGGAGGCTTTGGCTTCCAAAGCATTGATGGGGCTTCAGGATGTTCTCGAGGCTTCAACCTCGCAAGAACTACCTGTGCCATGCTCAGGGGTTCCGGCCGTTCTTACCGGTACCGACACCCAGGCATCGGCAGCATCGATAGACCAGAGGTTTCTTGCTATCCAACGCAGTATCGCAGCTCTTCTCTCAGCTGCAGTACCGGTGGTCCCAAGGGCATCGGTGCCGACATCGACACTGATGCCGGTACCGACACTGGTACAGACGCCAACGATGCCGGCCCCGATGGTAACTCTTCCTATTCCACCTCTGGCTGGAGTGGATAAAGTGGTACCGGGTCACCTCTGTACCGACTTCGATTGGTACCGGGATCGTACTTTGCAGGAGCATCTGAGTCAGGAATACTTCGAGTCCTCCGATGCCGAAGCCTCTGATAATTCTGCTGGCACTAGAGGGTTTCTCTTAGAAGATCCCTCTTCTCCCCAACGCAGAATGTCACCTCCAGAGGACATGTCATTTCAGGATTTCATCCGTGATATGGCTAAAGGTCTTTCAATCACAGTAGCTCCTGAGGAGGAACCCAGAGCAAAGGAATTGGAAATCCTCCAGTATCCTAAAGTCCCTGGCCTAAGGAGGCAGCTACTCTGCCTATCCATGAAATTCTGCATAACTTGATACTCAGAATGTGGGAGACACCTCTGACTACTTCTCCTCACTCTAGGAGACTTGATACTATGTATCGAGTCCCACCATGTCCTGGATTTCAGAAAACTCAGCTGCCACACCATTCAGTGGTAGTGGAGTCAACCATGCGTAGGATGAAAAGTGCTAAAAGACATGTATCCAATCCTCCAGGTCGTGAATGCAGGACTCTGGATGCTTTTGGACGCAGAAATTTTCAAGCTTCCATGCTTTCAGCTAGGATCAGCTCATATAGACAAATACAGGACCACATCGACACCACCTCCCCTCTGGATCACTGCCAACATGGCTTCAGAGAGTTCCATGGTGTCGAAACCCTCCTTACCACTCTCTGCAACAACATCATCACAGGCATTGATAACATCCGCCAAGGCTTTGCTCTTATCTTCTTAGACATTGCTGCGGCCTTTGACTCTGTACATCATGGTCTTTTAATAGGGCGACTAAAAGAAAAAGGCATCAATAACACTGCCCTGGAGTGGTGCAAGTCATACCTTTATCAGAGATGGCAGTACGTTACCTCAGGGACCGCAACATCCGCACCTTACCACCAAAAGCAAGGCGTACCACAAGGATCATCCCTATCTTCACTCTTTTTCAATATATACATACAGCCAGTTTGCAATATCATCAGGTCCTTCAAGGTTGAATGCTTGATATACGCGGATGACATCCTTCTATACATGCCTTTCTCCACAGTCCATATGGACCTTTCCCCGCTAGCCAAATGTTTTGATGCAGTATCTGAATGGCTTCAATCCCAGAACCTTCAAATTCAACACAAAAAGACTGAGGTTCTCTTCATCACTAGGGACCCACTTTTCACCCCCCCCCCCATCCCATATAAAGGTGAAAGAAACCGAGCTCCAATCAAAACCTTCCATTCGTTACCTTGGGGTCACTCTGGACCAACGCATGGATTTGAAACTACATATAACCAACGTAGTCAGAGCAATCTACCTCAAGATCCGGACACTCCGCCATCTTCGACCCCTGCTTGATCCTGATGACTTCTGAACTATATTTCAAGCCTTAACCCTTACCACACCTTGACTATGCCAATGCCATTCTCCAAGGCCTCCCACACTCCACATTAAACCCTTTGCAACTCGCCATGAATACCGCTGCTAGAGTCCTCTACGGAGCATCAAGAAGGGATCATGTAACACCCGTCCTAGAGCAACTCCACTGGCTCCCCATACATGGCAGAATATTGTTCAAAACATTATTACTAACCTTCAAAGCCACTAAAAGCATCACCTCCTCCTCTCTAATAGACCTCATTCAGGCCGTTCCACCCAACAGATCCAGGAGAACGATATCAACAAATGTTCTAATTATCCCTAAAGCAGCGACAAAATGCCTATTAGTGACATCTAACAGGGCCTTCAGATTCTATGCCCCTAAGTGCTGGAACGCCCTACCTCCAGAGATTCGGGCTATCACTGATCTATCCCTTTTCAGAAAGGCACTCAAATCCCACCTTTTCCCCCATTATTACTTGACCAGCTAACCAATCTCGATCACTACCCAAACTAAGAACAAATCCTGTTATGTATACTTGTAAATACTCATGTAAATAGTTGCAGTAATGACGTCCCATGTTTTATCCAAGTTCTCTGACCTTGTTCTCTGTAAAACCAAACAGTTTTGTTGTTCTGGTCTGTTATATTGTGAACCGCGCTGATGCTGAATAGAGCAGTATATAAGAGCCTGTAATAAATAAATAAAAATAAAAAAAATAAAATAAAGAAATATATCCTATATATGGGAATGTTCCTCAAAGAAATCACAGGAGACTTGGAACTTATGAGCCCATTTCTCCCAGATAAGAGACAAGACTTTCTTACTCTGGTTAAGCATGCTCAGGATGTCTCCAAGTTTGTCAATCGTGCAGCCTTTGACTGCTTTGAATGCATCATCAGAACTTCTGCTATTGCCATTGGCGCATGACGGAGTGCCTGGCTACAGGCATCAGACTTGGGTACACAGGACAAGTTAGGCAACATTCCTTGCATGGGAGAAAATCTCTTCAGCAAGAACTGGCAGGAGAAGGCTAACGAGTTAGATGCTGACAATTCTACCTTAGATAGATTGTCAAAGTCTACAGCCACTCCAGCCAAAAGAAAGCCTTATAAAAAACCCTCTTAGCAAAAAGAGGAAGTTTTATCCTTCCTATACCCATCAGGCTCAAGCTCCAGGTCAGGTTGCCCAAAAGGGACAAACTAGACAACAAAAGAAACCAAAAGGCCTGAGAGCACAACCAGCTCTCCAGTTCAGCCCCCTCAAGGGCTTTGACTCCTTCCTAGAGAGCTTTGCCTACCTGCCTCTGAGGGGTCCTCAACCCCCCAATATTCCCGGCAGGTTATGCCACTTTGTCAACAGATGGCATCAGATAACAGCAGAAGCTTGGACTTTGTCCATTGTAGGGGAGGGGTACAAACTTCATTTTCACAGCTTACCCCCTCCTACAATTCTAAAGCAGTTCAATTCACAAACCTCTGCAGACAATCTGTTAGATCACGAGGTCTCCACACATCTTGCCCAAGGGGCAATAGAGGAAGTAACCATTCTTCAACAGGGTACAGCATTCTATTCCCCCTATTTTCTTATCCCAAAGAAAACAGGGGGACACAGACCCATTCTAGACCTCAGAAAATTGAACAAATATCTGTTTCAAGAAAAATTCAGGATGATTTCTCTGGGAACTCTTCTGCCATACTGGCTTTGCTCTCTAGACTTAAAGGATGCATACACACATTCTTCAACATCCAGATCACAGGAAATTTTTACGTTTCCTTTTCAGGGGAAGACATTTTCAGTACAGGGTTCTTCCTTTTGGTCTGGCTTCAGCACCAAGGGTATTCAGGAAATGCATGGCAGTAGTAGCTGCATTTCTACGAACTCTGGGGATCTTTGTCTTCCCCTACTTAGAGGACTGGCTCATCCGAGCCTCCACAGTGACAGAGGCCAGCACTGCACTGTCTCATACAATGCGAATCCTCCAATACTTGGGATTGGTAATAAACTTCCCGAAATCTCAACTGGTTCCTTCCCAATGCCTAGAATTCATAGGAGCCTGTCTGGATACCAGACAGGCAAGGGCTTTCCTTCCATAAGAACATAAGATATGCCATACTGGGTCAGACCAAGGTCCATCAAGCCCAGTATTCTGTTTCCAACAGTGGCCAATCTAGGTCATATGTACCTAGCAGTTTCCCCAAGAGACACAAGTTCCACAATGCTTGTACTGGGTCAAGCATTGATTTCTTCGGTCACTTCTTAATAATGGTTTATGGACCTTTCCTCCAGAAACTTGTCCAAACCTTTTTTAAACCCAGCTACACTAACAGCCTTTACTACATCCTCTGGTAACAAATTCCAGAGTTTGATTACACGTTGAGTGAAAAAATATTTTCTTTTATTAGTCTTAAATAGTTTACCCTGTAGCTTCATTGCATGTCCCCTAGTCTTTCTATATTCTGATAACGTAAACAATCGATCTACGTTTACCCGTTCCACTCCGTTCATTAATTTATAGACTTCTAACATATCTCCCCTCAGCCGTCTCTTTTCCAGGTTAAAGAGCCCTAACCTTTTTAGCCTTTCTTCATAGGAGTATCCTTCCATCCCCTTTACCATTTTGGTGGCTCTTCTCTGAACCTTTTCTAAAATCGCTATATCCTTTTTAAGATACGGCGACCAGAAATGCACACAATATTCAAGGTGCGGTCTCACCATGGAACGATATAGAGGCATTATAATATCTTTTGTTTTATTTTCCATTCCTTTCCCTATCATACCTAGCATTCTATTTGCTCTCTTGGCCGCCGCTGCACACTGGGCCGAGGGTTTTAACATGGTATCCACAATGACGCCTAAATCTTTTTCCTGGGTGGTGGTTCCTAATGTGGAACCTTGCATCGTGTAACCATAATTTGCGTTGTTTTTCCCTAGGTGCATAACCTTGCACTTGTCCACATTAAATTTCATCTGCCATTTTGATGCCCAGTCTTCCAATTTATCAAGATCCTCTTGCAATTTTTCACAATCCTCTTGGGTTTTAACAACTTTAAATAGTTTTGTGTCATCTGCAAATTTGATAACCTCACTCCGTTATTCCACTTTCCAGGTCATTTATGAATATGTCAAAAAGCAGCGGACCCAGCACAGATCCCTGCGGTACACCACTATTCACCTTTCTCCATTGGGAAAATTGGCCATTTAGCCCTATCCTCTGCTTTCTATCTTTTAACCAGTTCCTGATCCACAATAGTACACTGCCTCCTATCCCATGACTCTTTAGTTTTGCCAAAAGTCTCTGATGAGGGACCTTGTCAAAGGCTTTCTGAAAGTCCAGATACACAATATCAACCGACTCACCTTTGTCCACCTGTTTATTCACTCCTTCAAAAAAACATAACAGATTAGTAAGACAAGATCTTCCTTGTCTAAAGCCATGTTGGCTGTCTCCCATTAGGTTGTGACTATCTACATGCTGAGTAATTTTATTCTTTATGATGGTTTCTACCATTTTTCCCGGTACTGACGTCAGGCTCACCAGTCTGTAGTTTCCCGGATCACCACTGGAACCCTTTTTAAAAATTGATGTTACATTGGCGATCCTCCAATCTTCAGGTATTAGAGATGATTTTAATGATAGTTCACAGATTACTGATAGCAGGTCTGCAATCTCATATTTCAGTTCTTTCAACACCCTTGGATGTATACCATCCGGCCCAGGTGATTAGCTACTCTTCAGTTTATCTAATAGTTGTAACACATCTTCCCTATGTATTGATATTTCCTTCAATTCTTCCGCACCTTTAAATACCACTTCAGTCATGGGTAACATCCCTACATCTTCCTCAGTAAAGACCGAAGCAAAGAATTCATTCAGTCTCTCCGCTATCGCCTTGTCACCTCTTAGTGCTCCTTTAACCCCTTTATCATCTAATGGACCAACTGACTCTCTCACAGGTTTTTTGCTACGAATGTACTTGAAAAGGTCTTTATTTCGCGTTTTTGCTTCCGCAGCAAGCTTTCTTCTCAAATTCTCTCTTTGCCTGCCTTATCAATGCCTTGCATTTGACTTGCCAGTGCTTGTGCTGTTTCCAGGTTTCGTCGTTTGGCTCTTTTTTCCATTTCCTGAAAGATGCTTTTTTGTCAACAACAGCCTCTCTGAACTCACCTTTAAACCATGCTGGCAGTTTTTTGGACTTCCTTCCACTTTTCTTAAAGCGTGGAATACAGCTGGTCTGGGCTTCCAAGATAGTATTTTTCAACAACACCCAAGCTTGATGTACGTCTTTAACCTTTGCAACTGCTCCTTTTAGTTTTTTCTTAACTGTTTTCCTCATTTTATCATAGTCTCCCTTTCGAAAGTTAAAAGGTAGTACTGTGGATTTCCTTACTATCCCTCCTCCACTAATTAAATCAAAGGCGATCATGCTATGATCACTATTGCCAAGTGGCTCCAACACCCTTATCTCTTGCACTAGATCTGGTGTTCCACTAAGGACTAGGTCTAATATAGCTTCCCCTCTGGTTGGTTCATGAACCAGCTGCTCCAAGAAGCAGTCATTTATTTTATTTATTTATTTATTTATTTATTTAGTATATATTTGTATACCGCTACTTCCAGCGATCAGCAGCGGTTTGATTACAGATTGGAAATTGTCAAATCATGACAGGAAATTTTTGAGGTATAAACACATTGATTAGACAGGAAAGCACAGCACACAGAGAACTATTTTACAGGGAACATGGGCTATGGAGGGTTAAGTGGCTTGCCCAAGACCACAAGGAGCACCTGTGGGACTAGAAACCCCAGTCCTTCCGGCCCAAGGTTGCTGTCCTCTAGTGGGATTTGAACCCCCGACCTTCCGGCCCGAAGTACCTTGCCCCAACCACTAGGCCACTCCTCCACTCCAGGAACTAGGAACTTTATCTCCCTAGCATGTCCTGACGTGACACTGACCCAGTCGATACCGGGGTAATTGAAATCACCCATTATTATTACTGCGCTGTAACTTTTGTTAGCTTCCTTGATTTCTTTGAGCATTTCATCATCCATTTGGTCATTCTGGCCAGGTGCTCGATAGTACACCCCCACTGCCATTGCCTTCCCCCTTTTATATAGAATTTCAATCCATATAGATTCTACAGCAGATTTTGTTTCCTGCAAAACTTTAATCCTTTCTGAGTCAATGCCCTCTCTAACATAGAGCGCAACCCCTCCACCAATTTGATCAGCTCTATCATTACGATATAGTTTGTACCCAGGTATCACATTGTCCCACTGGTTGTCCTCCTTCCACCATGTCTCTGATATTCCAATCATATCTAACCTTTCATTTAGTGCTATATATTCTAACTCTTCCATTTTGTTCTTTAGACTTCTAGCATTTGCATACAAGCATTTTAGAGAATGTATTATATTCATGTTAATTTGGCTATTGTAAGACATGGGTAAATTGGGATCTTTAAGCTCTGTTTGCTCCATACTTGAGGGCATTTGGGCTACTTTACTCTTTTGTGGAACCTCTCTGCTTTTGGTAGTATCCTTCAAGGATACATTCTTCCGAACCATCCGCTCTTGGGCGACTGTCGGCTTTCCCCTAATATCTAGTTTAAAAGCTGCTCTATCTCCTTTTTAAAGGTTAATGCCAGCAGCCTGGTTCCATCCCGGTTAAGGTGAAGCCCATCCCTTCGGAAGAGCCCCTCCTTTCCCCAGAATGTTCCCCAGTTCCTAACAAATCCAAAACCCTCATCTCTGCACCATTGTCTCATCCACGCATTGAGACTCCGGAGCTCTGCCTGCCTTTTGGGTCCTGCGCGTGGAACAGTAAGCATTTCGGAGAATGCTACCATGGAAGTTCTGGATTTCAACTTACTACCTAAAAGCCTATATTTTGCCTCTAGAACCTCCCTACCACATTTTCCTATGTCATTGGTACCGACATGTACCAAGACAGCAGACTCCTCCCCAGCACTATCTAAGACCTTATCTAGGTGGCGCGTGAGGTCCGCTACCTTCGCACCAGGCAGGCATGTTACCAGGCGATCCTCACGTCCACCAGCCACCCAGCTATCTACATGCCTAATGATCGAATCACCAACTATAACGGCTGTCCTAACCCTTCCCTCATGGGCACATGGTCCTGGAGAAACTTCCTCAGTGCGAGAGGGTTTTACATCACCTGGAGGACAGGTCCTAGTTACAGGATCACTTCCTGCCACACCAGGGTGATGCTCTCCTGTCACGTGACCTCTCTCCTCCATGGCAACAGGGGTGCTGCCAGACTGGAGATGGGACTTCAGGACTATATCCCTGTAGGTCTCGTCTATGTACCTCTCTGTCTGTCTTATGTTTTCCAAGTCTGCTACTTTAGCCTCAAGAGAACGGACTTGTTCCCTGAGAGCAAAGAGAGCTCCTTGCACCTAGTGCACACGTAAGACCTCTCACCAACTGGGAGAAAATCATACATGTGACACTCAATGCAAAAGACTGGAAAGCCCCCATCCCGCTGCTGGACTGCTGTCTGCATCTTAGTTTTAAGTTTGTGTCTAGATCTTTAAGTTCTTACTTACTAGGGGTTGCTATGGGTATTTATACCAATAAAACTGTACCTAATACGTTTAATATACCTTGTTCACCTGAAGCTTAATTAATCTCAGGTCCTTAGTGTATGACTGATTTGGGTAATGATCCTCATCTGAAAGCACCTCCTGTCTTTTAAGATGTGTAAGTACCTATAAAGCTATGATTATCCCAGGGGAGGGAGGGAGGGAAATAACACTTATTAAAAGAGGGCTGCTACACAGTACCCTGTCTTGTGCTGCTGAGGTAAGCTAAATTCTGATTTGATTTAAATTATAGCTCTTAGCTGCTGCTAGGCTCTAACTTCTTATGAAATTTAAACTACAAGCTCTCTGCTGGGTTCTAAATTTAACCAGAAAGCTCTCTTCTGTGTTTTAAAACTAAAAGTACTTTTCTGATGCTAGGCCCTGAGTGACTATTAAATGTACACTACAAGCTCTCTGCTGGGTTCCAAATGTAACCAAAAAGCTCTCTTCTGTGTGTTAAATTTAAACTAAAAGTATTTTGCTGTTACTTGGCCCTGAATGACTATTAAATTTAAACTACAAGCTCTCTGCTGGGTATGAAATGTAACCAGAAAGTTCTCCTCTGTGTTTTAAATTCAAACTTTAATTGCTGCTACTAGGCCCTAACTGATCCAACAAAAAACAGTGGGTTCACAGATTAAGTAGCTTTAATACAAAGAATTCTTTTTAGAACATTACCAGAAGTATATACTCACAGTTGCAGATTTCTCTCCAGAAGTAACAGTCCCCCTTTCTAGTCCTTCCACAAGCCCGGTGTCTTCGCATAATGCAGTTAGCTTCGCAAGCAGCAGGCAAATCCTCCCTCACTGCTCGGGAGCTACTGCAGTTACTGGGACACATGGCATCCACAGTTCATTCACAGCCTCCACATGCGAGCAGCTCAGTGGACCCTCTCCACACAGTGGACACAGGCCACGGGTCATTTGTCGGACAAAATAACAATCTCTCAACGACTAATTTTGTCCCTCCAATGGTGGTAATCATTAGAAAATCTGACAGTAGGGTCTCCTTTCCATCAACCCCTCTTTCAGGCGACCCTAACAACAGATGCATCACAGGTGGGTTGGGGAGCTCACCTGAATCATCTCTCTACCCAGGGCACCAGGACTCCACAGGAGGTTGGTTTACACATAAACATCCTGGAGTTAAGAGCAATTTATTTAGCTCTTCGAGTGGTCCACGCCTAGCTCAGCTACAAGACAGTCCTAGTCCAGACGGACAATCAGGTAGCCATGTTCTATGTGAACAAGCAGGGCGGGACAAGCTCTCTGTCATTATGCAACAAAGCTTTACGACTATGGGCCCTCGCCAGAGAGCATCAGATTCACCTTCTAGTGGTATATCTTCCAGGCATTCAAAACCTTTGGGCAGACAAACTCTGTCGGTTTACTGCTACCTCACGAGTGGTCACTCCATCTAGACCAGGTGGCAAAGATATTTCATCTCTGGGGCACTCCAGACATAGACCTCTTTGCAAGTCCACCGAATGCCAAACTTTCCCGGTTCTGTTCCAGGATTCCGGCACACAACTGTCAGGCAAGGGATGCCTTCCTCCTTCACTGGGGTCAGGACTTCCTTTATGCCTTCCCACCCATTCCCCTCATCCCCAAAACACTCTTCAAACTTCAGAGAGACAGGGGTCGCATGATTCTCATAGCACCACGATGGCCACGCCAAACGTGGTATTCCCTGCTTCTGAATCTCTCTCAAGCGCCACCTCTGGAGTTAGGGCATGCTCCAGATCTCCTTTCCCCGGAGAACGGGATGCTATGGCACCCGAATTCCCTGTCCCTGCACCTCATGGCCTGGTTGTTGAAGGCTTAGACCTCCAGGACTTCAACCTGTCCCAGCAGGTAAAAGATATCCTTCAGGCTTCTAGGAAACTTTCCACAAGAAGATCTTATGCCTTCAATTGGAAACGTTTTACTATATGGTGCTCCAAGAAGGGATTAAACCCCCTGGTCATACCCCTAGAATCGATACTAGAGTATCTCCTTCACTTATCGAATTCTGGCTTAAAGACCAATTCGGTAAGAGTCCATCTTTGTGCAATTGCAGCTTCTTATAAGCCTCTAAATGGACAACCAATTTCATCTCATCCACTCCTATCAAGATTTTTGAGAGGCCTTTTATTAACTAAACCTCCCATCAAGCCACCACCGGTAGCATGGGATCTAAATCTAGTTCTCGGGCAGCTCATGAGGCCGCCTTTTGAACCTTTAGCCAGTACAGCCCTTAAGTTTTGACTTGTAAGGTCATCTTCCTGATTGCAATCACCTCTGCCCGTCACATTAGTGAATTGCAAGCTTTAGTGGCTGATCCTCCTTATACTAGATTTCATCATGATAAGGTTGCTCTTTGAACTCACCCACACTTTATGCCAAAGGTGGTTTCGCCTTTTCACTTAAACCAGTCAATTTATCTTCCTGTATTTTTTCCGAGGCCTTACGCCTCTAATGCAGAAAGAACCCTTCATACTTTGGATTGTAAAAGGGCCTTAGCCTTTTACATTCAAAGAACACAGCAACATAGAAAGTCCTCGCAACGTTTTGTAGCTTTTGACCCTAGTCATTTGGGACTTCCAGTCTCCAAAAGAACTTTATCTAAATGGATTGCCCAATGCATATCCTTTACTTATGAGAGTAAGGGTCTTCCTCTTCAGGACCATGCCACAGCTCACAATGTGAGAACCATGGAAGCTTCTATGGCTAATCTCCACTCTGTGTCTATTGATGACATTTGTCGAGCAGTCACCTGGGCTTCGGTACACACCTTCACAGCCCACTACTGCCTAGATAAAGCCTCCCGTCGGGATGCCTTCTTTGGCCAAGCTGTTCTTCAAAATCTCTTTCAAATTTAAGCCAACTCCTACCCACCAACCCTGGTGGGATGCCAGAGATCCATGGGAGGAAGGAGTCTCACCTTCGGTGGCACCTTCCTGGGGATATCTCCCTGGCTTCTTCAGCTAGGGAGTCCCCATATGTGAGGACTACATTCTTGCTTGTTCCTGGAGATAGCGTAGTTACTCACCTGTAACAGGTGATCTCCAGGAACAGCAGGAATTTAGTCCTCACAACCCACCCACCTCCCCTAGGAGTTCTGTCTCTCTCTTTGTCTCTTTCCTCTCTCACTCTATCCTTTCACTCCCTACAAACTTAACTGAAGAGGGACAGTTGGAAAGGCGGGAAGGCAGCGCGCATGTGCTGAGGGATGCTCCCAAAAGCGTTCCTATTGGATGCTGGGGAGCATTGCCGCGCAGGCTCCGTCGGTACCGACGATACCCATATGTGAGGACTAAATTCCTGCTGTTCCCGGAGATCACCTGTTACAGGTGAGTAACTACGCTTTCTCTCGGGACAGCAGGAATCATTCCTCGCAACCCTCCCTCCTTCCTGTGGAGTTGCTTTTTGTGTCAATTTTTGCCTTTGAGCTGTATCATCCTACTGAGGCAAGATGGCACCCTTGGGCAGGAAGTGGACCATGCATGTGTGGTGCATCTCCCAAAGGCTATCTTTGAAAGCTGGGGAAAAGCTACTGTGCAGGCTCCGTCGGCATCGTCACCCACATGTGAGGACTGATTTGTGTTCTCCCCGGAGAACACCTGTTACAGGTGAGTAACTACGCTTACCTTACTTACTTTTCATTACTTACGATTGGCTAATCAGGGGAGAATCCCCAGAAGAGGTAAAACTTTCTCATCACACCATCACTGTACTCCAAAATCTGGGATTTGTCTTAAAGTTGCCCAAATCGCACCTGATGCCCTCCCAGAGGCTCAAATTCATCGGAGTACTTCTGAACGCTTGTCAGGCCCTAGCTTTCCTTCCACAGGACCGCTCTATTCATTTTATCGAGCTGGCCCACACTATAAGGGGTTAGTGCTGTGACAGTTAGAGAAATGCTACGCCTTCTTAGACACATGGTCTCCATAGTCCATGTCATCCCCTATGCTCACCTGCACATGCGGCACGCCCAGTGGATGCTTTCTTCCCAATGGACCCAAGCGACCGTTCATGTTTCAGACTAGATTTGTATCACCCCTCTCTTCTCATCTCCCTTCTGTGAAGGTGCTCCCCTCAAAACCTGCTCGGAGTGTCACCTTTTCAGATGCCTACATCTCAATTCACCATGACAAAGGATGCTTCCAAACTAGGATGGGGAGCACATCTGGACAGTCTCACTACACAGGCACAGTGGACACAGCAGGAATCTCAGTTGCATATCAACCTCCTGGAGCTTCATGCTCTCACAAATGCCCTTCAGGTTTTTCAACCCCAACTTTCAGGCAAACAAGTCTTAGTCCGAATTGACAACCAGGTTGTCATGTTCTGTGTGAACAAGCAGAGGGGATCAGGGTCCTATCCCCTTTGCCAAGAGGCCCTTTGCTTCTGGTTCTTCTCTGTTGCACACAGCATCCTTCACAGAGCAGAATATCTTCCATGTGAAAATCTTGCAGACAGACTCAGCCATGTCCTGTGTCCACATGAGTGGACCTTGAATGGGGAAACAGCATCTTGGATCTTCCACATGTGGGAGACCCCCAGGATAGATCTCTTTGCCACCCAGGAGAATGCACAGCTTTTGCTGTTTTGCTCAAGGCTTCCCTCCCAGCACAGCCAGGCATCGGATGCTTTCCTCCTCCATTGGGGAAGGGGCCTAACTTATGCATTCCCACCCACCCCCTTAATACCCAAGATCCTATTCAAGCTGCAGGCCAGTCGGGGCTCCATGATTCTAATAGCCCCTTACTGACCCCATCAATCGTGGTTTCCTGTGCTGCTTTGCCTAGCACAGACTCCACCTCTGCCTGGGACATGTGCCCAACCTCCTTTCACAGGATCATGGGATGCTTCTCCATGCCAATCTACAGGCCCTCCTTGCAAGTAGGATGTCCTTGACCTGTTGAGGAAGGTTGAGGTCAGCCAAAATAATGCTTTCAGCAGCCACACAGATAACAATGCTTTTCCCCTTAATCTTTGATTTATAGGCTCTTAAACCTGTTATGCCTGGGGTGGGTGGGAGAGTGGATAAGGTGAAAAGACACACTGAAAGCTGGCTTGTTACACCATACCCTGGCTATAAAACACAGAATTTTAAAATAGACACAGATTTTATCAGCTTAAATCCAAAGAATTCCCTTTTCCCCCAGAGTTTGAGAATTTTTTAGCAGGTAAATATTTGCAAGTGCAGAGTCTTTCCTCTCAGTAGTCCTTCCCTAAGTGCATAACTTTGCACTTGTCCACATTAAATTTCATCTGCCGTTTGGATGTCCAATCTTCCAGTTTCTCAAGGTCCTCTCACAATTTTTCACAATACATTTGTGATAACAAATTTGGATAATTTGATCACCTCCCTCATTATTCCCTATTTACAGATAATTTCTAATGTTAAAGTACTGAGTACAGCACCGATCCCTGGGTTACTCCACTATTTATCTTTCTCCATTATTTATCTTTCTCCATTGAGAAAATTGACCATTTAGACCTATTCTCTGTTTGCTGTCTTTTAACCAGTTCCCATTCCACAGTAGGACACGGTCTCCTATTCCATGACTTTCTAATTTCCTAAGAGCCTCTCATAAGGGAACTTGTACTGCGTTTCTAGTCCCACAGGTGCTCCTTGTGGTCTTGGGCAAGCCACTTAACCCTCCATTGCCCATGTTCCCTGTAAGTATTAATGTATGTCTCTCATATCCTCTTGTGTTAAATGTATCCCCCAATTGTGTTGTGACCACTTTGATTGAAGGATAAGGTGCTATACAAAACTGTCTAAATAAGTAAATTTTTAGAAAGCCTTTGATGCTGTTGACCAATTCACCTTTATCTACCTGTTTGTTCACACCTTTAAAAAGTAGCAGATTGGTGAGGCAACACTTCTTTTCACCGAATCCATGTTGGTTTCGTCTATTAAACAACCACTGTCTGTATGTTCAGTAATTTTTCTTTTTCTTTTTTCTTTATTTATTTTTATTTATACATATTTTCTATACCGCCACTTCCAGAGATCAGTGGCGGTTTACAGGTAACATAAACTTTAATAATAGAGTACTATTATTTTACATAGAACAGATTTAGAACAAAGAACATTATTTTACATAGAACAGATTTAGAACAAAGAACATTCAACTATTAAATGCAACTCAAAATACAATGAGATAACAGGAGAGGTAGGAACGATTGAACAGGGTATGAATTAGTTAATGTTTCAAAACATAATATGTCAACAGTAAAGGAATATATATATATATATATATATATATATATATATATATATATATATATATATTTATTTATTTATTTATAATGGTTCCTACCATTTTACCTGGCACTGATGTCAGGCTTGCTGGTCTGTAGTTCATCCCTGGAACCTTTTTCAAAATTTGATGATACGTTAGCAATTCTCCAATCTTTGGTTACTAAAGATGATTTTAATGATAATTTTCAAATTAGTATTTTTGAGTTTTCAGCACCCTGGGATGTATGCCATCCAGTCCAGATGATTTGCTATTCTTTAATTTTTCAAATTGCTCTAGTACATCTCCCAGGTTCACTGAGATTGGTTTCCATTCCTTCAGTTCATTTAAACACCACCTTGATGCTGACAGTCACACTAGCTTTCAAGGACTCAAGACCAGGCAACTGATGCTCCCCAAGTCAGTCACCTCAGCTGCTTGGACCCTTTGCATCAAAACTATTTAAAGCTGTTAAAACCCATGAGGATTGTGGAAAATTGCAAGAGGATCTTGATAAATTGGAAGACTGGGCATCCAAATGTCAGATGAAATTTAATGTGGACAAGTACAAAGTTATGCACCTAGGAAAGAACAACCCAAACTATGGTTACATGATGCAAGGTTCACATCAGGAACCACCACCCAGGAAAAAGATTTCGGCATCATCATGGATAACATGTTAAAACCTTCCGCCCAGTGTGCAGCGGCGGCCGCCAAGAGAGCAAATAGAATGCTAGGTATCATAAGAAAAGGGAATGGAAAATAAAACAAAGGATATTATAATGCCTCTGTATCCATTCCATGGTGTGACCACACCTTGAGTATTGTGTACAATTCTGGTTGCTGTATCTTAAAAAGGATATAGCGTTATTAGAAATGGTATAGAGAAGAGCCATCAAAATGGTAAAGGGGATGGAAGGATACCACTATGAAGAGAGACTAAAAAGGTTAGGGCTCTTCAACCTGGAAAAGGGGAGATATGATAGAGGTCTATAAATTAATGATTCCTTATCGTCACTTCAGTCCAGTCCCTTAACTTTTGGGTTGCGCAACCCTTCCAGCAGCTTGGAGACTGAGCCCATCATCTTTTTCGATGATGGTGTGGTATAGATACCACTGGCACCAGTAATCTAAGCCTCCAAGCAGCTGGAGGGTTCCTGTAAGCCAGAGTGCTTACGGGGTCTTAGCTTTGCAAGGGATTATTTTTAGCTTTCATTTATTTATTTAATTTATTTCATTTGTTTCTTTGATTTCATTCATCTCCTTTTAGTTCTTTAGTTAGAGAGCTGTACCTTTAAGTTTTCTGTTCCCTCTCCCCCTCTCCTCCCCCCCCTCGACCTCCTGGCAACCCTGCTCCCTTGCGGCCCCGGAGGAGGAGGTTTACCTGGTTAGCGGGGAGGATCGGAGAGCTCTCCTCCCGCTCACTCAGCTGCCCGACGTCAGAGGTCCCTCTGACAAACGCCTACTTCTGCCTCGCGCCAAAGCCCCTTAGGCGGCTGAGTGCTGGAGGTACCACCGGGAATTCTCTCGGCGGCATTTCCGGCCTCGTGCTGCAGCCCCGCGGCGGCTGGGCGCTTGAGGCAGCATCGGGGTGCAGAGCGTGAGAATATTCACCGCTGGAGCTCCGGCAGAGAGCCCGTGGTGCATCAGTGCTCACACAGCCGCCACCCATAGCTTGGGCCTCCACGTGGCTGCGGCCTACCATGTGGGGACCAGCTGAGGACGGCTGCTTCCCTCGTTTCCAGGACAGAGCGCTCCAGAACTGCAAGTATCAGATAGAAAAGTCCTCTAGTTTTAACGTTTTTAAAAGTAAAGAGTAAAGTTTTATATTTTTGGTTTTTTGTTTTAACGGTGTAAGTAAAGAGGGACGCTGGGAGCCACTTATTTTGGTTCAGGGCACAAGTTTACCATTATTTAGCCTTGTTATTGTATTTTAAGTTGATTTATATTGGATTACTCTACAGAAGTTTAATTTCATTACGAGGCGGCATGACGGGTAAGCTGCGGTGTCCTTCTTGCGGCACCCGTAGAGGGACAGCATCGGAAGCAGGGGTCTGCAGAGGTTGTGCAGCAGAAGCTGCTTCCGTGGAAAAAGAAATCCACTTGAGCATGACTCCAGCCTCTCAGGGGTCAGGGGACCTTCTGTAAGGGGGAAGGGAATCCCATTCTCCCACACCCTCATCCTTAGATGTTCCAGGCCCTTCCCGGTCTCCCCCCCCCCTCCTTCCTCAGGGGCAGAGGGAGACTGGGGTCACTTTTCACCAGAATTTGTTTTTCTATTATACAAGGCCTATTGCTTGCGCAAGCAGGGAGCAACAGAGCCAGTGGCAGTGAGGGACAGCTCGAACGCTGGAGCAGGGAATTCTAGATCTCTTGACTCTGGGCCTCCTCCCAAGCGCCCGAGGCTGTTGGGCAAGGAACCTTTTGAGTCCCCGCCTCAGGACACCCCTGATGAGGAGTTCTCGGACAAAGAAGGGGTGGAGGATGGGGAGGAGCTCGAAGAGGGAGAGATCCCAGAGGAGGACCAATCCCGCATAGTCCAAGTTTTTCGGCGAGAGGAGCTCCCGGCGTTAATAAGTGAGTCTCTAAAGGTGCTCAATATGTCCTCAGAGACTCCTACAGATGAAGAGGTTCTGGAGGATCCCTTGATCCAAGCCGTCAGGAGATCTCAGAAGGTGTTCCCAGTTCATAGAGTGGTACGTCAGATGATCCAGGAAGAATGGAACCAACCAGAGTCTACCCTGAGAGGAGTCCGGGCGATGTCCCATCTCTACCCATTACCTGAACCGGACAAAGATCTACTGAAGTCGCCTAGGGTGGACGCGGCGGTCTTGGCGGTAACAAAGAAGACGACTATCCCGGTCGAGGGCGGCGCGGCCCTGAGAGACAGTCAAGATAGAAGACTGGATACCCTGCTAAAGCAAGCCTTTGATGTTAGTGCCCTCACCTTACAGGCATCAGTTTCGGGGGCTTGGGTAGCTAGAGCCTGTCTGAGGTGGTCTGAACAGCTGCATCTGACTGACAGTCCCTCAAGCGACGATCAGACAGTGGCATCTAAGTTAGAGTCCGGTTCGGCCTACTTATCAGATAGCCAGTATGACCTCATTAGGAGCCTGGCAAAGAATATGGCCTCGGTCGTTGCAGCCAGAAGATACCTGTGGCTACGTAACTGGGCAGCGGATGCATCTTCAAAGGCGCGCCTGAGTCGACTTCCCTTCAAGGGAAAACTATTGTTTGGAGAAGACCTGGATAAGTTAGTAAAGGATCTGGGAGAATCGAAAGGAGGCAGGCTCCCTGAAGATAGACCAAAGCTGGGCCACTCGGTGGCGCTGGTCCAGAGTCAGCCAAAGGACTTCCGAAGATTCTGACAGCCCAGACCGAACCCCTTTCCCAGGGGCCGCTTTTCTTCCAGGGGTCAAAGTTTCAGAGGGTTTCGCGGGGCAGGCAGAGGGTTTGGGGCCTCTTCCTCCTCCTCGGGACCTAGAAAATCACAATGAGAGGACGGGGGTCCAGGAGGGAGTTCTGCCAGTAGGAGGTCGGTTAAGGCAGTTTCTCCCCGCCTGGTCCCGGGTCACATCCGATCAGTGGGTCTTAGAAGTGATTCGAGAGGGCTACGCTCTCGAGTTCGCAAAGCGAGTAACCCCAGCCTTTATTCAGTCCCCCTGCGGCCCTCCAGAAAAGAAGGCGGCGGTGGAAGTCACTCTTTCAAGGCTTATAGCGCTAGGAGCGGTGGTGCCTGTCCCACAAGATCAAAGAGGGTCCGGTCGATACTCCATTTATTTTGTAGTCCCAAAGAAGGCAGGTTCCTTCCGCCCAATTCTGGACTTAAAACAAGTCAATCGTTGTCTGCAATCTGTTCCTCACTTCCGCATGGAAACCCTGAGGTCGGTGATTGCGGCCGTTCATCAGGGAGAGTTCCTGACATCCCTAGATCTGACAGAAGCATACTTGCATATCCCGGTCCGGAAGTCACATCAGCAGTTCCTAAGATTTGCCGTCCCAAGAGGCCACTTCCAGTTCCAGGCGCTCCCCTTCAGCCTAGCAACAGCTCCAAGGGCGTTCACCAAGGTAATGGTGGTAGTGGCCGCAGCTCTTCAAAAAGAAGGAATCCTAGTCCATCCTTACCTAGACGATTGGCTGATCCGAGCAAAGTCAGAAGCGGAGAGCCGCTCGGCGACGGCCAGAGTCGTGGATTTTCTGGAAAAGCTGGGGTGGGTCATCAATCGGGCAAAGAGCAATTTAATTCCCACTCAGGAGATCGAGTACCTCGGAGCTCGGTTCGACACCAAAGAGGGAAGGGTGTTCCTGTCGAAGCAGAGGTCAATCGACCTGAGGAATCTCGTCTCCCATTTTCTATTTACGAGATGTCCCACGGCTTGGCAGTACCTTCAGCTACTGGGTACCATGGCAGCGACATTAGAAGTTGTACCGTGGGCCCGGGCTCATATGCGACCTCTCCAACGCACCATTGCGGCAGTGGTCCCATCAGCATCACCCCTTATTCAAACGGATTCCCTGCCCCCCCCCCCCCAGATCAGGAGGTCTCTACGGTGGTGGAGAAGCACAAGGAACCTGGAACGCGGGATGCCCCTCGATCCTCCACAATGGATTCAACTGACAACGGATGCGAGTTTAGCAGGCTGGGGGGCTCACTGCGAGGGGCAGTTCGCCCAAGGCCGCTGGACTCCGAGAGAGTCGCAGTGGGCAATCAACAGATTGGAGTTGAGGGCGGTAACCTTGGCTCTCCGGGCATTCGAGCTCCTGCTGCGTCAAAGGGCAGTCTGCATCCTGTCCGACAACGCCACTGCGGTTGCCTACATCAACCGTCAAGGGGGAACAAGCAGTCCGTCCTTGGAGAAGGAGGCGGATATCCTCTTGCAGTGGGCCGAAGTCCATTTGCTGGCAATATCGGCGCAGCACGTGGCCGGAACAGACAACGTGACTGCAGATTACCTCAGCAGGTTCAGGATAGACCACGGAGAGTGGGAGCTGGCGCAAGAGGTGTTCGAACGAGTGGTTGCCCGCTGGGGGGAGTCCAATCATGGATCTCATGGCTCGGTACTCGACCGCGAAAGCGAACCGGTTTTTCAGCCGCAGAAAGGAAAGGATGTCCGAGGGCTTGGACGCCCTGGCCCAAAGTTGGCCTTCAGAGGGTCTTCTCTACGTGTTCCCTCCCTGGGTACTCATAGGGAGGGTTCTACGGCGGGTGGAAGCCCACCACGGTTTGGTAGTTCTCATAGCCCCAGATTGGCCTCGACGTCCTTGGTATGCAGACCTCGTGAGGTTGACGGCCGATCGCCCGTGGCGGCTCCCCTGCAAGAAGGATCTCTTGCGGCAGGGCCCGGTATGCATGCCCCACGTGCGTCGGTTCTCGCTTATGGCCTGGCTGTTGAAAGGGCTCGGTTCAGGAAGCGGGGGTATTCCGGATCAGTAATTTCGACTTTGTTGAGCGCTCGAAAACGCTCCACCTGCCTTATGTGAGAGTTTGGCGTATCTTTGAGGCCTGGTGTGCAGAGCATCAGATCAGGCCCCTATCAGCTTTAGTCCCCGAGGTCCTGGAGTTCTTGCAGTCGGGCTTCGAGAAGGGTCTAGCTCCTAGCTCCTTGCGGGTCCAGCTAGCAGCCATCTCTTGCTATAGGGGGAAGGTCAAAGGCAAGTCTCTAGGGGCCCATGCAGATGTGAGCAGGTTTCTCAGAGCGGTTAGAAGGTTACGTCCCCAGCAAAGATCTGTTATTCCTCCTTGTGACCTCAACCTAGTCTTGAATGCCTTATCCGGAGAGCCCTTCGAGCCGCTGAAGAGGTCCTCCCTGAAAGACTTGACCCTAAAGACGGTGTTTTTGGTGGCAATTTGTTCGGCCAGACGCGTTTCAGAGCTTCAGGCATTGTCTTCTCGACCTCCTTTTCTCTCTTTCTTTGGAGATAAGGTGGTCTTGCGTACAGTTCCTTCCTTCTTGCCTAAGGTCATCTCCCCTTTTCATGTAAACCAGTCGGTGTCTCTTCCGTCTTTCTTGGACAAGGGTCAAACAGGCGACGGGGAAAAGCTTAGGCTTCTAGACGTGCATAGGGTGTTGAAGCGTTACCTCTCCCGCACAGCGCCTTTCCGAAAGTCCGAACGCTTATTCGTTCAATTTGGAGGGCCACATAAGGGAGAGGCAGCGGCCAAGGCTTCCATTTCCAGGTGGATCAGGGAGGCGATCGCCTCTGCCTATATCCTCAAAGGGAAGCAGGTCCCAGGGGGTCTTAGCCCACATTCAACTAGAGCGCAAGCCACTTCCTGGGCTGAACATAGTTTAGTACCGCCGCTGGACATTTGCAAAGCGGCTACCTGGTCGTCCCTGCACACCTTTACCAAGCATTATAGACTGGATGTCCAAGGGGCGACGGATGCCAGGTTTGGCAGCGCGGTCCTTCGGTCCGGTATAGCGAACCCTGCCCAGTCTTGAACTGCTCTGTTACATCCCAGAAGTTAAGGGACTGGACTGAAGTGACGATAAGGAAGAAGTAATTAGTCCTTACCTGCTAATTAGTGTTCCTGAAGGAACTTCAGTCCAGTCCCTGATCCCACCCGAGTTCTGTGATTTTCAGTTGACGGACCGAAGTCAGAGTACAGAGCTAAATCGTAGGGTTCTTTGCATAGGGCCCGGAGGGCATGACGGCCCGCAAGAAGAGGGCCTGCTGGGAAGGGGAAAGGCCTTTTCGGCCTCAGGTAAGCCGCCTCCTTCCTCCCTTTTCCTTTCCATCCTTGTCTTAATAAAAAAAAAAAAAAAAGGTTTGCAAGTTTAGAATGTGAGTTGTTAGTTATTACATGTTGTCATATAGTTATAAGTTCTTAATTATTGATCCTTTTAAGTCTGCTTTTGCAATAGATTACTGGTGCCAGTGGGTGGTGCCAGTGGTATTTATACCACACCATCATCGAAAAAGATGATGGGCTCAGCCTCCAAGCTGCTGGAAGGGTTGCGCAACCCAGAAGTTAAGGGACTGAACTGAAGTTCCTTCAGGAACACTAACACAGGTACACTACCAAAAAACTGCCTCCAGTTTTGCTACTGATTCCTATAGATTTTGGGGTGCTGAATCCAGGAAAAATAGCCAAAATGTTCCATCACGTCACGTTTTCTTGCAAAATTAGATTTCTTACCCATATAAGGAATGTTCACATAATTTCTTTTTAGCCGACTGCAGTTTATTTTCTTGGCCCAAAATAGAGGTTGTAATGGTTAACTAACTAGAAACACTCCCTCATGATATTTTAGAGTGTTTTGTATTCATTTTATACATTAACAGGACAATTGGGAGGCGGGGGGCTAAATCCAGTACTCGCGCTGGCGCATGTTCTTTCCTGTTCGCCTCGCCTCGCCTCGTTCGCTCGCTCAAACACGGTGGTTGCGACATGAACGTTCCTGTCAAATTTCAGTTTCTTGCAAGTTCATTATTACCTTTTGTTTGCTCAGTCGTAATCCAGCTTTATTCCGAAGTGGTTCACTACAGTTGTAGTTTGCAGTGCTGTGTATTTGTGATGGCTCACAGAGCCAGAGGTTGCGTCAACTCTCCGGACAGTTTTTGTTTTATTTGTGGGGAATATACCGTGAAAAAGCGGCAGAGGAACATTTCTGCATTTATTAAAAAAGTATATTTCGCCTATTTCGGTTTGAAGTTAAGCGATCAAGACAAACCGTGGGCTCCTCACAAAGTGTGCAAGACATGTGAGGAAGATCTACGCTTATGGATGAAAGGTAAAAAACAAGCATTTCGTTTCGGAATACCTATGATGTGGCGTGAACAAAGAGACCACAGCAGTGACTGCTATTTTTGCTCTTGCATTGTGAAGGGATACAACTTAAAAAATAAGAACGTAATAAGTTACCCCAACCTTCCCTCAGCAATTAGGCCTATGCCTCATAGCAACGAAGTACCTGTGCCTGAACCACCAAAATCTTTGGATCATATTTGTGTGGACGGTTCTGATCATGATGAGACTCATCAGATGGCTTTTCCCGATGAGTCCAGTACTTCCGAGTTTGAAACTGAACCAGATCCGAAACCTGAACTTTTCTCTCAAGCTGAATTGAATGATTTAGTCCAGGATTTAGGACTCCCAAAAGATGCTGCCCAACTGCTAGGTTCTCGGCTTAAACAGAAAAATCTATTGTCACCAGGAACAACTTTTTATTGGTACCGCAACCGCGAGACACAATTTTTGAAGTATTTCAGCAAAGAGGAAGATTTGGTATTTTGCAACGATATATACGGAGTGATGGAACAGTTTAAACTCAAGTATGATCCTGCTGAATGGCGGCTGTTCATTGATTCGTCAAAAGACAGCATAAAAGGTGGTGTTCTTCATAATGGCAACACATTCGCTTCAGTTCCTATTGCTCACTCTGTTATTCTCCAAGAAAAATACGAGAATTTGGCCCTGATTCTTCAGAAGATTCGTTATGATGAGCATAAGTGGATGATTTGTGGAGACTTTAAAATTCTATCCATGCTATTAGGGCAGCAATCCGGTTTCACCAAATATCCCTGCTTCCTTTGCTTGTGGGATAGCCGGGCCCGCGACCTACACTGGGGGAAAAAAGACTGGCCAATTCGGGAGTATTTGAGACCCGGTGAGAAAAATGTTCTTCATGAGAGCTTGGTACCTCGTGATAAAATTCTATTACCACCTCTCCACATTAAGTTGGGTCTCATTAAGCAATTCATCAAGTCCCTTCCAAAAGATGGTGAGTGCTTTCGGTACCTTTGCTCAAAGTTCCCCCGACTTTCTGAAGCAAAGCTAAAGGAAGGAGTGTTTGTTGGCCCTGATATAAGGAAACTCATTTCAGATGGAGCATTCGCTGAAACGATGTCTGAGAAGGAAAAAGAAGCCTGGGATTCCTTCAAGGATGTTGTTCTCAAATTCTTGGGGAACAGGCGGGATGAGAACTATAAGGATATTGTTGCCAGGATGCTCAATGCCTTCAAAGAACAAGGCTGTAACATGAGCCTGGAAGTCCATTTCTTGCACTCCCATGTGAACTACTTTCCCGAAAACTTGGGGGCGTACAGTGAAGAACAAGGTGAAAGGTTTCACCAGGACATCAAGGATGCAGAGAGAAGGTACCAAGGAAGATGGAACACCACTATGATGGCTGATTTCTGCTGGTTGCTGCTGCGGGAAACCCCAGATGAAAAATACGCCAAGCAGCGCACCAAGAGAAGCATTCGGGGGAAGAAGAAACGGGCCCACCAGGAGATTGATTGACCCAAGAATGACTTTAAAATCTAAACTGTGTTGACAAATATCGTGTTTTTACTAAACTTTGAAATAAAAATTTGCTAGTTATTACCACAGTGTCGGATCTCATTTATTAGAATTTTATTTTCACACCATCGGGTGTTTGTCTTCATGTATTGCAATGGTGCGGTTTGCGTTTTCTATTCTTACATACATACCTGTACAACATTTTTTGCACATTTCTTTGCTTTGCTTTGTGTCTAACCTCGCTCTTATATGCTCAGTGTTTGTGCACATGTATGTGACTGTTTTAAGTGCAGACAATTTTGCTACCATCACAGTGTGTTTGTTGACATTACTCTATTCTTATGTGCTGCCTTGTTACAATTTTCTTTATTCTTATTTGAATAACTACTAAACAATTAGTATAAAGAATTCATCCAAGAAACTTTTATCTCGATCGCACTCAATCTGAAATGTTCACCTCAAACTGCTAACCCAATGTAGCAAAAAATCTGTACGTGATGGAGCAAATTGGTTACCAGATTTGGATTCAGCGCACCAAAAAACGTAAAAATCAATCGAAACATTAGAGGCAGTTTAAAAAAAATTTTTTTAGTGTACCGGTGTAATTAGCAGGTAAGGACTAATTACTTCATGGAGTGGAACGGGTAAGCGTAGATCAATTGTTTAACACTATGAAGAGAGACTAAAAAGGTTAGGGCTCTTCAACCTGGAAAAGAGACGACTGAGGGGAGATATGATAGAGGTCTATAAATTAATGAATGGAGTGGAACTGGTAAACGTAGATCAATTGTTTACGTCATCAGGATATAGAAAGACTAGGGGACACGCAATGAAACTATTTAAGACTAATAAGAGAGAATATTTTTTCACTCAACGTGTAATCAAACTGTGGAATTTGTTACCAGAGAATGTACTAAAAGCTGTTAGAGTAGCTGGGTTTAAAAAAGGTTTGGACAAGTTCCTAGAGGCAAGGTCCATAAACCATTATTAAAAGGGACCCGGGATATCACTGCTTTACCCAATACAAGCATTGTGGAACCTGTGTCTTTTGGGGAACTTGCTAGGTACTTATGACCTAGATTGGCCACTGTTGGAAACAGGATACTGGGCTTGATGGACTTTGGTCTGACCCAGTATGGCATATCTTATGTTCTTATCTTTGGTATTGGCACTCATTGAGGAGATGTTCAGCAGAATGATTAATGAAGGCAAACTGATCCTAGATCAATGGGGCACCTCCACCTCGGTGGTGACGAAATCAACACAGGCGTTCTTCCAGTCATTCCTGGATTTATGCCATCCCTGGAGGAAATTCAGAGTCTTAAGTCTGTCTGCTTTGTCATTGCGATTCTCCAGTGTGTTGGATGAGCCCATGAGGGCATTGATTTATAGATGCTTTCAATCAGTGATTGTTTTCTTTGAGGTATTGATGTCTAGCCAGGCAAATAATGCTGTAGGTATGTTAATGCAAGATCCATGCTTAAGAGTATTCTAGTAAATGAGGTGGTGGCTGATAATCATTTAGATGGTTTTTATAATCAAAACTTGGTTCTCCAGGACCAAGCAGGAAGTCAGTCCTCACATATGGGTGTCATCGATGCCAATGAAGCCCCAGCGGAGCATTTCCCCAGCTTTCTATGAAAGCCTTTGGGAATACAGGCACGCATGCACGGTTCCCTTCCCGCCTAAAGGTGCCATCTTACCTCAGTCTCTCTTTTTCCGAGAAGCCCACCGGACGTGTGTCCTGTCATCCCGGATAAAAGTTTGATTTTTTTCGGCGATTCTTGCTATTTTTTCTTCCCGGTTCGACGCCGGTTCCCCTCCCACCGGGTTCGGTACACCGGTATCGAGCCCGATTCTTCTTTTTCGGTTTTTGCCCTTCGTGGCTGGCGTTCGCACCCTTTTTTTGCTTTTCCCTGGAAGGCTGGTCCTTTGACCTCGCGGGGACTCTTTTTTTTTCCCCGATGGCTTCCAGTGGTTTAAAAAAGTGTGATCGGTGTAAGAAGTTGATGTCTCTCACCGACACACACGACTGCTGCTTTCAGTGCCTCGGTCCTGATCACGACCCTAAGACGTGTGGACCATGTGGGAAGATGTCTTCTAAGGCACTGCGCAGTCGCCAGCAGCAGAAAGAAAGGCTTTTCTCGGACTCAGCCTCCGGCCGGGCCCGGACCTCATCTGAGGCCTCGACATCTCTGGATTCGGATCCCGAGCGCCATCAGGGCTCCTCGGACAGGGGGTCCCCCGACCGTGAACGCAAGAGGAAGAAGCGGCTCGTGAGGGCGTCAGAGGAGGAGGTCCCTGGCTCCTCGAGGGCCAGGTCTAAGACCCCCGACCGTCGCCCCGGGCCCATGGAACAAGAGAAGCCTGCCAAAGTTCCTCGCGTGGAGCCGGAGTCTGCTGGACACGTAAGCCCTGTGGTCCTCGAGGACTCTCCTCCCAGAGAGCCGAAGTCGGGCCTGGCGCTGCCAGGGCCCGAGTCAGTGGCTGCTGCGTCTCCCGAGCTGAGTCTCAGGATGACAGCCTTGGAGTGCAGACTGTCTGCCTTCATGGAGCAGCAGCGGGCACTGAAGACCAGCCTGTCTGGCGCATCTGCCCCGATTACCGGGACATCGACTTCGAAGTCGACCCCGGAGACCGAGCCACTACTCCGGTCCATGATGGCTCGAGGTCGACCTCGGTCGCGGTCTCCCTCGACCTCCCGTTGGGACCGAGGGCGTCGACGCCGGTGCCTCCGGCATCTGGGCGGGTGCTCCAGGGCCCCGCGGGGTCGGATCCTGACTCCTCGTCGGACGAGTCCGCCTGGGAGACGGAGGATGAGGAGTCCCCTGACACATTCAAGACTGGGTGAGTCCTGTCGGACTCACCGCAGTCCTGAGCCCCGGAGTAGATCCCCTCCGGAGGATACCCGGTTCTCAGAGTTTGTCCGGGATATGGACCCCGAGGAAGAGCCTTGAGCCGAAGAGCTCGAGGCCCTGCAGTACGACTCTCCTTCGAAGGAGGCCTTTACTGTCCCGGTTCCTCCGATGCTGGAACGGCTCCTCTTCCGGATGTGGGAGGCACCGGCCTCGGTGCCGGTTCTAAGGAAGCGGGTCGATTCGATTTATCGACTCCGGAAGAGCCCTGGCTTTCAAAAGGTGCAGCTACCACACCATTCCATGGTGGTGGAATCGGCCATGCATCGCCTGAAAAGTCAGAAGATGCACTCTGCAGTGCCCCCCGGCAGGGAGGCACGTTACCTCGATGGTGTAGGTAGAAAGTGCTTCCAGGGCTCGATGCTTGCTTGCCGTGTCCAGTCTTACCAGCTGTACATGGGCATGTACTTGCGTGACCAGGCCAAGGAGCTGGCCGGGTTCTCCGCTGGTCTCTCCGAGGAGCCCTTGCAGAGATTCAAGTCCTTGTCCTCGGGGATTCGGGACTGCTCGAAGTTTGTCCCGCGCCGCCTACGATGGCTTCGAGGCTTCGGCCCGAGTTGCGGCAGCCGGCATCGCGGCTCGACGCCAGGCATGGCTGCAGTCATCGAACCTCGAGCCGTGGGTTCAGGACAAGTTGGTCGATGTCCCTTGCCGAGGTGAGAACCTTTTTGGCAAGCCCATGGCCGAGAAGGCCGCACAGCTCGAGACTGAGCACCTTACAAGGACAAGGCTGTCTAGGAAGACCTCTGCCCCTTCTCACAAGAAGAAGGCCTCGGGTAAGAAGCCCTTTTACCCGAGGAAGGGCACTGCCTGCAAACAGTACCCTCAGTATCAGGCTGCCCAAGCAGCACCCCAGGGTCAGCAAGCCAAGGGGCAGGGTAATGGGCCCTGTAGGCAGAGGACCCCCAAGCCTCCGGCCCCTGCTCCCACTCAGCAGGGTGGGGTTTTTTGACTCCTCGAGCGTAGCCTCTCAGTCCGTGCTCTCCCAACCCTGCACAGGAGGTCGCCTCGCCCTCTTTGCCCACCAGTGGCCCCACATAACTGGGGACAGTTGGGTGTTGAACATAGTCCACAGGGGCTATGCACTATATTTTCACCAACTGCCTCCGCCATACTTTCCAGGGGAGCCTCCAAGGCCTCCCCTGCACACAGATCTTCTCCTCCAAGAGCTCCAAGGTCTGTTGGTGGACAGGGCGGTGGAGCCTGTGCCTCCCCACTTGCAAGGTCAAGGGTTCTACTCCAGGTATTTCCTGGTACCCAAAAGAACCGGTGGCCTTCGACCTATTCTGGATCTCAGGAACCTAAACAAGTTCCTAGAGAGAGAAAAGTTCAAGATGCTTACTCTTGGAACACTTCTGCCCTATCTCCAGCAGGGAGATTGGCTATGCTCCTTAGATCTAAAGGATGCGTACACTCACATCCTCATTCATCCAGACCACAGAAAGTACCTCAGCTTCATTGTGGGAGGAAACCATTATCTGTACAGACTGCCTTTTGGCCTAACCTCCGCTCCCAGAGTATTTACCAAATGCCTGGCAGGGGCGGCGGCCTACCTGAGAAATCAAGGCATCTTTGTCTTCCCCTATCTGGACGACTGGCTCATCAGGCCACCCTCAGAACTATTGCTCTTCTTCAAAGCTTGGAATTTGTAATAAACTTCGCAAAGTCCACTTTGCTCCCCTCCCAGAACTTGGAGTTCATAGGGGCAAGGCTAGACTCTGTCCTGGCAAAGGCATTCATCTCCAGGAACAAGCAGGAATGAGTCTTCACATATGGGTACGTCGGTACCGACGGAGCCTGCACGGGAACGCTGCCCAGCTTCCAATCAGAAAGCTTTTGGCAGCATCCCTCGCGCCTGCGCGCTGACTTCCTGCCTTCTCCAGAGCCTCTCTTCAGTTTTCGTTTTTCCGCGGAGCCGGCAGGACGTCCTCCTGTCACTGCAGAAACTTTTCTTTTTACTTACTTTAATTACTTTAGTTTTTGTTTTCTTGTGGTCGCGGCTGTATTTCCCGCCGCCACCGGTACCGCTGGTGGATTTTTGACTAAATTCTGAGAAACTTTTTCTTCAGTTTTTTGCCTTAACTTGTTGGGCCTACCAGGCCTCTTCCTCATGGAGCCTTCTTTTCCTAAGAAGTGCATTCGATGTGGAAACACCTGTTTCCTTTTAGACTCCAATAGTTGGTGTCTCAATTGTGTGGGTCCTGACCCTTTTTCCCCTGACTTGTCAGGGGATACTTTTGTGAGAATACCTTCAGTTTTTAATGTTTCCCTCGATACCGTTTTTTATTCGGCAGTGAGGGAACCCGGTTTCTCCTCTTCACAGGATCAGGTAACCCACAAACAGTCTGTTAAGACTAGTCAATGCTTGAGTGGTATGTCCCATGCCCAGCATGGTGACGGCTCCGGCCTTACCCTCAAGAATCCATTGGCATTACCCCTGCGGGAGTCTGCGGGCTCCAAAGCATTAAAGGGGTTTCAGGTTGTTCTTACCCCTGCGGGAGTCTGCGGGCTCCAAAGCATTAAAGGGGTTTCAGGTTGTTCCTGGGGCTCACCCCTCACAGAACATACCTGAGCCATGTCCGGGGGTGGTATCCGCTTCGAGCGGTACCGATCCCCCGGCATCGGCACCGGTGTCGAGTGTTCCACTCTTCACCAGGGATAGTCATCGGGCATCCTCGGTACCTTCAGGACCGATCGATACGCTCCGAATTGACTTCCCTCGATCCCAGCCGTGCACGGTGCGGGTATCCGCTTCCAGCGGTACCGATTCCCCGGCATCGGCTTCGCTGTCGAGTGTTTCACTCTTCACCAGGAATCGTCCTCTAGCATCCTCGGCACTTTTGGGGCCGGGCGATACGATACCGATGGACATTTCCATATCTCAGCCATGCTCCGGGACGGTACCGGCTTCGATCGGTTCCGATACCCCGGCATCGGCACCGGTGTGGAATAACGTTCTCCCGGCGAGAGGTTGTCATCGGGCATCCTTGGTACCGTCGGGACCGATCGATGTAACCCAGGCTGCTTTACCGGTATCGGCATCGCCGATACTACCACCGACGTCGGTACCCTCGAGACATGCATCGATAGACTCGCTTCCTTCGATGCCGAGTCTTGAATCGATATCTAGTCTCGAGGACTGGGTACCGACGCATCCCGGAACCGACTCCCGTCGTTTCCAGATAAGCAGTTCCGAGGATCCTAGCCATAACTCTCGCATGATCCCGGTACCATTGCAGCAGTTCCCGATGACAACTTCAACTGCTGGCCCTGTGTCAGTATCAATGTCGATGCCTTTCTTGCACCGATGCCTAGTTTGGAACCGATACCTGGGGTTGCTGATGCAGTACTCACTGTCTCTAAGTTACCATACCAGTATCCTTGTCCATCTACTAGGTTTCTCTCCTCATACCACGGTACGTCCTCTGGTGCTCAGCCTCTTTCTTTAGCCTTAACAGGGAAGGTTCCCATAGGAGATCAGGCTTTTCTCCTGGATATGGCACCCTTTCTTAATATCTCTATCCCTGGTTGTGATGCTATTCCTGGCTCACCGGCACAAATGGAAAATATGATGCTTCCTTTACATCCTGCTCTGCAGGATCTCCTTCTGAGGGTCTGGAAATCACCCTTACGGCTTCCTCTACCTTCTACAGCCACTGAGGTTTGGTACCGGGTGCCTCCCTCCCCAGGATTTCAGAAGCCTCAACTTCCTCATCGTTCCCTTGTAGTGGAATCAGCACTGAGGAAGGTTAAGAGCAAGAAGAAGCATTCTTCTTATCCGCCAGGTCATTCTTCAAGAACACTCGATGCGTTTGGTCGTCAAGCCTTCCAAACATCTATGCTGGCCTCCAGAATTCTTTCATATATTTTCCACATGAGTCTCACACTCCAAGAGGTCACGGAGAGATTGTCTCTTTTGACCCCTTTCATGCCAGAGCCCAAGGCTACTAATTATTCCTTGCTACTCAATCATAGCCGGAATATATCTTGGTTCCTTTCTCATGCTTCTATAGACTCTTTTGAGTCTGTTAGCAGATCCTCTGCTATTGCCATTGCAGCACGTCGCAGAGCCTGGCTCGAAGCTTCAGACTTGAGCAGATGGGCACAAACTATATTGGCTCATTCTCCTTGTACAGGAGAAGGTCTCTTCAATAAGGAGGCTTTACGTCAGCTTGCTCAATGCTCTGCTGACTCTCCTTCCACTAAGGACCATTCTAAGCCACCTCCTTCTTCGAAAGGTAGGAAATGTCCTACCAAACCTTCTTTCCCTAAGAAAAGAAAGTTTCATTCATCTCCTGCCCATCATTCGGCTGTACCTAAACAAGGGACACCTCAGCCTAGTCTGAAGTCCTCCAGCTCTGGCCAGTCTCAGCATTCCCAGCAACCATAGGGGCTGGGAATTATACTCTACATTCACTTCTACCCATTAGAAGTTTATTCACTGTGCTTTTCTTTTTCAGTGTACTAAGCTGTCGGAAAACTTTTGTTCAGGGACTACAGACTTCTCCTCTTCTTACTCTCTAGAAGAGCAGTTGCAACTATCCCCTGATAGTTCTGTCCCAACTGAACATTTTTTCCTTCAGTTGACTTACCCTATGGGTACGTCCACCCTCCAATTACTTGCTCTACCCTCTCAACCGGGCTTTTTCCCTAACTGAGGGGTACCATACTGAAAGGCTTCTCTAGCAAGCTCGTTCCTCAGACAGGGAGAAGGGATATCTCCTCTCCTTTCTTGTCTGTTTTTCTTTATTGGGCACAGGACAATGTCTCTGCTGTTTCCGTCAGCAGCTGTGCCTGCAGGAGTTACAGTGATTGTATTACTGGTACTTTTTACAAGTTCCAGTCCCTTGTTCAAAATTTTGTCTAGCCTCAGTAGTGATTCCAAGCTACTCGTCAGCTATCTTGGATCCTCCTACTTTTTTAGGCTTTCTCACATTATTCTATCCATCTCCTCTCCTAGGATATGGCAACACACCTGACTTCAGTCAGTTTATCTCATATCTCTCCTGCACAATGCTCTCTGGAGTCTTCAGAGAAGCTTTCTACTATGAGGGCCTTGCTATAGAGCAGTGATGGCTAACCTTTTTGAGCCCGAGTGCCCAAACTGCCGCACAAAACCAAAGAATTTCCTCAAAGTGCCAGCACGTCAATTAAAGCTCCATTTGCATAAGGTGCTTCATTTGCATAAATATTTGCATAATGTTACCATACACTAACTTTTAGTAAACATGCCTCTTAATGAGTATATGGATAAAGAAAGACTAAAAGGTTTCTACATTACTATAATCCAGTACCAACCGCCAGGCACATTAGGAACTACTACAAACGCTGCCCATTTAGAACCCATAGCAAACCCGCCGTATCCTAACAGCACTACCAGGACTCACAAAGCACCATACTCTACCTATCAAAAGGCAACACTGCAAATATTAAACCAATACATCTCAGAGAACAACAATACATGACCTACTGGGGAAAAAGAACAAGTGGCAATGTCAAATAGGAATTATATAAACAGAATACCTCAGCTCAGTTACACATGCAGAACAGACCATTACCAAACAAGGAATCACAATTTAGAAACAGGAAGACAATAATTAAACTGGGAACCCCAAAAGCCAAACTTGGAATATACAACAACACTGTAGAAATAAACTATATATTAATTTCCTCTTGTACTAAACAAAGCGCAAAAATTAATGATGCACATTTCCCAGAGCTGACATATTCCAATTAATAAATTCAAAATAAAGAGATATTTTTCTACCTTTTGTGCATTTTTTTTCAGTTGCAATTGTTCCAGCCACTTTCTTCTGGTTTCTTCGTGTCTTCTGCTAACTCTCCATCTGCTGTCCATTTGTCCTTTCTTCTGTCTTCTTGTGTTTTTTTTCCATTCTCTCTCTACATCTGCTTTAACATACTAATCTTTCTCCTTTTGCTCTTTCCTCATTCCTATTTCATCTACTCAAAATTTACCCCTCCATCCTCAATCCCCACTTACTCTCCCAATACCCGGCCAATTGTAGATTTTTTATCCCTCCCACAAAAAATATTTTTCCCCTCTCCATTTTTACTCTCCCAGCCCCAGCCCATTCTAATCCTCCCCCAACACCAGCTCCCTTCTAGTTCCAGCCTCACCCAGCATCCATTCCCTTCTAGTCCCTGCATCAGCCCATTTCCAGTCCTAGCAGCCCCCCAACCCATTTCCAGTCCTAGCAACCCCCCAACCCAATACCAGTCCTATCCCCCCATCAACCCACTTCCAGTCCTAACCCCCCATCACCCCATTTTCAGTTTAAGCCCCCCCCTATAACCCATTACCAGTCCTAACCCCCCATCAGCCCACTTCCAGTCAGCCCCCCATAGCCCATTGCCAGTCCTAACCCCCCCATCAGCCCACAGTCCATTACCAGTCCTAACCCCATCAGCCCACCTCAAGTCCTAACCCCTCCCCATCAGCCCATTTCATGTCCCAGCCCCCCATAGCCCATTATCAGTCCTAAACCCCCCCATAGCCCATTACCAGTCCTAACCCCATCAGACCACCTCCAGTGTTAACCCCCCATCAGCCCATTTACAGTCCTAACCCCACCCAAGAGCCCACCTCTAGTCCTAACCCCTCCCCATCATCAGTCCTAACCCCCCCTAGCCCATTAGCTGTCCTTACCCCCCCTCTCTAGCCCATTAGCAGTCCTAACCCCCCCCCATAGCCCATTACCAGTCCTAACCCCCCATCACCCCATTTCCAGACAGCCCCCATCAGCCCACAGCCCATTAGCAGTCCTACCCCCCCAGCCCATTAGCAGTCCTACCCCCCCAGCCCATTAGCAGTCCTAACCCCCCCCCCTAGCCCATTAGCAGTCCTAACCCCCCCTAGCCCATTATCAGTCCTAACCCCCCCCTAGCCCATTAGCAGTCCTAACCCCCCCCTAGCCCATTAGCAGTCCTAACCCTCCCCTAGCCCATTAGCAGTCCTAACCCACCCCCCATGGCAAATTAAAAAAAAAAAAAAAAGCAGCTGGCTCTGGCTTCTGCCGCGGCAGCGGCAGAATGCAATGTCCCGTGGGGCCCCCTCCGCCCGCTAAGCCCCTCTGCAAGGGCTTTCAGATTCGCGAGGGAGACGCTGTCTCCCTCGCGTCTCTGTTAAGCCCGCAGGGGCTAATGGGAAATTTCCCATCAGTCCCTCGCGTCTAAAGGGGCTGATGGGAAATTTCCCATTAGCCCCTGCGGGCTTAACAGAGACGCGAGGGAGACGCTGTCTCCCTCGCAAATCTGAAAGCCCTTGCAGAGGGGCTTAGCGGGCGGAGGGGGCCCCGCGGGACACTGCATGCTGCCGCGTCCGCGGCAGCAGCCAGAGCCCGCTTTTTCTTTTTCTGCGGACCTTCACGCGTGCCAGCTGCAAGGCCTTCGCGTGCCACAGCTGGCACGCGTGCCATAGGTTCGCCATCGCTGCTATAGAGCATTGACCTTATCTCTAAAGCTTCTCTATTAGTAGGGAAAAGCTTATAATCCCTTCCCATGCCTGTGAGGGTTCTCCACACCCTCAGGCCTGGGGTGCTAACATGAAATATAAGTTCTTCTGCGTGAAAATCCAACGCTGATGTTTACGCATGCTACCTCTGGGTCCCTCCAGTAGGTCCCTCTGGTATCTTCTTCTGCGTTTCTGCACATCTGCCATGTCAGTGTTCTGTGGAACTCCCGCCTTGTTCCTTACAGATTCATATGATCATCTGTTCTCACGCAAACATCACGGTTATCTTGTTGGATTGCCTTCTTGCATCCCTCAATCCACGGAAATAGATTCTCTATACATATCCCAAGTGGGTTCACCCTCTTGTAGAGCGAAGAATCTTTTTCTTTTATATTCCCCATGTACAATTATGGGGCTGGGTGGTAGACATGTATCTTCAACTTGTTATCTTGTATGTAGCATCTCCATATATGTCTACATATCTATATCATTACTCTGGTGGTGCAAAACCATGCCCCACAAATGTATATATATTTCGGTATATCATATCTATCTATATATATATATATTTATATTTTGATACATTTCTCCACCCATATCCTAATATACACATATGGACATATATATATATATATATATATCTGTTGGGGGGCTTCTTAAGGGTTGATATGTCTTACACACTATCACCCTTACTGTCTATACTAAATGTTATCTCCAGGAACAAGCAGGAATGAGTCCTCACATATGGGGTACGTCGGAACCGACGGAGCCTGCGCGGGAAAGCTCCCCAGCTTCCCAGAAAGGAAGCTTTTGGGGCCTCCCACAGCGCATGCGCGCTGCCTTCCCGCCTTCCTGACCAACTCTCTTCAGTTCTTCTTTTTCCACGGAGCCAGCAGGTCGTGTTCCTGTCACCGCTGAAGAAATTGTTATTTTAATTTGTTTCTTTGACCGCGTGTCTGCCTTCCCCGATTCCGGACCGGTACCGCCGGTCCTTTTTTCGTTTATTTAAAAAGAAATAATAATATATTACTTTTTCCTACACTTGGTGTATTTTTTCTGTGAGGCCTCTAGGCCTTCTCAGGTCTCCCTCATGGAAAAACCAGCTTCTGGTTTTAAAAAATGCACTAAGTGTACCGGTACTATTTCAATTACAGACACCCATGAGTGGTGTCTTAAATGTTTGGGGCCTGACCATTCCATTCCGGATTGTCCATCCTGCTCTCTGATGTCCAAAAGGGGCTTACAGAACAGAGCAATAAATTTCATATGCTGTTTTTCTACCGATACTCCAGCATCAACATCCTCCAGGTCTTCCTCTCCTGATGGATCTCAGGTAACCAAACATTCTTCGGGCAAGTCCTCAAAAGGCAAATCTCCCTCTAAGCAGCGAGAGGCCCTTGCAATTGACCCTGAGGACCCTGCCCCAGCCAAAAAACCACGGCGGGAAGCTCCGGCTTCCAAAGCGCCTCCTATGGGGTTACAGGTAGACATCGATGGCATGGCCTCGACCGATCTCCTGTTAGACTGCTCTGGGGTACCGGCTAACACCGGTACCGACTTCCAGGCAGTTGTGGCGGCTATGGGTACTATGGTACAATCCATGCAGCAGGCCTTACTGACTTTCATTAATGCTGCACCGCCATCGGTACTGCGACAATCGGTTCCGATTCCGGTACCGCAACCGATACCGGTACCCAGAGCATCTACTTCCAGTAGCATACCGGTTCCGGTCTCCGGTTCCGGAGCTTTCTTCGATACCGCTCCGATACCCGGTACGCCCGATGTCTGTACCGATCGGTACGCGTATCGATCTCTGGAAGCAAATAGACAATACTTTGAATCCTCTGAAGAGTCTGATACCTCAGATGATTCTGTTGACGTCTCTTTCACTCTTCCTGAGGAGCCCACTTCTCCAAAAAGGAGAATGTCTCCTCCAGAGGATTTGTCCTTTCAAGACTTCATTATTGAAGTAGCTAAAGGACTCTCCATATCTGTATCCTCAGAAAAGGAACCTAGAGCAAAGAAATTAGATATTTTAGGATACTCTAAGGTTCCTAAAGAGGCAGCCACCTTACCCATACATGAAATTCTTCAAGAACACATGATGGATTTGTGGGAGGCTCCTCTTACCCTATCTCCACATTCTCGACGTTTGGACACCATGTATCGGGTTCCTCCTTCTCCTGGTTTTCAAAAAACTCAGCTTCCTCACCACTCTATTGTGGTGAAGTCTGCTATGAAAAAGATAGAGAGTACCAAAAGACACTCTTCTACCCCTCCAGGAAGAGAATGTAGGACTCTGGATGCTTTTGGGAGAAAAATCTTCCAAGCTAGCATGCTTATTGCCAGAATCAATTCATACAGCCTTTATATGGGCATGTTTTTTGAAAGAGATTGCATTAAAGATACATCAATTTCTCCCCTTTATCCCAGAGGATAAACAGGAGGAATTCCTTCTTTTGCTAAAGCACACTCAAGATGTTTCCAAGTTCTCCAACAGAGCAGCCTTTGACTCTTTAGAGGGGGCAAGCAGAGCCTCTGGCATAGCCATAGCTGCTCGCAGACTGGCTTGGCTCCAGGCCTCTGATTTGGAACCCTGGGTACAAGAAGGCTTGGGCAATCTGCCCTGTACAGGTGAAAATCTCTTTGGCAAAGAGTGGCAAATCAAAGCCACTCAAATGGATGCAGAGAATGCTGCTTTAGATAGACTTTCTAAGTCTACCTCTACCCCTGCCAAGAAAAAACCTTTTAAGAAAACTTTCTATAAAAAGACCAGATTTTCCACAAATACTGGCCAGCAATCTTCCCAAGTTCGCTTTGCTCCTAAGCGTCAGCAAACTAAGCAGGCCAGAACAAAGGCCACAGGGGCTGCTACAATCCAGCAGTCCCAACCTCCTCAGGGTTTTTGACTTGGTTCTAGAGAACTTACCCTTTCTGGCTCTGCAATAGCCAGAACCTCTCACCATTCCAGGAAGGTTGGCTCATTTTGCTCCCAGATGGGAACAAATCACATCAGAACCGTGGACCCTCTCTATCATCAGAGAGGGCTACAAACTATATTTCTCCAGCCTTCCTCCCCATACCATGGTGAGACAATTCAATTCTCCCCCATCTCTCCTGTACCTGTTGGGACAAGAGGTGACCACTCTTCTCGCCCAAAGGGCAATAGAAGAGGTTCCTCTTCCTCAACAAGGGTCAGGTTTCTACTCCCCCTATTTTCTGATTCCCAAGAAAACAGGGGGATACAGACCCATTCTGGATCTCAGAGAATTGAACAAATTCCTCTACAAAGAGAAATTCAAAATGCTTTCTCTAGGTACTCTCCTTCCATACCTACAGAGTCAGGACTGGCTTTGTTCTCTAGATCTCAAGGATGCGTACACACATATACTCATCCATCCATCCCACAGAAAATTCCTACGGTTCATGTTCCAGGGAAAACATTTCCAATACAGAGTACTCCCCTTCGGTCTAGCCTCTGCTCCAAGGGTATTTACCAAATGCATGGCAATAGTAGCTGCATTTCTACGCACTCTGGGGATCTTTGTCTTCCCGTACCTGGACGACTGGCTCATCCGAGCTCCATCTCAGTCCGAGACTCAGACTTCCCTGGACCACACCAGACGCATACTGCAGTATCTGGGACTTGTCATCAATCTGCCAAAGTCTCAACTCACCCCTACTCAATCCCTAGAGTTCATCGGGGCTTGGCTAGATACTACCACTGCAAGGGCCTATCTTCCTCAGGCCCGTTGCAACTATCTAGTGCACTTGGCCTCTCAAATTCAGTCCAGAAGCCACTTGACTGCCAGAGAGATGCTACAACTGCTAGGTCACATGGCATCCACAGTTCATGTAGTGCCTTATGCTCGCCTACATATGAGAGCAGCTCAATGGACCTTGTCCACACAGTGGACCCAAGCATCAGGAGCTCTCTCAGATCAAATAGCAACCTCAAACGTCTTTTTTGGTCTCTCCAATGGTGGGTATCCACTCAAAATCTGTTGTTGGGGGCCCCCTTCCAACCTGTGTTACCCCAAGCAACTCTCACTACAGATGCCTCCCAAACAGGCTGGGGAGCTCATCTCCAAGACCTCTCCACTCAGGGCCTTTGGTCTCCACAGGAAACCACCCTTCATATCAACCTTTTGGAGCTGCGAGCAATTCTCCTTGCTCTCAAGGTCTTCCATACCCTCCTCATCAACATGACAGTCCTTGTTCATACCGACAATCAAGTAGCCATGTTCTACGTAAACAAACAGGAGGGACTGGCTCTCTGTCCGCTTTTGCAACGAAGCTCTAAAACTCTGGGCCTTCGCCAGAGAGCATGGGATCCATCTCCTGGCAGTGTACCTCCCAGGAATCCAAAACTCTTGGGCAGACAGACTCAGTCGAGTCCTGCTGCCACACGAATGGTCCCTGCACATGGATCAGGTATTCAGAATCTTTCAAGAATGGGGGAACCCGGACATAGACCTCTTTGCAAGTCCGTACAATGCCAAACTTCCCCGGTTCTGTTCCAGGATTCCGTGTCAGGGAGCTCAGGCCAAGGATGCCTTCCTCCTTCATTGGGGTCAGGCCTTCCTATATGCCTTTCCACCCATTCCCTTGATTCCCAAGACTCTATTCAAACTTCAGAGGGATCAAGGATCCATGATCCTCATAGCTCCATGCTGGCCACGCCAAGTGTGGTACCCTCTACTTCTGCATCTCTCCCAGACACCCTCCCTGGATCTGGGAGCGGCTCCAGACCTTCTGTCTCAAGAGGAGGGGACTTTGTGGCACCCAAACCCCAAGTCCCTTCACCTCAGAGCTTGGTTACTGAAGGCCTAGACCTTCAAGACTTGAATCTTTCTCAACAGGTGAAGGATATCCTCCATGCATCAAGGAAACCTTCCACCAGGCGTTCTTATGCTTTTAAATGGAAAAGATTTTCAATTTGGTGTGCTAACAAAGGTCTTAACCCTCTAGCACTACCTTTAACTTCTTTACTTGAATATCTCCTGCATCTTTCCAATGCAGGACTTAAAACCAATTCTGTAAGAGTCCATTTGAGTGCTATTGCAGCATCTCTTCAGCCTATCAATGGACAATCTGTTTCCTCTCATCCTCTTATTGCAAGATTCATGAGAGGTCTAACTTTAACTAAACCTCCCATTCGGCCTCCTCCAGTGGCATGGGACTTAAACGTAGTTTCTTGGTCAGCTTATGAAGCCGCCCTTTGAACCCTTAGCCACTACCTCCTTAAAATTCCTTTCCTGGAAAGTCATTTTCCTTATTGCAATCACTTCTGCTCGCCGCATCAGTGAACTGCAGGCTTTAGTGGCTAATCCACCTTATACAAGGTTCCATCATGATAAGGTAGTCCTTAGGACAAATCCCCACTTTATGCCTAAAGTGGTCTCACCTTTTCATCTTAATCAAGAGGTATATCTACCTGTCTTTTTTCCAGCTCCTCATGCATCTAGTGCAGAGAGGAACCTACATACGTTAGATTGTAAAAGAGCTCTTGCCTTTTACATCCACAGGACACAGCAACATAGAAAGTCTTCTCAACTTTTTGTTGCTTTTGATCCTTCTCATTTAGGACTTCCAGTCTCAAAAAGAACACTGTCCAATTGGATTGCTCAGTGTATTTCTTTTGCTTACCAGAGTAAGAACCTTTCTCTGGAAGGCCATGTCACAGCTCACAATGTGAGAGCCATGGCCACATCTATGGCTCATCTTCATTCTGTATCCATCGATCAGATCTGTCGAGCAGCCACTTGGGCCTCGGTTCATACCTTCACAGCCCATTACTGCTTGGACAAGGACTCCCGCCGGGATGCCTTGTTTGGTCAGGCTGTCCTCAGACACCTGTTCCATTCTTAAACAACTCCTGCCCACCTTCCCTGAGTGGATGCCTGAGATCCATGGGAAGATGAGGAATTCTTGCAGGGGGATCTCCCCGGCATCTTAGCTAGGGAGTCCCCATATGTGAGGACTCATTCCTGCTTGTTCCTGGAGATAGCACAGTTACTTACCTGTAACAGGTGATCTCTGGGAACAGCAGGAATTAGTCCTCACAACCCTCCCACCTCCCCTAGGAGTTGTATCTCTCTTTCCTTTCCTCTCTCTATTGTCTCAGCTTTAAACTAGAACTGAAGAGAGTTGGTCAGGAAGGCGGGAAGGCAGCGCGCATGCGCTGTGGGAGGCCCCAAAAGCTTCCTTTCTGGGAAGCTGGGGAGCTTTCCTGCGCAGGCTCCGTCGTTTCCGACGTACCCAATATGTGAGGACTAATTCCTGTTGTTCCCAGAGATCACCTGTTACAGGTAAGTAACTGTGCTTTACCTTCTAGAGGTTTTAGACAGTCTATCGCCCTACTTCGCATATCATATTACGATGCAGAAACTGTCATGCACCTATAACTACTGTGGTGCTAACATCTTCCATTTTTTCTTTAAGTCCTTGAAGCATCAAGCTTCAATATTTTTCCTACCTCTCGCCAGCTAGGAAAAATAGTGTACATCTTTATCTTTGAGTACACAGCTGTTCTCCTTGGGAATAGGGGTTTTTCCAGTCCCCCTCTTCCCGCCAGGACTGGGCTAGTTCTCCAACTCCGTCAGTCTTCTTCCTTTAGTCCTCAATGTTAATGACTTTATGCCTAAAGGAGTTTTCAGCTTTTTCCCATAAAGCTTCCATTGAAGACCTGACGTCTAATCCTACCCAGTTGACACCTGGATCGTCTGCTACCTCCAGGTCTGGACCTTCATCCTCACTGCTGGGAGGTCACCTTGAAGATTCCGCCACTGCTTATCCAGTAGACTCCATCATGCTCTCTACTTCCTACAATACAGTAGGTAAGCTGCATTTTTTAAGTGTACATTAAAGGTGTTTTAATGCTACTCATCATATATACCAAGGACTCCTGTAGTCTGTAGGGCCCTGTAGTCCTTGGCTATGCTGTTTCTTTCCTCACAGCTCCTTTATTGTCAACTCCTACCCTCCATCCCACTTTGGATGCCGGGGATTCCTGGAGACAAAATGCACCCCTGGTCCAGGCTCCTGAATTTTTATGGGATCTCCCCCTGGCATCTCCAGCTAGGGAGTACCCATATGTGAAGACTCATTCCTGCTTGTTCCTGGAGATAGCACAGTTACTTACCTGTAACAGGTGATCTCTGGGAACAGCAGGAATTAGTCTTCACAACCCTCCCACCTCCCCTAGGAGTTGCATCTCTTATCTTCTTCTTCTTCCTTTCCTCTCCTCGCCTTTGTCTCAGCTTTGAAACTCAACTGAAGAGAGGCTCTGGAGAAGGCGGGAAGTCAGCGCGCAGGCGCGAGGGATGCTGCCAAAAGCTTTCTGATTGGAAGCTGGGCAGCGTTCCCGTGCAGGCTCCGTCGGTACCGACGTACCCATATGTGAAGACTAATTCCTGCTGTTCCCAGAGATCACCTGTTACAGGTAAGTAACGGTGCTTTGCCAGCAAACAGGGCCCAAAGACTGATGGACTTAGCAAATCAGTTTCTCAGCAGGTCAGTGGTCTCCGCCAGACTCTGCCTGCGGCTGCTTGGCCACATGGCTTCGACAGTTCATGTAACCCCCAATGCCAGGCTCCATATGCGGCCTGCACAGTGGTGCCTTCGGAGTCAGTGGTCACAGGCCACAGGCAGCCTCAGAGACAGAATAAGGGTGTCTAGACCATTTCTGGACTCCCTCAGCTGGTGGTTGCACCCACCTAATCTACTAAAAGGGGTGCCCTTTCAAATTCCCGGGACCACAGACGCCTCCCTGCAGGGCTGGGGGGCTCATTTTGTGAACAAGTGCACCCAGGGCCTGTGGTTTCCTTGGGAGGCTGCACAGCAGATCAATCTCCTAGAACTCAGGGCTATTCGATTAGCACGCAAAGCTTTCTCTCCTGCCCTAGCTCATCAATCTGTCCTGGTTCAGACAGACAACCAGGTAGCCATGTTTTATGTGAACAAACAAGGCGGAACTGGGTCCAGACTCCTTTGTCGGGAGGCGCAGGGCCTTTGCTCATTCGCCCTCAAGCACAACATGCTCCTCAAGGCTGTGTACCTTCCCGGCCAGGACAACTACCTGGCCGACAGGTTGAGCAGAATTTTGCAGCCCCACGAGTGGCAGCTGCATCCTTTGCTGGTTCAGAAGATCTTCCTGAAATGGGGTCTTCCTTTGATAGGATCTGTTTGCCAGTCCACTGAACAAGCAACTGCCAAAGTTCTGCTCCAGGCAACCGCATCCTCTGCGGATAGCAGCAGATGCTTTTCTGATTCCCTGGTCACAGGGCCACCTGTATGCATTTCCTCCCACGCCCTTGGTGGCCCGAACTGTTCAAGATTCTTCAGGACAGGGCCTCGGTCCTGCTGGTGGCTCCCAGGTGGCCGAGACAGCCTTGGTTTCCACTTCTGCTTCAGCTGGCGGTGGATCCCCCACTGCCTCTGTGGTTGCAACCCGACCTTCTCTCTCAGGAGCAGGGTTCCCTTCTGCATCCCAAACTCAAAGCTCTCAATTTGATGGCATGGAGGCTGCAAGGGTAGTTTTGGCTCCCTGGGGCCTACCTCAGGAAGTTGAGGAGGTTGTCCTAGCCTCTAGGAAACAGTCCACTAGGAAAACCTATGCTCTCAAGTGGAAAAGGTTTTCTGTGTGGTCTCAGCTACGTACAGAGGATCCTTTCTCCTGTAATGTACCAGTGGTGCTTCAGTACTTACTGCACTTGTCCAATCAGGGACTTAAGTCCAATTCTGTTTGGGTCCACCTCTCAGCTCTAGCAGCTCACCACTCACTGGTGGAAGGACATTCTCTGTCGGTTCACCCCTTGGTGTCCCGCTTTCTCAGGGGCTTGCTTTTGCTCAAGCCTCCAATCCGTCCTCCTGCTCCTGAGTGGGAGTTGAATGTGGTCTTGCAGCAGCTTACTCGCCCACCCTTTGAGCCGATGGCTACTTGCCCTCTACGCTTCCTGTCCTGGAAGACGCTCTTCTTGATAGCCCTTATCTCCAGGAACAAGCAGGAATGAGTCTTCACATATGGGTACGTCGGTACCGACGGAGCCTGCACGAGAATGCTGCCCAGCTTTCAATCAGAAAGCTTTTGGCAGCATCCCTCGCGCCTGCGCAGTGACTTCCCGCCTTCTCCACAGCCTCTCTTCAGTTTTCGTTTTTCCGCGGAGCCGGCAGGACGTTCTCCTGTCACCGCAGAAACTTTTCTTTTTAATTTTTTTAATTTTAATTTTTTTTGTTTTCTTGTGGTCGCGGCTGTTTTTCCCGCTACCACCGGTACACCCGGTGGTTTTTGGGCTAAAATCTGTAAAACCTTTCTTCAGTTTTTTTTGCCTTAACTCTGAGGCCTACCAGGCCTTTTTTCATTATGGAGCCTTCTTTTCCTAAGAAGTGCATCCGGTGTGGAAACACCTGTTTCTTTTTGGACACCAATAGTTGGTGTCGCAACTGTATGGGTCCTGACCCTTTTTCCCCTGACTTGTCAGGAGATAATCTTGTGAGAAAGCCTTCAGTATTAAAATTTCCCTCGATACCGTTTTTTCTTCGGCAGTGAGGGTACCCGGTTTCTCTTCTCCACGGAATCAGGTTACCCAAAAACAGTCTGTTAAGACTAGCCAATGCTTGAGTGGTATGTCCCATGCCCAGCATGGTGACGGCTCCGGCCTTACCCTCAAGAACCCATTGGCATTACCCCTGCGGGAGTCTTCGAGCTCCAAAGCGTTAAAGGGGTTTCAGGATGTTCCTGGGGCTCACCCCTCACAGAACATGCCTGAGCCATGTGCGGAGGTGGTATCCGCTTCGAGCGGTACCGAGCCTCCGGCATCGGCACCGGTGTCGAGTACTCTACTCTTCACCAGGGATCGTCATCGGGCATCCTCGGTACCTTCGGGACCGATCGATACGCACCACATTGACTTCCCTCAATCTCAGCCATGCTTTGGGACGGTACCAGCGTCGATCGGTTCCGATACCCTAGCATCGGCATCGGCATCGATGGGTGCTCATAGGGTATCCTCGGTAACGTCGGTATCGATCGATGTCACCCAGGCTGCCTTCGTGGTATTGGCATCGCCGATCCTACCACCGCCATCAGAACTGTCGAGACATGCATCGCTAGCCTCGCTCTCTTCGATGCCGAGTCTTGAATCGATATCGAGTCTAGAGGACTGTGTACCGACGCGTCCCGGAACCGACTCCTGTCGTTTCCAAATAGGTAGTTCCGAAGATCCTAGCCATAACTCCCTCATGATCTCGGTACCACTACAGCAGTTCCCGATGGCTACTTCACCTGCTAGTCCTTTATCAGTAGCGATGTTGATGCCTGTTCTTGCACCGATGCCTAGTTTGGAACCCATACCTGGCCTTGGTGCAGTACCTTCTCCGTCCTCTGATACTCAGGCTCTTTCTTTGGCCTCACCAAGAATACTTCCCCTAGGAGATCAGTCTTTTCAGGCTTTTCTCCTGGATATGGCAGCCTTTCTTAATATTTCTATCCCTGGTTGTGATCCTACTCATGGCTCACCGGCACAAATGCAAAATATACAGTTTCCTTTACATCCTGCTCTGCAGGATCTCCTTCTCAGGATATGGAAATCACCCTTACGACTTCCTCAAGTTTCTACTGACCTTGAGGTTAGGTACCGAGTGCCACCCTCTCCAGGATTCCAAAAACCTCAACTTTCTCATCGTTCCCTTGTAGTGGAATCAGCACTGAGAAAAGTTAAGAGCAAGAAGAAGCATTCTTCTTTTCCGCCAGGTTGTTCTTCAAGAACACTTGATGCTTTTGGCCGTCAAGCCTTCCAAAACTCTATGCTGGCTTCCAGAGTGCTCTCCTATATTTTTCATATGAGTCTAACGCTCCAGGAAGTCACAGAGCAATTGTCTCTTTTGACCCCTTTTTTACCAGAGCCCAAAGCTGCTGATTATTCCTTGCTCATTAATCACAGTCGGAATATATCCTGGTTCCTGTCTCGTGCTTCTATAGACTCTTTTGAGTCCGTTAGCAGATCCTCTGCTACTGCCATTGCAGCACGTCGCAGAGCCTGGCTTGAGGCTTCAGACTTGAACAAACGGGCACAAACTATACTAGCTCATTCTCCTTGTACAGGGGAAAGTCTTTTCAATAAGGAGGCTTTACGTCAGGTTGCTCAATGCTCCACTGACTCTTTTTCCACTAGAAACCATTCTAAGCCGCCTCCTTCAAAGAGTAGGAAAGGTCCTGCCAAACCTTCTTTCCCTAAGAAAAGAAAGTTTCATTCCTCTCCTGCCCATTATTCGGCTGCACCTGAACAAGAGACGCCTCAACCTAGTCTGCAGTCCTCCAGTTCTGGCCAGTCTCCACATTCCCAGCAACCATAGGGACCGGGAATTGTAACTTACACTTTCCTTCTACATCTTAGAAGTTTTTCAGTGTACTACCCTGTAAAAAAACAAAAACAAAACAAAACTATTTTGTTCAGGGACTACACACTTCTCCTCTTCTTACTCTCTAGAGGAGCAGTTGTGACTATTACCTGATAGTTCTATCCCAACTGAACATTCTTCCTTCAGTTGACTTCCCCATGGGTACGTCACTCTACAACTACTTAAGGACTTCCATTCGGAACTACTTCTCTAACAAGCTCGTTCCCCAGACAAGGATAGATGATATTCCCTCCTTTGTCTTGTCTGTTTTTTTCTTTTTCAACACACGACGGTCTCTTTGCTGTTTCCGTCAGCAGCTCTGCCTGCAGGAGTTACAGTAATTCTCTTGCTGAAACTTTATCCAAGTTCCAGTCCCTTGTTCAAATCTTTGTCTACCCTCAGTAGTGATTCCAAGCTGCCTTGGATCCTCCTACTTGTTTAGACTTTCTCACATTATTCTACCCATCTCCTTTCCTAGGATATGGCAACATACCTGACTTTGTCAGTTTGTCTCATAGCTCTCCTGCACAATGCTCTCTGCAATCTTCAGAGAAGCTTTCTACTATGGGGGCCTTGCTGCAGAGCATTGGTCTTGTTTCTGAAGTTCCTCTTTTACTAAAGAAGAACTTATAACCCTTCCTATACCTGAGAGGGTTCTCCGCCCCCCCCCCCCCTTTTAAAATTGCGGTGTTAACACATAATCTCAGTTCTTCTACGAGAAGATCCAAGACATCCACCATGTCAGTGTTCTGTGGAAATCCCGTATTGTTCCTTACAGATTCCTATCTTCATCTGTTTGCACGCGAACATCACGGATAACTAGTTGGATTGCCTTCCGGCATCCCTCAATCCATGAAAATAGATTCTCTATACATATCCTAAGTGGGATCACCCTCTTGTAGGATGCAGAATCTTTTTCTCTTCTATTCCCCATGTACAATCATGGGGCTGCATGGTAGACATGTATCTCAATCTGTTGTCTTGTAGCATCTCCTTATATGTCTACATACTTATATCATTACTCTGGTGGTGCTAAACCATGCCCCAGAAATTTCCATATGTATATTTATATATTATGTATATATATATATTAATATCTATATATCTATTCAAGCCACATATATCTCCCCATATATATGTGTTACATGGGGGGCTTTTCAAGGGTTGGTTAATCGTCTTCACTATCACCCTTACTGTCTATACTACATGTTTTACCTCTTAGAGGTTTTAGACAGTCTATTGCCCTACGTCCCATGCCAAATTATGTTACAGGACGTGTTAAGCCCCAACAACCACTTGGTGCTAACATTTCCCATTTTTTCTTTGTCCTTCAAGCATCCAGCTTCAATATTTTTTCTTATCTCTCGCCAGCTAGGAAAAACAGTGTACATCTTTATCTTTGAGTACACAGCTGTTTTACTTAGGAATAGGGGTTTTTCCAGTTCCCCTCTTCCTGCCAGGACTGGACTAGTTCTCCAACTCCGTCAGTCTTCTTCCTTTAGTCCTCAATGTTAATAACTTTATGCCTAAAGGAGTTTTCAGCTTTTTTCCATAAAGCTTTCCATGGAAGACCTGATGTCTAATCCTACCCAGTTAACACCTGGATCGTCTACTACCTCAAGGTCTGGACCTTCATCCTCACTACTGGGAGGTCACCTTGAAGATTCAGCCACTGCTTCTCTAGTAGACTCCATCCTGCTTCCTACTTCCTACACTACAGTAGGTAAGCTGCCTATTTTAAGTGTACATTAAATGTGTTTAATGCTACTCATCATATATACCAAGGACTCCTGTACTCTGTACGACCCTCTAGTCCATGGCTATGCTGTTTCTTTCCTCACAGCTCCTTTATTGTCAACTCCTACCCTCCATCCCACATTGGATGCCGGGGATTCCTGGACACAAAGTGCACCCCTGATCCAGGCACTTGCATTTTTATGGGATCTCCCCCTGGCATCTCCAGCTAGGGAGTCCCCATATGTGAAGACTCATTCCTGCTTGTTCCTGGAGATAGCACAGTTACTTACCTGTAACAGGTGATCTCTGGGAACAGCAGGAATTAGTCTTCACAACCCTCCCACCTCCCCTAGGAGTTGCATTCTCTTAATTTCTATCCTTTTCTCTCCTCGCCTTTGTCTCAGCTCTGAAACTCAACTGAAGAGAGGCTGTGGAGAAGGCGGGAAGTCACTGCGCAGGCGCGAGGGATGCTGCCAAAAGCTTTCTGATTGAAAGCTGAGCAGCATTCCCGTGCAGGCTCCGTCGGTACCGACGTACCCATATGTGAAGACTAATTCCTGCTGTTCCCAGAGATCACCTGTTACAGGTAAGTAACTGTGCTATCTCGGCTAGGCGAGTGAGTGAGCTTCAGGGCCCTGGTCTGTGATAGGCCTTACACTCGCTTCTATGGGAATAGGGTAGTCCTTAGGACTCATCCAACGTTCCTCCCAAAGGTTGTCTCCTCCTTCCACCTTAAGCAAGAGGTGGTTCTTCCAACATTCTTCCCTAGGCCTCATGCAAGCCAGGCTGAAGCAGTTCTCTCATACCCTGGACTGTAGGAGGGCCTTATCCTTCTACCTTGACAGTACGCAAGAACATAGAAGGGCTACTCAGCTCTTCGTTTCCTTTGACCCTAATAAGTTGGGGTTGGCTGTGTCCAAGCGTACCTTGTCCATCTGGGTGGCTGACTGTATCACCTGGGCTTACAAGGCGTCTGACCTTCCTTTGCAGGGTAGGGTCACGGCCCACCGTGTCAGGGCAATGGCGGCCTCAGTGGCTCATCTCCGCTCTGTACTCTTGGTAGACATCTGCAAGGCTGCAACTTGGTCTTCAAGCCATACTTTTGCAGCTCATTACTGCCTGTAGAGGGAGTCCTGTAGGGACAGTGCTTTGGCCAAGCAGTACTCCGGAATCTCTTTGAGGTTTAGGCAACTCCTGCCCTCTGTTGGGCTACCGGTGGAGGGTGTGTCAGTGAAAAGCCTTTCTTTGCTGCTGGGACTAGAGGGAGTTCTCTTGTTCAGCATGGGTTCCTCGGTAGCCCAGAGCTAGGGAGTCACCCATATGTGAGGACTGACTTCCTGCTTGGTCCTGGAGAAAGAGTAGTTACTCACCTGTAACAGGTGTTCTCCAGGAGCAGCAGGAATCAGTCCTCACAACCCTCCCTCCTCCCCTGGGAGTTGCAGTTGTACATAGTTTATTCTTACATTTTTTGTGTGCTGTTCTTAGCTATGTCATTTGACTGAGGTAAGATGGCACCTTTAGGCGGGAAGGGAACCGCGCATGCGTGCCTGCATTCCCAAAGGCTTTCATAGAAAGCTGGGGAAATGCTCCGCTGGGGCTTCATCGGCATCAATGACACCCATATGTGAGGATTGATTCCTGCTGCTCCTGGAGAACACCTGTTACAGGTGAGTAACTACTCTTTACCTGAAGTGGGTGGAGTTTTGTTCAGGAGTTAGTCCCCGTGGGTCATGATTTGTTGCACCCACCTAGGTTGGAGTGGAGAGAGGGATTGGAATTATTTTTAATAGTGAGTTAAAATTGCAGAAAGTAGATATCTATTCTTTGGAGGGGGTTGAGGTTTTGCTCGTAGACTCTGCTGTTGACAAGAATCTAGTATTTTTTTAATTGTATTTCCCACCAGAGAGAACTCATACTGTTCAAGAAAGGATTTTAGAATGGCTAATTTATCAATGAAATATAAGAGTATTTTCTTCGTTGGAGATCTGAATTATATGGATCAGGCTGATGAACCCCTTGCGCAGGAGTTTACTACTTTTCTTAGTTCTTTAGACTGGAAACTTCTAATAGATTTTCCAGAACATATGAGGGGGATGACATACTTTAGACCTTGTTATGGTTTCTAATCTGTTTAGACAATTTTTTAGGGTCAAGAATATTTTAGCTTCAACAATTTCTTGGTCAAATCATTCTGTTTTAAAATAAAGGGGATTAATATTTGCAGGAACAGGACATAGTATTTGTAACACCTTTTGGGGAGGTAAGTGTGGAAAACTTTCAGTGTCATTTGGAGCAATGTATGATTTTACAAACAAATAGTTGAGAGCAGAAGTTAAATAATTGGAATGGGGTGTTAGCTAATGCTTTGGAAGCAGTCTCTCCTAAGACTAGGAAGATGAGGAAAGGCAGGAAATGGTCTTTTCCTTTCTCTGAGGAAGCTAAACATTTACAATTGGAGGTTCGGATGTTAGAAAGGAAATGGCAAAAGCAGCAAAGGGATGATGTAAAGCAGTTATGGAAAGATAAGTTTAAGACCTATAGGCAATTGTTGCGGAAGCTAAAGAGATTACAAATTGGATTTTGGATTTGAAAGATGCAAATTGAGAATTGTCCTCAATTGTCAGAACTATCAAGGAGAGAGTACACATAATAAAATAAAATCAAAATTAAATAGTGAAGATTTAGCCCAATTTTTTGGGATAAAATTGAGACCTTTTTAAAAATTTTTCCTGAAAATACAAGTTTTAGAAGAAGAGAATGAGACTGTTGTAAAGGAGATGAACTTAATGCATTTTTTCCCATTTAATGATCATTTGAAGAAGTTAACTGGTCATTTTATGGTGGGATATAGTCCCATTGACACCTGTCCAGCACAGCTTTTGCAAACCTTATCGGAGAACTGTTTCTTATGTCCAATCAGTGGTAGCTCAGTCTTTCCAGGATGGTGTCTTTCCATCAATATTGAAACCGGCCTTAATTTGGCTGGTCTTTAAAAAAAAAAAAAACAACAAAAAAAACCCCTTTGGCAGTAGATGATATAAATAGTTATAGGCCAGTGTCTAATTTGCCTTGTATTGCTAAGATTTTGGAATCTATTGTAAGTAACCTCCCAATTACAGACGTATATCAAAGAGATTGGAGGGTTCGAATACTATTGTATCTGGATTTAGGGACACTTTTTTAATACTGTAACAGTAGTAGTGGCTTTAGTGGATGAGTTGTAGAGATGGAGGGATTCTGGAGGTTGTAGTTTTTTTAGCCTCTTAGCACGGTATATTTGAAAATTGGGTTTTCAAGATTTGTTGGAACAGGTGGGATTTGGTTTGTGTTTTCAGGGATTGATTACAGGAATTTAGGGAAAACTCAAGCTTTATGAGTGGGGAAGGCATTCCAGATGATACTAGATTTGTTCATTTGGTGGAAAAAAGTTGATATATCTTCTGAGGTGTGTACCTTGGGCACTTAACAATACATTGAAGTTGGTGAGGCAGTTGAGATCAGTGTTAAGACCACAGGACTTCCGGACGGTGGTTCAGTCAATAGTCCTAAGCCATCTGGACTATTTGTAACTCTGTATTCTTTGGAATACCTAAACAGTTATTACATAAAATGCAACGGATCCAAAATATTTCTGCTAAGTTCATCACATATAGTAGTTATAAGGAGAGAGTTGCCCCTTTATTGTTAAACCTTCATTGGTTACCAATAGAAGCATGAGTTTTGTTTAAGGTTTTGTGTCTGACTTTTAAAGCTATTCATAAAACAGACCCGACTTATTTATCAAATAGGTTGATGCTCTGTTCTTCGGCAAGATCTTTACGTTGCACAACTCACTCTGCTTCCTCTTTCTGGCAAGAGAGACTGAGATATGTTTTTCTGGTACAATACAAAAATTGTGGAATGATTTACTTTCTGAGACTAGGTATCTTGTGGACTGTGTCCAATTTCATAAAGCTCTAAAGATGTGTTTATGGAGGAAATTTAATTGTACTTGATTTGAATTGTGTCTATTACTTTTGCGCTCCATTTTGAATATCTGTGGATAGTAAAAGTGTAATAATTTATTAAAGAGGACCCAGTAAATCCACTGCTTACCCCCGGGACTTTGATCGAAGGATAAGGTGGTATACAAAACTGTCTAAATAAAATAAACAAGCATTGTGGTACTTGTGAACTGGATGGCCCATTGTTGGAACAGGATACTGAGCTTGATGGACCTTTGGTCTTGACCCAGTATGGCATTTATGTTCTAATGTGTCTTGCATACTTGGTTAGAAATAGTCGTCTACTTGGAATGGGCTAAAGCCCTAAAAGTCCGCTCAGCTTTTTGTTTGTTTTTGAGCCCAATAATCCTGAGACAGCTGTTGCCAAAAGTATGCTAGCTAGCTGGCTGGCAGACTGCATCTCCTTTGCTTATGCCTGAGCAGGCCTAACCATTTAGGGGGTCATATCAAGTCTCTGGAGGAGATTTGCAGGGCTGCAGCATTAACCTCCATTCATACATTCGCATCTCACTGCTTGGAAAAGGATTCCTGGCGTGGCAGTACATTTGGCCAGTTGTTTCTCTACAGTCTCTTTAGAGATTAGACTGCACCTCTAGTCCCACTGCCCATTTTTCTTCATTTCAAAGCTGCTTTCGTGGGAGGGGGGCAATAAATTTGAAAAGACTTGTTGCCATCAAAAACAATTGTCTGCCTGCTGTAGCACTTTTCAATTTGTGTTCCCATTTTTGTTCGGGCCAGCCTGTAACAAGAAAGTCACATCTGTGAGGATTTGTTATCCTGCTTATCCTCTGAGAACACCCATTTTTTTTGCTTGTAGCAGCAGTTCTCTATGGACAGCAGGATACAAGTCCTTGCTACCCAGCCACTTATATTGGGAGTTGTCTTCTGTTTAAGCTTTGGTAAAGACTAAAGGAGGTCCTTGGTGGTAATGACAAGTGGGGAAAGGTTCTAGAAATTCTAAGCTGAAGGCGCTTCTCTGCATGGGCTCCATCAGATGATATCACCCATCACTTATATCCTGCTGCCATAGGCAACGCAGCTACATGTAAGTAAGTTGGTTTTAATGTTCCTGATAATCAGTCACTAAAAGAATCATTCTGAAATCCTGGACGATTCACAGGCTGGGTGTCTGCTGCTCAGGTCAGCTGGGGCAGGGGATGCTGCAGAAATAGCATTCACATTTTCCTGGGGGAGAGGGACTCTTGGCCAGTGTACAATAGTGACACCTACTGGCCAGAACCTCGCATGTACTGAATTTTGTGAGGGACCAATGTTTGTTTCACCCCTGACCATAAGAAAGTCTGGGCTAGTTTGGGGGTTGAAGAGCAGAGGGTGGCCAAAAGGAGAAACAACTTTGGGGATTTGTAAGTGAGAGCATATGGTAGCACAATAAAAGCTGGCTCTAATTAAAGGAGGAGGGAACTGCTGGGCCAAAAAAAAAAAAGTTGCATTATGCTACAAGGTAAGATGTCAAAACATTTTTCATTTAGATCTTATATTTAACCTGATGTATTTCTTTTTAATTGCAGCTGCCTCCAGCCCTTTACATATGCTAGCTACCCATGCGTCAGCATCTGCATCCCTTCCGACAAAGCGTCAAAATGGAGACCAACTAGAACAACCTGAACTGAAACGAATTAAAACAGAGGAACGGGAAAGCATAGTCCTAGCAGTTAGCGCAGACTCGTCATCTGTGGCAAGGAGTGAGCCAAATAACCAGAAGTAAAAACTTTACACAAGTTTGATTTGTTTTTTTTGTTCTGTGTTTTTAATTTTTTTAAAAATAAAACACAAAACAGATATTAACTTTAAGGTGCCAAAAAGGAGACCCTTAATGTACTACCCAGAATGCTGGGAAACAACACCCAGGTGGGTAAATAGGCCCTGTGAAAAAAAATATTAAAATGAAAAAAAATATATATATAAAAATAAAAATGAAAAAAGAACAAAATAAAAAAACTCAATGAACTCTCAGCACTGAAATACAAACTGAAACACAGGTGGCCTTAACGCTGGCAAGCAAACAAATCTAGAGAAGTCCGACGGAAAAGACATTTCTTATTCCAGAGGCTGTACCTCCTACTGAACTACCTCAGTGTACACTGGGACACGGAGGGGCTGGCACGGACACGTCTTTTAAAAGAAATCTCCACGCGGTTATTTTAAGGACAGAGTACATCAGTGTAAAATGAAAGCATGATAAAGCGCTTAGTGTGTGACCTGGTTAAAAAAAATTAAAAAAACAAACAAAAAAAAACATGATTGTATATTCCTCAAAGGGAACAAAGGCAAGGAGCCAGTTGGTCCATCATGGCAGCCAGCTTTTCATAGATGAACTACCTAACCCAGATGCTGGTAGATATACAGTATTTTGTTGTTCACATGTGGATGTAGACATTCTTTGGGTTTTCCTCTGCTCATCTCTGCAGAACAAGCCAGGAGGGAGGGAAGGGGAAAAAAGGTCTCTAACATTTCAAATCACTGCATAGCTGTGCTGGAAAACCCTGGTCTCCCATCAGTCTTTGATTTTATATTTTGATAAAATTGAATGTAGGGTGGTGTGTTGGTTTTATTTTTTTTTTTTTAACTTTTTTCTTTTTTTTTTAGCCAATGGTGTGTTTCTTTGTCTATCCAGTTTCAAGTCTGATAAAGCTTCTTTATTATACAGCAAGCAAGTTTCTCCCCCTCGCCCCAACCCCCGGTAAATCATTGCTACTTTCCATGCACAGAGCTGATCAGTTTTCTTTTTGAGCTTGCATGTAAAGGAGACCTTAACTGACATACAGAGTGAGGACTGCTAGAGATTCCAGTGAAGCAGCACTTACCTGCTTTTCTCTTGCTACCTTTTACCATGTTTGTTTCTTTGTGTTGAATTTGATTGTCCCTGGCTAATATCATGAATGTTTAAAAATGGAACCATTCTGTGCCATGGAGGGAGGATGACATCCTGGTCACCAGGGCATAGGGGAAGGAGGGAAGTTAAGGAAAATTTTACTGTCAGAGGTATAATTGGAATTTTTAGATGTAAACACCTAAATGTAGAATCTAATTTGCCCAGTTTTCCAGTATTTATTCTAAGATATTTGTGGCCACAGATCTTCTGTGGTGTTCATGGACAGTAGCTGTTGTTTTCTAGCAGTGGCTACTGCACTTAATAAAAAAAGTTTTAAATTAATGTTCTACAGTTGCCAGCTCAAAATATGCTATAATGGTGGTTTTCTCTGTGAGGAGAGTGGAAACTGATCAAGACTGATGACTTTATTTTCCTCTCTTCATAGTTTAAAGTTAAAATGTTCCTATTTAGAGTGTGTGGAAGGGATTCTAAACAGCTGAATGCAAATTAGTTGATATACTCCATAAGATCTGATTAGTACTTGAGATGGTTTGCCTGGATCATAGTCTGACTGTATATGTCAGTATTCCCAGCCTACCTGCAGCTAAGAGCCAAAGGCCCCATCTTATCTGCCTTCACCTCAGTTTGCCTGTCTGTAATTTGGGATGATGGGCTAGCATTTTGTTCCCATCCACTCCGTTTTTTCATCACCTGTATCTTTAGGCTTCCAATGTGAATGGATCAGAGGCTGGGAGCTGACACTATGATCCTTCACAACTCCCTAGGATTTGTTTCTCTTTTTACAACCTCTCTCTACTTATTTTATTTCCGTCGTTGCAGTGGTAGCCCTTGCTTTGGTTGTGCACTGTACCAAGACTGCATCTGTTGCAGGTCCTAAATGTGGCCACTGCTTAACTCCTTACCAAGGGCTGTGAATCCTGTGTCCCGTGGCATTCCCAACTCAGGGGGCTGGTACTTGAATCCTGGCTCCCATAGCACTGCACCTGAACCACCAGGCCCACCATCATGCATATGATTCTGAAGTACACTCTCACTTTTCCAAGAATACAGATTCCCCTCAGCAGATGTCTCCATAATCATGACTGGTGCTGCTGTACTTTACTTTTGCTGTCCTAAGACTGAATGGGTTATATATAGTCCTTTGCAAGAGTAAGTGGGCAGGGCTATGCTGGGCATGGCTCCAGATTTTTGACAGCTAAAAATAACCAGCTAATTAAAGTGATAGACATATATAGCCCCACTAATTGGAAAGTTCAGTGTATACGGAGTGGAGAGTAGCCTAGTGGTTAGAGCACTGGCTTGGTAACCAAGAGATAGGGTTAGATTCCCACTAGCATTCTTTGTGGCCTTGGGCAAGTCCCTTAACTCTCCATTGCTTTGTAAGAAAGGCCTGGCAGTCTACTTCCAGTCACACTGCCAAGAAAACCCAAGAGCTGTTAAGTCATTAGGAGTCAGCATTGAATCAAAGGCACGCATTACAATGCAAAAAGGTATACAGAAGGCAAATACTAAAAACACTTCTGCCCATTTTAATAAGTTGCTTGTAGGTAAGGCTTCTCTTAATCAGTTTTACTGTTCTTTCCAGAGTGTATTCCCAATAGCAACTTACAGTGTGTTAAAATAACATTTCATTTTTGTATTTGTTTCCTTGGATACTATGTTTTCTCGAGGAACAAGCAGGAAGTCAGCCTTTGGGACATGCTACCATGCATGCATGCATGGTCCCCTTTCTGCCAAAGGGGGTGCCATCATGCTCAGTCTACTTTTCTCTACGGAGGCCAAGGGACGCATGTCCTGTTTCCCCGTAAAAAAAAATCCTTGTTATTCTCCAGGACCAAGCAGGAAGTCAGTCCTCACTTATGGGTGACGTCGGCGCCGACGGAGCCCTCGCGGAGCAATTTTCCCCAGCTTTCAAAGAAAGCCTTTGGGAATTGCAGCGCGCATGCGCGGTCCCCTTCCCGCCCAAGGGTGCCATCTTAGCCAGTCTTCTTTTTTCCGCGGAGCCCTACAGACGTACCCGTCGTGTCCCCGCGAAAAAGTTGATTTTCCTTCATAATTATTCTTTTTTCTTTCGGTTCGACGCCAGTCTTTTTCCCGCCCGGACTCGCGACGCCGGTCACGAGTCCTCTCCTTCTTTTTCGGTTTTTCTGACTTGGTCAGTTTTCGTTTCGGTTTTTCCCTGGCAGCCCGGTCCTTTGACCTCGCCGGCGCCCTTTTTCCCCCGATGGCTGCCAGTGGTTTCAAGCGGTGTGGTCAGTGTGACCGAAATATGTCACTAACTGACACACACGACAATTGCCTCCGCTGCCTGGGCCCGGATCATGAAGAAATGATCTGTGGGCCTTGTGGCAAACTTTCCTCCAAAGCGTTGAGAAGTCGGCGGCATCAGCGGGATAGAATCTTCGCTGACCCCAGCCGTACCCGGACCTCGTCGGAGGCCTCCGCGTCCAGGGGGTCCAGCTCGGACCGTCGCCGGAGTTCCTCCGACAGGGGTTCTCCCTCCGGGGACCATCGACGGAAGGTGAAACCCGCGAGGGCGGCGTCGGTGGACGCTCCTGGCTCCGCGAGGGCCAGGTCGCATAGCCCCGATAGCCGCCCCGGGTCCTTGGAGAAGGAGCACCTCACAAAGCGACCTCGCCTGGAGTCGGAGCTGCCTGCTCGGGTAAGTCCTGTGGTCCTTCTGGACTCGCCTCCGCGACAGCCGACGTCGGGCCCGACGCCGTCGGGGCCCGAGTCGGGGGCTGCTGGGTCACCTGAGCTCGGACTCAGGTTGACGGCCTTGGAGAGCAGACTGTCTGCCTTCATGGACCAGCAGCGGGCACTGCTCGCTGGCTTCGCTGGCGCCGCTGCCCCGACCGCCGGGACGTCGACGTCCAAGTCGACCCCGGAGACCGAGCCGATCCTCGAGTCGATGCGAACTCGAGTCGATCCTCGGTCGAGGTCACCCTCGGCCTCCCGTTCGGGACCGAGGTCGCCGACGCCGACTCCCTCGGCGTCGGGGCGGCAGGCGCCGCGCCCTGCCCGGGCCGACCCCACCGAGTCCTCGTCGGAGTCGGTCTGGGAGTCTGAAGAGGATGAGTCGCCTGATTCTTTTCGGACTCGGTGTGTCCCCTCGGACTCACCTGAGTCCGAACCTCGGAAACAGTCCCCCCCCGGAGGATGCCCGGTTCTCGGACTTCGTCAGGGATATGGCCAAGGCTTTGGCCTTCCCTGCGGACCCCGAGGAGGAGCCTCGAGCCGAAGAGCTCGACGCCCTCCAGTATGACTCTCCCGCCAGGGAACACTTTACTGTACCGGTTCCTCCCATGCTGGAACGACTACTCTTCCGCATGTGGGAGAGTCCGGCCACCTCGCCGGTCCTGAGCAAGCGGGTCGAGTCTATCTATCGAGTCCGCAAGAGCCCTGGCTTCCAAAAAGCACAGCTACCACACCATTCCATGGTAGTGGAATCGGCCATGCATCGTCTTAAGAGCCAGAAGATGCACTCCTCGGTGCCTCCTGGCAGGGAGGCCCGTAACCTGGATGGCCTTGGTAAGAAGTGTTTCCAGGGCTCTATGCTCGCATGTCTGTCCAGACCTACCAGCTATACATGGGCATGTATCTCCGAGACCTGGCTAAAGAGCTAGCCGGCTTCTCCGCTGGTTTGTCCGAGGAACCCTTGCGGAGGTTCCTGGCCTTGTCCACTGGCATTCGGGAATGCTCAAAATTCATGTCCCGAGCAGCCTATGATGGCTTTGAAGCATCGGCTCGAGTGGCCGCAGCCGGCATCGGTGCCCGCCGACAGGCTTGGCTTCAGTCGTCTGACCTTGAGCCCTGGGTGCAGGACAAGTTGGTCGATGTCCCCTGCCGAGGCGAAAACCTCTTTGGCAAGCCCATGGCTGATAAGGCTGCACAAATTGAGACGGAGACTCTCACCAGGACTAGGCTTTCTAGGAAGACCTCCGCCCCTTCCCAGAAAAAGAAGGGCTCGAGAAAGAAGTCCTTTTACCCGAGGAAGGCGGCTGCCTACAAACAGTACCCCCACTATCAGGCCCCTCCAGCTCCCCAACAGGGCCAGCAGGCCAAGGGACGGGGTAACGGGTCCTGTAGGCAGCAAGCCCCCAAGCCTGCACCACCAGCCCCTGCTCCGCAGGGTGGGGGTTTTTGACTCCTTAAGCATAGCCTCTCCCCCCCCCGCTGGTTCCTCCCAGCACCGGAGGCCGGCTGGTTCACTTCGCCCACAGGTGGTCCAGCATCACCTCAGATGCCTGGGTGCTTCAAGTCGTGCGAGAAGGCTATCTTCTCCACTTCCACCAGGTCCCTCCCTCCTATTTTCCGGGAGAACCTCCACGACCCCCTCTGCACAGGGAACTACTCCTTCAGGAGTTAGCAGGTCTTCTACAGGAACAGGCGGTGGAACCGGTGCCCCACCACCTGAAAGGTCAAGGCTTTTATTCCCGGTATTTTCTAATACCAAAAAGAACAGGAGGCCTCAGACCCATCCTGGACTTGCGCAACCTCAAGTTCCTCGTGCGGGAGAAGTTCAAGATGCTTACCCTTGGAATCCTTCTGCCCTACCTCCAGCAGGGAGATTGGCTATGCTCCTTGGATCTAAAGGATGCCTACACGCACATCCTCATCCACCCAAGCCACCGCCAATACCTACGGTTTGTGGTGGCAGGAAATCATTACCAGTACAGAGTACTGCCCTTTGGCCTGTCCTCCGCACCGCGAGTCTTCACAAAATGTCTCGCGGTGGTGGCGGCCCATCTCAGGCTTCACGGCCTCTGTCTTTCCGTACCTCGACGACTGGCTCATCAGAGCAGCGTCCGCTCTGGAGGTCACCGACGCCATGCGCCGCACGGTGACTCTTCTGCAGTACTTGGGCTTTGTTATAAACTTCGCAAAGTCCACTTTGCTCCCCTCACAGGATCTCGAGTTCATCGGCGCAAGGCTGCACACTCCTCAGGCACGAGCGTACCTACCGCTCGAGAGGGCTCAACGGCTCATGGACCTAGCCGACCGTTTTCGCAGCCAGCCCCTGGTCTCCGCCAGGCGCTTCCTGAGACTACTCGGCCATATGGCTTCCACCGTCCATGTGACCCCCAATGCCCGCCTGAACATGTGGCCTGCTCAATGGTGTCTCCGCCGGCAGTGGCGACAAGCCACAGGCGGCCTAGCAGACCTAGTGCGCGTCTCCGAGCCGCTGATCTCGTCTCTCCGGTGGTGGCTTCAGCGGCCGAACCTGATATTCGGCATGCCTTTCCAGTCACCTCAGCCGACCCGGGTGCTGACTACAGATGCATCCCTCCTGGGCTGGGGAGCGCATTGCCAAGGGGCTCGTACTCAGGGCCTCTGGACCACGGGGGATTCTGCTCAGCAGATCAACTTCCTGCAGCTCAGGGCGATCCGCCTGGCTCTCAAGGCCTTCTCCCACCTGACTTCTCACCAGTCCGTCCTTGTCCAGACGGACAATCAAGTTGCCATGTTCTACGTGAACAAGCAGGGGGGCACGGGCTCCTTCCTCCTCTGCCGGGAGGCACAGAAGCTCTGCTCTTGGGCCGTCAGTCACGGCGTTCTCCTCAAGGCATTTTATCTCCCAGGCCAAGAGAATTGCCTGGCGGACAAACTCAGCAGGATCCTTCAGCCGCACGAGTGGCGTCTGGATCCCTTGATAGTTCAGAAGCTCTTTCTAAAGTGGGGCCTCCCCACGGTGGATCTCTTTGCCAGTCCTCACAACCGGCAACTTCCTCGCTTCTGCTCTCGTCAGCCACACCCCCTTCGGGTTGCAGCGGACGCATTTCTACTCTCATGGTTGGGGAGCCTTCTGTACGCTTTCCCTCCCATCCCGCTCGTCTCTCGGACTCTTTTCAAGGTTCTCCGAGACAAAGCCTTCATGATCCTGGTGGCCCCTCGCTGGCCCAGACAGCCATGGTTTCCGCTCCTGCTGCAATTAGCGGTGGAGGATCCACTCCCCCTGGGGTTTCAACCGGATCTCCTCACTCAGGATCAGGGGTCTCTGCTACACCCCAACCTCAGGTCTCTCAACCTAATGGCCTGGCTGCTTGCTCCCCTTCTCCTGCCGGCAGAGGTGGAGGAGGTCGTCCTAGCTTCGCGACGCCCTTCTACCCGAAAATGCTACGCCCTTAAATGGCGTCGTTTTTCCGTTTGGTGTACCCGACAGTCTCAGGATCCCTTCTCCTGCCCGGTGTCGGTGGTCTTGCAGTACTTGCTTTACCTCTCTAATCTGGGTCTTAAGTCCAACTCCGTCAAAGTTCACCTCAGTGCTCTTTCAGCACATCATGTGCCGGTGGACGGCAGACCTCTCTCCAACGACCCTCTCGTAGCGAGGTTTCTCCGAGGTCTCCTTCTACTTAAACCACCTCTGCGCCCGCCAGCGCCTGACTGGGACCTGAATGTGGTTTTACAGCGGATCACCTATCCGCCTTTTGAACCTATGGCTACCTGTTTCTCTCCGTTTTCTTTCTTGGAAAACACTGTTCTTGATAGCCCTCACTTCCGCTAGACGCGTAAGTGAATTGCAGGCCCTCGTGTCTGATCCCCCTTACACTCGGTTCTACAAAAATAGGGTAGTCCTACGGACTCACCCAAAATTTCTTCCAAAAGTGGTCTCCCCCTTTCACATCAATCAGGAGGTGGTACTTCCAACCTTCTTTCCCAGACCACACTCCAGCCGAGCTGAAACGGTCCTCCATACCCTGGACTGTAGAAGGGCTTTGAACTTCTACCTTGACCGTACGCGGGAGCACCGTAAGGCTTCTCAGCTTTTTGTGTCTTTTGACCCCAATAAATTGGGGCTCCCGGTCTCCAAGCGTACTCTGTCCATCTGGGTTGCGGACTGTATCTCTTGGGCTTATGGAGCAGCCGGACTCTCCTTGGAAGGTCGAGTCACGGCTCATTGCGTTCGGGCAAAGGCTACGTCAGTGGCTTACCTCCGCTCTGTTCCGCTGGCAGACATCTGCCGGGCCGCTACTTGGTCTTCGAGCCAGACTTTTGCGGTCCATTACTGTCTCGAGAGGGAGTCCCGCAGGGACAGCGCTTTCGGACAGGCAGTCCTCCGTAATCTCTTTGAGGTCTGAGCAACTCCTACCCTCCATCCCGGATGTGGGCTACCGGTGGGTAATAATTCAGCGAAGATTCTTTCCTTCTGTGCTGCTGAGCTAGAGGGAGCTCATTTTTGTGCTTAGGGTCTCCGGTAGCCTTGAGCTTGGGAGTCCCATAAGTGAGGACTGACTTCCTGCTTGGTCCTGGAGAAAGCATAGTTACTCACCTGTAACAGGTGTTCTCCAGGAGCAGCAGGAATCAGTCCTCACAACCCTCCCTCCTCCCCGTGGAGTTGCAATCATCTGCTTTAGTTTTTTGCAAATTTTTATGCTGTCTTTTTTAGCTATGTCATCTGACTGGCTAAGATGGCACCCTTGGGCGGGAAGGGGACCGCGCATGCGCGCTGCAATTCCCAAAGGCTTTCTTTGAAAGCTGGGGAAAATTGCTCCGCGAGGGCTCCGTCGGCGCCGACGTCACCCATAAGTGAGGACTGATTCCTGCTGCTCCTGGAGAACACCTGTTACAGGTGAGTAACTACGCTATATCCTTAAGCTAGCTTTTCCTGGTTGGTATGCCAGTTCCTCTTCCCACCTCTAGCCGGCGCCAGACCAATAAGAACATAAGATATGCCATACTGGGTCTGTCCAAGGTCTATCAAGCCCAGTATCCTATTTCCAACAGTAGCCAATCTAGGTCACAAGTACCTAGCAGTTTCCCCAAAAGAGACAGCTTCCACAATGCTTGTATTGGGTCAAGCAGTGATAGAGTAGTTACTCACCTGTAACAGGTGTTCTCCAGGAGCAGCAGGAATCAGTCCTCACATATGGGTGTCATCGACGCCGATGAAGCCCTAGTGGAGCATTTCCCAAGCTTTCCATGAAAGCCTTTGGGAATGCAGGCACGCATGCGCGGTTCCCTTCCCGCCTAAAGGTGCCATCTTACCTCAGTCAAATGACATAGCTAAGAACAGCACACAAAAAGTAAAAATAAACTATGTACAACTGCAACTCCCAGGGGAGGAGGGAGGGTTGTGAGGACTGATTCCTGCTGCTCCTGGAGAACACCTGTTACAGGTGAGTAACTACTCTTTCTCCAGGACCAAGCAGGAAGTCAGTCCTCACATATGGGTGACTCCCTAGCTCTGGGCTACCAAGGAACCCAGGCTGAACAAGAGAACTCCCTCTAGTCCCAGCAGCAAAGAAAGGCTTTTCACTGACACAACCTCCACCGGTAGCCCAACAGAGGGCAGGAGTTGCCTAAACCTCAAAGAGATTCCGGAGTACTGCCTGGCCAAAAGCACTGTCCCTACGGGACTCCCTCTCCAGACAGTAATGGGCCGCAAAGGTCTGGCTTGAAGACCAAGTTGCAGCCCTGCAGATGTCTACCAACGGTACAGAGCGGAGATGAGCCACTGAGGCAGCCATTGCCCTGACACGGTGGGCCGTGACCCGACCCTGCAAAGGAAGGTCAGCCGCCCTGTAAGCCCAGGTGATACAGTCAGCTACCCAGATGGACAAGGTACGCTTCGACACAGCCAACCCCAACTTATTAGGGTCAAAAGACACGAAGAGCTGAGTAGCCCTTCTATGCCCCTGCGTAGGTCAAGGTAGAAGGATAAAGCCCTCCTACAGTCCAGGGTATGCAGAACTGCTTCAGCCTGGTTTGCATGAGGCCTAGGGAAGAATGTTGGAAGAACCACCTCCTGCTTGAGGTGAAAAGAAGAGACAACTTTAGGGAGGAACTTTGGATGAGTCCTAAGGACTACTCGGTTCCTATAGAAGCGAGTGTAAGGCCTGTCACAGACCAGGGCTTGAAGCTCACTCACTCGCCTGGCCGAGGTTAGGGCTATCAAGAAGAGTGTCTTCCAGGACAGGAAGTGTAGGGGGCAAGTAGCCATCGGCTCAAAAGGTGGGCGAGTCAGTTGCTGCAAGACCACATTCAACTCCCACTCAGGAGCAGGAGGACGGCTTGGAGGCTTGAGCAAAAGCAAGCCTCTGAGAAAGCGGGACACCAAGGGGTGAACCAAGAAAGAATGTCCTTCCACCAGTGAGTGGTGAGCTGCTAAAGCTGAGAGGTGGACCCGAAGAGAATTGGACTTAAGTCCCTGATTGGATAAGTGCAGTAAGTACTGAAGTACTACTGGTATAGTACAGGAGAAAGGATCCTGTGTACGTAGCTGACACCACACAGAAAACCTTTTCCATTTGAATAGGTTTTCCTAGTGGACTGTTTCCTAGAGGCTAGGACAACCTCCTCAACTTCCTGAGGTAGGCCCCAGGGAGCCAAAACTACCCTTGCAGCCTCCATGCCATCAAATTGAGAGCTTTGAGATTGGGGTGCAGAAGGGAACCCTGATCCTGCGAGAGAAAGTCGGGTTGCAACCCCAGAGGCAGTGGGGGATCCACTGCCAGCTGAAGCAGAAGTGGAAACCAAGGCTGTCTCGGCCACCTGGGAGCCACCAGCAGGACTGAGGCCTTGTCCTGAAGAATTTTGAGCAGAGTTCGGGCCACCAAAGGCGTGGGAGAAAACGCATACAGGAGGCCCTGAGACCATGGTATCAGAAAGGCATCTGCTGCTACCCGCAGAGGGATGCGGCTGTCGGTAGCAGAACCGAGGCAGCTGTTTGTTCAATGCACTGGCAAACATCTCTATCAAAGGAAGACCCCATTTCAGGAAGATCTTCTGAACTACCAAAGGATGCAGCTGCCACTCGTGGGGCTGTAGAATTCTGCTCAACCTGTCGGCCAGGTAATTGTCCTGGCCTGGAAGGTATACAGTCTTGAGGAGCATGTTGTGCTTGAGGGCAAATGAGCAAAGGTCTTGTGCCTCCTGACAAAGGAGCCTGGACCCAATCCCACCTTGCTTGTTCACATAAAACATGGCTACCTGGTTGTTTGTCTGAACCAGGACAGATTGATGAGCCAGGGCTTGAGAGAAAGCTCTGAGTGCTAATCGAATAGCCCTGAGTTCTAGGAGATTGATCTGCTGTGCGGCCTCCCAGGGAGACCACAGGCCCTGGGTGCACTTGTTCAGACAATGAGCCCCCTAGCCCTGCAGGGAGGCATCTGTGGTCAGTACCACTGTGTACCCAGGAATTTGAAAAGGCACCCCTTTCAGTTGGGTGGGTGCAACCACCAGTTGAGGGAGTCCAGAAAAGGTCTGGACACTCTTATCCTGTTTCTGAGGCTGCCTGTGACCACTGAGTCCGAAGGCACCACTGTGCAGGCCTCATATGGAGCCTGGCATTGGGGGTCACATGTACTGTCGAAGCCATGTGGCCTAGAAGCCTCAGGCAGAGTCTGGCGGAGACCAGTGACCTGCTGAGAAACTGGTTTGCTAAGTTACGAGTCTTTGAGCTCTGTCTTTTGGCAAGAATGCCTTTGCCAGCAGAGAGTCCAACCTCGCCCCTATGAACTCCAAGTTCTGGGAGGGGAGCAAAGTGGACTTTGCGAAGTTTATCACAAACCCTAAGCTTTGAAGAACAATAGTCCTGAGGGTGGCCTGTCGGGCCTCCTGGCACGTCTGACCTCTTATGAGCCAGTCGTCCAGATAGGGAAAGACAAAGATGCCTTGAGTTCTCAGGTAGGCCGCCACCACTGCCAGGCATTTGGTAAAGACCCTGGGAGCGGAGGTTAGGCCAAAAGGCAGTACTCTGTACTGATAATGGTTTCCTCCCACAATGAACCTGAGGTACTTTCTGTGGTCTGTATGAATGAGGATGTGAGTGTATGCATCCTTTAGATCTAAGGAGCATAGCCATTCTCCCTGCTAGAGGTAGGGCAGAAGTGTTCCAAGAGTAAGCATCTTGAACTTTTCTTTCTCTAGGAACTTGTTGAGATTCCTGAGGTCCAGGATAGGTCGAAGGCCACCGGTTCTTTTGGGTACCAGGAAATATCTGGAGTAGAACCCTTGACCTTGCATTGGAAGGGACACAGGCTCCACCGCCCTGTCCACCAACAGACCTTGGAGCTCCTTGGAGGAGAAGATCTGTGTGCAGGGGAGGCCTTGGAGGCTCTCGTGGAAAATATGGAGGAGGCAGTTGGTGAAAGTATAGTGCATAGCCCCTGTGGACTATGTTTAACACCCAACTGTCCCCAGTGATGCGGGGCCACTGGTGAGCAAAGAGGGCGAGGCGACCTCCTGTGCAGGGTTGGGGGAGCAGGGACGGAGAGGCTATGCTTGAGGAGTCAAAAGCCCCCACCCTGCTGAGTGGGAGCAGGGGCCGGAGGCTTGGGGGTTCTCTGCCTACGGGGCCCATTACCCTGCCCCTTGGCTTGCTGACCCTGGGGTACAGCTTGGGCAGCCTGATACTGAGGGTACTGTTTGTAGGCAGTGCCCTTCCTCAGGTAAAAGGGCTTTTTACCCGAGCCCTTCTCCTTGTGAGAAGGGGCAGAGGTCTTCCTAGACAACCTTGTCCTTGTAAGGTTCTCGGCCATGGGCTTGCCAAAAAGGTTTTCACCTCGGCAAGGGACATCAACCAACTTGTCCTGAACCCATGGCTCGAGGTCCGATGACTGCAGCCATGCCTGGAGTCGAGCCGCGATGCCGGCTGCCGCAACTCGTGCCGAAGCCTCGAAGTCATTGTAGGTGGCGCAGGACATGAACTTGGAGCATTCCCGAATCCACGAGGACAAGGACTTGAATCTCTGTAAGGGTTCCCCGGAGAGACCAGCAGAGAACCTGGCCAACTCCTTGGCCAGGTCTCGCAAGTATATGCCCATGTACAGCTGGTAAGACTGGACACGGCAAGCAAGCATCGAGCCCTGGAAGCACTTTCTACCAAAACCATCGAGGTTTCGGACCTCCATGCCAGGAGGCACCACGGAGTGCATCTTCTGACTTTTCAGGCGATGCATGGCCAATTCCACCACCATGGAATGGTGTGGTAGCTGTGCCTTCTGGAAGCCAGGGCTCTTCCTGAGTCGATAGATCGAATCGACCCGCTTGCTTAAAACCGGTGCCGAGGCCGGTGCCTCCCACATCTGGAAGAGGAGCCGTTCCAGCAGGGCCTCGAGCTCCTCGGCTCGAGGCTCTTCCTCAGGGTCCGACGGGATAGCCAATGCAGCGGCCATATCCTGGACAAACTCCGAGAACCGGGTATCCTCCGGAGGGGATCTACTCCGGGGCTCAGACTGCGGTTAGTCCGACGGGACGCAGCTCATCCTCCGTCTGCCAGACGGACTCATCCGACGAGGAGTCAGGGTCCGACCCTGCGGGGCCCTGGAGCACCCGCCCCGACGCCGGAGGCACCGGCGTCGACGCCCTCGGTCCCGAATGGGAGGTCGAGGGAGACCGCAACCGAGGTCGACCTCGAGCCTTCATGGTCTCGAGTATCGGCTCGGTCTCCGGTGTCGACTTCGATGTCCCGGTGGTCGGGAAGATGCGCCAGACAGGCTGGCCATCATTGCCCGCTGCTGCTCCATGAAGGCAGACAGTCTGCACTCCAAGACTGTCATCCTGAGACTCAGCTCGAGAGACGCAGCAGCCACTGACTCGGGCCCCGGCGGTGGCTCTCTGGGAGGAGAGTCCTCGAGGACAACAGGACTTACGTGTCCAGCAGACTCCGGTTCCACGCTAGGAACCTTGGCAGGCTTCTTTTGTTCCATGGGCCCGGGGTGACGGTCAGGGGTCTTAGGCCTGGCCCTCGAGGAGCCAGGGACCTCTTCCGACGACACCCTCACGAGCCGCTTCTTCCTCTTGCGTTCCCGGTCTGGGGACCCCCTGTCTGAGGAGCCCCGACGGTGCTCGGGATCAGAATCCCGATATGTCGAGGCCTCAGACGAGGTCCGGGCCCGGCCGGAGGCTGAGTCAGAAAAAAGCCTTTCTTTCTGCTGCTGGTGACTTCGCAGTGCCTTGGAAGACATGGTCCACACGTCTTAGAGTCATGATCAAGACCGAGGCACCGAAGGCAGCAGTCGTGTGTGTCGGTGAGAGACATCAATTTCTTACACCGATCACACTTTTTAAAACCGCTGGAAGCCATCGGGGAAAAAAGAGTCCCTGTGAGGTCAAAGGACCGGCCTTCCAGGGAAAAAGCAAAAAAGGGCGCAAACGCCAGCCACGAAGGGCAAAAAACGAAAAAGTAGGAACGGGCTTGATACCAGTGTACCGAACCCGGTGGGAGGTGAACCGGTGTCGAACCGGGAAGAAAAAAATAGCAAGAATCGCCAAAAGAATCAAACTTTTATCCAGGATGACAGGACACACATCCGGTGGGCTTCTTGGAAAAAGAGAGACTGAGGTAAGATGGCACCTTTAGGCTGGAAGGGAACCGCGCATGTGTGCCTGCATTCCCAAAGGCTTTCATGAAAAGCTGGGGAAATGCTCCGCTAGGGCTTCATCGGCGTCGATGACTCCCATATGTGAGGACTGACTTCCTGCTTGGTCCTGGAGAAATCCCAGGTCCCTTTTAATAATGGTTTATGACCTTTCCTCCGGGAACTTGTCCAAACCTTTTTTAAACCCAGCTACACCAACAGCTTTTACTAAATCCTCCGGTAACAAATTCCAGAGTTTGATTTTCTCTTATTAGTTTTAAATAGGTTACCCTGTATCTTCATTGCATATCACCTAGTCTTTCTATATTCTGATGATGTAAACAATCGATCTACGTTTACCCGTTCCACTCTATTCATTAATTTATAGACCTCTATCATATTTCCCCTCAGCCGTCTTTCCAGGTTGAAGAGCCCTAACCTTTTTAGCCTCTCTTCATAGGGGTATACTTCCGTCCCATTTACCATTTTGGTGGCTCTTCTCAGTACCTTTTCTAATAACGCTATATCCTTTTTAAGATATGGCGACCAGAATTGCACACAATACTCAATGTGTGGTTGCACCATGGAATGATACAGAGGCATTATAATATCCTTTGTTTTATTTTCCATTACTTTCCTTATGGTGCCTAGCATTCTATTTGCTCTCTTGGTGGCCGCCGCTGCACACTGGGCGAAAGGTTTTAACATGTTATCCATGATGATGCCTAAATCTTTTTCCTGGGTGGTGGTTCCTGATGTGAACCTTGCATCATGTAACCATAGTTTGGGTTGTTCTTTCCTAGGTTCATAACTTTGCACTTGTCCACATTAAATTTCATCTGACATTTGGATGCCCAGTCTTCCAATTTATCAAGATCCTCTTGCAATTTTCCACAATCCTCATGGGTTTTAACAACTTTAAATAGTTTTGTCTCATCTGCAAATTTGATAACCTCACTCATTATTCCCATTTCCAGGTCATTTATGATTATGTTAAAAAGCAGCGGACCCAGCACAATTCCCTGGGGTAATCCACTATTAACCTTTCTCCATGGGGAAAATTGGCCATTTAGCCCTACCCTCTGCTTTCTATCTTTTGACTAGTCCCTGATCCACAATAATACACTGCCTTCTATTCCATGACTTTTTAGTTTTACCAAATGTTTCTGATGAGGGACGTTGTCAAAGGCTTTTTCTGAAAATCCAGATACACTATATCAACCGACTCATGTTTTTTTTGAAAGTGTGAATAAACAGGTTTCAAAAAAACATAACAGATTAGTAAGACAAGATCTTCCTTCTCTAAAGCCATGTTGGCTGTCTCCTATTAAGCCATGACTATCTACATGTTAAGTAATTTTGTTCTTTATAATGGCTTCTACCATTTTTCCCGGTGCTGATGTCAGGCTCACCTGTCTGTAGTTTCCCGCATCACCCCTGGAACCCTTTTTAAAAATTGGCGCTACATTGGCCATCCTCCAATCTTCAGGTATTACAGATGATTTTAATGATAGTTCACGGATTACTTACAGCAGGTCTGCAATCTCATATTTCAGTTCTTTCCACACCCTTGGATGTATACCATCCCGTCCAGGAGATTTGCCACCTGGTGCTACTGTTGACTCTTTTCCTCTCTTTTTGATCAAGGCCTGCCTCGACTGACAATAGCACCTTTTTTCACCCAGGGGTTGTCGACCCTGGCTGGGAGCTCCCCCACCATGTCTCCCGGTGGGTTCAAAAAATGTGATCACTGCTGTCAAACCATGACATGGTTTGACTGCAGTGGTCACATTTTTTGAACCCACCGGGAGATATGCATGACTGCTGCCTGTGACCAGACTATGACAGCACCTTCTGCGACCTATGCCAGGCCATGACACCTAAGACCAATAAAAAGAGGTCTTCAGTTGCAAAACTGTTCCCAAGTTCTGACTCAACACCAGTTTCCCTGAAGCCGAGCTCCAAGTCCAGCACTTCCTGCAAGCCCCGGGCGTCCTCTGAATCCTGTGGTGGCGGCTCCTCCAAGAAGACCCAGGACCCCAAGAGAGAGAAGAAAAAATCCTCTGTTGGGGTTCCTCCGGAGAAACACGGTAAAACTGCTTGGAGAGACCCTGGTGGCTCTGAGAAGTGCCCTATCAAGGTTTCAAAAAGGATTTCTCGGCCGGTGGAGACTGTGCGAGGTTCCTCGAGACAGTAGTCCTCGTCAAGGAAACACTCACAAGAGTGCCAGCACCGGGCCCGATATCCTCTTTGCCAGCACCGAAAGCTGCAGAGCCTTTTGCCTTGGAAACCAGAATGGCAGCCCTGGAGCAGAACATCACTGCTATCCTGGCCCTGCAGTAGGCAATGATGGCTGGTTCATCTGCATCATCTGCCCCGAACAGGCTCCCAATTGTGGGGGAGTCCCTGGTCGTCAAGCTGAGCTCCAAGCACCACCGTCCTTGGGTAAGCCCTCAGCCCCGGTCAAAGTCTCGGTCCTTTTCCTCGGGCATCCCATCCTCCCCGGCGCGTTTCTGCGACTCAGACCTAAAGTCCTCTGGAGGTCCCTGGCACGTATGTGCTGGCCTCAAGACAAGGAATCGCAGGGCCTCAGATTCATCATCACCCCTTGACTCAGAGTGGGAGACCAAAGCATCCCTGGAAACCAGATGGCACAGAGGCATCCCCTCAGACCGTTTTCCATTGGCGCCATTCCCCTCCGGAGGATGTGGCCTTCCACAACTTTGTCAAGGATATGCCTAGAGCCCCCTCGGTGCAAACTGACGCGGAGGAAGACCCACACACTGAAGAGCTGGAGATTCTCCAGTATGAGTCTCCACTCAAAGAAGCTCTCACGATGCCGGTGCAACCGATCCTCGAGCAGCTACTGCTTACAATGTGGGAGACCCCTGCATCAGTGTGGATGTTCAGCCGGCGCCTCAACGCCATGTACCGCATCCAGAAGTTCCCGGGGTTCAACAAACCCCAGCTCTCACATAACTCCATGGTTGTCGAGTCAACCATGCAAAAACCTAAGAGCTAGCAGACCCACTCTTCTGCCCCCCCGGAAGGGTTGATAGAGCCCTCAACACCCTTGGCCGCAAGTGTTACCAGGGTTCGATGCTGGGATGTCAGAAACAAGTCTATGAGCTATACATAGGCATGTTATCTTAAGACTCTAACCCAGGAGTTGTCTAGGTTTTCAGCGGGGCTGGCCGGGGAACTCCTCCAACGGTTCCAATCTCTGACCTCCGGGATCAAGGACTGCTCTCCTGGGCAGCCTAAGACTGCTTTGAGTCAGGAGCTCGTGTAGCAGTGGCTGGCATCAATGCCCCGCACCAAGCCTGGCTACAGTCTTCAGACCTCGAACAATGGGTCCAAGACAAGCTGCTCGATGTCCCCTGCACCGGGGAGAACATGTTCAGCAAGCTTATGGTTGACAAGGCGGCTGAGATCGAGACCAATGTGGTGACACGACAGAGGCTCAAAAAAGACCTAATCCTTTCTCCGTGAGAAACCACTTCCAGCCCTTCTTTGGTTAGCAACAGGGTTTTCATCCCAAAAGACAAAGCCATGGAGCACAGAAACCAAAGGCTCAGAAGTCACAGACCCTGGCTCCCATCCAATCTGGGGGGAGCTTTTGACTCCCAGGGCAGGGCCTCCCCTCCCCGGGAGACCTTCACCAGCCCACAGGGGGCTGCCTGCTTTGCCCACAGATGGCCACGGTCACCTCAGACCAGTGAGTACTCCCAAGTTGTAAGGGAGAAATATCTCCTCCATCTATAGCAGGTATCACCAAGGTTCTTTCCAGGAGAGCCAGTGTAACCTCTCCTTCACCAGACCCTTCTGCTCTCCAAGCTCAGAGTTCTGCTCAGGGACAACGCAGTAGAGCATGTACCCAAGGACCTATGGGGAAAAGGCTTCTACTCCAGATACTTCCTTGTCCCAAAGAGAACGGGGAGCCTCAGGCCCATACTAGACCTGAGAAACTTAAACAAGTTTCTGGTGAGGGAGACGTTCAGGATGCTCTCCCTTGGAACACTGCTGCTTTACCTCAATCAGGGAGATTGGCTGTGCTCCTTGGATCTAAAGAATGTATACACACACATCTTAATCCATCACTCCCACAGGCAGTACCTATGGTTCATGGTAGGGGGAGGGCACTACCAGTACAGGGTGCGGCCCTTTGGCCTGGCCTCCTCTCCAAGAGTCTTTACCAAATGCTTGGCGGTGATAGGCACCCATCTGCATCTACAAGGAGCTTTCGTCTCTCCCTACCTAGGCAACTGGCTAATCAGGGGTGGTACAGCCTCAGAGGTCAGTCTGGCTGCAGAGCATGCCCTCCTTCTCCTGCAGTAACTGGGGTTTGTCATCAACAACCCCAAATCTTATCTCTCTCCAGCCCAAAGGCTGGAGTTCATGGATGCCCAGTTGGACTCGTTACAGGTTAAGGCCGTCCTCCCAGGAGAGAGGGTAGAACACTTCAGGCATTTGGCAGGAAAGGTACAACGCCGCCAGTTGGTACTGGCTCATCTCCTCCTCCGCCTGCTGGGGCTTATGGCCTCGACACACCACATCATGCCCTCAGCTCACTTGTACATGTGGACAGCCCAGTTGTGCATCCGCTCACAGTAGACTCAAGCCACAGGCAGGCTATAGGACAGGGGCAGGGTTACCCACCAATTGGCAGAATCCCTCAACTGGTGACAAAACTTGCTCCACCTCCAGGTGGTAATGCCCTTCCGGGCACCTATGCATCAGAGTACCCTGATCACAGACTCCTCTCTCCTGGGTTGGGGGTGCATTGTGGGGACTGCCACACACAGGGCAGCTGGTCTCAGGAGGCGTCAGTCCTACAGATCAATCTCCTGGAGCTCAGGGCAATCTTTCTAGCCTTGCGAGCGTTCCGCCACCGCTTGCGACACCAGTCTGTACTGATTCAGATGGACAATCAAATCGCCATGTTCTATATCAACAAGCAGGGGGCATGGGCTCGTACCCCCTCTACCAAGAGGTGGTGGCTCTCCTCTCCTTTGCAATTTGCAACAGCATGCTCTTGCGAGCAGTCTACCTTCCGGGCCAGAACAACTGCCTAGCGGACAGGCTGAGCAGAGTTCTTTTGGCCACGAGTGGCGCTTGAACCCCAGGGTGGTCAAGAGATTCTTTCACATCTGGAGCAGGCCTGTGATGGATCTTTTTGCCTCTCTGGACAACATGCAGCTGCCTCTTCTGCTCGTGCCAACTGCACCTGGAGAGAGTGGAGGCAGATGCCTTCCTGATCTCATGGCCGAGAACCTCTTTTTATTTTTTCTCACCAACCCCCCTAGTGGCCAGGGGGCATCGGCCATACTAATTGCCCTTTCCACTGGTGCTCTCCCTGTTGGTGGCACTCCCAGCCCGCTGGACTGAGCTCAGGACCTCCTGTCCCTGGAGGGGGGCTCACTCCTGCATCCCTACTTGTGGTCCCTAATGCTGACAGCGTGGCTGATGAAAGGGTAGCACTGGTCCTATTCAGCCTTCCTAGAGAAGTCGAGGAGATCCTACTGGCCTCTGGAAAACCCTCCACTAGACGAGCCTACGCCTTTAAGTGGAGGAGGTTCTCTACCTGGTCTGCGGAAAGAGGGGAAAAGCCCTTTGTCTGCCATGTGCAAATAGTACTCCAATACTTACTGCACCTGTCCCACACTGGGCTGAAGTCTAATTCAGTGAGGGTACATCTGAGTGCCATAGCTGCTCACCATCATCCTATCGAGGGGAAACCCCTCTCTGGCCAGCCCCTGGTCTCCAGGTTCCTCCAGAGCCTCCTATTATCTAAGCCCCCTTTCCGTCTTCCGGTGGCAGAGTCGGAGCTCAACGTGATGCTCTCCCAGTTCACCAAACCACCATTCAAGCCCCTAGCCACTTGCAGTACCTGTCAAGGAAAGTGGCCTTTCTGGTGGCCCTCACATCTGCTCGAAAAGTGATCCGCCCTGGTGGTGGATCCACCATATACAAGGTTCTATAATAACAGGGTAGTGCTCTGCACACATCCCAAATTCCTCCCGAAGGTGGTATCTCCCTTCGGTGGTTCTCCCCACCTTTTTCCCATGGCTTCAAGCCAGGTGGGAGGAACTAGTGCTTCATACGCCAGATTGCAAAGGGGCCCTGTCCTTCTACCTACAGCAGACCCAGGCCCACCGCAGAGCTCCTCAGTTTTTTGTCTATTATGACCCCAGCAGACTGGGGCTTCCTGTAATTAAGCAAACTGTGTCTACTTGGGTGGTGGACTGTTGCCCTCGCCTATGAGCGAGCAGTCCTCTCCCTTGAACACTGGATCACAGTGCATCGTGTGAGGGTGTTGGCCATGTCGGTAGCCAACCTCTGCTCAGTGCTGGTGACAGAGATATGTAGGGCTGCCACATGGTCTTCGATTCATATGTTTGCAGCGCACTACTGCCTGGAGAGTGAGTCCCGCAGGGACAGTGCCTTTGGCCAGGCAGTACTCTGTAATATTCTCAGAGTGTAGACAACTCCTGCCCTCTGACCCTTCTGTGTTCAGGCTACTGGAGTGATGATGTCGCTGGATGCTAGGGTCTTGCAGAGTCTCAATGGGAACTCACCACCTGCAACTCACAGATGGTTGCTGCTTGTGCTGTTGTGGTTTGGTCCTCTGCAGCCTGGAGCTAGGGAGTCCCATAAAGGGTAGTTACTCATCTGTAACAGGTGTTCACCAGGGACAGCAGGAATCAGTCCTCACAACCCTCCCTCCCTTCTTTCTTTCTTTGGGAGTTGCCTTCCTGTCTTGTTTTAGCTATGTCACCTGACTGAGCAAGATGGCACCCTTGGGTGGGAAGGGGACCACGCATGCCTGGTAGCATGTCCAAAAGGCTTTCTTTGAAAGCTGGGGAAATGCTCCATGTGGGCTCAGGCAGCGCAAACGTCACCCATATGTGAGGACTGATTCCTGCTGTCCCTGGAGAACACCTGCTACAGGTGAGTAACTATGCTTTCAGTTCATGGTAATACAGTAAGAAAGCAGATATATCTGTATCATTCACAGCTTCATCACTCTATAGGAGTATGAGAGAGAGAAAACTAGAATGCCTTCAGGCTTCTGTAGATATTAGAGTCCATTGGGTGCCTTGTTTAGAATACCAGTTCACATTACAGCTCCGAGTGCCTCCCCTTAAATAAAAATACCAGTCTTTTGTGACCTTTTTTGATATTTCTGAATAATGGGTCAAACAGGTTTCTGATTACTGCCTCTATGCATTTTAACATGTGAAATGTTAGAAAGATTATAAAAATAACAGATGTCTATCCACCCCTCTCTTTGTCTATAGGGACAATAGCTCTTGAACAATAGTATGAATGTTCAGCAAAGTTGGGATACAGCCAAAAAGAGGGTTCGTTTGTAACAGGGCACCATGGGTAGGTATCATTTTATAGAGATGCTGACTTGTCCTTAAACAATACTAGTGTATGTGGCAGAGACCATGCCATGAATATAGAGACAATCACTTATATATCCTCAGAAGTAAGGTATAAATGATTGCATGTTTCTTGCACACACAGGTGCATAGATTAAGGTATTTTATAGTATTTTCAGATATATGAGCTGCCACTCCTCCCCAAATCTCCAATGCTGTTTCAACATATAAAATGTTGAATACCCTGTTTCCAGCAGTGGCCAATCCAGGTTGCAAGTATCTTATTTGTTTGTCTCATGGAGAAGCATGAGCTAATCAAAGGCCAGCTACATTCAGGTACAGTATGCATTTCCCTGTCCCCAAAGGGCTTACAATCTAAGTTTGTACCTGAGGCAGTGGAAGCTTAGGTAGCTTGGCCATAGCCACCAAGAGTGCTAGTGCAATTTGAACCCTGGTCTTTCTGACTTTCTAGGCTGTTGCCCTAAGCACTAGGCCACTCCTCCAATGTGATAACACAAAAACAAAAGTTTGTGTGCCCTCAAAAAATGAGCAATTTGTTGTGAAATAAACACCTAACTGTACAAATACACAGACTCAGAAGTACTAACTTTATCCCCCTCATGATCTTAGAGATTTATCATATCTCCCCTGTCTTCTCCCGATTTGAAGCACCCTTAGTAACATAGGGTGAGAAAGGAGGAAAAATAACTGACAACTGGTGAGAAACAACAATAAAGCTGCCTTTTTAAGGCCTACTCCCCATACACAGTTACCATAAGCTTCCTTCCAACACAAACATCCAAACCATGTCCTACAAATGTATGTTGGAAAGTAAAGAGTAGCATCTTTAGCAGCTACTGATTTATGATAGCTTCTTTCAGTCTGAGTTGCTCTCTGTTCTTCCCTTTTCTCAGGCTTATTTGAATTTGATTTATCATGCCATGTTTGTCTTATGTTTTTATTTATATCCTGCCTTTTTTACACAAAGCAGCTCACAAAATTAACAGATAAGATTAAAGATTACCTTTAGGCATACCTCTTGCAAAAGGAATGGCTAGGAGCTGCCCTCTCTCAAAGATGAAAAGGCCTTTCATTATAGAATGCAATAGTCCTTTCTCAGTAAAGATATTCAAGCACCCATAATTAAAAATCGTTTTAGTATCATTGGGCTTGAAGTACTGAAATTACCAAGTCATTCCTGTCGCTTGCAGTCTATAAAGAAAAGTTCCTGTATATATATATTTTTTTATCCTACTTTCTGAACAAATAGAAGTAGGCTTGGAAATCTACTATGGCTGTATTAGTCCTGTCCTCAAATGTTGTTTTTAGGGGGTTCTGGCAGTTTTTTTCTTTTTATCTATGTATGTGTATTAACATATTCTGGAAAGTAGCCATTGTGGAATTTCTTGTATTAATCATAGTAGCTCTAAGGTGACATTTTACTTACCTGATAATGTCCTTTCCTCGAGTCCTGCTAGACCAGTCCAGACAAGTAAGTTGTGTCCCCCTACCAGCAGATGAGTGGAGGCAATCAATTAAATGCCCAGGTTTCAATGACATTGCTGCCATGCCTCTATCAGCCTGAGCCACTAGGGGCAACTCAGTATTCATTCCAAAGCATGTGATAAGGCACGGCAAACCTCACACAACTTCAAATTTGGTTATCAAATTTGCAGTTGACACAAAACTGTTTAAAGCTGTTAAAACCCAAGAGGATTGTGGAAATCTGCAGGAGGATCTGGATAAATTGGAAGACTGGGCATCCAAATGGCAGATGAAATTTAATGTGGACAAGTGCAAAGTTATGCACCTAGGAAAGAACAACCCACACTATGGTTACACGATGCAAGGCTCCACATTAGAAACCACCACCCAGGAAAAAGATTTAGGAGTCATCGTGGATAACATGTTAAAACCCTCCGCCCAGTGTGCAGCGGCAGCCAAGAAAGCAAATAGAATGCTAGGTATCATAAGGACAGGGATGGAGAATAAAACAAAGGATATTATAATGCCTCTGTATCGCTCCATGGTATGACCGCACCTTGAATATTGTGTGCAATTCTGGTCACCATATCTTAAAAAGGACATAGCGTTATTAGAAAAAGTACAGAGAAGAGCCACCAAATTGGTGAAGGGGATGGAAGGCTACTCCTATGAAGAGAGGCTAAAAAGGTTAGGGCTCTTTAGCCTGGAAAAGAGACGGCTGAGGGGAGATATGATAGAGGTCTATAAATTAATGAATGGAGTGGAAAGGATAAACGTGGATCAATTGTTTACGCTATCAGAATATAGAAAGACTAGGGGACATGTAATGAAGCTACAGGGTAAACTATTTAAGACAAATAGGAGAAAATATTTTTTCACTCAACGTGTAATCAAACTCTGGAATCTGTTACCGGAGGATGTGGTAAGGGCTGTTAGTATTGCTGGCTTTAAAAAAGGTTTGGACAAGTTCCTGGAGGAAACATCCATAAACCACTATTAAAAAGGGACCCAGGATATCAATGCTTACAAGCATTGAGGAACCTGTGTCTTTTGGGGATATTGCTAGGTACGTATGACCTAGATTGGCCACTGTTGGAAACAGGATACTGGGCTCGATGGACCTCGGTCTGTCCCAGTATGGCATGTCTTATGTTCAACGAGGACAACAATGTTTAACTGAACAGCACAGGAACTATGTATTTATTTATTTTATTTATTTAGTATACATTTGTATACCGCTACTTCAGCGATCAGCAGCGGTTTGATTACAGATTGGAAATTGTCAAATCATGACAGGAAATTTTTGAGGTATAAACACATTGATTAGACAGGAAAGCACAGCACACAGAAAACTATTTTACAGGGAACATGGGCTATGGAGGGTTAAGTGGCTTGCCCAAGACCACAAGGAGCACCTGTGGGACTAGAAACCCCAGTCCTTCCGGCCCAAGGTTGCTGTCCTCTAGTGGGATTTGAACCCCCGACCTTCCGGCCCGAAGTACCTTGACCCAACCACTAGGCCACTCCTCCAAGAGATTGAACAGAAGGCAGTCACTAAGATATGAGCCCACAGGGCCAACCGTTTAGATTATAGTAGACCAAAAGGTACTGCTGCAGAATAACAGACTAACACAGTTACAGGGGCGGGTCCTGGACTGGTCTAGCAGGATTCAATAACAAAGACATAGCAGCTCATAAAACATTTCAGTCAAAGGCCATGTCCACTCAAGCATGAACATCCAAGCAGTAAATGCTTAACAAAAGTGGAAAGTGATGCCCACGTTAATGCCCGACAAATGTCTGAGGAGGTTACTGAGCTACACTCTGCCCACAAGGACACTTGTGCTCGAGAAGGATGAGGCACAAACCCTCTGGAACTGGCTGGTTCCGTAACGGATATGCCAAGGCAATGGCCTCCTTGATCCAGCACCCCATTGTAGACTTGGCAGCTGCATTATCCTTTCATGGTCCAGTGAACAGCACAAGAAGATGGTCAGAGTTATGAAAGGAATTTGTAACATCCAAGTACCGGAGAAGCACTTTCTGGACATCCAGAAAGCAAAGATCCTTATCTTTACCTCAGCACTGCTCCTCCAATAAAGACAAATATGGATCCTGGTAAGACAGAGCCTGCATCTTGGAAATCCACTTTGCCTAGAAAATTGTGACCAAAAAAAGTCTTGAGAGTCAAATCCTTCAGAGTAGCATGTTTTAAAGGCTCAAAGGGCTGTGACATCAGGGCCCTGAGCACCAAACAGATCCCAGGAAAGGGACAGTTGACCAGAGGGGAGGATGAAGACACCAAACTCCTTGAAGAAAATGTGATACATCCAGGTGCAAGGCTAAAGACTTTCCAGCCTCTAGACCTCTGAAATAGGACAAAGCTACCACTTGGACTTTCAGGAAGCTAAGAGAGGCATTTTTCCAGACCATACTGCAGAAAGGGCCACCTCAGGAACCACACATATGCCAAGCCTCTGGACTGTGAATATAGTGGAAACCACTGCAGGAGAGTAGCCCTTTCATGTCAGCTGATTCTTTTCAAGAGCCAAGCCATAAGCGAGAAGGGAGATGGGTCCTCCAGGACAAATCAGCCCCTGATGCAGTGGGCGCTGAAACGGGGACAGATGTAGGTTTCTGCAAGAGCTGCATCAGGTTGCTAAACCCATGCTCTCCTCAGTCAATCTGGTGCCATCAGAACAATCGAGCCCAGATGGCACTCTAAGCGTTGAAACAGACGCTCCCAACAGTGGCCATGGCGGAAGCACATACAGCAGGCATTGCCTTGAGCAGGACTGAACCAGGATGTTGAAGCCCTTGGACCCTGCTTTCATGCAGCAATTGAAGAAATGGCACACCTTGGCATTGGATCGGGTCACCATCAAATTCATCTTGGGGCAACCCCCAATGGCAGAGAATCATCTGAAATGTGTCCTGACTCAACTCCCACCCTCCGGGATTGAGAGAGTGATGACTGAGGAAGTCCGCCTGCACATTATCCATCCCGGCATCGTGCTGAGCCGACAGAGCTAGGAGGTTCTTTTCTGCCCAGACAAACAAGACAGCCCTCTCTAGGGCCACTCTGGCACCCCTTATGCTGCATTGCCTATTGACATATGCCACTATTGAGGCATTGTCTGAGAACACTCGCACTGCCTTGCCCTTGACCAAGAGCTGGAAATGCAAGAGGGGTCAACTTGATGGCCCTTGCTTTGAGACGGTTGATGGACCATGTTGCCTCCCTGTGGCTTCAACAGCCATGAGCCATTGTCTTGACAATAGATTCTCCAGCCTGAAAGACTGGCATTCATTGTCTGAAAAATTCACAAGTGATTGTCCAGCAGCATGCTGCTCTTCAGATGGTGCAGCTGTTGTCACCACCGCCTGCTGGCCTTCATCTCCAGCTAAAGTGGAAGCCTGAGCTCGAACTCCTGAGAACTTAGGGACCATTGAGTCAGAAAAGATTTCAGAAGTGGCTTCATATGAGCCATGCACCCATGGAACCATCTCTATTGCCGCCACCATCAAACTGAACAGCTGAAGATAATTCCAAACTCTTTGGAGCCCGTTGAACAGAACACCGCAAGGTGTTCCAACAATCTCTGCACTCTCTTCCAGCAGGAACACACTGCCCACTTGAGTATTGAACCATGTTTCTAGGAATGCCAGAGATTGGGAAAGCTCCAACTGACTCTTCTCCAGATTGATACCCAACTGAGGCTTTCGATAGGCACCACTCAGGCAGACACCCAAGATATGTCCAACAGAGAATGGGCTTTGAAGAGCCAGTTGTGCAGATCGGGGTGCACACAAATCCCGTGTCACCTCAACCATCACCAGCATGACCTTGAAGAACATTCTCAGGACAATGGAGAGAGTGAAGGGAAGGGCATTGAACTGAAAGTGAGAGCCAAGCATGGCGCAGACAGGTCAGGATATGAAAATAAGCTTTGGACAAATCCAAACAAAATAGGAACTCCTTTTGGCACATTGCCTGAATCACAGATCTCAAGTTTCCATTTGGAAGCACAATGCTCGCAAATGAACATTGACACCCCCCCCCCCCTTGAGGTCAAGCTTTGGTTGGAAGGAGCCATCTTTGGCACCACAAAATAGATGGAATATCTGTCCGCTTACGTGAGAGAGTCACCTGCCAATGGTTGTTCACAAGTGAAATCAATCATTTTCCTCTCAATCAAATCCTCATTTGTTCAGATTTTATCAGAGCTCAGAAAATCCAACTACCATATGCTGGAGACAGAAAAATACTGTATTGCCCCTAATAGCTCAGGCTGATAGTGGCAGGGGAGTGAAGTCGTTGAAACCTGGGCATTTCATTGACTCTGTGTCTCCACTCATCTGCTGATAGGGAAATACAACCCATTTGTCTGGACTGGTCGAGCAGGAAGATATGGAATGGTAGATTTTTAAAACATCAGTGTTCATATTTTGTCTTAGTGCAGAGGTGTTAAACTTTCCTGATCGGTCCTCCAGTTTAGTCCTCCACATCCGGGTAGTGCACCTCCACCTGCAGCCTGGAGACTGGACCAATCAAAATCTTCCTCTGGTAGGAGGTATTCTGTCGGAGCTCCCATCATCCCCCAGTGTGTCCAGTCTCCTTGCAGCTGGAGGACGTGTGCGCCTGGTTTGGCTCACTTAGGGACGATTGGAAGCAACACTAGAGAGCTGTTTTGTTAGGATTTTTCTTTTCCCCCTATATTTCTTTGCTTTATTTTTTTCTAGGTAGCTATCTCTTTAAATAAAAATAAGAAGTTCACAGCAGGGCAGACTAGGAACCGGGCTACACTGACCTTCTCCCTGTCATGCAGGGGTTGGTTGCAGTCAGAGGGGTTTGATCTCTCCTCCTGGACTGTACGGAGGTGAGATCTGCCTTAGCCAGCACTCTGTTTTCGCCGGGAAGTCTGGGTTCATTCAGCTGACTTCCTCCTTGCGATGCGCGGCGCTTTGGCTGGTGATTGACAGCCCAGCTCGGCAGCGTGCTCCCGCTCTAGATTTGAGCGGCGGGTCATCTGCCGGCGATCCTCGGCCTGTGCGGTGAGTGTTTCCTTCAGGGGGCTGTTTCTTTCTCCCTCAAGCGCCTTCCTTTATTTCTTTTATTTATTTTCTTCATTGGGATGGTTTCGCGCCGTTTTTTTTCACCGGCGAAAATGTGCCGGCGGCCATTTTCTAGTTCAGTTTTTTTCCCGCTCGATCTGAGGAGCTCGGCACGGGTTTCCCCTGCGTTTTTGCATGTTTTTGGGATGGCGTTTTTGATTGGGGGCATCTCACCATTCCTCCTGTATCACTGAACCTTAAAAAAAAAAAAATCCACATTTATTTATTTATTCTTCTTGTGATATTCAATTGTGCCTGCTCCTTGGAGTGCCTCCTCGCACTGCATGGCTTCGCGACCGCAGTGTGTGATCTGTGGCTCGCGTAGGGGAGCTGTGGCGGAGTCTGGCATTTTTAGGGGCTGCGCTTCAGTTTCCTCAGATTTAGAGCACCGAATGGAACATAAGGAGCTGTCTGACCCGGAAAGTCCAGCTGTCCAGGCGGAGCGGGCCCCTTCTCCTGGACCTCTCCCCTCCCTTTCTGCGGTCCCTCCTAAGGGGCAGGTCGACCCACTACCGCTTGATGCTGCAGAATCTACCTTCACAGATTTTTCTCCGGACTTTGTCCTGCTTATGCACCAGGCTTTTCGCTTAGGACGCTCCGGCAAGTTGCCTGAGGCCTGGCCGTCGCCCCTTCCCCCTTTAAAAGGTGAGGAGCCCCGGCGACAACTCCAGCCCTCCGCCAAGCGCTTTCGGTCTTTGGATCTGGAGCGCGATGACTTGAGTTGGCATGATCAGGATACAGAGATGGATCCTGATGCTGGGGTGGAAGACCTAGAGGACGGTGAAATCCCCGAGCCGGAGGATCAAGCCCGAATAATTCGGGTGTTTCGTAAGGAAGAGCTAGTGCCTTTGATTACGGAATCTCTTCAGACTCTTAATCTGTCAGCTCCTCGTCCGGTGGAAGAGGACGGGTTGGAGGATCCTCTCATTCAGGCGGTGCGTGAGTCTAAGGTGGTGTTTCCGCTTCACCGAGTAGTGGAGCAAATGATTCAGTCTGAGTGGGATCAACCTGAATCCGGTCTGAAGGGTATTCGGACTATGAACCGACTGTATCCCCTAGCGGACAAGGAGAAGTTTAGGTCCCCACGGGTTGATGCCGCTGTTTCGGCGGTAACCAAGAAAACCACTATTCCTGTCGAGGGCAGTGCGGCTTTAAAGGACGCGCAAGACAAGAAAGTGGATGGTTTGTTGAAGCAGGCTTTCGAGACCAATGCCTTATCCTTGCAGGCCTCTATTTGTGGCGCTTGGGTGGCTAGGGCCTGCCTGCGTTGGGCGCAGCACCTACAGCAACTTTCTGGCTTGGATCAGCAGGGGTTGCTGGAGGTTACCCGCTTGGAGTCAGGGTCGGCGTATTTGGCAGATGTGCATTATGATCTAATCCGAACCCTAGCGAATAATATGGCTTCCTTGGTGGCGGCGCACAGATCTATTTGGCTACGGAATTGGGCGGTCGACGGTTCTTCTAAATCTCGTCTCAGTAAGCTCCCCTTTAAGGGCAAACTCTTGTTCGGGGACGATCTGGATAAGTTGGTTAAAGATCTCGGCGAGTCTAAGGGCGGTAGACTGCCGGAGGATAAACCTAAGGTGTCTAGAAGTTTGCCGACCGTGCGGGGTCAGTTTCGGGACTTTCGGAGGTTTCGTTCCTCCCGCCTTTGAGGTTCTCAGCGCGGTCGATTTGGCTCCCGTTCCCAAGGTTTCAGAGGTTTTCGGGGTGCAGGACGAGGTTTTTCGGCAGCCGCCTCCTCCTCCTCCTCGTCCTTTAATCGAAAGCAGCAATGAAGTGAGGCGGGCTCCGGAGGGAAGTCTAGTCATCGGGGGTCGTCTGCGCGGCTTTCTTCCTTCCTGGGCCCAAATAACCTCAGATCAGTGGGTGCTCGAAAAAATCCGCGACGGTTATGCTCTGGAGTTTGCTTGTCCGATTCTGGATTCCTTTGTCCTTTCTCCCAGCAAAGGCGAGCAGAAATCGCGAGCCATTCGGTGGACACTGCGCCGACTCTTGGCACTGGGAGCGGTGATTCCCGTGCCCCCTTCCGAGCACGGCGTCGGTCGCTACTCCATTTATTTTGTGGTGCCCAAAAAGGACGGGTCACTCCGTCCGATTCTAGATCTCAAGGGCGTCAATCGTTTTCTGCGGGTACCATACTTCCGGATGGAAACCTTACGATCCGTCATAGTGGCGGTGCGTCGCGGGGAATTTCTCACGTCTCTCGATCTCTCCGAGGCCTATTTGCACATTCCCATTCGGGAGGCTCATCAAAAGTTCTTGCGGTTCGCCTTCCCCTGGGGTCACTTCCAGTTTCGGGCCCTGCCATTCGGCCTGGCTACAGCTCCCCGCACCTTCACGAAAGTCATGGTGGTGGTCGCGGCAGCCTTGCGAAAAGAGGGTATCCTAGTCCACCCTTATCTCGACGATTGGTTGATTCGGGCGAAATCCCTCGAAGAGAGTGTGCGAGTTACGGACAGAGTGGTAGCCTTACTGCAGATCCTCGGCTGGGTGGTCGAGAAGAAGAGTCGTCTGGTTCCCACTCAATCCCTCGAATACCTCGGTGTTCATTTCCACACGGCGAAAGGTGTAGTCTGCTTGCCGGAGCGCCGCGTTCAAGCCTTGCGGGGTCTTGTGCGCTCCTTCCTAGGGATCCCCTCGCCGTCCGCCTGGTGGTATCTGCGACTGTTAGGCACTATGGCGGCGACGCTGGAGGTGGTTCCTTGGGCGAGGTTTTATATGCGACCGCTTCAGAGCGCCCTGTTACGTCGTTGGTCGAATCAGTTCCACTCGTTGAACAAGAGGTTACCTTGCCCGTTGTCCGTGCGACGGTCTCTCCGGTGGTGGCTGTGCTCGAAGAACCTGAGGTTGGGGATGCCTTTGGAGCAGCCCCTTTGGGTCCCGTTCTTAACGGACGCCAGCCTGATGGGCTGGGGAGCCCATTGCGAGGGCCGCTTTGCGCAAGGGACGTGGTCTCCCCTTGAAGCTTCGTGGTCGATCAACCGTCTCGAGCTTCGAGCGGTGAGACTGGCGCTGTTAGCCCTCGAGACGCTGGTGAGGGGGCGTGCGGTGCGAGTTCTTTCGGACAATTCGGCGACAGTGGCCTACATCAGCTGCCAGGGCGGCACCGGCAGTGTGGCAATGGGGACAGAGGCAGCGGCTCTGTTCGCTTGGGTACAGACTCGTCTGCCGGCGGCGCATATCGCAGGGAAGGACAATATGATGGCGGATTATCTCAGCAGAGTGCAGGTGGATCCCGGAGAATGGGAACTGCACCCGCAGATCTACGCGCAAATAGTGCGCAGATGGGGGCCTCCGATCATGGACCTCATGGCGACCTTTCAAACGGCCAAGACGGGTCGTTTTTTCAGCCGGCGGAGGGAGCGCGTGTCCGAAGGCATTGATGCGCTCATTCAGCCGTGGCCGGAGTACGGGCTTCTTTATGTCTTTCCCCCGTGGGCATTGATCGGTCGTGTCGTTCAGCGCATCGAGGCGCACCGTGGGCGAGTCCTGCTAGTGGCTCCGGATTGGCCCAGGAGACCGTGGTATGCGGATCTGGTGAGGTTACGCGACGGGCTGTCTTGGAAACTGCCTCCGTTACCGGATCTGCTGCTTCAGGGCCCACTTCGGATGCCTCAGGTGGATCGGTTCTCGCTTATGGTTTGGCCATTGAAAGGGCTCGGCTGAGTAAGAAGGGTTACTCACCAGCGGTGGTTGCCACTCTCCTTCGGGCGTGGAAAATCCTCCACCTCGCTCGCGTATGTGCGGGTGTGGAGAATTTTTGAGGACTGGTGCTCCAGGCGTGGTGTTCGAGCTGCGACCGCTTCGGTGCCGGTAGTTCTCAGCTTTCTGCAGGATGGTTTTGACAAAGGTTTAGCGGCCAGCTCTCTGAAGGGTCAGTTAGCGGCACTTGCTTGCTACAGGGGTAAGGTTTTGGGACTTTCCCTGGGGTCGCATCCCGACGTGCAGCGTTATCTTAAGGCGGTATTCAGATTGCGACCTTCGCGCAGAGTATACATGCTGCCATGGGACTTGAACCTGGTGTTACAGGCCTTAGTGCGCGAACCTTTTGAGCCTCTTCGGCAGGCGTCTCTTAAGGATTTGACCTTGAAGACGGTTTTTCTGGTGGCCATATGTTCGGCGAGGCGCATTTCTGTGTTGCAGGCGCTTTCGTGTAGAGAACCGTTCTTGTCTATTTCTCGGGATCGCGTGGTTCTTCGGCCGGTTCCCTCCTTTTTGCCTAAAGTGGTTTCGCCTTTTCATCTGAATCAGGCCGTTTTCCTTCTGGTCCTTCCCTCGGGGTCGGCAGGTACTTCAGACGCTGGCCTACATTACCTGGACGTCCGGCGAGTCCTTCGTCGCTACCTAAAAGTGTTGGAATCGTTTCGTAAGACCGACCGGTTGTTTGTGCTTTTTGGAGGAGCACGACGGGGTGAGGCGGCAGCGAAGGCTTCCATTGCTCGCTGGATTAAGGAGGCGATTGCTTCGGCTTATATCTTACAGAGTCGGCCGGTTCCGGTGGGTCTGCGGACTCACTCTACCAGGGCTCAAGCGACGTCCTGGGCGGAGCATAGCCTTGTTCCGCCCGTCGAGATTTGTAGGGCGGCTACCTGGTCGTCTCTGCATGCCTTCAGTAAGCATTATCGGTTGGATGTGCTGGCCGCTCAGGATTCTTGTTTTGGTTCGGCAGTGCTGCGCGCCGGTTGGAAGGGTCCCGCCCGGTGTTGACTGCTCTGTTACATCCCGGATGTGGAGGACTAAACTGGAGGACCGATCAGGAAATAGAAATTACACTTACCTGGTAATTGTAGTTCCTGGAGGGTCCAGTTTAGTCCTCCTTCCCTCCCAGCTGTCAGATTGTTTTTTGGTACGGCGCACGTGCTGCGAACGGAACGAAACTGCATCAGTATTTTTTCTTCGGGTTCCGTCTTTTGGATCCGTTTTCTGTATTCTTTTCTTCCAGCTCTTGGATTCTTGTCTTCTTGACGCTGGGATTCGAGCTACTTCTGCTTCGCGTTACGAGCAGAGGCGTGGGCAGAGTTCTGGCTTCCTCGTTTGGGGAGGGGGTTGCTTCTTTCATAAGGGGTTTAGTTTCTGTTATATATTTATGATAATCTCATGTGTTGCTTCTCTGAGTCTGCTTTGTTACTAGTTCACTGGGGGCTGATGGGAGCTCCGACAGAATACCTCCTACCAGAGGAAGATTTTGATTGGTCCAGTCTCCAGGCTGCAGGAGGAGGTGCACTACCCGGATGTGGAGGACTAAACTGGACCCTCCAGGAACTACAATTACCAGGTAAGTGTAATTTCTATTTAGTCATCAAGGGCCACAACCAGCCTCATGCTCAAGATTTCCACAATAAATATGCATGAGAGCTATTTACATACAGTTGCAGCTGTACATGCACAGTGATCTCATACATATTCATTGTGGAATTCCTGTAAAACTGACTGAGCTGTAACCTTCAATCAGTTGAGCACTGCTGTACTAGTGCATTTTCTTAAATTTTCACATCTTTAAAACAAAAGGGATTATCCTCAACTATAGCTGCTCTTTTCTTTTTTTATTTGCATTCATAACGTCATATTTCAATTCTTTGCACTGTACGTTTCTGCCTTACCTGTAAGGGGTTTTATTTTTAATGGGGAGAGTAGCTTCTAAAACATTAATAGCTTGCAAATGGGTAAAAAAAGACTCCATTGTGTTCTAGCTGTTTTGGTGGTATATAATTTTTCCTTGTTCTTGTAGCACTTGTTCCTCCTTTAGTAAGCACCATCCCTACAGAGGAACTCTAGTTTGGAGTATGGGTGATCTCAAATGTGAACTTTTCTAGAGTAAAACCTAAAATTAAATGAGCTAAACTGGAATCTAAAGCCAGAAGGAAGACACTGGGGTTTATCTTGTAATTAAAGTTTTGTTTGTCTGCCTTAGATCTGGGTCATTGTTTCTCTTATTCAGAACAGGCTCAACTGTTACTGACACATGCTGCAGCTTCCAGTGATGATAGTGGAGAGAGATCTGCAAAATATATCACTGCACGTCTGAGGAAATAAAATTTGTGCTGAAAGTGATAGTATGTTTTGCCAAACTTACTAACAGTTGGGGAACCTTTCCTTTTGCCAGGCAGAGGAGTACTTAATTGGACTTTTATTTAGTTATTTCTTGGTGAAGAAGTATGACAACCAGAATGTTACACAACCAAGCAGGAACTGTTGCAGGAAATGACAATAGTGTCACACGAGAAGATCTATCATGAATTTGGTTATTAATGAAAAAGAGAGACTGCCCAGACAGTCATGTGTGCACATTGCCCAAAATGAATGCTTTGTTTTTATTTTATACTTTGGCTCTTTGTTCTTTATGAAATTAAAACCCTATACATACCCCACTGTGATTAGTAGATGTATTTTGGAATATATATGTCTCCAGGAACAAGCAGGAAAGCACAGTTACTTACCTGTAACAGGTGATCTCTGGGAACAGCAGGAATTAGTCTTCACATATGGGTACGTCGGTACCGACGGAGCCTGCACGGGAATGCTTCCCAGCTTTCAATTAGAAAGCTTTTGGCAGCATCCCTCGCGCCTGCGCAGTGACTTCCAGCCTTCTCCACAGCCTCTCTTCAGTTGAGTGTCAGAGCTGAGACAAAGGCGAGGAGAGAAAAGGGAAAAAATAAAAAAGATGCAACTCCTAGGGGAGGTGGGAGGGTTGTGAAGACTAATTCCTGCTGTTCCCAGAGATCACCTGTTACAGGTAAGTAACTGTGCTATCTCCAGGAACAAGCAGGAATGAGTCTTCACATATGGGGACTCCCTAGCTGGAGATGCCAGGGGGAGATCCCATAAAAATGCAAGTGCCTGGAACGGGTGCATTTTGTTTCCAGGAATCCCCGGCATCCAATGTGGGATGGAGGGTAGGAGTTGATAATAAAAGAGCTGTAAGGAAAGAAACAGCATAGCCAAGGACTAGAAGGTTCTACAGAGTACAGGAGTCCTTGGTAGATATGATAAGTAGCATTAAACATATTTAATGTACACTTAAAATATGCAGCTTACCTACTGTATTGTAGAAAGCATGATGGAGTCTACTGGATAAGCAGTGGCGGAATCTTCAAGGTGACCTCTCAAAGGGAGGATAAAGGTCAGACCTGGAGGTAGTAGATGATCCAGGTGTTAACTGGGTAGGAGTAGACGTCTGGTCTTCAATGGAAAGCTTTATGGGAAAAGCTGAAAAGTCCTTTAGGCATCATGAACATTGAGGACTAAAGGAAGAAGACTGACGGAGTTGAAGAACTAACCCAGTCCTGGCAGGAAAGGGGAAATGGAAAACCCCTAATCCTACGGGAAACAGTTGTGTACTCGAAGATAAAGATGTACACTATTTTTCCTAGCTGGCGAAAGATAGGAAAAATATTGAAGCTGGATGCTTCAAGGACATAAAAAAAATGGAAGATGTTAGCACCAAAGTGGATGTTGGTGCTTAACATGTCCTGTATCATAATTTGGTATGGGACGTAGGGCAACAATCTGTCTAAAACCTCTAAGAGGTAAATCAGGTAGTATAGACAGTAAGGGTGATAGTGAATAAGACTGACCAACCCTTAAGAAGCCCACAATCAAACACATACATATGGGGAGATATATATATATGTGGCTGGAATAGATATGTATATATTCATATATATATATATATATATATATATATATATAAATATACATATGTCCAGATTTGTATATTAGGATATGGGTGGTGAAATATATCAAATATAGATATATATATAGAGAGATGATATATCTAGATATATGGAAATTTGTGGGGCATGGTTTAGCACCACCAGAGTAATGATATAAGTATGTAGACATATATGGAGATGCTACATACAAGACAACAGATTGAGATACATGTCTACCACCCAGCCCCATGATTGTACATGGGGGAATATAAATGAAAAAGATTCTGCGTTCTACAAGAGGGTGAGCCCACGTGGAATATGCATAGAGAATCTATTTTCGTGGGTTGAGGGATGCAGGAAAGCAATCCAGTGAGATAACCATGATGTTCACATGAGAACAGATGAAGATATGAATCTGTAGGGAACAAGGCAGGGAGTTCTACAGAACACTGACATGGTAGATGCCTTGGATTTTCACGCAGAAGAACTGCTATCTCGTGTTAACACCCCAGGCTAGAGGGGGTGTGGAGAACCCTCACAGGTATAGGAAGGGTTGATAAGTTTCTCTCTAATAATAGAGGAACTTCAGAGACAAGGACAATGCTCTATAGCAAAGCCCTCATAGTAGAAAGCTTCTCTGAAGACTGCAGAGAGCATTGTGCAGGAGAGCTATGAGATAAACTGACTGAAAATCAGTTATGTTGCCATATCCTAGAAAAGGAGATGGTTAGAATAATGTGAGAAAGCCTAACGAGTAGGAGGATCCAAGATAGTTTGGAATCACTACTGAGGCTAGACAAAAATTTTGAACAAGGGACTGGAACTTGGAAAAGTCCCAGTAATACAATTACTATAACTCCTGCAGGCAGAGCTGCTGACAGAAACAGCAGAGAGATTGTCCTGTGCTGAATAAAGAAAAACAGACAAGAAAAGAAAGGGGATATCTCTTCTCACTGTCTGGGGAACGACCAGAGAAGTAGTTCAGTATGGTAGCCCTCAAGTAGTTGGAGGGTGACGTACCCATGGGGTAAGTCAACTGAAGGAAAAATCTTCAGTTGGGAAGAAACTATCAGGTGATAGTTGCAACTGCTCTTCTGGAGAGTAAGAAGAGGAGAAGTGTGTAGTACCTGAACAAAATAATTTTTTGACAGGTTAGTACACTGAAAAAGAAAAGCACAGTGAATAATCTTTTAATATGTAAGTTACAATTCCCAGCCCCTATGGTTGCTGGGAATGTTGAGACTGGCCAGAACTGGAGGACTTCAGACTAGGCTGAGGCGTCTCTTGTTTAGGTACAGCCGAATGATGGGCAGGAGAGGAATGAAACTTTCTTTTCTTAGGAAAAGAAGGTTTGGTAGGACATTTCCTACTATTTGAAGAAGGAGGTGGCTTAGAATGGTTTCTAGTGGAAGAAGAGTCAGGGGAGCAACCTGACGTAAAGCCTCCTTATTAAAAAGACCTTCCCCTGTACAAGGAGAATGAGCTAGTATAGTTTGTGCCCATTTGCTCAAGTCTGAAGCCTCAAGCCAGGCTCTGCGACGTGCTGCAATGGCAATAGCAGAGGATCTGCTAATGGACTCAAAAGAATCTATAGAAGCACGAGACAGAAACCAGGATATATTCCGGCTGTGATTGATGAGCAAGGTATAATCAGTAGCCTTGGGCTCTGGTAAAAAAAGACAATTTCTCTGTGACTTCCTGGAGTGTTAGACTCGTGAAAAATATATGAGAGAACTCTGGAAGCCAGCATAGAGTTTTGGAAGGTCTGACGGCCAAAAGCATCAAGTGTTCTTGAAGAACGACCTGGCGGAAAAGAAGAATGCTTCTTGCTCTTAACCTTCCTCAGTGCTGATTCCACTACAAGGGAACGATGAGAAATTTGAGGTTTTTGGAGCCCTGGAGAGGGTGGCACACGGTACCTAACCTCAATGTCAGTAGAAACTTGAGGAAGTCGTAAGGGTGATTTCCATACCCTAAGAAGGAGATCCTGCAGAGCAGGATGTAAAGGAAACTGTATATGTTGCATTTGTGCCGGTGAGCCATGTGTAGGATCACAACCAGGGATAGAAATATTAAGAAAGGTTGCCATATCCAGGAGAAAAGACTGATCTCCGATGGGAACTATTCCTGGTGAGGCTAAAGAAAGAGCCTGAGTATCAGAGGACGTACAAGGTACTGCACCAATGCCAGGTATCGGTTCCAAACTAGGCAGCGGTGCAAGAACAGGCATCAACCTCGCTACTGATAAAGGACTAGCAGGTGAAGTAGTCATCGGGAACTGCTGTGGTGGTACCGAGATCATGAGGGAGTTATGGCTAGGATCTTCGGAACTACCTATTGGGAAACGACAGGAGTCGGTTCCGGGACGCGTCAGGACGCAGTCCTCGAGACTCAAGACTCGGCATCGAAGAGAGCGAGACTAGCGATGCATGTCTCGACAGTTCTGACGCCAGTGGTAGTATCGGCGATGCCGATACCACTAAGGCAGCCTGGGTGACATCGATCGATACCGACGGTACCGAGGATACCCGATGAGCACCCATCCATGTCGATGCCGATGCTAGGGTATCGGAACCGATCGACGTCGGTACCGTCCCGGAGCATGGCTGAGATTGAGGGAAGTCAATGCGGTGCGTATCGATCGGTCCCGAAGGTACCGAGGATGCCCGATGACGATCCCTGGTGAAGAGTGGAGTACTCGACACCGGTGCCGATGCCGGAGGCTCGGTACCGCTCGAAGCGGATACCACCCCCGCGCATGGCTCAGGTATGTTCTGTGAGGGGTGAGCCCCAGGAACATCCTGAAACCCCTTTTAACGCTTTGGAGCCCGAAGACTCCCGCAGGGGTAATGCCAATGGATTCTTGAGGGTAAGGCCGGAGCCGTCACCATGCTGGACATGGGACATACCACTCAAGCATTGACTAGTCTTAACAGACTGTTTTTGGGTTACCTGATCCTGTGAAGTAGAGAAACCGGGTACCCTCACTGCCGAAGAAAAAACGGTATCGAGGGAAACTCTAAATACTGAAGGTTTTCTCACAAAATTATCTCCTGACAAGTCAGGGGAAAAAGGGTCAGGATCCACACAGTTGAGACACTAACTATTGGTGTCTAAAAAGAAACAGGTGTTTCCACAGCGGATGCACTTTTTAGGAAAAGAAGGCTCCATAATGAAAAAGGCCTAGTAGGCCTAAGAAGTTAAGGCAAAAAAACTGAAGAAAAGTTTTACAGACTTTAGCTTAAAAACCACCGGCGGTACCGGTGGTAGCGGGAAAAACAGCCGTGACCACAAGAAAACAAAAAAATTAAAATAACTAAAGCAATTAAAAAAAAAAGTTTCTGCGGTGACAGGAGGACGTCCTGCCAGCTCCGCGGAAAAACGAAAACTGAAGAGAGGCTGTGGAGAAGGCGGGAAGTCACTGCGCAGGCGCGAGGGATGCTGCCAAAAGCTTTCTAATTGAAAGCTGGGCAGCATTCCCGTGCAGGCTCCGTCGGTACCGACGTACCCATATGTGAAGACTCATTCCTGCTTGTTCCTGGAGATTGTAGTATTCACATATGGGGCATCGTCAGTACCAATGGAGCCTGCGTGGGAACGCTCCCCAGCGTCCAATAGGAAAGCTTTTGGGAGCATCCCACTGCGCCGCTGCCTTCCCGCCTTTCTAATTCTCCCTCTTCAGTTGCATCGACTTCCTCCAGGGCTTCAGTTTCCTCCCATGGATCTCAGGTAACTAAACCCAGGTCTTCTAAGACCGGCCGGTCCTCAAAGGGTAGATCTCCTTTGAAGCATTGAGATGCTACTAGCGTTGCCCTTGAGGAAAGCATGCCGGCAAAACAGCCCCAGCAGGAGGCCCCGGCCTCCAAAGCATTAATGGGGCTCTAGGATGTTCCCCAAGCTTCCACCTCCCAAGAACTCCTGGTGCCATGTTCTGGTGTCATGGCCTGTTCCACCGGTACCGACATCCAGGCATCGGCAGGGGCTATGGATCAGTGCATCCTGACCATTGAACACAGTCTAGCGGCTCTCTTAGCAGCCTCGGTACCGCTAAGACCGCTTCAGACTGTTCCGCAGTCATCTGTACCGGTACCGACCGTGCCTGCTTTAACTGATGTGCTTCCCCCCCATGCCGGCTCTCAAATCAGTATCCGGTATCGAGACAGTCTGATGCCAACTTCGATCGATACCGGCGTCAAGCAATGCAAGAGCTCCCGGCATGTAGATACTTTGAGTCCGATGATTCTGCCAGAGGATCCCTCTCCTTCTCCTCAATGGAGGATGTCTCCTCCAGAGGCTATGTCATTTCAGGATTTCATATGTGATGTAGCCAGAGGACTTTCAATCACGGTGACTCCCGAGAAAGAACCGAGAGCAGAATAATTAGAAATTCTTCAATACCCGGCAGCTCCTAAAGAATCTGCAACTCTTCCCATTCACTGGATCTTGCATGATCTCATGCTAAGAATATGCGAAGCTCCTTTAACGGTGTCTGCACACTCTGAGACTCGATACCACGTACCGAGTTCCGCAATGCCCTCGTTTTCAAAAGACTCAACTACCTCACCATTCAGTGGTAGTGGAATCAGCGATGCATAGGATCAAGAGTGCTAAAATGCATTCTTCCAATCCTCCAGGCCGGGAATGGAGGACACTCGATGCCTTTGGGCGTCAATGCTTTTAATCCTCGATGCTATCAGCCAGGATCAGCTCTTACATTCTGTACATGGGAAAGTTTCATAAAGAGGTTACAAGGGATTTAGAGCTCATGGCTCCACTTCTCCCTCATGACAAAAGGACAGATTCCTCACTCTGGTCAAACATGCCCAGAATGTATCTAAGTTCATGAATCGTGCAACCTTTAATTGCTTTGAGTGTATTAGCAGAACCTCTCCTATTTCCATCGATTCATGTCGCATTGCCTGGCTTCAGACATCAGATTTAGAACAATGGGTGCAAGATAAGTTAGGGAATATTCCTTGTACAGGAGAACATCTATTTGGCAAGGATTGGCAAGATAAGGCTAATCAGATTGAGTCTGAAAATACCACTTTGAACAGATTGTCAAGGGCTACAGCCAACCCCACAAAAAAGAAGACAATTAAGAAACCCTTTTTCAACACAAAAAAGAAATTCTACCCATCTTACACCCAGGCTGTCCACTGTCCAGTACATGCTACCCAGAAGGGGCAACAGCAACCCAGACAGCAAAGGAAGGCCCAAGTCCCCAGAGCTCAACAGACTCAGCCTCCTCAAGGGCTTTGACTCCTCCTTAGAGAACTTGGCCAACCTGCCACTGAAAGGTCCAGAACCTCTCACCATCCCTGGCAGACTGTCATTTTGCCAGAAGATGGCAACAAATAACATCAGAAAACTGGATCCTTTCCATTGTACAAGAAGGGTACAAACTTCATTTTCACAGTATGCCCCCTCCCACCATAACAAGACAGTTTAATTCTCAGGGCCCCTCCATCACTCTCTTGTCTCAAGAGGTCAACTCACTACTTGCTCAGGGAGCAATAGAAGAGGTACCCATATCCCAAAAGGGCATGCCATGGGTTTCTACTCCCCCTACTTCCTCATTCCAAAGAAAACAGGGGGATACAGACCCATACTGGACTTCAAAGAGTTGAACAAGTATCTGTTCCGAGAAAAATTCAAAATGATCTCCCTCAGAACACTTCTCCCTTACATTCAAAGCCAGGATTGGCTATGTTCTCTAGATCTAAAGGATGCATACATGCATATCCTCATCCATGCAGATCACAGGAGGTTTCTTCGATTCCTTTACTTAGACGACTGGCTCATCCGAGCATCAACAGCTCCAGAAGCCAGCTTAAGAACATAAGATATGCCATACTGGGTCAGACCAAGGCCATCAAGCCCAGTATCCTGTTTCCAACAGTGGCCAATCTAGGTCATAAGTACCTAGCAGTTTCCCCAGAAGACATAGGTTCCGCAATGCTTGTACTGGGTCAAACAGCTTCTCTCTCTCCCATACAATGCAGATCCTGCAGTACTTGGGATTGGTCATAAACCTTCCAAAAATCTCATCTCACCCCTTCTCAATCTCTAGAGTTCATAGGGGCTTGTCTAGACACAAGGCAGACAAAGGCTTTCCTGCCACAGCCACGTTGTCTTCGAATACTTCAGCTGGCATCTCAAGCAGCTGTGAAATCTCTGTTAACTGCTCGAGGAATGCTTCAGTTGCTGGGGCATATGGCTTCCACTGTACATGTGGTTTCCCTATGCTCGACTCCACATGCAAGCAGCCCAGTGGACCCTAACTTCTCAGTGGACACAGGCTTCAGATCGCCTGACGGACAGAATCAGAAATTAGACTCGTCTCATTTCGTCCCTACAGTGGTGGCAGTCACTGGAAAGCCTTCTCGTAGGCTTTCCGTTCCAGCAGCCACTGCATCAAGCCACCTTGACGACAGATGCGTTGAAGTTGGGCTGGGGGGTTCACTTGGACAATCTCTCCACACAGGGTCTTTGGACCCAGCAGGAGGCTTGTCTTCATATAAACATCCTGGAACTCGGAGCCATATTCTATGCTCTGCAGGTTTTTCGGGCCCACTTCAGCTACAAGACGGTTCTGGTCCAGACAGACAATCAAGTAGCCATGTTCTATGTGAACAAACAGGGTGGGACGGGGTCTCAAGCGCTGTGCAATGAAGCTCTGGGCCTTTGCCAGGGATCTTCAAATAAACCTACTAGCGGTGTATCTTCCAGGCACGCAAAATCTTTTAGCAGACAAACTCAGTCGAGTACTGCTGCCACACAAGTGGTCTCTTCATCAAGAGCAAGTTACTCGAATTCTTCAAATCTGGGGAACTCCAAGGATAGACCTCTTTGCAAGTCCTCAGAATGCCAAACTTAGAACATAAGATATGCCATACTGGGTCAAACCAAGGTCCATCAAGCCCAGTATTCTGTTTCCAACAGTGGCCAAACTAGGTCATATGTACCTAGCAGTTTCCCCAAGGGACACAGGTTCCACAATGCTTGTATTGGTTCAAGTATTGATATTCTGGGTCCCTTCTTAATAATGGTTTATGGACCTTTCCTCCAGGAACTTGTCCAAACCTTTTTTAAACCCAGCTACACTAACAGCCTTTACTACATCCTCCGGTAACAAATTCCAGAGTTTGATTACACGTTGAGTGAAAAAATATTTTCTTTTATTAGTCTTAAATAGTTTACTCTGTAGCTTCATTGCATGTCCCCTAGTCTTTCTATATTCTGATAAGGTAAACAATCGATCTACGTTTACCCATTCCACTCCGTTCATTAATTTATAGACTTCTATCATATCTCCCCTCAGCCGTCTCTTTTCCAGGTTAAAGAGCCCTAACCTTTTTAGCCTTTCTTCATAGGAGTATCCTTCCATCCCCTTTACCATTTTGGTGGCTCTTCTCTGAACCTTTTCTAAAATCGCTATATCCTTTTTAAGATACGGCGACCAGAATTGCACACAATATTCAAGGTGCGGTCTCACCATGGAACGATATAGAAGCATTATAATATCTTTTGTTTTATTTTCCATTCCTTTCCTTATCATACCTAGCATTCTATTTGCTCTCTTGGCCGCTGCTGCACACTGGGCCAAGGGTTTTAACATGGGATCCACAATGACGCCTAAATCTTTTTCCTGGGTGGTGGTTCCTAATGTGGAACCTTGCATCGTGTAACCATAGTTTGGGTTGTTCTTCCCTACGTGCATAACCTTGCACTTGTCCACATTAAATTTCATCTGCCATTTTGATGCCCAGTCTTCCAATTTATCAAGATCCTCTTGCAATTTTCCACAATCCTCTTGGGTTTTAACAACTTTAAATAGTTTTGTGTCATCTGCAAATTTGATAACCTCACTCGTTATTCCACTTTCCAGGTCATTAATGAATATGTCAAAAAGCAGCGGACCCAGCACAGATCCCTGAGGTACACCACTATTCATCTTTCTCCATTGGGAAAATTGGCCATTTAGCCCTACCCTCTGCTTTCTATCTTTTAACCAGTTCCTGATCCACAATAGTACACTGCCTCCTATCCCATGACTCTTTAGTTTTGCCAAAAGTCTCTGACGAGGGACCTTGTCAAAGGCTTTCTGAAAGTCCAGATACACTATATCAACCGACTCACCTTTTCCACCTGATTATTCACTCCTTCAAAAAAACATAACAGATTAGTAAGACAAGATCTTCCTTGTCTAAAGCCATGTTGGCTGTCTCCCATTAGGTCATGACTATCTACATGCTGAGTAATTTTATTCTTTATGATGGTTTCTACCATTTTTCCCAGTACTGATGTCAGGCTCACCAGTCTGTAGTTTCCCGGATCACCCCTGGAACCCTTTTTAAAAATTGATGTTACATTGGTGGTCCTCCAATCTTCAGGTATTAGAGATGATTTTAATGATAGTTCACAGATTACTAATAGCAGGTCTGCAATCTCATATTTCAGTTCTTTCAACACCTTTGGATGTATACCATCCGGCCCAGGTGATTTGCTACTCTTCAGTTTATCTAATAGTTGTAATACATCTTCCCGATGTATCGATATTTTCTTCAGTTCTTCCGCACCTTTAAATACCACTTCAGTCATGGGTAACATCCCTACATCTTCCTCAGTAAAGACTGAAGCAAAGAATTCATTCAGTCTCTCCGCTATCGCCTTGTCGCCTCTTAGTGCTCCTTTAACCCCTTTATCATCTAATGGACCAACTGACTCTCTCACAGGTTTTTTGCTACGAATGTACTTGAAAAGGTCTTTACTTCGCGTTTTTCCTCCCGCAGCAAGCTTCTTCTCAAATTCTCCCTTTGCCTGCCTTATCAATGCCTTGCATTTGACTTGCCAGTGCTTGTGCTGTTTCCAGGTTTCGTTGTTTGGCTCTTTTTTCCATTTCCTGAAAGATGCTTTTTTGGCAACAACAGCCTCTCTGACCTCACCTTTAAAAAATGCTGGCATTTTTTTGGACTTCCTTCCACTTTTCTTAAAGCGTGGAATACAGCTGGTCTGGTCTTCCAAGATAGTATTTTTCAACAACAGCCAAGCCTGATGTACATCTTTAACCTTTGCAACTGCTCCTTTTAGTTTTTTCTTAACTGTTTTCCTCATTTTATCATAGTCTCCCTTTCAAAAGTTAAAAGGTAGTACTGTGGATTTCCTTACTATCCCTCCTCCACTAATTAAATCAAAGGCGATCATGCTATGATCACTATTGCCAAATGGCCCCAACAACCTTATCTCTTGCACTAGATCTGGTGTTCTACTAAGGACTAGGTCTAATATGGCTTCCCCTCTGGTCGGTTCATGAACCAGCTGCTCCAAAAAGCAGTCATTTATTTCATCTAGGAACTTTATCTCCCTAGCATGTCCTGACATGACACTGACCCAGTCGATACCGGGGTAGTTGAAATCACCCATTATTATTATTGCGCTGTAACTTTTGTTAGCTTCCTTGATTTCTTTGAGCATTTCATTAAACTCAGAACTCTGGATCAGAACTGTCAGGCAATGGATGCTTTCCACCTCCACTAGGGCCAAGACTTCCTCTATGCCTTCCCACCCCTTCCCCTCATTCCCAAAACTTTGTTCAAGCTTCAGAGGGAGAGGGGCTATATGATTCTCATAGCCCCACGTTGTCCATGACAAACGTGGTATCCTCTGCTTCAATGTGTCTCTAAAGCTAGACCTCTGGAGTTGGGATATGCTCCAGATCTGCTCTCCCTGGAGAACGGGACGCTACTGCACCCGAATCCTCAGTCTTTTACACCCCAGGGCATGGCTCCTGAGAGCCTAGAATTCCAGGATATCAACCTTTCTCAACAGGTAAAAGATATCCTTTTGGCTTCAAGAAAACCTTCCACAAGGTGAGCCTACACCCTCAGGTGGAAAAGGTTTTCTATCTGGTGTTCTAAAAGGGAGCTTAACCCCTTTTCAGTGCCAGTGGAGGCATTACTTGAGTATCTCCTCCATTTATCATCCTCTGGTCTTAAGACCAATTCAGTAAGAGTCCACCTTAGTGCCATTACTGCTTTTCACAAGCCCCTAGATGGACAACCTTTTTCCTTTCATCCTCTTGTAGCAAGGTTTATGAGAGGGTTACTCTTGACTAAAACTCCCATTAAGCAACTGTCCGTGGCATGGGATTTGAATCTTGTCCTTGGGCAACTTATGAAACCGCCCTTCAAACCGCTGGCCACTACACCCCTAAAGTTTCTTTCTTGGAAGGTAATCTTCCTAATTGCTCTCACTTCTGCAAGACGCATCAGTGAGCTCCAGGCTTTAGTGGCTGATCCTCCTTATACAAGGTTCCATCATGACAAGGTAGTTCTTAGAACTCACCCACATTTTATGCCAAAGGTGGTGTTGCCCTTTCATTTAAACCAATCGGTTTACGTTCCTGTATTTTTCCCTAAGCCTAATGCTTCCAAGGAGCCTTCAGAGAACTAAACAACATCGAAAGTCTTCCCAGCTCTTTGTTGCTTTTGACTCTAGTCATCTTGGACTACCAGTTTTCCAAATGAACTTTGTCCAAATGGATTGCAAATTGCATATCTTTTGCTTATGAGAGCAAAGGACTTTCTTTTGAAGGTCATGTCACAGCTCACAATGTGAGAGCAGTGGCAGCCTCTATGGCCAACCTTCACTCAGTGTGCATTGACGACATCTGTAGACAACCACTTGGGCTTCAGTACACACCTTTGCAGCCCACTACTGCTTAGAGAAGGACTCCCGTCGGGATGCCTCGTTTAGTCAAGCTGTTCTCCAGCATCTCTTTCAAACTTAGAACAGCTCCTACCCGCCGTCCTGGGTTTCGATGACAGAGATCCATGGGAGGAAGCATGACCCATCTCAACCTGGGTTTTGCAGTTTTTCTGGTGTCATCTCCCTGACATCTCTCAGCTGGGGAGTCCCCATATGTGAAGACTACATTTCTGCTTGTTCCTGGAGATAGCATAGTTACTCACCTGTAACAGGTGATCTCCGGGAACAGCAGGAATTAAGTCTTCACAACACACCCACCTCCCCTAGGAGTTGTCTCTCTCTATCTCTCCTTTGTCTCAGCTATAAACTCAACTGAAGAGGGAGAGTTGGAAAGGCAGCGACGCAGGCGCAGTGGGATGCTTCCAAAAGCTTTCCTATTGGATGCTGGGGAGCGTTCCTGCGTGGACACCATCGGTACCGATGATACTCCATATGTGAAGACTTAATTCCTGCTGTTCCCGGAGATCACCTGTTAAAGGTGAGTAACTATGTTTTATGGGCATTTATAATATGGAATGCCTCTACAGCATCTGATAGGATGCCAGAATAGAAGGAAAATGTTGGCATATGTTCTTTTGGAGTTCCAGACCCCACCCCTAATCCACATCCAATTCTCTGTTTACATATGCATGAACAAGTAACCTGAGTTTTCATTAGTCTACACAAACAAGGAGCACAGAGAGACCATGGAGTAGAGAAACCTTTATTGAAAAATGCCCAATGCTGCCAAGTTTCGATTGTGAAAGCTTTTGTCAGGGGTCTAAATACAAATGCACAGAAATCAACTAAATTAAAAATAAGGAAAAAGAGGAAAGCTATGAACAAAACAAATAAAGGAACTAACCAAAATCCAAAAGTAATGGTGAATCTCTCAAATGAGAATAGCAAATGTTAGATACTCAAAATACTACATAAAAAGTGGAGCAATATTAAGCAAATACATAATTAAGGGGTCCGTTTACTAAACCGCACTAGTGGCTTCTGTGTGAAATCGGAGCCACGCCCCATTGAATAAAACAGTGCCGTGGCTCCAGTTTTTCACGGAAGTCGTTAGCACCGCTTAGTAAGCAGACCCCTAAGTACTATTTCATCCAAAAGAATCTAAAACAAAATGTGCAGACAACGTATAAAAGTATGTGTATCATAAAAGCAATAATATATGTCAAAGAAAAGGAATATGAATAATGTAGAAAATAAAAAAATAAAAATAATTAGCTAGCTTAAATGTTGTTGTTTTTTTACACTAATTAAGAAAGCCAAAATGCTGATTCTACAATGAGTGACAGGAGCTGTGTTCTTTTGATATTTATGCTGTAAGTTGAAAGGTTAATATATTTAAACTTACATTCATCATGTCTTTATTCCCTGAAGCATATTGGTAAATAATGTCAAAACCATTTATACTGAGAGTAGCTATACTTATTATACTATGGAAATAGTCTATTGGAAGTGCCCGCTTTGCTTTAATTCTTGTTTTAATAAGCATAATAGATATATGTTAAGATGATTTCCACATATATTTTTATACGTCCCGTATTTTGATAGATGCTGTCACCCTCGTTTATGTTCTTCATAACTTTTTGTTCCTGTTCGGTAATCCAGTTTAGTCCTCCACAATCGGGTAGTGCCCCTCCTCCTGCAGCCGGGAGACTGGACCAATCAAATCTTCTGTAGTATATATGCAGACGGAGCTCCCAGAAGCCCCCAGTGTGTCCAGTCTCCTTGCAGCTGGAGGACTTCTGTGCCCTTTCTGGGCACGCTAAGTGACACTTGACGGAGCAACACTAGTTAGTTAGTTCTTTTGGGGTTTCTTTCTGGTCCTTTATTTTCTATTTCTTTGCTAGGTAGCTGTATCTTTAAAAAAAAAAAAAGCCACAGGGGACATCCTGGGGGAAGCCAGACCTGCTTGGGCTCCTGCCTTCCTGCCTGGGAATCTCTGAAGCCTGGGTTGAGCTCTCCCCAAGGCTGTACGGGGAAGAGCCATACCGGCTGCAACATTGCCTGTCACTTGGAGAAGTGGGCTGAGTTCCTTGCTGTTCCCTGAGCTGGTAGGAATTTTCCTTGCCTTAACTTTTCAGCTCTCTGTTCTGTGCATTGTCAGAGGCTCTGTCGGCTCCCCTGGCTTCCAAATTGCACTTTTTCCTGATTTTTTTCGCTTGCCCTGTATTAGAGGGTCGTTTTCTTTCTTTTCCATATTATTTGGTTACCTTTGTATTTTCGCGCCGTTTTTTACCGCGGGTGAAAAAGTGCGGCGGCCATTTTGGATTTCTAAAGTGTGCTTTTTAAGGGTACTTTTTAACACTTGTGCACGGGTTCCCCTGGTGTTTTTGGGGTTTATTTTCCTGGCGATTTTGCTCAGGGCACCCCTAGGATACTGGGGAGTGTTTTGTTTTCTGTAAAAAAAAAAAAAAAAAAAAAGTTTTAAATTTAAAGCTGTACTGATTTGAATAAGGTTAGTCCCCTTGGTGTGGGCTTCCCTGTTCCTGTTGCCTTCTTTCTCCCTGAGAGCAGGTTGCCTTAGCATGGCTGCCAAACCTCAGTGTGTAATTTGTGGGTCCCGCAGAGGTACATTGACTGACTCTGGAATCTGCAAGAGCTGTGCTGCAGTTTCTTCAGACCTGGAGCTTCCTATTGAAATTAAGGAACAGCATGTGCCCGGGGAACCTTCTCTTTCGGGGGACAGTGTCCCTTCACCGAGCATCCTCCCTTCTGGTTTGGGCCCGGCGTCTAATACGTCGGTCCCTGAGCTCCAGCAGGCGGCTGTAGTAGCGTCGCCTATAGACTTTAACCCAGATTTTGTTCTTCTCATGCATCAGGCCTTCCGCTTAAGCCGGTCCGGTCACTTGCCGGAGGCTTGGCCCGCCTCTCTCCCCCTAGGATCCGCAGGGGGGGTTCAGCGGTCTTCCCAACCCGCTGTCAAGCGGCCCAGGTTGGGGGACCAGGATCAGGACGCCCTTTGTCTTCCGGATTCCGAGGCTGAGGGGGATCCTGAGACTGAGGCGGAGGAGTTAGAAGACGGGGAGCTCCCGGAGCCGGAAGATCAGGCTCGAATCATTCGGGTGTTTCGAAGGGACGAGCTGGTCCCTTTGGTCACGGAGTCTCTCCAAGCGCTTATCCTCTCTGCGGTGCGGCCACTGGAGGAGGAGGGTCTCGAGGATCCTCTCATTCAGGCGGTCAGGGATGCCCAGGTAGTTTTTCCTGTGCACCGCGTGGTTGAGCAGATGATCCATGCGGAATGGGAGCAACCGGAATCCGGTTTGAAAGGGATTCGGACCATGAATCGTCTTTACCCCCTTGCCGACAAGGACAGGGACTTGTTTAAGTCTCCACGGGTGGATGCTGCCGTTTCGGCAGTGACCAAGAAAACCACCATCCCGGTTGAAGGGGCCGCGGCCCTGAAGGATGTTCAGGACAAAAAGGTTGATAATTTGTTGAAGCAAGCTTTCGAGACCAACGCCTTATCGTTGCAAGCTTCTATATGTGGGGCGTGGGTAGCTCGGGCTTGTTTGCGGTGGTCGCAGCACCTGCGCTCGGGGTCCGGTATGGACCAACAGGGGCTGTTGGACGTTACCCGCGTGGAGTCGGGATCAGCCTACTTGGCGGATCTGTTTTATGATTTAATCCGCTCCCTAGCTAATAGTATGGCCTCCATGGTAGCGGCACGACGGTCCATCTGGTTGCGCAACTGGGCGGCCGACGGTTCTTCCAAGTCTCGCCTCAGTAAACTGCCCTTTAAGGGCAGGTTGTTATTTGGTGAGGCTCTGGATAAGTTGGTGAAGGATCTCGGTGAGTCTAAGGGTGGTCGGCTTCCGGAGGATAAGCCTAAGCTTAATAGGTCGTCCACCTCAGCGCGCGGCCAGTTTCGGGATGTTCGCAGATTTCGTTCTTCCCGGCTGTGGACATCGCAGCGCGGTCGTTTTGGAACCCGTCATCAAGGGTTTCGTGGTTTCAGAGGAGCGGGAAGGGGCTTCTCCGGGGCCGCCTCTTCCTTTAATCGCAAGCCGCAATGAAACGAGGCGGGCTCTAGAGGGAGACCCGGTTATCGGGGGTCGTTTGCGCGACTTTCTTCCTTCTTGGGCCCAAATTACGTCAGATCGGTGGGTGCTGCAGATTATAGAAGAAGGTTATGCCCTGGAGTTTGCGCACCCACTTCCGGATTCGTTTGTTCTGTCTCCCAGCAAGGGAGCTCAAAAGGCGCGGGACATCCGCGTGACCCTGGATCGGCTGCTCTCTCTGGGGGCCGTGGTTCCGGTCCCGCCTTTGGAAAGAGGCGCAGGTCGCTACTCCATCTATTTTGTGGTTCCCAAAAAGGGCGGTTCTCTTCGTCCGATCTTGGATCTCAAAGGCGTGAATCGCGCTCTCAGGGTGCCGCACTTCCGCATGGAGACCCTGCGGTCAGTCATCGTAGCGGTGCGTCAAGGGTAATTTTTAACGTCCCTCGATCTTACCGAGGCCTATTTACACATTCCCATCCGGCCCTCCCATCAACGGTTTCTCCGCTTTGCGCTTCCGTGGGGCCATTTCCAATTCAGGGCCATGCCGTTCGGACTCGCCACGGCTCCCCGCACCTTCACAAAGGTGATGGTTGTAGTCGCGGCGGCGTTGCGCAAGGAGGGCATCCTGGTCCATCCGTATCTCGACGACTGGTTGATTCGAGCAAAGTCCAGTCGGGAGTGTGTGCAAGTCACGAGCAGGGTGGTGGATCTCCTTCGGTCCCTCGGATGGGTGGTGAACGAATGCAAGAGTTGTCTGTCTCCGACACAGGATCTCGAGTATCTGGGAGTTCGCTTCGACACAGCACGGGGCTTGGTGTGCCTTCCGGAGCGACGCGTGCTGGCGTTGCGGGCTCTGGTCCATCTCTTCCGGGGGATGCCAGCTCCGTCGGCGTGGTGGTACCTGCGGCTCCTCGGAACGATGGCGGCGACTTTGGAGGTGGTGCCTTGGGTGCGCTTCCACATGCGTCCGCTGCAGAGTGCTCTTCTGCAACGTTGGTCCAACCAGTTCGACTCGTTGAACAAGAGATTGCCTTGCCCAAAGACGGTTCGCTGTTCCCTCCGGTGGTGGCTCTCCGCCGAGAACCTGACGCGGGGGATTCCCTTGGAGCCTCCACTGTGGGTTCCGTTCACGACGGATGCGAGCTTAACCGGCTGGGGGGCTCACTGCGAGTCCCGCTTTGCACAGGGGGAATGGTCTCCCCTGGAGGCCTCTTGGTCGATCAACCGTCTCGAGTTGCGGGCAGTCCGGCTAGCCCTAGTGGCCCTGGAGACCCTGGTTCTCGGCCGGCCGGTGCGAGTCCTGTCGGACAATGCATCCACCGTAGCTTACATCAATCGCCAAGGGGGTACCGGCAGCGTGACTCTGGAGGCAGAAGCGGCGGCCTTGTTCAATTGGGTGCAAACTCGCCTTCCGGCAATCTCGGCGGCACACATTGCAGGCATAGACAATGTCCAGGCCGATTTTCTCAGCAGAGTGCGGGTGGACCCCGGAGAATGGGAGCTAAACCCACAGGTTTACGTGCAAATCGCCCGGCGGTGGGGTCCACCCATCATGGATCTCATGGCGACCTTTCAATCAGCCAAGACAGGGCGCTTCTTCAGCAGGCGAAGGGAGCGCATGTCCGAGGGGCTCGACGCTCTCATTCAGCCATGGCCAACGTCCGGTCTTCTTTATGTCTTTCCTCCGTGGGCTCTGATCGGCCGGGTCGTGCAACGTGTCGAGAGCCATCGGGGTCGTGTGTTACTGGTGGCCCCGGATTGGCCCCGGAGGCCCTGGTATGCCGATCTGGTCCGGCTGCGCGACGGCGTTCCTTGGCTCCTGCCCGCACTACCGGATCTTCTTCTTCAGGGTCCCTTGCGGATGCCCCAAGTGGATCGATTCTCACTTACGGTTTGGCCATTGAGAGGGCTCGGCTGAAAAGGAAGGGCTACTCCCCCGCGGTGATTTCTACCCTTCTGCGGGCGAGGAAAACGTCCACTTCTCTTACTTACGTTCGGATTTGGAGGATTTTTGAAGACTGGTGCTCCCGGCGGGGAGTCCGGGCGGCGACGGTTTCCGTGCCCGTCGTTTTAAGTTTTCTTCAGGATGGTTTCGATATGGGCCTTGCGGCTAGTTCCCTAAAAGTCCAGTTGGCGGCTATCTCGTGTTATCGCGGCAAGGTTTTGGGTCGTCTGCTCGGGGCTCATCCGGATGTACGCCGATTTCTTACGGCTGTTTTTCATTTGCGGCCCTCCCGCAGAGTTTTCGTTCCTCCTTGGGACTTGAATTTAGTTCTGAGGGCCCTGGTTCGTGAACCTTTTGAGCCCCTGCGCAGGGCGTCTCTGAAAGATCTCACGCTGAAGGCGGTTTTTCTTGTAGCCATCTGTTCGGCACGGCGCATTTCGGATCTGCATGCATTGTCCTGTCGAGAGCCTTTCTTGTCTTTTTCCGCGGATCGGATCGTTCTCCGTCCGGTTCCTTCCTTTCTGCCAAAGGTGGTGTCTCCCTTTCACATGAATCAGGCAGTGTTTCTTCCAGTACTTTCTTCGCAATCTGTCGGGTCAACGGACAAAGGTCTTCTCCGGCTCGATGTGGGTCGTACGCTCCATCGTTATTTAAAGGTTACCGAGTCTTTTCGGAAATCTGACTGGCTTTTCGTGCTCTTCGGGGGTGCGCGTAAAGGGGAAGCGGCGGCTAAAGCCTCCATTGCTAGATGGCTCAAAGAGGCGATCGCGTCCGCGTATCTGTTGCAACAGCGGTCTATTCCGGAGGGTCTGAGGGCTCATTCCACTAGGGCTCAGGCGACCTCTTGGGCGGAGTATAGCCTGGTTCCGCCGGCAGATATCTGTAGAGCGGCCACTTGGTCGTCTCTGCATGCTTTCAGTAGACACTATCGCTTAGATGTGTCAGCGGCTCGGGATTCCTGTTTTGGTTCGGCGGTTCTGCGCGCCGGATGGCAAGGTCCCGCCCGGTCTTAACTGCTCTGTTACATCCCGATTGTGGAGGACTAAACTGGATTACCAAACAGGAAATGGAAATTACACTAACCTGGTAATTGTAGTTCCTGGAGGGTCCAGTTTAGTCCTCCTTCCCTCCCGACGGTCTGATATGATTATGCGGCGCGCTTTCCGAACGGTTGCTCATAAGACGGTTCCTCTTGCCGTTCGGTCCCTCTGTTGCAGCCACGTTTTTTGCTAAGGCTCTTCCCTGTCTCGGGGGTTCAGGCAGCTCCTGAGATTCTGGTGGGGAGCGGTATTTTGATTTCTGGGGCGTCGGTACCGGCGCAATGCAGTGTTCTGACTTCCTCGTTTGGGGAGGGAGTTGGATATTTCTTGGGGGGAACAAATTGTTCTTTAATTATGTCATTTTGTATATTAATCTAATGTGTTGCTTCGTTAAGTATGCTTTGTTACTAGTACACTGGGGGCTTCTGGGAGCTCCGTCTGCATATATACTACAGAAGATTTGATTGGTCCAGTCTCCCGGCTGCAGGAGGAGGGGCACTACCCGATTGTGGAGGACTAAACTGGACCCTCCAGGAACTACAATTACCAGGTTAGTGTAATTTCGATTTATTGTTCTTATATGAAATAGTCTGTTTTTGTTTTTATGAAATTTTTATATGGTGTTTGTACATTCTCCAGGACCAAGCAGGAAGTCAGTCCTCACATATGGGTGACGTCGGCGCCGACGGAGCCATCACGGAACAATTTCCCCAGCTTTCAAAGAAAGCCTTTGGGAATTGCAGCGCGCATGCGCGGTCCCCTTCCCGCCCAATGGTGCCATCTTGCTCAGTCTTCTTTTTTTTCCGCGGAGCCCTACAGACGCTGTTTGTGATCGCCGCTGAAAAAGTTGATTTTCTTTCTTCTTTTTTATTCTTTCTCGGTTCGACGCCGGATCCTTTTTCCCGCCCGGACCCGCTACGCCGGTATCGGGTCCGTTTCTTTATTTTTCAGTTTTTTGTCCTTCGTGACAAGCGTTCGCGCCATTTTTTCATTTTCACTGGCAGCCCTTTTTCCCTCGATGGCTGCCAACGGGTTTAAGAAGTGTGATCGCTGTAAGAAACTTATGTCTCTTACCGACACACACGACTGCTGCCTCCGCTGCCTCGGACCCGATCATGACCCGATGATCTGTGGTCCGTGTGGCAAGATGTCCTCAAAAGCGTTGAGGAGTCGGCAGCATCAACGGGAACCAATCTTCTCTGACTCCGCATCCGGCCGGGCCCGGACCTCCGGTCCTGAGCATCGTCGGAGTTCCTCTGAGCGGGGGTCTCCTACCAGGGAACATCATCGGAAGAAAAAACCCACGAGGGCGGCGTCGGTAGACGCTCCTGGTTCCTCGAGGGTCAGGTCGCATAGCCCCGATAGCCGTCCCGGGTCCTCAGAGTCGGAGAGGCCTTTGAAATATCCTCGTCTCGAAATGGAGTCGCCTGGACACGTGAGTACTGTAGTCCTCGTGGACTCGCCTCCGAAGGAGCCGACGTCGGGCCCGACGCTGTCGGGGCCCGAGTTGGGGGCTGCTGGGTCTCCTGAGCTTGGACTCAGGTTGACGGCCTTGGAGAGCAGTTTAGCTGCCTTCATGGACCAGCAGCGGGCATTGATCGCTGGCCTCGCCAATGCGTCTGCCCCGGCCACCGGGACGTCGACGTCCAAGTCGACCTCGGAGACCAAGCCGATCCTCGAGTCCATGCGAGCTCGAGTCGATCCTCGGTCGCGGTCTCCCTCGGCCTCCCGTTCGGGACCGAGGTCGTTGACGCCGACAGCCTCAGCGTCGGGGCGGAGGGCATCGGTGCCCGCCCAACTGGAGCCGCTCGATTCCTCCTCCGAGGAGTCCGACTGGGAAACGGAGGACGAAGAGTCACCTGGTACTTTTCGGACTCGGTGTGTCCCATCGGACTCGCCCGAGTCTGAACCTCGGAGACAGTCCCCCCGGAGGACACCCGGTTCTCGGACTTCGTGCGGGATATGGCCAAGGCCTTGGCGTTCCCCGCGGATCCCGAGGAGGAGCCTCTAGCCGAAGAGCTCGATGCCCTCCAGTATGACTCTCCCCCGAAGGAGGCCTTTACTGTACCGGTTCCTCCGAAGCTGGAACGACTTCTCTTCCGCATGTGGGAGAGCCCGGCGTCGGCGCCGGTGTTAAGCAAGCGGGTCGATTCCATTTATCGAATCCGCACAACTACCGCACCATTCCATGGTGGTGGAATCGGCCATGCACCAACTCAAGAGTCAGAAGATGCACTCCTTGGTGCCTCCGGGCCGGGAGGCCCGGATGCCCTCGGTAGAAAGTGCTTCCAGGGCTCTATGCTTGCTTGTCGAGTCCAGACCTACCAGCTCTATATGGGCATGTATCTCAGAGATCTGGCAAAAGAAATTGCCGGGTTCTCTGCTGGTCTCTCTGAGGAACCTTTGCAGAGGTTCCAAGCCTTGTCCACTGGTATTCGAGTGTGCTCGAAGTTTATCTCTCGAGCAGCCTACAATGGCTTCGAAGCATCGGCTCGAGTAGCCGGGGCCGGCATCGGTACCCGCCGACAGGCTTGGCTTCAGTCATCCGACCTCGAGCCATGGGTCCAGGACAAGTTGGTCGAGTCCCCTGCAGAGGTGAAAACCTCTTTGGCAAACCCATGGCTGAAAAGGCTGCACAAATCGAGACCGAGACTCTGACCAGAACTAGGCTGTCCAGAAAAACCTCTGCCCCTTCTCAAAAGAAGAAGGGCTTGAGGAAAAAGCCCTTTTACCCGAGGAAGGCGGCTGCCTATAAATACTACCCTCAGTATCAGGCCTCGCAGCTCCCCAAAAGGGTCAGCAGGCCAAGGGACGTGGTAATGGGTCCCGTAGGCAGCAGGCCCCCAAGACCACAACACCGGCCGCTGCTCAGCAGGGTGGGGGTTTTTGACTCCGTCAGCATAGCCTCTTCCCCTCAGCTGGTTTCTCTCAGCACAGGAGGCCGGCTGGTCCACTTTGCCCACAGGTGGTCAGCCATCACATCAGATACCTGGGTGCTTCATATAGTTCAAAAAGGCTATCTTCTACACTTTCACCAGGTACCTCCCTCCCACTTTCCAGGGGAACCTCCGAGACTCCCTCTGCACAGGGACTTACTCCTTCAGGAGTTAGCAGGTCTTCTTCAGGACCAGGCTGTGGAACCGGTGCCCCACCACCTGAGAGGTCACGGCTTTTATTCCAGGTACTTTCTGATACCAAAAAGAACGGGAGGCCTCAGACCCATCCTGGACTTGCGAAACCTCAACAAGTTCCTGGCGAGGGAAAAGTTCAAGATGCTTACCCTTGGAATCCTGCTGCCCTACCTCCAGCAGGGAGACTGGCTATGCTCCTTGGATCTAAAGGATGCCTATACTCACATCCTTATTCATCCAGACCACAGACAATATTTCAGGTTTGTTGTGGGAGGAAATCATTACCAGTACAGAGTTCTGCCCTTTGGCCTATCCTCCGCCCCCAGAGTGTTCACCAAATGCCTAGCAGTGGTGGCGGCCTATCTAAGACTTCAAGGCCTTTTTGTATTTCCATACCTGGACGACTGGCTCATCAGAGCCCAGTCTTCCCAAGAGGCCACTCAAGCCACTCATCGCACTGTGACTCTGCTCCAGCACTTGGGATTTGTCATAAACTTTGCAAAGTCCACTTTGCTCCCCTCTCAAAATCTCGAATTCATAGGCGCAAGGTTGAACACACTTCAGGCGCGGGCCTTCCTGCCTCTAGACAGGGCACACAGGCTCATGGATCTCGCCAGCCACTTTCACAGCAATTCCCTGGTCTCTGCCAGGCAATTTCTGAGACTACTCGGCCATATGGCTTCCACGGTCCATGTGACCCCCAATGTCCGCCTGAACATGCAACCTGCTCAGTGGTGCCTTCGCACTCAGTGGCATCAGGCCACGGGGAGCCTGACGGACTCAGTACAGGTCTCTGACCTGCTGGTCTCTTCTCTGCGGTGGTGGCTTCATCTGCCAAACCTGCTACTGGGAGTGGATTTTCAATCTCCTCCGCCTTCTCAGGTACTAACAACCGATGCTTCTCTCCTGGGTTGGGGAGCACATTGCCAAGGGACATGTACTCAAGGCCTCTGGACCCCTTGGGAGTCTGCGCAGCAGATAAACTTCCTGGAGCTCAGAGCCATCCGCCTGGCTCTGAGAGCCTTCTCCCCACCTCACTTCTCACCAGTCTGTGCTGGTCCAGACGGACAATCAAGTTGTGATGTTCTACGTGAACAAACAAGGAGGCACAGGCTCCTTCCTTCTCTGCCAGGAGGCATGAAGACTGTGCTCTTGGGCCGTCCGCCACGGCATCCTCCTCAAAGCGGTCTATCTCCCAGGTCAGGAAAATTACCTGGCAGACAAGCTAAGCAGGATCCTCCAACCACACGAGTGGAGATTGGATCCATTAGTGGTTCAGCGGATCTTTCTCAAGTGGGGCCTCCCCACCATGGATCTGTTTGCCAGTCCTCTGAACCGGCAACTTTCCAGATTCTGCTCTCGACAGCTGCACCCTCTCCGAGTAGCGGCAGATGCTTTTCTGATTCCATGGTCCACAGGCCTCTTGTATGCCTTTCCTCCCATGCCGCTGGTGTCTCGGACGCTCTTCAAGGTTCTCAGGGACAAAGCATCACTGATCCTAGTGGCTCCCCGGTGGCCGAGACAACCTTGGTTCCCGCTTCTAATGCAGCTGGCGCTGGACACTCCTCTTCCTCTGGGGTTTCAGCCCAATCTCCTGACACAGGAACACGGGTCTCTCCTACACCCCAACCTCCGGTCCCTTCATCTGATGGCCTGGCTGCTGAAAGGGTAGTCCTTGCTCCCCTCCAGCTGCCTCGGGAGGTGGAGGAGGTTGTCTTGGCCGCGAGGAGGCCTTCCAACCGGAAGTCCTACGCTCTTAAGTGGCGTCGGTTCTCCATTTGGTGTGCTCAGCAGTCTGAGAATCCCTTCTCCTGCTTGGTGGCAGTGGTCTTGCAATATTTGCTTTACCTCTCCAATCTGGGCCTTAGGTCCAACTCTGTCAGGGTCCACCTCAGTGCTCTCTCTGCACATCACGCACCGGTGAATGGCAGGCCTCTTTCCAACCACCCTTTGGTGGCTCGTTTTCTCCGAGGCCTCCTTCTCCTTAAGCCTCCTGCATGGAATCTGAATGTGGTCTTGCAGCGGATTACCTGTCCGACCTTTGAACCTATGGCTACCTACCCTCTTCGTTTTCTTTCCTGGAAAACCTTGTTCTTGGTAGCCCTTACCTCTGCTAGGCGCGTTAGTGAACTGCAGGCCCTAGTGTCCGATCCTCCTTACACTAGGTTCTACAGGAATAGGGTAGTCTTACGGACTCGCCCTAAGTTTCTTCCAAAGGTGGTTTCTCCTTTTCATCTCAACCAGGAGGTGGTTCTTCCGACCTTCTTTCCCAGGCCGCACGCTAGTTGGGCTGAGATGGTCCTGCATACCCTGGACTGTAGGAGGGCCTTGTCCTTCTACCTTGACCGTACGCGAGAGCATCGGAGGGCTGTTCAGCTCTTCGTTTCTTTTGACCCCAATAAATTGGGGCTACCTGTCTCCAAGCGTACTTTGTCCATTTGGGTAGCTGACTGTATCGCCTGGGCTCTCGTTGGAGGGTCGAGTCACGGCTCATCGTGTTAGGGCGAAGGCTGCATCAGTGGCTCATCTCCGCTCTGTTCCGTTGGCAGACATCTGCCGGGCCGCTACTTGGTCTTCAAGCCAGACTTTTGCGGCCCATTACTGCCTGGAGAGGGAGTTCCGCAGGGACAGTGCTTTCAGTCAGGCAGTCCTCCATAATCTCTTTGAGGTTTAGGCAACTCCTACCCTCCGGCCCTGGTGTTGGGCTACCGGTCGGGGGCGTTTTCAGAGAAGATTCCTTCCTTCTGTGCTGCTGAGCTAGAGGGAGCTCATTTTTGTGCTTGAGGTCTCCGGTAGCCTTAAGCTTGGGAGTCCCATATATGAGGACTGACTTCCTGCTTGGTCCTGGAGAAAGAGTAGATACTCACCTGTAACAGGTGTTCTCCAGGAGCAGCAGGAATCAGTCCTCACAACTCTCCCTCCTCCCCTTGGAGTTGCAGTCCTATCTTTTCGTTTTTGCTAATTATTTAGCTGTCTTTTAGCTATGTCATCAGACTGAGCAAGATGGCACCCTTGGGCGGGAAGGGGACCGCGCATGCGCGCTGCAATTCCCAAAGGCTTTCTTTGAAAGCTGGGGAAATTGTTCCGCGAGGGCTCCGTCGGCGCCGACGTCACCCATATGTGAGGAGTGATTCCTGCTGCTCCTGGAGAACACCTGTTACAGGTGAGTAACTACTCTTTCTGTTGTTTATTATTGTATTGCCCTGTGATGTGGTGAATGGTACTTTGGACATTCAATACCCCCTGCTTGTATTTGAGAGATCCAATACAGTTGTGGTCAACATTATTGGCACCCTTGCAGTTCAACCCCTTAATATCCTTAACAATAAAAAAGTGGCCAGTGAAATGGCTTTGGACTATTTATGCACACATATTTGACACAGAAAGGAATCAAATAAAACAAGACCAATTAAAATAGAAAATAGTATAAAAACTGGGACGTTTTCAGTACATGATTACTAAACAAACAAAAAAATGTGGGTTTTATGGAGTAAATAATCCCAAAATTACAATAAAGAATTACGCCAAAGTGAAGCCAGAAATCTATAAAACTTAATTATTTATACAAGAGAACGGGTCTCAGACTTTGTTGAAACGGGTAGAACCCAGGAGGTAAACCTCTACTGTGGTTCAATAACCCCTTCTTTGCATCAATGACCCTATTGTTCTCCTCCTTTTTTGTTAAACGTTTTTTTTATTATATATACAAAACCAGACTTGTAATGTTGATATCTTGTCCTTAGCAGAGGTTTACCTCCTGGGTTCTACCCGTTTCAACAAAGTCTGAGACACGTTCTCTTGTATAAATAATTAAGTTTTATAGATTTCTGGCTTCACTTTGGGGTAATTCTTTATTGTAATTTTGGGTACATGATTACTGGCACCCTTATATAAAATTTGAATCAGTGTGAGCAGAAGAACTACATTCCCATTGCAGTAAAGCACAGTTATTTACCTGTAACAGGTGATCTCTGGGAACAGCAGGAATAAGTCTTCAAATATGGGTACGTTGGTACCGACGGAGCCTGCACGGGAACGCTCCCCAGCGTCCAATCAGAAAGCCTTTGGAAGCATCGCACAGCGCCTGCGTGCTGCCTTCCCGCCTTTCCCAACTGTCTCTCCTCAGCTGAGTTTTAGAGCTGAGACAAAGAGAGAGAGAGAGAGAGGAAAAGAAAGATAGAGAGATACAACTCCTAGGGGAGGTGGGTGGGTTGTGAAGACGTATTCCTGCTGTTCCCAGAGATCACCTGTTACAGGTAAGTAACTGTGCTATCTCCAGGAACAAGCAGGAATGAGTCTTCACATATGGGGACTCCCTTGCTTTTGATGCCAGGGAGAGATCCCATAAGTTGTGTGTCCCTGAGGCAGGGCTCCACTTCCCCATGTGGATCTCTGGCATCCCATGAGGGATGGTAGGTAGGAGTTGATTAAGTATAGAACAGGTGTTTAAGAACAGCCTGACCAAACAAGGCATCCCGGCAGGAGTCCTTGTCCAAGCAGTAATGGGCTGTGAAGGTATGAACCGAGGCCCAAGTGGCTGCTCGACAGATGTCGTCAATAGACACAGAGTTCAGATGAGCCATTGAGGCTGCCATGGCTCTCACATTGTGAGCTGTGACATGGCCTTCCAGAGAAAGGTTCTTGCTCTGATAGGCGAAAGAAATACATTGGGCAATCCAGTTAGATAGTGTTCTCTTGGAGACTGGTAGTACCAAATGAGAAGGATCAAAGGCAACAAAGAGTTGGGAAGACTTTCTATGTTGCTGTGTCCTTTGTAAGTAAAAAGCCAGAGCTCTTTTACAGTCCAGGGTATGAAGATTCCTCTCTGCACTTGATGCATGAGGTCCTGGAAAAAAGACAGGTAGGTAGACCTGGTTGAGGTGAAAAGGCGAGACCACCTTAGGCATAAAGTGTGGATTAGTCCTAAGGACCACCTTGTCATGATGGAACCTTGTATAAGGTGGATTACTTACGAGTGCTTGCAATTCACTAATACGATGTGCTGATGTAATTGCAATGAGAAATATAACCTTCCAAGAAAGGTATTTCAAGGAGGTGGTAGCTAAAGGTTCAAAAGGTGGCTTCATAAGCTGACCAAGAACCAAGTTTAAGTCCCATGCCACCGGGGGTCTAATGGGAGGCTTTGTTAAAAGGAGGCCTCTCATGAATCTTGCTACCAGAGGATGAGAAGAAATAGGTTGTCCATTTAGAGGCTTAAGGGAAGCTGCAATAGCACTCAAATGGACCCTTACTGAATTTGTTTTAAGGCCTGCATTAGACAGATGGGGGAGATACTCCAGCAAAGATTCCAGAGGTATGGCAAGGGGGTTAAGACCCTTCCCAGAACACCAGATAGTAAACCTCTTCCACTTGAAAGCATAAGAACGTCTAGTGGAAGGTTTTCTGGAAGCATTAAGAACATCTTTCACTTGTTGAGAAAGATGAAGATCTTGGAGGTCTAGGCCTTCGGCAACCAAGCCCTGAGATGCAGAGACTGGGGATTGGGATGCCATAATCTTCCGTCCTCTTGAGAGAGGAGGTCTGGAGCAGACCCTAACTCCAGGGAGGGAGCCTGAGAGAGATGTAGAAGCAGAGGGCACCACACTTGCCATGGCCAATGTGGAGCTATGAGAATCATGTAGCCTCTGTCTCTCTGAAGCTTGAACAGGGTTTTGGGAATTAGGGGAATGGGTGGAAAGGCATAGAGGAAGTCTTGACCCCAGTGAAGGAGGAAAGCATCCCTTGCCTGAGCCAGAGTTCTGGAACAGAACCGGGGAAGTTTGGCATTCCACGGACTTGCAAAGAGGTCTATGTCCGGGGTTCCCCAAATTTGAAAAATCTTGGATACCTGGTCCATATGTAGGGACCACTCGTGTGGAAGCAGAACTCTCCTGAGCCTGTCTGCCCAAGAGTTTTGAACGCCTGGAAGATAAACTGCCAGAAGATGAATGTGATGCTCTCTGGCGAGGGCCCACAGTCGCAAAGCTTCGTTGCAAAGCGACAGAGAGCCAGTTCCTCCCTGCTTGTTCACATGCAGGGAGGAACTGGCTACCTGATTGTCCGTGTGGATAAGGACTGTCTTGTGGCTGAGCAGGGTGTGGAAAACCCACAGAGCAAGGAAGATTGCTCTGAGTTCCAAGAGATTGATATGTGGACAAGTCTCCTGTGGGGACCAGATGCCCTGGGTGGAGAGGTCCTGCAGATGAGCTCCCCACCCCATTGGAGAAGCATCTGTAGTAAGAGTTGCTTGGGGTAGAGGCTGCTGAAAGGGGGACCCCAGCAACAGGTTTTGAGGGGACTTCCACCACTGGAGGGACAAAATGAGGCGACTTGTGTTTGCTATTTTGTCTGACAGGCAGCCTAATGCCTGGGTCCATTGGGTGGATAAAGTCCACTGAGCTGCCCTCATGTGAAGGCCAGCATATGGTACCACATGTACGGTGGATGCCATGTGGCCTAGCAACTGTAACATCTCTCAAGCAGTTAGTAGGGGCTTCAACTCTGCCTGAGAAGCTAACTGCACCAAGCGAAGGCAACGGGCCTGGGGAAGATAGGCCCTTGCCCTTGTGGTATCCAGCAACGCTCCTATAAACTCCAGGGACTGAGTAGGGATCAAATTGGATTTTGGGATGTTATTACCAGCCCTAAATACTGAAGGATACGCATTGTGCAGGTTAGAGAACTCTTGGCCTCTGATTGAGTGGGAGCTCGAATGAGCCAGTCGTCCAGGTTAGGGAAGACGAATATTCCCAGGGTGCGCAGAAAAGCAGCTACCACTGCCATGCATTTCGTGAACACCCTTGGTGCAGAGGCCAGACCAAAAGGGAGCACTCTGCATTGATAGTGCTTCTCTTGAAAAAGGAACCAAAGGAACCTTCTGTGAGTTGGATGGATGAGAACATGAGTGTACGCATCCTTGAGATCTAGAGAACAAAGCCAATCCTGACTCTGAAGGTATGGCAGCAGAGTTCCTAGAGAAACCATCTTGATCTTTTCCTTGACTAGGAATCTGTTCAACTCTCTGAGATCTAAGATGGGTCTGAAGGCCCCTGTTTTCTTGGGAATAAGAAAATAGGGGGAGTAGAACCCTGTGCCCTGTTGTTGAAAAGGCACTTCTTCTATTGCCCCCTGGGCGAGAAGAGTGGCAGCCTCCTGCTGCAACAGGTTGAGGAGGGAGGTTGGAGAATTGAATTGGTGCACTCTTGTGAGAGGGGGCAAGCTTGAAAAATTAAGTTTGTACCCCTCTCTTATGATGGAGAGTGTCCAATGCTCTGCTGTAATTTGCCCCCACCTGGAAGCAAAGTGACATAACCTTCCTGGAATGGTGGAGGGCTCTGGTCCTTCTAGAGCCAGGAAGGCTAAGTTCTCTAGCGGAAAGTCAAAGGCCCTGAGGGGGCTGAGGTTGCTGGGCTGGAGCAGGCCTAGCAGCCTTTGCTTTGCTCTGTTTGGAGGATTGCTGATGTTTGGTAGGGAACTGAGCTGCAGAAGATGCTCGCTGACCATAAGCAGGATAGAATCTTCCCTTTTTAGAAAAAGGTGTTTTCTTGAATAACCTTTTCTTAGCAGGAGCAGCTGTGGATTTGGATAGTCTATCGAAAGCAGAATTTTCAGCATCCATCTGATTGGCTTTTGCTTGCCAATCCTTACCAAACAGGTTCTCACCTGTACAAGGGATATTTCCTAATTCATCTTGAACCCAGATCTCCAAATCAGATGCTTGAAGCCAAGCAATCCTACGTGCACCTATGGCAATAGCTGAGGCTCTGCTTACGCATTCAAAGGAGTCGAAAGCTGCACGGTTAGAAAATTTGGAGATATCTTGGGCATGTTTGAGCCCAGTGAGAAAGTCCTGCCTTTTATCTTCAGACATAAAAGGACTTAGTCTGCAAATGGTCAGTGACTTCTTTTAAGAACATTCCCATGTAGAGACTATAAGAATTAATTCTCGCAGCAAGCATGGAAGCTTGGAAGACTCTCCTTCCAAAAGCATCCAGGGTTCTACATTCACGTCCTGGAGGATTACAGGCATGTCTTTTGGCACTTCTAATCTTTCTCATTGCAGACTCAACCACAATAGAGGGGTGAGGAAGCTGAGTTTTATGGAAACCAGGACAAGGAGGGACACGATAAATGGTATCCAACCTGCGAGAATGAGGAGAGGTTGTTAGATGTGCTTCCCACATCCTCAATATGAGATCATACAGAATCTCATGAATAGGCAAGGTAGCTGCCTCCTTAGGAGTTTTAGTATATTGTAAAATATCTAACTCCTTGGCTCTGGGCTCCGTCTCAGGGGCCACTGTAATAGAGAGTCCCCGAGCCACCTCCCTGATAAAGTCTTGAAAAGACAAGTCTTCTGGAGGAGACATTCTTTGTTTAGGAGAGGACTCCTCCTGTGGAAGAAGCATCACTGCATCGACCGACTCTTCACAATCCTCAGAGGAATCGAAGTATCGTCTGTCCAGATGCTCTTGCAAAGCCCGATACCCGTACCGACTGGGGTTGGTATCGGGAATAACCGGTACCGGGGTATCGGTACTGGAGGGCTTCAGTGGACAGAGTACCGGCATAGCGGACACCGATGCCAATGGTACCGGGATCGGTACCGATGGCGATGCTAGAGCCGGTACCGGCGGAGTAGTCTGTTGCGGTACCACGGGCATCGATGCCACAAGGAAAGCTGCCAGACTGCGCTCTATGGACAGAATCCTCTGATCCATCGACGCCGCCAATGGTTGGAAGTTGGTACCGGTGGAAGCCACCGGTACCCCAGAGCATGGCACCAGGAGATCTGTCGAAGCCACGCCATCGAGATCATCCTGGAACCCCGATGATGCTGCTTTAGAGGCCGAATCCTCCCGCCGGGGTAATTTTGCCGGTGCAGAATCCTCGAGGACAACGCCAGAGGCATCGCGATGCTTAGAAGGAGATCTACTCTTCGAGGACCGGCTTGGTTTATGTTTAGTTACCTGAGATCCATGTGAGGAAGAAGCAGCCCTGGAAGATGTCGATGCCACCGAAGCCGCATCAGAGGGAAACAGGGTACTGAGCTTGGCAGCTCGGTTCTGCCGACCTCTTTTAGACATCATGGAACAGGACACACAATCTGTAAAGGAATGGTCAGGACCTAAACATTTTAGACACCAGTCATGGGTATCGGTGACGGAAATGGTACCGCCACATTTTGTGCACTTTTTAAATCCTGAGGCAGGCTTTTCCATATTTAAGGAAAAAAGGTTTTGGGCCTAAGGCTCAAAACGCAAGTGCACCTGAAGAAAAAGAACGGCAAAAAGTTTTTTGGGGTTTTTTTACAAGAAGAAAAGAACAAAGACCGGCGGTACCGGTACAGCGTCGAAGAAGGCAGACACGACACAAAAGAAATAAAGAAAAAAAATAAGGAAATTCTTCTGCGGTGACAGGAACACAACCTGCTGGCTCCGCGGAAAAGAAGAACTGGGGAGAGACAGTTGGGAAAGGCGGGAAGGCAGCACGCAGGCGCTGTGGGATGCTCCCAAAGGCTTTCTGATTGGACGCTGGGGAACATTCCCATGCAGGCTCCGTCGGTACCAACGTACCCATATGTGAAGATTCATTCCTGCTTGTTCCTGGAGATAATTAGATGCACGGGTGATGAATTTTCAGTACTCCCATGACTTGAATCTACCAATGAATGATGGCTCTAATGTTTAAAATGGCCACATTCACTCACTGTTCCATTTTCACAATGGTGAAGACCAGAGCTGCCCGAGACCATCAGAAAAGCCATTATCACCAAATATCAAACATAAAGGGGTACAAGGCCATCTCCAAAGACCTTGGGATTCCTGTGTCTACAGTTCACAATGTTAAGAAGTTTTCTGCTCATGGAACTGTCAAAAACCTCCCAGGACATGGTGGGAAGAGGAAAATTAATCCAAGAAGTTTTGAAGGTTAGTGCAAACTGTTGGAAAAACACCACATACAACATCCAAAGAGCTTAAGGCTGCCCTGGAGCAATCTAGAGTGGTGGTTTCAACCCGCATCATACACTGCGCACTAAACCAAAGGTCTTGGGTAAAGGCCAAGGAGGACCCCACTGCTCAAAGACAGACATAAAAAGGCATGTCTGATCTTTGCCTAAACCCACTTTGAGAAACCACAATCCTTCTGGGAAAATGTTCTGTGGACAGATGAAACCAAACTTGAGCTCTTTGGCAATGCAGACCAGCGATACATTTACAGGTGAAGAAATGAAGCTTACAAGGGAAAAAAAACACACTTCCTACAGTTAAATATGGTGGAGGTTCCATAATGTTTTGGAGCTGTTTTGCTGCTTTAACTCTTTTTGTTGCCTTCTAGGAAGCGTTGTTTGACGTATGGCAAGCGAAGAGCTTCACGACTGGATTCCGGAACCTGCTCTTCTGGTATGGCAGCCTCTGACTCTCTATTGGAGGGCCTGTCTCCCTTTTCCCACTGAAGGAATTCAGTTGGCCTAGCATTTTCCACCTCAATGAAGAAGGTGATGGATGGAGCTGTGGGTAAAGATGATAGGCTGGCCTTGAGTTCTAGTGACTTCATTTCTGGCTGGTCCCATTCTTTGGAAGGTTTGACTACAGCTGTGTCCCCTGTGACAGGGAAGCTCCCCGATTCTGGGATTTCCTCCCCGGAATTCTTTTCCTTTCTACAACAAGCCTGGTCTTTTATTTTTAATGCGGAAACTCATACCCCGCAGCCTCTGGATTCCCTCGAGCTCAGTCACAAGAGGGTCAAGCAGAGTAGTCCAGTTCAGATGCTTCCTCCTAAGTGATCTAGGCAGAGGTTGCATTCTGGAGATGTGGATCAGCTGGAATTTGTCTGAAACTTGGTTTCTGCTGTCTCGACTGAGGGATCTGCTGAAGAAGAAGTGCTGCTGAGGAGGCTGGCATGATCACCTGTTGAAGAGCTGATGACATTGACTGATCAAATTTGACCCACCTTGAATCTGGCTGACCCTCCACTGATGGTCCATCCTACAGGGAGTTTGGAAATCTACAACAGTCGTCTTGTTTCTGGAAGTTGTCAAGAGCATGATACTGTCGGAATGGAACTTCCCCAATTTCCTGCCTAAGGGGTTAAAGGTTTGTAAGAGAGGATGTATGCTCTCCTGGAGGGAAGAGTGCATTGTGTGGTTCAGCACGCCTAAAGTGGATGCACATGTCACGGCGGTCACGAAGTGCATCAGCACTCCCATGGAAGGCAGATCGGTCTTGACGGATACTATTGATCGTATGATCATAAAGTGTGAAGTTCGATATTGCTTTCTGTATGCTTGGGTACGAATACTGTTTTTGCCCCTAGTGACTCAGGCTGATAGAGGCATGGGACTGATGTCATCAAAGCCTGAATATTTCATTGGTTCTCTGTCTCTACACATCTGCTGCTAGGGGAACACAACCCACTTGACTGGACTAGTCCAGCAGGACTCGAGGAAAGGACATTATCTGGTAAGTAAAATACATATCATCATGTATTTATATTAAATGCCAGCCCTTAGTTTTAGTATCTATTTTGTTTCCATTTTTATTCTACAAAATCATTAATCTCCAGGAACAAGCAGGAATGTAGTCATCACATATGGGTATTGTCGGTACTGACGGAGCCTGCGTGGGAACGCTCCCCAGCGTCCAATTAGAAAGCTATTGGGAGCATCCCAGAGCGCCTGTGTGCTGCTTTCCCGCCTTTCCCAACTGCTTCTCTCCAGTTCTTCATTTTCCGTGGAGCCAGCAGGTCGTGTTCCTGTCAAGGCAGAAAATTTTCCTTCTTTTTTGTGGTCGTGTCTGCCTTCCTCGACACTTTATTGGTACCGCCGGTTTTTCTTTAAAAAAAAAAAATTTCTTAGTACTTTTTTCCCATTTTTTTTTCCAGGTGCACGCGCCATTTTGGGCCTTAGGCCCAAGATTTTTTCCACAATGAAAAAACCCTCTTCGGGTTTAAAAAGCGCACCAAGTGTGGCAGTACCATCTCCGTCACCGACACCCATGAGTGGTGTCTGAAATGTTTAGGTCCTGACCATTCCATCTTGGAATGTATGGCCTGTGCCATGATGTCCAAGAGAGGTCGACAGAACCGAGCTGCCAAGCTCAGTACCCTGTTTCCCTCTGATGCAGCTTCGGTGGTATCGACTTCTTCCTCCCTTGGATCTCAGGTAACTAAACACAAGTCTAGCCAGTCCTCAAAGGGTAGATCTCCTTCTAAGCATCGAGATGCCTCTGGCATTGCCCTTGAGGATTCTGCACCAGCAAAATTGCCCCGGCGGGAGGCTTCGGCTTCCAAAGCATTATCGGGGCTCCAGGACATTCTCGAGGCTTCAACCTCGGCAGAACTACTGGTGCCATGCTCTGGAGTACCGGCAATCTTCTCCGGTACTGACATCCAGACATCGGCAGCGTCGATAGACCAGAGAGTCCTGACTATTAAGCGCAGTCTGGTGGCTCTCCTTGTGGCATCGGCGCCCTCGGAACCGCGTCAGACATTTCAACCGACTCCGACATCGGTGTCCGCATTGCCGGCACCCAGTCATCCAATGCCTTCCGGTACCGATTACTCCCGGTACCGACTTCGGTCGGTACGGGTATCGGGCTCTTCAAGAGCATCCGGACAGGCGGTACTTCGAGTCCTCAGAAGAATCTGAGGATTCTGATAGTTCTGTCGATGCAGGAATGCTTCTCCCAGAGGAGCCCTCCTCCCCTAAGCGCAGGATGTCTCCTCCAGAGGATAATTCCTTTCAGGATTTTATCAGGGAGGTGGCTCGGGGTCTATCCATTACTGTGGCCCCTGAAACAGAGCCTAGGGCAAAGGAGTTGGAAATTTTACAATATCCCAAAACTCCTAAGGAGGCAGTTACCCCGCCCATCCATGAGATCTTGCATGATCTCATGTTGAGAATGTGGGAGACACCTCTTACCACCTCTCCTCATTCTCGTAGACTGGATACTCTGTATCAAGTCCCTCCTTGTCCTGGGTTCCAAAACTCTCAGCTTCCTCACCACTCTATTGTAGTGGAATCAGCTATGAGAAGGATCAAGAGTGTAAAGAGACATGCTTCTAATCCTCTAGGACGTGAGTGCAGAACCTTGGATGCTTTTGGACATCGGGTCTTCCAAGCTTCCATGCTTTCTGCCAGGATCAGTTCCTATAGTCTATACATGGGAATGCTCCTAAAGGAAGCTACAGGTGATTTAGAGGCTTTGAGTCCTCTTCTTTCTGAGGATAGAAGGCAGGATTTTCTCACATTGGTCAACATGCCCAAGATGTTTCTAAGTTTGTCAACCGTGCAGCTTTTGACTGTTTTGAGTGCATAAGCAGAACCTCTGCCATTGCCATAGGTGCACGTAGAATTGCTTGGCTCCAGGCATCTGATCTGGAGCTCTGGGTACAAGACAAACTGGGAAATATCCCTTGTACTGGTGAGAATCTGTTTGGTAAAGATTGGCAGGAAAAAGCCAATGAGTTGGATGCTGACAACTCCACCTTGGATAGATTATCCAAGTCCACAGCTGACCCTGCTAGAAAGAAATCTTTCAAGAAACCATTCTTTTCTAAAAAGAAAAGATATCATCCTGCTTATTCTCAGCAGGGACGTTCTGCAGGTCAGCTTGTAAGGAAAGGTCAGCAACCACCCAAACAAAGAAAAACAAAGACTGCTAAGCCTCAGCCGCCCCAGCAGTCTCAGCATCCACAAGGCCTTTGACTTTCAGCTAGAGAACTTAGCCTTCCTGGCTCTCGTTGGACCAGATCCTTCCACCATTCCAGGAAGGTGGTGTCACTTTGCCCCGAGATGGGGGCAGATGCTAGCAGAGCATTGGATACTCTCCATCATAAAAGAGGGGTACAAGCTTCATTTTTCAAGCATGCCCCCTCCCACAATGATAAGACAGTTCAATTCTCCAACCTCGGTCATCAACCTGTTAGGTCAGGAGGTCACTACCCTTCTTGCCCAAGGGGCAATAGAAGAAGTACCCATCCATCAGCAGGGTACAGTGTTTTACTCCCCCTATTTCCTTATCCCAAAGAAAACAGGGGGATACAGAACTATTCTGGACCTCAGAGAATTGAACAAATTCCTGGTCACAGAGAAATTCAAGATGATTTCTCTCGGAACTCTGCTGCCATACCTTCAGAATCAGGATTGGCTTTGTTCTCTAGATCTCAAGGATGCGTACACACATATTCTCATCCATCCATCTCACAGAAGGTTACTTTGGTTCCTTTTTCAAGGAAAGCACTACCAATACAGGGTGCTTCCTTTTGGTCTGGCCTCAGCACCAAGGGTGTTCACGAAATGCATGGCTGTGGTAGCAGCATTTCTCTGTACTCTAGGGATATTCGTCTTCCCCTACTTAGACGACTGGCTCATTCGAGCCCCAACAGAGTCAGAGGCCAGGACTTCTATATCCTGCACAATGTGTATCCTTCAGTATTTGGGTCTGGTAATAAACATCCCCAAATCCAGTCTAACTCCCACTCAGTCTTTAAAGTTCATAGGAGCTTTGCTGGATACCAGAAAGGCAAGGGCCTATCTCCCCCAGGCCCGCTGCCTTCGCATAGTGCAGTTAGCTTCTCAAGCAGTGCTAAAGCCTCATCTAAGTGCTTGAGAAATGCTACAACTACTAGGCCACATGGCATCTACTGTGCATGTGGTTCCCTATGCTCACCTCCATATGAGGGCAGCCCAGTGGACTTTGTCCACTCAATGGACCCAGGCATCAGGATGCCTGTCAGACAAAATAGCAAACACAAGTTGCCTTATTTTGTCCCTCCAGTGGTGGAAGTCCACTCAAAACCTGTTGCTGGGGTCCCCTTTTCAACAACCCTTACCCCAAGCAACTCTCACAACAGATGCTTCTCCGATGGGTTGGGGAGCTCATCTGCAAGACCTCTCCACCCAAGGCACCTGGTCTCCACAGGAGACTCATCTACACTTCAATCTCCTGGAGCTCAGAGCAATCTTCCTTGCTCTTCGAGTGTTCCACACCCTGCTCAGCTACAAGACAGTCCTCATTCATATGGACAATCAAGTAGCCATGTTCTACGTGAACAAGCAGGGGGGGAACAGGCTCTCTGTCGCTTTGCAACAAAGCTTTGCGACTATGGGCCCTCGCCAGAGAGCATCAGATTTATCTCCTGGCAGTGTATCTTCCAGGCATACAAAACTGTTGGGCAGACAGACTCAGTCGAGTTCTGCTTCCACACGAGTGGTCTCTGCATGCAGACCAGGTGGCCAAGCTTTTTCAAAATTGGGGAACCCCGGACATAGACCTCTTTGCAAGCCCGTGGAATGCCAAACTTCCCCGGTTCTGTTCCAGAATTCCGGCTCAGGGTGCTCAGGCCAGGGATGCTTTCCTCCTTTACTGGGGTCAAGACTTCCTGTATGCCTTTCCACCCATTCCCCTAATTCTCAACACCCTGTTCAAGCTTCAGAGAGACAGAGGACGTATGATTCTCATAGCTTCACATTGGCCACGGCAAGTGTGGTACCCTCTGCTTCTACATCTCTCTCAAGCTCCCTCCCTGGAGTTAGGGTCTGCTCCAGATCTCCTATCTCAGGAGGATGGAATGTTATGGCATCCCAATCCCCAGTCTCTGCATCTGAGGGCTTGGTTGCCAAAGGCCTAGATCTCCATGATCTTAACCTCCCTCAGCAAATAAGGGATATCCTTTATGCTTCCAGGAAGCCTTCCACAAGACACTCTTATGCTTTCATGTGGAAAAGGTTTACCATATGGTGTTCGCAGAAGGGTCTTAACCCCATTGCCATACCTCTGGAATCATTAATGGAGAACCTCCTTCATTTATCCAATGAAGGGACTTAAGACTAACTCAGTGAGGGTCCATTTGACTGCTATTGCAGCTTCCTTCAAGCCCCTAAATGGACAACCTATTTCCTCCCATCCTCTTATAGCAAGATTTATGAGAGGCCTTCTGCTAACTAAGCCTCCCATTAAGCCACCTCCTGTGGCATGGGACTTAAATTTGGTTCTTGGTCAGCTCATGAAGCCGCCTTTCGAACCCTTAGCTACTACCTCCTTGAAATTCCTTTCTTGGAAGGTTATCTTTCTCATTGCAATCACATCAGCATGTCGCATCAGTGAGTTGCAAGCACTAGTAGCTGATCCACCTTATACAAGGTTCCATCATGACAAGGTAGTCCTTAGGACTCATTCACGCATTATGCCAAAGGTGGTCTCGCCTTTTCATCTAAACCAAGCAGTCTACCTACCTGTGTTCTTTCCAAGGCTTCATGCATCAAATGCAGAAAGGAACCTTCATACTTTGGACTGCAAAAGAGCTTTAGCCTTTTACTTACAAAAAACACAGCAACACAGAAAGTCCTCTTAACTCTTTGTTGCTTTTGATCCTTCTCATTTGGGACTTCCAGTCTCCAAGAGAACACCATCTAACTGCATTGCTCAGTGTATTTGCTTTGCCTATCAGAGTAAGAATCTTCCTCTGGAGGGCCATGTCATAGCTCACAATGTGAGAGCCATGGCAGCTGCAATGGCTCATCTGCACTCTGTGTCTATCGACGACATCTGTCGAGCAGCCATCTGGGCCTCGGTTCATACCTTCACAGCCCATTATTGCTTGGACAAGGACTCCTGCCGGGATGCCTTGTTTGGTCAGGCTGTTCTTCAACACCTGTTCCATACCTAGTCAATTCCTACCCAGCATCCCTGGTAGGATGCCAGAGATCCATGGGGGGAAGTGGAGCCCTTCTCAGGGACGCTGAACTTCTGGGGTCTTTCCCTGGCATCTAAAACTAGGGAGTCCCCATATGTGATGACTACATTTCTGCTTGTTTCTGGAGATAGCATAGTTACTCACCTGTAGCAGGTGATCTCCGGGAACAGCAGGAATTTAGTCCTCACAACCCACCCACCTCCCCTAGGAGTTGTATCTCTCTATCTATCTCTTTCCCTCTCTCTCTCTCTCTTCGTCTCAGCTTTAAAACTCAACTGGAGAGAGGCAGTTGGGAAAGGTGGGAAGGCAGCACGCAGGCGCTGTGGGATGCTCCCAAAAGCTTTCTAATTGGACGCTGGGGAGCATTCCTGCGCAGGCTTCGTCGGTACCAACGATACCCATACGTGAGGACTAAATTCCTGCTGTTCCTGGAGATCACCTGTTACAGGTGAGTAACTATGCTTTACCATCATTCTTTGACATGTATTATTGTTTTTATGATACACATACTTTTATATGTTGTCTGCACATTTTCTTTTGAATGGACTATCACTTATGTATGTTTTTAAGATTGCTCTGCTTTTTATGTAGTGATTAGTGCCTTGAGCATCCAACATTTGATGATCTCATTTGAGAGATTCATCATCATATTTGGATTGTGGTATTTTCCTTTATTTCTTTTGAGTGGGTTTCTTTTTTTTCCTTATATTTTAAGCATGTTGATTTATATGTATTCATATTGATTTCTTTAGATCCTGTTGAAGGTTTTTACAAACAAAATTTGGCCAAAGATAAAGTAACCCAGATGTCCTTAAATACAAAGCTGAGAGATTATCAACTTACTGTTAGGGTTAGAAATTGGTTGGGTGGGAGGCGACAAAGAGTACAGGTAAATGAAGCTCACTCTGAGGAGAAGGAAGTTACCAGAGGTGTGCCCCAGGGATCTGTCCTTGGTCTGATTCTTTTTAACATCTTTGTTAGTGATATAGCGGAAGGGCTGTTGGGTAAGGTTTACCTCTTTCTGGATGATACCAAAATCTGCACTAGAGTAAAACCCAGCAAAGTGTAGATAACATGAGGAGGGATCTAGCTAAGCTTGAAGAATGGTCTAGAATTTGGCAATTGGGATTTAATGTTAAAAAATATAAGGTCATGCATTTGGGCTGCAGCAATCCAAAGGAGCAATATGGTATAGGGGGTGAAGTACTTTTGTCCACTAAAGAAGAGCGGGACCTAGGCGTGGTTGTGTCTGATGATCTTAAAGTAGCTAAACAGGTAGAAAAGGTGATGGCAAAAGCTAGAAGGATGCTTGGGTGCATAGGGAGAGGAATGGCTAGCAGAAAAAAGGAGGTGATAGTGCCTCTGTATAGGTCTTTGGTGCGACCTCATTTGGAGTATAGTGTGCAATTCTGGAGACAGCACCTTCAAAAGGATATAAACAGGATCGAGTCCGAACAGAGGGTGGCTACTAAAATTGTTAGTGGTCTTCAATATAAAGCATACGAGGACAGACTTAAGGATCTTAATATGTACATCTTAGAGGAAAGGCAGGATAGAGGTGATATGATTGAGATATTTAAATACCTCTGTGGCATAAATGTACAGGGGGAGAGCCTCTTTCAATTGAAAGCAAGTTCTGCTATGAGGGGATATGGGATGAGGGTGAAGGGAGATAGATTCAGGAGTGATATGTGGAAATATTTCTTCAGCGAAAGTGTGGTGGATCCTTGGAATACTTTTGTCCATGGGTTACAGAATTCTCCCCTTCTTACTACTACGAAGGGAGGTTACAACTATCCCATGATAGTTTCTGTCCCCACATGGACATCTTTTCCTTCAGTTGACTTACTGTATGGTAAGTCACTTTCCAACCCCCTCTCTTCCAGGGTTTCCCCTGCTTGGGTTGGTACCATACTGAAACACTTCTCTTTCTTCCAGTGTAGACTTTTTGTTATCCTTCAATGCATGCTCTGAACAACTCATCAGACAGGGACGGGAATATCTCCGCTCCCTTTGTCTGTTTTCTCTCTGTTTTATACAGGAGAATCCCCTCTGCTGTTTTGTTCAGTTGCTGTGTATGCAGGAGTTCCAGTGATTACTTTAATACTCATTGCAAGCTACTTTCAACTATCTTGCATAATACTACTCACTGCAGGTTATCTTCTTCTAGCCATATCCTTTCCTAGGATGTGGCAACACACCTGACTTCTGTCAGTTTTATCTTATAATTCTCCTGCACAATGCTCTCTGCAATCTTCAGAGAAGCTTTCTACTATGGGCCCTTGCTACAGAGCATTGAACTTTGTCTCTGAGGGTTTTTCCCATATAGTAGAAAAGGTTTATATAATCATTCCATGGCGTGAATGTCCAAGGAGTTCCCAATCTTGCAGGAATCTCCCCCTTTTTTCCTTGCAGCTTGGCATTATGCTTTTCTGCTCCACTTGGACAACGCATACTCCTTTAGTGTACATGATACCCCTGTGTCCCTTGGCTGGGTCATCCTGGTATCTTAGTCTATGCGTTTTTTTGTCCTTTGGACATGTCAGAGTCCTAAAGTACTCCTAACGTGCTCTTGCCAGACTGCTATTATCCTCTGTTTTTTCACGCAACCATACTGGTTATTCCACTGAACTACATTCCTGCACCGCAGAAATAGATTCTCTATATATCTTCAGGTGGTTTTTACCCCCTCATTATTAGATGAATCTTTTCCCATCACATTCCCCATGTGAATGTTTTTGTGGGGCTCAGTTGCAGGCATGTATCCTCAGACTTATATTCATGTATGTATATGTCCTATACATACATATTTCTGTAGTCTGTGTGGGCATAAGTCATGCCCATCTATATATATCTATATCTATATATATCACACATATCTAGACATATATATAGATAGGTATGTCTCTCCATATATATATATATACACACATATATATACATATATAGATATATATATATATATATAGATAGATAGATGTGTCCATTGGGAGATGTCCATAGGACGCTAAGTATTACCTGCTATCTCCCTGTCTGTGCTATAAAGTTTTTCCCTTCTTAAGGGGTCCAGACAGTCCACTTGCCTACTCCCATACGGCTTAGTAAGTGGGAGCGGTTATACATACAATTATTGCTGTGATGTCAACAGCTTCTATTTTTGTTATAGATCTCCCTGTCTATGAAGTATCAAACTTTAATGTCTTCCTATCTCTTACCAGCTAGGAAAGACAGTGTACATCTTCAGTATTTCTGAGTATACTTCTGTTCTCCTTGGGAATAGGGTTTTTTTTCCATACCCCCTCTTCCCTTCAGGACTGGGCTAATTCTCCAGATTGGTCAGTCTTCTTCTTTTAGTCCTCAATGTTAATAACTCTGTACCTAAAAGAGTTTTCAGCTTTTTCCCATAAAGCTTTCCATTGAAGACCTGCCGTTCTTCTCCTACCCCAGTTGACACCTGGGTCACCTGCCCATTCCAGATTTGGAACTTCATCCTCACTGCTGTGAGGTTCCCTTGAGGATTCTGCTACTGCATCTACAGTACACTCCATCACAGTTCTACTTCCTACAATCCAGTAGGTAAGCTCTATATTGTACTAGTTCATTAAATATTTTAATGATACTTGACATACATTCTAAAGACTTTTTTTTTCTCTGTAGTCTTTAGATTCGCTGTTCCTCTACAGCTCTTCTCTATTCAACTCCTACCCCCCATCCCTCAGAGGATGCCGGGGATCCAGTTTTGGGAAATGCCGTCCTGTTCCAGGGATACGCATTTTATGGGATCTCCCCTGGCACCCATAGCTAGGGAGTCTCCATATCTGAAGACTCATTCCTGCTTGTTCCTGGAGATAGCACAGTTACTTACCTGTAACAGGTGATCTCTGGGAACAGCAGGAATTAGTCTTCACAACCCACCCACCTCCCCTAGGAGTTGTATCTATCTATCTCCTTTCCTCTTTCTCTCCTTCTGTCTCAGCTATGAAACTCAACTGAGGAGAGGCAGTGGGAAAGGCGGGAAGTCAGTGCGCAGGCACGAGGGATGCTCCCAAAAGCTATCTGATTGGATGCTAGGGAGCATTCCCATGCAGGCTCCGTCGGTACCGACGTACCCATATGTGAAGACTAATTCCTGCTATTCCCAGAGATCACCTGTTACAGGTAAGTAACTGTGCTTTACAGGTGAGTAACTACTCTTTCTCCAGGACCAAGCAGGAAGTCAGTCCTCACATATGGGACTCCCTAGCTTAAGGCTACCGGAGACCTCAAGCGGAAAAATGAGCTCCCTCAAGCTCAGTAGCACAGAAGGAAAGAATCTTCTCTGAAAACGCCCCCGACCGGTAGCCCAACACCAGGGCCGGAGGGTAGGAGTTGCCTAAACCTCAAAGAGATTATGGAGGACTGCCTGTCCGAAAGCACTGTCCCTGTGGGACTCCCTCTCCAGGCAGTAATGGGCCGCAAAGGTCTGGCTTGAAGACCAAGTAGCGGCCCGGCAGATGTCTGCCAACGGAACAGAGCGGAGATGAGCCACTGACGCAGCCTTCGCCCTGACACGATGAGCCGTGACTCGACCCTCCAACGAGAGGCCGGCTGCCCCATAAGCCCAGGCGATACAGTCAGCGACCCACAAGGACAACGTATGCTTGGAGACAGGTAGCCCCAATTTATTGGGGTCAAAAGAGACGAAGAGCTAAACAGCCCTCCTATGCTCCCGCGTATGGTCAAGGTAGAAGGACAAGGCCCTCCTACAGTCCAGGGTATGCAGGACCATTTCAGCCCGGCTGGTGTGCGGCCTGGGAAAGAAGGTCGGAAGAACCACCTCCTGGTTGAGATGAAAAGGAGAAACTACTTTGGGAAGAAACTTAGGGTGAGTCCGTAAGACTACCCTATTCCTGTAGAACCTAGTGTAAGGGGGATCAGACACTATGGCCTGCAGCTCACTAATGCGTCTAGCAGAGGTAAGGGCTACCAAAAACAAGGTTTTCCAGGAAAGAAAACGAAGAGGGCAGGTAGCCATAGGCTCAAAGGGCGGACAAGTAATCCGCTGTAAGACCACATTCAGATCCCACTCGGGCTGGTGGGCGCAAAGGAGGCTTAAGGAGAAGGAGGCCTCGGAGAAAACGAGCCACCAAAGAGTGGTTGGAAAGAGGCCTGCCGTCCACCGGTGCGTGATGCGCAGAGAGAGAGCACTGAGGTGGACCCTGACAGAGTTGGACTTAAGGCCAAGGTTGGAGAGGTAAAGCAAATATTGCAAGACCACTGCCACCAAGCAGGAGAAACGATTCTCAGACTGCTAAGCACACCACACGGAGAACCGACGCCATTTAAGAGCGTAGGACCTCCGGGTGGAGGGCCGCCTGGAGGCCAAGACGACCTCTTCCACCTCCCGAGGCAGCAGGAGGGGAGCAAGGACTACCCTTTCAGCAGCCAGGCCATCAGATGAAGTGACCGGAGGTTGGGGTGTAGGAGAGTCCCCTGATCTTGTGACAGGAGATCTGGTTGAAACCCCAGGGGAAGAGGAGTGTCCACCGCCAGCTGCATCAGAAGCGGGAACCAGGGTTGCCTCGGCCACCGGGGAGCCACCAGGATCATCGAGGCTTTGTCTCTGAGAACCTTGAAGAGTGTCCGAGACACCAGTGGCATGGGACGAAAGGCATAAAAGAGGCCTGTGGACCATGGAATCAGAAAAGCATCCGCTGCTACTCTGAGAGGATGCGGTTGTCGAGAGCAGAATCTGGGAAGTTGTCGGTTCGGAGGACTGGCAAATAGATCCATGGTGGGGAGACCCCACCTGAGAAAAATCCGTTGAACCACCAACGGGTCTAATCTCCACTTGTGTGGTTGGAGGATTCTGCTCAGCTTGTCTGTCAGGTAATTTTCTTGACCTGGGAGATAGATCGCTTTGAGGAGGATGCCGTGAAGGACGGCCCAAGAGCAGAGTCTTCGTGCCTCCTGACAGAGAAGGAAGGAGCCTGTGCCGCCTTGTTTGTTCACGTAGAACACTGCAACTTGATTGTCCTTCTGGACCAGCACAGACTGGTGAGAAGTGAGTTGGGAGAAGGCTCTCAGAGCTAGGCGAATGGCTCTGAGCTCCAGGAAGTTTATCTGCTGAGCAGACTCCCAAGGAGTCCACAGGCCTTGAGTGCATGTCCCTTGGCAATGTGCTCCCCACCCCAGGAGAGAAGCATCGGTGGTCAGCACCTGAGAAGGCGGAGGAGATTGAAAATCCACTCCCAGCACCAGGTTTGGCAGATGAAGCCACCACCGCAGAGAAGAGACCAGTAGGTCGGACACCTGTACTGAGTCCGCCAGGCTCCCCGTGGCCTGATGCCATTGAGTGCGAAGGCACCACTGAGCAGGTTGCATGTTCAGACGGGCATTGGGGGTCACATGGACCGTGGAAGCCATATGGCCGAGCAGTCTCAGAAATTGCCTGGCAGAGACCAGGCAATTGCTGTGAAAGTGGCTGGCGAGATCCATGAGCCTGTTGGCCCTGTCTAGAGGCAGGAAGGCCCGCGCCTGAAGTGTGTCCAACCTGGCGCCTATGAATTCGAGATTTTGAGAGGGGAGCAAAGTGGACTTTGCGAAGTTTATGACAAATCCCAAGTGCTGGAGTAGTCATAGTGCGATGAGTGGCCTGAGTGGCCTCTTGGGAAGACTGGGCTCTGATCAGCCAGTCGTCCAGGTATGAAAACACAAAAAGGCCTTGAAGTCTTAGATAGGCCACCACCACTGCTAGGCACTTGGTGAACACCCTGGGTGCTGAGGATAGGCCAAAGGGCAGTAACTCTGTACTGGTAATAATTTCCTCCCACAACAAACCTGAGATATTGTCGGTGGTCTGGATGAATAAGGATGTGAGTATAGGCATCCTTTAGATCTAAGGAGCATAGCCAGTCTCCCTGCTGGAGGTAGGGCAGCAGGATTCCAAGGGTAAGCATCTTGAACTTTTCCCTCGCCAGGAACTTGTTGAGGTTTCGCAAGTCCAGGATGGGTCTGAGGCCTCCAGTTCTTTTTGGAATCAGAAAGTACCTGGAATAAACGCCGTGACCTCTGAGGTGGTGGGGCACCGGTTCCACAGCCTGTTCCTGAAGAAGACTTGCTAACTCCTGAAGGAGTAAGTCCCTGTGCAGAGGGAGTCTTGGAGGCTCCCCTGGAAAGTAGGAGGGAGGTACCTGGTGAAAGTGTAGAAGATAGCCTTTTTGAACTATATGGAGCACCCAGGTATCTGATGTGATGGCTGACCACCTGTGGGCAAAGAGGACCAGCCGGCCTCCTGTGCTGAGAGAAACCAGCGGAGGGGAAGAGGCTATGCTGACGGAGTCAAAAACCCCCACCCTGCTGAGCAGGGGCCGGTGTTGTGGGCTTGGGGGCCTGCTGCCTACGGGACCCATTACCCCGTCCCTTGGCCTGCTGACCCTGTTGGAGAGCTGCTGAGGCCTGATAATGGGGGTAGTGTTTATAAGCAGCCGCCTTCCTTGGGTAAAAGGGCTTTTTCCCCAAGCCCTTCTTCTGAGAAGGGGCAGAGATTTTTCTGGACAGCCGAGTCCTGGTCAGAGTCTCGGTCTCGAGTTCTGCAGCCTTTTCAGCCATGGGCTTGCCAAAGAAGTTTTCACCTCTGCAGGGGACATCGACCAACTTGTCCTGTACCCATGGCTCGAGGTTGGATGACTGAAGCCAAGCCTGTCGGCGGGCACCGATGCCGGCTCCGGCTACTTGAGCCGATGCTTCGAAGCCATCGTAGGCTGCTCAAGAGATAAACTTCGAGCACTCTCGAATACCAGTGGACAAGGCCTGGAACCTCTGCAAAGGTTCCTCAGAGAGACCAGCAGAGAACCCAGCAATTTCTTTTGCCAGGTCTCGGAGATACATGTCCATGTAGAGCTGGTAGGTCTGGACTCGACAAACAAGCATAGAGCCCTGGAAGCACTTCCTACCGAGGGCATCCAGGTTCCGGGCCTCCCGGCCGGGAGGCACCAAGGAGTGCATCTTCTGACTCTTGAGTCGATGCATGGCCGATTCCACCACCATGGAATGGTGCGGTAGTTGTGCCTTTTGGAACCCGGGGCTCTTGCGGACTCGATAAATGGAATCGACCTGCTTGCTTAACACCGGCGCCGATGCCGGGCTCTCCCACATGCGGAAGAGAAGTCGCTCCAGCATCGGAGGAACCGGTACAGTAAAGGCCTCCTTCGGGGGAGAGTCATATTAGAGGCCATCGAGCTCTTCGGCTCGAGGCTTCTCCTCGGGATCCGTGGGGAATGCCAAGGCCTTGGCCATATCCTGCACGAAGTCCGAGAACCGGGCGAGTCCGATGGGATGCACCGAGTCTGAAAAGTACCGGGTGACTCTTTGTCCTCCGTCTCCCAGGCCGACTCCTCGGAGGAGGAATCGAGCGGCTCCGGTCGGGCGGGCACCGATGCCCTCCGCCCCAACGCCGAGGCCGGCGTCGACGACCTCGGTCCCAAACGGGAGGCCGAGGGAGACAGTGACCGAGGATCGACTCGAGCTCGCATGGACTCGAGGATCGGCTCGGTCTCCGGGGTCGACTTGGACGTCGACGTCCCGGTGGTCGGGGCAGATGCACCGGCGAGGCCAGTGATCAATGCCCGCTGCTGGTCCATGAAGGCAGCGAAACTGCTCTCCAAGGCCGTCAACCTGAGTCCGAGCTCAGGAGACCCAGCAGCCCCCGACTCGGGCCCCGACGGCGGCGGGCCCGACGTCGGCTCCTTCGGAGGCGAGTCCACGAGGACTACAGTACTCACGTGTCCAGGAGACTCCATCTCGAGACGAGGATGTTTCGAAGGCCTCTCCGACTCCGAGGACCCGGGACGGCTATCGGGGCTATGCGACCTGGCCCTCGAGGAACCAGGAGCGTCCACCGATGCCGCCCTCGTGGGTTTCTTCTTCCTATGATGTTCCCGGGCAGGAGAGCCCCGCTCAGAGGAACTCCGACGATGCTCAGGACCGGAGTCCTGGGACATCGAAGCCTCTGACGAGGTCCGGGCCCGGCCGGACGCGGAGTCAGAGAAGATTCATTCTTTTTGATGCTGCTGACTCCTCAACACTTTTGAGGACATTTTGCCACACGGCCCACAGATCATCGGGTCATGATCGGGTCCGAGGCAGCGGAGGCAGCAGTCGTGTGTGTCAGTAAGAGACATAAGTTTCTTACACCGATCACACTTTTTAAACCCGCTGGCAACCATCAGGGGAAAAAGGGCCCCTGCGAGGTCAAAAGACAGGGCTGCCAGTGAAAAAGAAAAATGGCGCGAACGCTAGTCACGAAGGACAAAAACCGAAAAAATAAAGAACGGACCCGATACCGGCGTAGCGGGCCCGGGCGGGAAAAGGATCCGGCGTCGAACCGAGAAAAGAATAGTAAATAAAATCAACTTTTTCTGCGGCCATCACAAACCGTCTGTAGGGCTCCGCGGAAAAAAGAAGACTGAGCAAGATGGCACCCTTGGATGGGAAGGGGACCGCGCATGCGCGCTTCAATTCCCAAAGGCTTTCTTTGAAAGCTGGGGAAATTGCTCCGCGAGGGCTCCGTCGGCGCCGACGTCACCCATATGTGAGGACTGACTTCCTGCTTGGTCCTGGAGAAAATGCCGATACTGGAAAGTCAATCTGGGGCGTATCGACCGGTCCCGAAGGTACCGAGAAAGCCAGATGACGATCCCTGGTGAGGAGTGAATCGCTCAACACCAGTGCCGATGCCGGGGTATCGGTACCGCTCAAAGCGGATGCCACTACCGAGCATGGCTCAGGTATGTTCTGTGAGGGGTGAGCCCCTGATAGGCTTTGGAGACCGAAGACTCCCGCCAGGGTTTTGAAGCCAATGGACCCTTGAGGGCAAGGCCGGAGCCGTCATCATGCTGTGCATGAGACCTACCACTCAAAGGTTGGCTAGTCTTAACAGACTGTTTGTGGGTTACCTGATCCTGTGGAGAAGAAGAAATGGTCGGTGCCCTGACACTGGAAAGGAACGCGGTATCGAGGGAAACTCGAAATGGAAAATCTCTTCTCACAGTATTGTAGCCTAATGGCTCCGGAGGAAAATGGTCAGGACCCAAACAGGTTAGACACCAGTTCTTGGAGTCTAAAAACAAAACTGTACCGCCACAGCTTAGACACTTCTTAGGAAAAGAAGGTGGTGGCTCCATGATGGAGGAGTAGCCTAGTGGTTGGGGCAAGGTACTTCAGGCCGGAAGGTCGGGGGTTCAAATCCCACTAGAGGACAGCAACCTTGGGCCGGAAGGACTGGGGTTTCTAGTCCCACAGATGCTCCTTGTGGTCTTGGGCAAGCCACTTAACCCTCCATTGCCCATGTTCCCTGTAAGTATTAGTGTATGTGTCTCATATCCCCACGTGTTAAATGTATCCCCCAATTGTGTTGTGACCGCTTTGATTGAAGGATAAGGCGGGATACAAAACTGTCTAAATAAAAATAAATAAATAAATAAATGATGGAGAGGCCTAGAAGGCCCAAAATGTTTAAGACAGAAACTGAGGGAAAAAAATTCCCTGAATTTAAAAAAAAGAAAAAAACACCGGCGGTACCGGTGGAGTCGGGGAGACAGCTGCGACCACAAGAAAACAAAGAATTAAAGAAAAAATATTCTGCGCTGACAGGACGACGTCCTGCCGGCTCCGCGGAAAAATGAAAACTGAGGAGAGACAGTTGGAAAGGCGGGAAGGCAGCACGCAGGCACTGAGGGATGCTCCCAAAAGCTTTCTGATTGGACGCTGGCGAGCGTTCCCGCGCAGGCTCCGTCAGTACCGACGTACCCATATGTGAAGACTCATTCCTGCTTGTTCCTGGAGATTATTTTTTTACTCAACTAATCTAACTCTGGAATTTGTTACCGGAAGATGTAGCAAAAGCTGTTAGTGTAGCTGGGCTTAAAAAAAGTTTTGATAAGTTCCTGGAAGAAAGGTCCATAAATCATTATTAGAGAACCTGAGAAATCCACTGCTTGTCCTGTGTCAAGCACTGTGGAACCTGTGTGCCTTTTGGGAACTTCCCAGGTACATGTGACCTGGATTGGCCACTGTTGGAATCAGGATAGTGGGCTTGATGGATCTTGGTCTGACCCATTTCTTATGCTCTTATGTAAGTCAGGCATTTTCCAGTAAAGAAGGTTTTTCTACCCCATGGTCTCTCTCCCCTCCTTGTTAGTATAGTCTAGTCTTTGTTGCACATGTTGATATCTTCTACTTGTCCAAGTTTCATTAATTAGTTTTCCATAATTATCACTCCTTAGTGTTATAGCAATCACTACCTTCTAGCAGAACCAATGGATCATGACATGAGCTTTTGAGGACAAGATTTCACTCTGTCAGATGCGTGATGTGAAATTCAAGGGGTGGGTAAATATACATGAAGATGGGAAAGGGAAGAGGACACAGTTGAGGGAAGGCATTGAAAAGGGCAGGGCGTGGAAGGGAGAGATAAGAGCAGAATATTTTAGCTCACTGATATTTGTGGAGAGTCGGAGATGATCAGAAAATAGATAAGTCTATTCACACCTGTAGTGAGTCATGAAGCTATTGTTTTCATTTTGGCCTAGAGCAGGAATGGGCAAACTACGGCCCGCGGGGCGTATACGGCCCGGCGGACCTTTTAATCCGGCCCATGGACGCGTGTGGAAATAGAAACTACAGGAGAAGTAGCACAGTGGCAGAGCGTAACAGCCGCCTCGAATATGCCGAAGCGAAAGAGAAACGCTCAAGCTTAGAGCGTGAATAAGGGCCGGAGGCTTTACTTGTTTTTAAAATCATCCATAGGCGTCGGAGAGGGGGGCGGGTGGGGGGGCAGAGGGGCCGTGACCCCACACTAAAACGTTGCTGCTTCGATCGGGGCTTCATTCCGCGGGGAGCCGATCTCCTGTGGGCAGAAGCCGGGAAAGGCCAGCAATCGCGACCTGGCAAGCAGCAGGCTGCCGGCAGGCAGAAGAGCGCTGCGATCGCGGCACAGATCCCTCCTGTCGGCCCGCGGGAGATCGGAGGGGAAGACAGGTCCGCTGGCTCAGGGGCGGAGCTTCCCCTCCGGACACAGCCTTCGGATGCCTCTGAAATCAGCCGAAGTCGGAACACTTGGCCCCACTGCTCTCTGATTGCTATCTCTTCAATGAAAGGTAAAGCTATGTCCCACGTCACCCCAAAGACGGAAACGTCCTCTCCCAGTGCCTGCCAAGCGACTGGGGATCAGGAATTGCACACGCTGAATTCAGAGAGTCCCCCAGGAGCCCCTACTCACCACCGTGTGCTCTGGCAGCAACCAGTCCCTGCTGATGAGTAGAAGCGCTTCCTTTTCACCTGCTCCCGGCTTCAGCGTTTTTGTATGTATAGGTAAGTGCGTACGCATCTCGGGCACGAATCACTCTGTTGGAATGTGCACTGACTGACTATAAACTTCTCTCATTTTATGAAAGAAATACATTGCATAAAAGTTTTGTAAAAACTCTTTTTATGCTTTTCTACCTTAAATTAATCTAAACATTTAATGTTACAAATTTAAATTTAATTTATATTAATTCACACATACACACCGTCCATCTACTCTTGGTCCGGCCACCGGGTCCAATATATGAACCCATTGCGGCCCTCGAGTCAAAAAGTTTGCCCACCCCTGGCCTAGAGTGATGGTGTTAAATTTCTTGATTGACTCCAGCTCATAATTTTCATGCCGTAATGTCCCTTTTGAAGTTCCTGTGTATTATCCACCATTTCCTAAGTAGTGTAAACCCAGAGTTCAGTAGATATTTTATTCTGGAAGCATGCTAAACATTTATATAATGAAAATATTTAACTACAGATATTCGTATGATGATGCAGATCATATGTCACAAAGGATTTAAACAGACCTGAACAGTTCAGAAGAAGGTGACCAAAACGATTTGGAGCCTGCGCCAGAAGATGTATGAGAAGAGACTAGAAGACCTAAATATGTATACCCTAGAGGAGAGGAGAAGGACAGTGGAGATATGATTCAGACGTTTGTTAGGTATTTAAACAAACCTTTCTCAAAGAAGGGGAAGGTGTAAAGCTAGAGGGCATAAAATTTAGCTGCAAGGAGGTAAACGTATAGTTGTAGTCAAGATTATTGGCACCCTTGCATTTTAGGTATGTTATGTATAATATATTGAGAAATAATTGGAAATATTCCAATTGTATGTCGTCATAATATTTTAATAGTATGGTCAAAGGTATACAACAAAAAAAAGATGTCTGTGCACTTAGACTTAGTAATTTCTGAGGGGAAAAAATATGACCTGGAGAGGATTAATGGCACCCTTCACTAATATTTGGTTGTACAACCCTTGCCAGTAATGACAGCCTCCAAATGTTTCTTGTAGCCAACTATAAGTTTCTTACATGTCTGCTGGTAGTTTCTCCCACTTGTCAACTGCAATTTTTTCCATCTTATAAATGCTTCCAGGATTCCTTTTACCAATGGCAGGTTTCAGCTCTTTCCAAAGGTTCTCGATTGGATCATTGCTGATCAGTTTAAAACAGTCCATTTATTCCTTTGTAACCATTATTTTGTACTTTTGGATGTATGTTTTGGGTCATTTCTCCTGCTGGAGGACCCAGAACCACCTACCCAGACCTAGCTTTCTGACACTAGGTAGCACATTTTGCTCCAAAATACCTTGGTAGTCCTCTTGACTTCATGATTCCTTTATGTTCCAGGCCTCCAGTTCCTGAGACAGCAAAACAACCCCACAACATTATGGAACCTCCAACATATTTAACAGTATGGGTGTGGTTTTTTTTATAAGTTTCATTTCTTAACCTGTAAATGTATTGCTGGTCTACATTGCCAAAGAGCTCAAGTTTCATTTCATCTGTCCACAGAACATTTTCCCAGAAAGCTTGTGGTTTCTCAGGCGTGTCTTTCTATGTCTGTCTTTCAGCAGTGGAGTTATCTTTGACATTCACCCATGAAATCCTTCTTTATTTAGTGCACAGCATATGGTGTGGGTTGAAACCACAACTCCAGATTGCTCCAGGTCAACCTTAAGCTCTTTGGATGTTGTAAGTGGTGGTTTTCCAACAGTTTGCACTAACCTTCAAAGACGACTTAGATTAATTTTCCTCTTCCTACCATGTCCTAGGAGGTTCTTGGAAGTTCCATGAGCAGAAAATTTCTTAGTATTGCGAACTGTAGACACAGGAATCCCACGGTCTTTGGAGATGGCCTTGTAACCCTTTGAAGTTTGATGTTTGGTAATAATGACTTTTCTGATGGTCTCAGACAGCTCTCTTGTCTTCATCATTTTGAAAAATGGAACAAGGAGTGTATGTGGCCATTGGTTGATTCAAGTCATGTGAGTACTGACAGTAGATCACAGGTACGTCTAATTTTACTGCAATGGAAATGTGGTGTTCCTGTTCGGTAGTCCAGTTTAGTCCTCCACAATCGGGTAGTGCCCCTCCTCCTGCAGCCTGGAGACTGGACCAATCAAGTCTTCTGTAGTATATATGCAGACGGAGCTCCCAGAAGCCCCCAGTGTGTCCAGTCTCCTTGCAGCTTGAGGACTTCTGTGCCCTTTCTGGGCACACTAAGTGACACTTGAAGGAGCAACACTAGTTAGTTAGTTCTTTTGGGGTTTTGTTTTTGGTCCTTTATTTAACATTTATTTGCTAGGTAGCTGTATCTTTAAAAAAAAAAAAAAAAAAAAAAAAAAAAGCATTGCACAGGGGACATCCTGGGGGAAGCCAGACCTGCTTGGGCTCCTGCCTTCCTGCCTGGGAATTTCTGAACCCTGGGTTGAGCTCTCCCCTAGGCTGTACGGGGAAGAGCCATACCTGATTCAGCATTGCCTGTCACTTGGAGAAGTTGGCTGAGTTCCTTGCTGTTTACTGAGCTGGTAGGAATTTTCCTTGCTTTAACTTTTCAGCTCCCTGATTGTTTGCATTGTCAGAGGCTCTGTCGGCTCCCCTGGCTCCCAAATTGCACTTTTTCCTGATTTTTTTCGCTTGCCCTGTATTAGAGGGTCATTTTCTTTCTTTTCCATATTATTTGGTTACCTTTGTATTTTCGCGCCCTTTTTTACCGCGGGTGAAAAAGTGCGGCGGCCATTTTGAATTTCTAAAGTGTGCTTTTTAAAGGCACTTTTTAACACTTGTGCACGGGTTCCCCTTGCATTTTTGGGGTTTCTTTGGCTGGCGATTTTGCTCAGGGCACCCCTAGGATTCTGGAGAGTGTTTTGTTGTCTGTAAAAAAAAAAAAAAAAACCCAACGTTTTAAATTTCAGTCTGTACTGTTTTACATAGGGTTGGTCCCTTTGGTGTGGGCTTCCCTGGTTCTGTTCCATTCTTTCCCGCTGAGCGGAGGTTGCCTTAGCATGTATGCCAAACCCCAATACGTGATTTGCGGGTCCCGCAGAGGTGCAGTGACTGACTCTGGCATCTGCAGGGGCTGCACCTCAGTTTCTTCAGACCTGGAATGTCTTTCTCCCACTGCTGTCTGCAGCTCTTTGGTAACTCGATTGATTTTTCTTGATTTTTCAGCGATTTTAGGCATTTCTCTCATGCCTGCAACCCTCCCACCTTCTCCTTTGACTTTTTAAGTTAATTCCTTAGTTTTTGGGGGTTTTAATTCACTCTTTTTGTGTTTTATTTTTGCTGGCGGCCATTTTGAATAGCTAATGAGCCTTGGTTTTGGGCGGGAAGCCAGATTGCTTCTCTGCTGGCTTCTCACAGCTATATTGCTGTTTCAGTTTTTTTCCACAACACTTGCTAGATGTCAGTTGTGCAGAGGTTACTTTTTTCTCTGCCTATGTATGAACATAAGGGATAGAAAGTACAGAAGGCATGGATAGAGAACAGTATGCAATTCAGAGCCACAGTACAATGCTGAGTCACTGACGAAGGGTGCAGGGCTCATGGGTTACATTCCCCACTGTGCCCAACAAAGAAGGCTGGCTGAGGCATTACCTATTATGGGGAATATTGTTGAATGCCTGTTCCTGCGGGACGCAGTTATTTGTTTTTAGTTCTCCCTGTGCCTTATTCCGGTTACGCTGCATAGGCTGTCAGAAGAGACACAGGGACCTCATGCATCCGCTTTGCTCTTCCCCCAGCATCTTGCTTCCCCAGATGACCTTGGGAACTCCGGAGCTTGGCTTCAGGGGAGCTCTCCATTGGCTTTACGCTGCACTGAGTCTTTACCACGAGAGTTTGGATACCTCCAGGAACTTCAGGTATCATTTTTTGTATGAAAACTGTGAGTACTCTGTTTTTGTTTTTTTCTTCCTCGCCTCAGCTGCTCTGGGATGATTTCAGCTGTATCCGGACCGGCTGCCTCTGAGTTTTGAAGTTCCTATTTTAAATTTTTAGTCCCCAAACTGCAGCCGGGTTGCTTTGTACGTCCTACTGATTATTGTACCTGTCTTATTCAATATACCATTTGGTTGAGGTTTTAAGTCAGTGTTTTGGATCCTGTCTGTTTTGGGCTCGGCCTAATTAAGCATGCTCACTGTAATTTTCCTACGGCTGGATTGCGCTTCTACATCCCTCCCCAGAAACACCTTTCAGCCCCTACCATGGAGGTCTGAATGGCAGCGGAAGGATCCCACTCTAATTTCCCTACTTTCAGTCACTGTAATTGCCTTACCCTGACTTTGAAAGTTTCTCTATGCCAGCACAGTGAATGACTGCCAGTTCCCTTCTCAGTTCTGTGAATACCTGACAGTTTTTCGGTGCCAGCGGCTGTTTTGTTTTTCTCTTCAGTGTTTCTTTTTAGAGGAAACAGCTCTAAACAGCAGTTTCCACACATTTAATCATGCTGTGGAGGCACGTGGAGTTTCACAATCCGTTTCTTGAAGAGTCTTGGGTTTCCCTGAGCCTTCCTTGCTTTTTGTTTTCAATGCAAAAAAAAAAAAAAAAAAGAAATAAATAAAACCCCACACAAGAAGAGGAAAGGTGGTTTAAGTCTCTACAATGCCTTTTTCTCTGGCTGTATTATAGGTGAAATGTACTCAGCCGAAGGGAACATTAATAGCTTGCTTGTGTTCCACCTGCACGCTGCATCCCGGAGGTTTTCCCCATACCCACTGCGTTGCTAGCTGGGTCCCTCAGCACCTTATCTCCCCCCTCCTCAGAGCCCCTGCTGCAGGATCTTCCACGGCCGCTGAAGACCACATTACACATTCCCATCCGGCCGTCTCATCAACGGTTTCTCCGCTTCGCTCTTCCGTGGGGCCCCTTCCAATTTCCGGCCATGCCGTTTGGTCTCGCCACGGCCCCCCGCACCTTCACAAACGTGATGGTAGTGGTCGCGGCGGCCTTGTGCAAAGAGGGCGTCCTGGTCCATCCGTATCTCGACGACTGGTTGATTCGGGCAAAGTCCAGTCGGGAGTGTGTGCACGTCACGAGCAGGGTGGTGGCTCTGCTGCGGTCCCTCGGCTGGGTGGTGAAAGAATGCAAGAGTTGTCTGTGCCCGACGCAGGATCTCGAGTATCTGGGAGTGCGCCTCGACACAGCACGGGGCTTGGTGTGCCTGCCGGAGCGCCGCATTCGGTCTTTTGTCCGACTCTTCAAGGGGATGCCCGCTCCGTCTGCATGGTGGTACCTGCAGCTCCTCGGTACGATGGCAGCAACCTTGGAGGTGGTGCCCTGGGCGCGCTTCCACATGCGCCCGCTGCAGAGTGCTCTGCTGCGCCGTTGGTCCAACCAGTTCGACTCGTTGAACAGGAGATTGCCTTGCTCAAGGGCGGTTCGCCGTTCACTCCGGTGGTGGCTCTCCTCCGAGAACCTGACGCGGGGATTCCCTGGAGCCTCCACTTTGGGTTCCGTTCACAACGGATGCCAGCTTAACCGGCTGGGGGGCTCACTGCGAGACCCGCTTCGCTCAAGGGGAATGGTCTCCCCTGGAGACTTCTTGGTCGATCAATCCGCCTCGAATTACGGGCGGTGCGGCTAGCCCTCTTGGCCCTCGAAGCCCTAGTTCTCGACCGGCCGGTGCGAGTCCTCTCGGACAAGGCGACCAGCGTAGCTTACATCAATCGCCAAGGGGGCACCGGCAGCGTGGCCCTGGATTCAGAAGCGACGGCCATGGTCAATTGGGTGCAGTCTCGTCTTCTGGCCATCCCGGCAGCGCATATTGCAGGCGCAGACAATAGTCAGGCCGATTTTCTCAGCAGAGTGCGGGTGGACCCCGGAGAGTGGCAGCTAAGCCCGCAAGTTTACGCGCAAATAGTTCGTCGGTGGGGGCGCCCATCATGGATCTCATGGCGACATGTCAATCGGCCAGGACAGGACGCTTCTTCAGCAGGCGAAGGGAGAGCATGTCCGAGGGGATCAACGCTCTCATTCAGCCGTGGCCAACGTCCGGTCTTCTTTATGTCTTTCCTCCGTGGGCTCTGATCGTCCGGGTCGTTCAGCGCATCGAGGGCCATCGGGGTCGAGTGTTCCTGGAGGCCCCGGATTGGCCTCGGAGGCCCCGGTATGCCGATCTGGTCCGGTTGTGCGACGGCATTCCTTGGCTCCGGTCCGCGCGGCCGGATCTTCTTCTTCAGGGACCCTTGCGGATGCCCCACGTGGGTCGATTCTCGCTTACGGTTTGGTCATTGAGAGGGCTCGGCTGAAAAAGATGGGTTACTCCCCCGCGGTGATTTCTACCCTACGGCGGGCGAGGAAAAAGTCCACTTCTCTTACTTACGTTCGGATTTGGGGGATCTTTGAAGACTGGTGCTCCCGGCGTGGAGTCCGGGCGGCGACGGTTTCCGTTTCCGTCGTTTTAAGTTTCTTCAGGATGCTGTTGATAAGGGCCTTGCGGCTTGTTCCCTGAAAGTCCGGTTGGCGGCTATCTCTTGTTATCGAGGCAAAGTTTTAGGCCGTCTCCTCGGTTCTTATCCGGACGTACATCGTTTTGTTACGGCTGTTGTTCATTTGCGGCCCTCCCGCAGGATTTTCGTTCCTCCGTGGGACTTGAATCTAGTGCTGCAGGCCCTGGTTCGTGAACCTTTTGAACCCCTGAGTAGGGCGTCTCTGAAAGATCTTACGCTGAAGACGGTTTTTCTTGTAGCCGTCTGTTCGGCACGGCGTATTTCAGATCTACATGCGTTGTCCTGCCGAGAACCTTTTTTGTCTTTTTCCCCGGTCTCTTCCTTTTTGCCAATGGTGGTTTCTCCTATTCATGTGAATCAGGCAGTGTTTCTTCCAGTTCTTTCTTCGCACTCTGTCGGGTCGGCGGACAAAAGTCTTCACCGTCTCGATGTGGGTTGTGCACTTCGTCGTTATTTGAAGGCTACCGAATCTTTTAGGAAGACTGACCGGCTATTCGTGCTCTTCGGTGGTGCACGTAAAGGGGAAGCGGTGGCTAAGGCCTCCATTGCAAGATGGCTCAAGGAAGCGTTCGCGTCTGCGTATCTGTTGCAGCAGCGGTCTATTCCGGAGGGGCTACTGGCTCATTCCACTAGGGCTCAGGCGACCTCTTGGGCGGAGTATAGCCTAGTTCCGCCAGCAGATATCTGTAAGGCGGCCGCTTGGTCGTCTCTGCATGCTTTCAGTACACACTATCGTTTAGATGTGTCAGCGGCTCGGGATTCCTGTTTTGTTCGGCGGTTCAGCGCGCCGGATGGTAAGGTCCCGCCCGGTCTTGACTGCTCTGTTACATCCCGATTGTGGAGGACTAAACTGGATTACCGAACAGGAAATGGAAATTACACTAACCTGGTAATTGTAGTTCCTGGAGGGTCCAGTTTAGTCCTCCTTCCCTCCCGACTATCTGATATAATAATGCGGCGCGCTTTCCGAACGGTGGATCATAAGACGGTTCCTCTTGCCGTTCGAACCTTTTTTTTGCAGCCGCGTTTTTGGCTATGGCTCTTTCTTTCTCAGGTGTTCAGTCAGCTCCTGAGATTTCTGATACGGAGCTGTGTTTTGATTTCTGGGGCGTCTGTTCCAGCGCAATACAGTGTTCTGACTTCCTCGTTTGGGGAGAAAGTTGGATATGTTTGTGGGGGGAATCAAATTGTTCCTTAATTATGTCATTTTCATTATGTCATTTTGTATATTAATCTAATGTGTTGCTTCGTTAAGTATGCTTTGTTACTAGTACACTGGGGGCTTCTGGGAGCTCCGTCTGCATATATACTACAGAAGACTTGATTGGTCCAGTCTCCAGGCTGCAGGAGGAGGGGCACTACCCGATTGTGGAGGACTAAACTGGACCCTCCAGGAACTATAGTTACCAGGTTAGTGTAATTTCCATGTTCTGTTCAAACTGATTTGAATTGTTTATAAGGGTGCCAATAAGGTCCTAAATTCACCATCAAAAATAAATTCCAAAAGACCCACCAATTAAAATTCCCCAATACAAAGTAAGACTTTTTTCAAAAATGCGAGCCCTTAAACAAATGTAATCTTTTTGTCGGAATGTTAGTCTTGAGGCCAAAGACCTCTCGTAACAAGTTCGCCTTTTAATCAATTTAAATCAGCAACTCACAATTCTGTGTTTTAAACCACAAACTATCTGTGTAAAACACATTAAAAACCTCTAAAAGTTTCTTAATAAGAACTTGTGATTTAATGCTGCTGAAGTCCCATTCTCAATGTTAAGGACCATATGATCTTCTCTTGTAACAGGTATATTTCAGACATCCCGCTTTTTGAAAAATGATAGCAGAAAATTTTATGATGTCCCCACAACCAACACAGCACTGCATTTAGAGCCTGTTAACCTTCTCAAAGCTCTGTCTCAATGCTCCAGAAGACGCCATTCCCAAACAGTGTCCAAATCAGAATGACTTTCAGCAAATTAGACTCCATATTTAAAATCACAAGTTCTTATTAAGAAACCTTTAGAGGTTTTTAATGTGTTTTACACAGATTGTGATCTAAAACACTTAGAGGTGTGAGTTACACTGATGTAAATTGATTAAAGGAGAATTTGTTATGAGAGGTCTTTGACCTTAAGACAAACATTCCGACAAAAAGATTACATTTGTTTAAGGGCTCGCACTTTTTGAAAAAAGTCTCACTTTGTATTGGGGAATAATCATGTCCTGGCAATGCCTTAGTAGTTATATTCTTTCCTACTCTTTCCTTTAATTGATCTTGTTTTATTTGATACTTTTATGTGTGCAAAGCCTTTTCACTGGCCACTTTTTTTTTTTAGGAGATATTGGACATTAAGGGGTTGAACTGCAAGGATGCCAATAATGTTGACTTCAACTTTAAAAGCAACAGCAGGAAATGCGTTTTCACTGAAAGGGTGGTGGATGCTTGGAATACCCTCTCTATTGAGGTGGTAGGGGCAAATACAGTGACAAAATTCAAGTTAGCATGAGACAGATGCAGTGGATCCCTTTATAGCAAGAAGATGAAATAAAAACAAACAATATCTTTATAACTTTCCTAGCATATTGCCCTGCTAGGCCAGACCAGACAAGTGAGTTGTGTTCCTCTACCAGCATAAGTGAAAACATAGAAGAATGATGGTAAAAAAAGACCATTCGGCCTATCCAGTCTGTCCTTCCATATGAACCACTAAGCTTTACTGTCTTTTTTCCTTTGGAGATCCTGAGTTTGACCCATGTTTTCTTGAATTCATATACAGTTTTTGTCTCTTCTACCTCCACTGGGAGACTATTGCACGTATCTGCCACTCTCTGTAAAAAAAATAAAACGTTCTACATAATACTCCTGAGTCTATCTCCTTTCACCTTCATCCTCTGCTCCCTCGTTGCATAGCTTTCTTTCAGTTGAAAGAGGCTCTTCTGTGCATTTGTGCCATGGAGGTATTTAAACATCTCTATCATCCCTCCCATTTCTCTTCCAAAGTATGCTTATTTAGATCTTTGTCCTTCCTCAAATGCTTTATGGTGAAGCCCACTAAGCATTTTGGTAGCCACTCTCTGTACCAACTTCATTCTGTTTATATTCGTTTGAATGTGTTGTCTCCAGAATTGCACACAATACTCTAAATTAGGTCTCACCAAAGACGTATACAGCAGCACTATCACCACCTCCTTCCAGCTGGATATTCCTATCCCTATGCGCCCAAGTATCCTGGCTTTCGTTGTCGTCTTTTCTGTTTAGCCACCTTAAGATCCTCAGAAATAATCATGCCCAGGTCCTGCTCTTTCATAAACAGAAGCACTTTGCAGAGAAAATTCCTGTACTATATTGAGAGCAGCTAGAGGGCATACAACCTTAGCATTTCTCTGTCTCCAGCAGAGTGTGAACATATTGGAGCAGTTTTGTGAAAACGTTAAGAACGACTGATTTAGCTTGTGAGCAATGGGAGACACCTGTTGAGTCACCCTTGAAACTGGTGGCTGCCTGGATTTGCCAAGGAAAGGTGTCTGTTCAAGTTCCCTGTCCTTATCTAGTTATGGGCTGGTGGAATAGCCAGAATTGTTGGATCAGGATCTCGGAGGAGCCTCTTGCACAGCCTCGGTGCCCCTTTTCCCTTCCTCCTTCCCCAGCTCTCCCCTGAAGATGGCATGAAGGTTCAAGGTGTATGTGGCTTGACAGCAGGGGAGTAGCACTGAGCCCAGCACTGTTGCTGTTTGGGCTTCCTAGAGGCAAGTTCCAAATTAAATTCCTATTTCTGTGCCATATTTCTTATCTGTGCTGCTTCAATATTATCTGTAAGTAGAGCTGACCACCAAATTGGTTCAAAGTGATGGCAGTCTAAACAAACCTTAAGCCTTACACCCACACCCACACATCAAAATGTGTTTAGCTTTGAATGCCCTGTTCTTTGCCATCCCAATTGACCACCTAGTTTGCCTTGTGGTTGGGCCAGCCTTGTCTATGGGAGCCCCAGAGATTGTCAGGTCATGGATTCGAACAACTGGCACGCATAATCTTTTTCCCACTTCATACTGACCGTGTGTGTGCACCGTAGTGGCACATGGCTGTGCTCTATCCCTCAGTCCTAGCTCTGTGAATTGATATGCATGGTGTTTGTGTGCTTTATGTGCTGTGAATGTCTGCTTTCATCACATGCCGTGAGTGCTTCCTCCACAATCCATGGTAGGTCCATGCTTCTAGTGTGCATTCTTTAAGTGCACTTTGCCTCAGCGTGCCCTGTTTGGATGGAAGGATTTGCTTCAGGAAGCTGCTCTGATTGATATAGGCACTTGTCTGGTGGGAAGAGACACTGCCTTTCTGCTCTCCCTCTGCAACTTGGCGTGGAGGCTTTTGCTTGCCTCTTGGTGGTATTTTCTTTCTCCGGGAACAAACATCCCACACAAAAGCATCTCCCAAGCTTTCAAAGAAAACCTTTGGGAGATGCACTACACGCATGCGTGTCCCCTTCAGGCCCAAGGGTGCCATCTTGCCTCAGTCTCCTTTTTTCCACAGATCCCACTGGACATCTGTCCCATTTTCCTGGAAAAAGTGTTTTTTTTCCTGTCTTAAAAATATTTCCTTTCCGGTACGCGTACCAGTTCCTTTTCCCACCCCAAAGCCAGCTTGCCTCAGCATCGCTCCACAGGTTAGTTTTTTCCTCCATTTTTTCTTGAGGTGTCCCTCGACTGGCGCGTCGCACCCTTTTTGGCTGGTAGGCCTTGGACCCTCACCCAGGTTCAAGGACTGCATCGGAGTTCCTTGGCTTCTCCAGGAAGAACTCCCCAAAGGTGGAACACAAGAAGAGCTCGAAGACCACGTCAGAGGATGGGTCTGGAAAAGTGGGTAAATCCCATACAAGGCCCAGCAGTCTCCGGCATGAGTCTGAGGGGGTTGGAGCAGGAGCAGCCTCACAAGCTGCCCCGGAAGGAGGAGTCCGTGTCGGGCAGCTGGGCTCAAAGCCATCAGTGCCCGCCTCGAAAGATGTGGAGCCATCTGGCATGGAAACCAGAATGGCAGCCTTGGAGGGCAGTATCACTGCCCTCCTGGCACTGCAGCCCGGTTGCTCTTGCTCATCAGTTCCAATGACCGGACCCTCGACCTCAAGGGCTTCCCCAGTCATTGAGCCAATCCACGAGCGCCACCTGCCTCGAGATACCCATCGGCATTGGACAAGGTCCTGGTCCTGTTCCTTGGGACACCAGTCCTCTCCAGCGAGTGCATGCGGCTCAGACCACAGGTCCCCCAGGACTTGCGGGCCTTTGGGCTCAGGGCCCGATCATGGGAGCCTTGTAACCTTGGATTCTTCCTCTGACTGAGTCACACTGGGAGACTGAGAATGAAGAGTCTCTGGGCACCCGGGGACACCGAGACGTGCCCTCTGACCCATCTCCACCAGTGTCCTGGTGCCGTTCCCCACCCGAGGACATTGCCTTCCTTGACTTTGTGCGGGACATGGAGAAGGCGCTCGCTTTCGAGACAGAGGCGGTGGAGGACCCCTGCATGGAGGAATTTGAGATCCTCCAGTACAAGTCCCCTCCCATGGAGGCCCCCACGGTGCCCGTTCCTCTGAGAATCGAGCACCGCCTCCTCCGTATGAGGGAAACACCAGCATCGGTGCCCATTGTGAGCAGACTGCTTGACACCATGTAACGAGTCCCTCAAAGTCTGGGGTTCAAGAAAACTCAAGCTCCTCACAATTCTATGGTCGTTGAGTCAGCCATACGGCAACTCAAGAGCCAAAAGACTCATTCATCTATGTCCCCGGGTAGGGAGGCTTGGACCTTGGATGCCCTCGGCTGAAAGTGCTACAAAGACTCAAAACTGGTTTGTCAAGTAGGTACCAGCATATACCTAAAAGAACTGGCAAAGGAGCTTGCCGGTTTCTCTTCAGGCCTTGATGGGGAACCCCTTCAGCGGTTCAAGTCGCTGGCCTCGGCAGTCAAGGAGTGCTCGAAGTTCCTTTCTCAAGCAGCATACGATGGCTTTGAATCCTCAGCTAGAGTGGCCGCCGCCGGCATTGGGGCCTGACACCAGGCGTGGCTGCAGTCATCTGACCTCAAGCAGTGGCTTCAGGACAAGCTCATCTATGTCTCTTGCACCGGAGAGAACCTCTTCAGAAATCCCATGTCAGACGAGGCTGCTGAGATAGACTGAGTTCCTGACCAGACTTTTGAAGAAGACCTCTGTGCACCCCCATAGAAAGGCCCCGGGGAAGAAGCCTTTCTTCCTGAAGTGGTGGTGTTTGGTAATAGCTCACGGTACCAGGCCTTCTCTGCCCCACAACAGGGGCAATAGTCCAAGGGGCAATGGCACGGCTCCTGCAAGCCCAAGATGTCTGAGACCCAGGCTCCGGCCCAGCGTGGAGAGGGGGCTTTTTGACTCCTTGGGTATGGCTTCCTCTCCCATAGCAGCCCACAGGGGGACATCTGGCCCTGTTTGCCAACAGGTGGTCCTTCATTACCACAGACTCCTGGGTCCTGCAGGTAGTCAAGGAGAGATATCTCCTCAACCTACAATAGACACCACCCTTGTTCTTCCCAAGAGAACCTGTAAGACCTCTCATTCACCAGACTCTACTCCTCAACAAGCTCTCAAGCCTCACGGACAAGGCGGTGGAGCCAGTGCCCAAACATCTTTGGGGAAAAGACTTCTACTCCAGATATTTCCTCGTCCCCAAGCAAACAGGGGGCCTCAGGCCCATCCTGGACCTGGATCTATGGGTGAGGGAGAGGTTCAAGATGCTCTCCCTTGGAACACTATGGCCCTTAGACCTGAAGGATGCTTGTACACACATCCTGGTCCATCCCCACCACCAACAATACCCCTGGTTTGTGTTGGGAGGAGGTCACTACCAGTACAGGGTACTACCCTTTGGACTGGTGTCATCGCCAAGGGTCTTCACCTTGTCTAGCAGTGGTCGCAGCCCGCCTTTGTCTTTCTGTACCTGGACAACTGGCTCATAAGACACAGCTGCAGAGATGCACCACGTCACTGAGCACACCATCCACGTCCTGCAGCATCTGAGGTTTGTCATAAACTACCCCAAGTCCCATCTCTCTCAGGCACAATGCCTGGAGTTCATAGGGGCTCAGCTGAACAACCTCCACGCCAAGGCCTTCTTCCAGAAAGGATAGAGTGCCTCAGGGCGCTAGCCGCAGAAGTGCAAAACTGCCAGTCAGTGCCCGCTCACCTTCTCTGCCTGTTGGGCCACATAGCCTCCATGGTCCATGTAATCCCTGTTGGGATATTCTGGCTTAGGAATAGGTCTGCTTAGGTTTTGCCTTATGTGCTGTTTGTGACTATAATCCTGCCTCTCTGCGGCTTGCATGGGCACCCTGCATGAATGGCACAAGAAGACAGAGCAAGTGGGCTATCCAGGAACAAGAAGGTGTCTGTGGCCTAGTACAGTCTGGAAGAAACCTTAGTCTGCATAGGAGTATGCGGTGTTAGGCCCAGAAAGCAAATACAGGCCAGGCCAGAAAATAATTAACAGAAAAATAATTAAAAGAAAATTCTCTAGCCCTGAAGAATGAATGCAATCAGTGCCAGGAAATAGAAGACCATAAGTGGGCCCCAAGGAATGCAGGAGAGATACGCTCCACAGCACAGATAAGGAAAACCTTGGAATACAGCTGCAGACCCTAAGACATAATCATGAGGGAGGGGGTCCCATCTGGAGAGCTTTAGCAAACTTCTGCAAGCAGCACTCTGACTTTTTGCAGAAGGCTCTAAGTTTTGTAAATGGCTTTACAACTATTTGTGCACACGGAACAAGACTCAGTGCAAGAGTTGCTGCGGAGAAGGATATATAAGAGAGCAAGCTACAGAGCTCGCGGCAGCGGCCTTCTCTTTCCCCCATGGGAGGGAGAATGTTGCTCGCCCTCAGATCTCTAAGACAGGTATTTTCCTGTGCTTATGGAGTTTGCTTGTACTAATAAAGAGGGGTTTTTTTGCTGACAAGAAACTGTGATCTGAGTTCTTTTTTTTGGTTTTTCCCCTGGTGTACGGGTCCCATGTGCTCCAGGCAATCTTGGTAACTATTAGGGATGCTTTTGTAGGTAAGAACCTGCCTACACCCCGTATACCTGCCTGCATATTAGGGCGGCTAAGTGGTGCCTCTGTCCCAGTGGACACAAGCCATGAGCAGACTTTGAGACAGGGTAAAATTGACCCGCCAACTGACAGACCCCCTCATCTGGTGGCAGATTCCCCGCCACCTTCAGGCCGGGATGCCCTTCCAGGCACCCACCCCCGGGGACCTTACTATGAGGTTGGGGAGCGCATTGTGAGGACCTCCGCACCCAAGGCATGTGGTCCCAGATGGAGTGCCAGTTGCAGATCAGCGTCCTGGAATGCCAGGTGATCTCTGGCCAGATGGACAACCAAGTCGCAATGTTCTATGTCAACAAATAAGGAGGCACGGGATCATACTCCCTCTGCCAGGTGGTGGTAGCCCTCTCCTCATATGCAAGACACAACAGGATGCTCCTGCGGGTGGTCTACCTCCTGGGCCTGGACAACACCCTAGCAGACAAGCTGAGCATAGTCTTCCAGCTGCATTAGTAGCGCCTACTCCAGAGTGGCCTCCTGGTTTTTCCAACCCTGGGGCATCCCCCTAGTGGACCTGTTCGCCAGCTCAGACAACATGCAGTTGTTTCGCTTCTGCTCCTGCCAGTCTCACCTGTCCTGGATGGCGGCGGAGAATGTGTTCCACTTCCCCTGGATGGAAGGCCTTTATGCCTTCCCACCAGCACTGCTAGTTGCCAAGACCCTCTTCAAGGTCCAGCACGACATGGCATCACTGATTCTGGTAGCCCCCGGTGGCCCAAGCAACCCTGGTTTTTGCTGCTTTTCTGTTGGCGGCACCCGATTCCCTTAGGCTGTGCACCTCAACTTGGGGTCCCTGTCGCTCACGGTGTGGCTGCTGAAAGGGTAGCGGTAGCTGCCTTCAACCTCCCACATGATGTGGAGGTGGCCCTTCTGGCCTCCCACAAGGCATCCATGAGAAGAGTGTATTCCTTCAAATGGTGTCTGGTTTCAGTGTGGTGCACTGAGAGACAGGTGAACCCTTTCTTCTCGGTGCAACTGGTGCTCCAATACCTACTCCACTTGTCACAGGTGGGACTGAAGTCCAACTCGGCGTGCACCTGAGCGCTATTAGCAGCGCACCACCATGCTGTCGGCAAGACTCCCTTGGTGTTCAGCCCCTTACCTCTCGTTTGATGCGGGGCCTTATGCTATCCAAGCCTCCCGTCTGGCTCCCCAACAGCAGAGTGGGATTTCAATGTGGTGTTTTCACAGCTCACTAAGCTGCTGTTTGAGCCCCTGGCTACCTGCCACCTGCGATACCTCTCCTGAGAGGTTATCTTTCTTGTGGGATCATGTCCGCTCGCAGGGTCAGTGAGCTACAGGCTCTGATGGCAGAGCTGCCCTTTATGAGGTTCTACAAGAACAGGGTGATACTTTGCACATACTCCACATTTTTGCCAAAGGTGGTGTGTCCCTTCCACCTCAGTCAGGAGGTAGTGCTCCCCACCTTCTTCCCAAGGCCTCACACTGGCAAGGCAGAGACTGTTCTCCACACTCTGGATTGTGAAAAAAGGTCCTGTCCTTTCTATCTGCAACAGACTTGGGGCCTTTGCAAAGCGCCTCAGCTCTTTGTCTCTTATGACCCCAGTCGACTGGGGCTTCCAGTAACCAAGCACACTCTGTCCATTTGAGTGGCAGACTGCATTGCCCTTGCTTATGAGCAGGTTGGGATCTCACTAGACCAGTGGGTCACGGTAAACTGCATCATTGCCAAGGCTATCTCTGTAGTAAATATGTGTTCCATACCTGTGACAGAAATCTGATGGGCTGCCACCTCGTCTTCAGTCCATAGTTTTGCAGCCCACTACTGTCTGTAGGGAGTTCCAACAGGACAGCACCTTTGGACAGGCCGTGCTCGGTAATCTCTTCGGGGTGTAGGCAGCTCTTACCCTCCAAACCTTCTGTGTTCAGGCTACTGGAGTGCTGGTTTTCCACAGGACACTTGGGTCTTGTGAGTCTCGCAGTTGGGACTTCACTGCTGCAGCTCACAGCTCACCACCTTTGGTTGCCATGGCTTTTTGTACAGGTTCTCTGTATCCTGTAGCTCAAGCGTCCCATATGTGAGGACTGACTTCCTGCTTGTTCTTGGAGAAAGTGTAGTTACCTGTAACAGGTGTCCTCCAGGGACGACAGGAATAGGTCCTCACAACCCTCCCTCCTCCCCTTGGAGTTTTTTCTTTACTGTATTTTATTTTTGCCGTATTAGCTATGTTATTTAGACTGAAGCAAGATGGTACCCTTGGGGGGGGGGGAGAGAGGGACAACACCTGTGTGGTGCATCTCCCAAAGGCTTTCTTTGAAAGCTGGGGAGATGCTTCTGTGTGGGCTCAATCTGTGCCGATGTTGCCCATATGTGAGGACTGCTTCCTGCTGTCCCCGGAGAATACCTATTATGGGTGAGTAACTTCACCTTACAGTTGATGAACATGGACTTCTCTTTTGCCTCTTCAGCTCTACAGGCAGCAGTGATGTCAACTAGAGAGAGACAGACAGACAGTGTCCCAGCTCAGAATTCCTCAACCCGTTCTTTAGAGCTTAGCCTGCCAAAATCTTCCCAGGGACTGGCCTGCCTTCCACTTTGGGGACGGCCAAGGTGGCTAGACAGTTGCCAACCTCTAGCCTAGCTTCTCCAGAATTCTCCTTTCTTTCACAAGCATGGTCCTTCTTGCATGGCAACTCAGACCCATCAGTCTCGGGGCCTTCTTGCTCCTTCTCATCTTCTCTCTTGTTTTGGGGCAGGAAGACCTGCAGGGCCACCCCACAGAAGTGTCCCCAGAAGAGAATGAAGTAGAAGTGCTCCACACTGCTCTACTGTGCCAACGATCTGCCTTGCATTCTGGGAGATCAGCTGGTGATGTCATGACTGAAGATGAACTGCTGGTGCTGAATGGCCAGGATGATTCTTATTGTTAGTCTCTTTTGAAATAGGAGCTAGAGGCAATGATTGATCAAGCTGCCTCTGTTCTCTGGCTATTGGAGGAGCAGGAGCCACAAGTGTACCCCTCTCTGGCAGGGGGATCAGAAAACCCTCCAGGGTATTTCTTTTCCCTGAGGTTATGAAAAGCATGATACACACGCAATGGGACTCGCCTGCCACCTGCTAAAAGGGAGGCAGGGTCATGAATCGACTCTATGCCCTCCTCAGGAAGACCTTGCTGCCTGGATGCAGTTGCGTCAGGTGGATGGGAAGGTGATGGCCACTGCTGAAACACACCACCAGTCTGGTGGAGGATGGTGTAGCTCTCAAGGACAACGCTTTCCTAAAGAGTTAGTTTTTAGCTGTCTCCCTGATTTTCCAGACAGTAATTTGCAGAGGGCTTACAGCTTGTGCCCTAGTCCTTTGGATCCAGTTGCCCCCCACAAGATGATTCTTCAATGCTTCTGGAATCAGCAGTGGCTTTCCTAGTGGATGCCATATATGATTAAAATCATCTCTAATACCTGACGATTGGAGGCTCGCCAATGTAACACCAATTTTTAAAAAGGGTTCCAGGGGTGATCCGGGAAACTACAGACTGGTGAGCCTCACGTCAGTACCAGAAAAACTGCTAGAAAACATCATAAAGAATAAAATTACTCAGCATGTAGATAGTCATGGCCTAATGGGAGACAGCCAACATGGCTTTAGACAAGGAAGATCTTGTCTTACTAATCTGTTATGTTTTTTTGATGGTGTGAATAAACAGGTGGACAAAGGCGAGTCGGTTGATATAGTGTTATCTGGACTTTCAGAAAGCTTTTGACAAGGTCCCTCATCAGAGACTTTTGGCAAAACTAAAGAGTCATGGGATAGGATAGTACTGTGGATCAGGAACTGGTTAAAAGATAGAAAGCAGAGGGTAGGGCTAAATGGCCAATTTTCCCAATGGAGAAACGTGAATAGTGGTGTATCCCAGGGATCTGTGCTGGGTCCGCTGCTTTTTGACATATTCATTAATGACCTGGAAAGTGGAATAACGAGTGAGGTTATCAAATTTGCAGATGACACAAAACTATTTAAAGTTGTTAAAACCCAAGACGATTGTGGAAAATTGCAAGAGGATCTTGCTAAATTGGAAGACTAGGAATCAAAATGGCAGATGAAATTTAACATGGACAAGTGCAAAGTTATGCACCTAGGGAAGAACAACCCAAACTATGGTTACACGATGCAAGGTTCCACATTAGGAACCACCACCCTGGAGAAAGATTTAGGCGTCATTGTGGATAACATGTTAAAACCCTCGGCCCAGTGTGCAGCAGCAGCCAAGAGAGCAAATAGAATGCTAGGTATCATAAGGGAAGAAATGGAAAATAAAACAAAAGATATTATAATGCCTCTATATCGTTCCATGGTGAGATCGCACCTTGAATATTGTGTGCAATTCTGGTTGCCGTATCTTAAAAAGGATATAGCGTTATTAGAAAAGGTTCAGAGAAGAGCCACCAACATGTTAAAGGGTATGGAAGGATACTCCTATGAAGAAAGGCTAAAAAGGTTAGGGCTCTTTAACCTGGAAAAGAGACGGCTGAGGGGAGATATGATTGAAGTCTATAAATTAATGAACAGAGTGGAACGGGTAAACGTAGATCGATTGTTTACATTATCAGAATATAGAAAGACTAGGGGACATGCAATAAAGCTACAGGGTAAACTAATAAAAGAAAATATTTTTTCACTCAACGTGTAATCAAACTCTGGAATTTGTTACCAGAGGATGTAGTAAAGGCTGTTAGTGTAGTTGGGTTTAAAAAAGGTTTGGACAAGTTCCTGGAGAAAAGGTCCATAAACCATTATTAAGAAGGGACCCAGGATATCAATGCTTGACCCAGTACAAACATTGCGGAACCTGTGTTTTTTGGGGAAACTGCTAGGTACGTATGACCTAGATTGGCCACTGTTGGAAACCGGATACTGGGCTTGATGGACATTGGTCTGACCCAGTATTGCATATACTATGTTCTTATGATTGGGTGGCCAAAGATATTGCCTTGTCCAGCTTTGCCACTGGGCAGATGTGACATCCAAGTCCCATTTATCTGGACTTTCTTTGAAGGGAAAGCTTGTGTTTGGAGGACTTGATGTTTGTCAAAGCTGGATGCATCCAAACCACATTGTGGTCCAGAAGATAGACCTAAAAGGACATTGAGGGCACGGGACCTTTTTTGGGCAGCTCCAGGGTTTAGTGGAAAAGGTAGCGGAAGGCCATATTATGGGAGGGGACTTTAATGTTACCCTTAACCCTGCTCTGGATACTTCCTCTGGGAAGGGCATGGGACATGCCGCGGGGAGGAGGAAGCTAAAAGCGTTGGTGCGGAGCGTGGGATTAGTGGACACGTGGAGGGAACTGAGGGGAAAAGAGAAGGGGTTTACCTTCTATTCCCCGGTACACCATTCTTTCTCAAGGATTGACATGCTGTGGGTGTCGAAACCCCTATTGCCTGAGGTGCATGAATGTGAAGTGGGGGACAGGACTTGGTCAGATCATGCGCCCCTTTGGGTTGAGGTGGGTCTGGGGAGAGAGGGGAGAGAGGCGAGGAAGGGTCGGATGAGGATGTTGAATGAGTCCCTTCTGGATGATGGGGATATAGCGCATAAGGTGGGGGTGAAAATTAAGCAGTACTTTGAGCTTAATGATCGGGATGGGTGTGCGATTGGAACATTGTGGGAATGCATGAAAGTGGTCATTAGAGGAGATTTGATCTCGATGGGGACTTATGTGAAAAAGCAGAAGGAGAGGCGGAAGGCAGTGCTCCGGGAGCGGCTTAGGGAGCTGGAAAGTGAGGTGGAGAGGTGGGGCGGGCGACCGGGGATAGTGCACGAGTTAATTAAAGTGCGTAGGGAAATCAATGAACTCGAGTTAGCGGAGCTTAAACATGCCCAGGATATCCTGAAACAACAATTTTTTGAATTTGGCAATAAGCCTAGTAGATTGCTTGCACAAATGTTGAAACGCCATCGTACTAGAAACCTTATTACTAAAATACGGGATGACAAAGGAGCTGTGGTGAGGGGCATAGATCTCATTCAACAGAGCTTTGTAAATTTTTATCAGCAGCTTTATACGGCGGAGCATACTCCGGGGGGGGGATGACCTGGATCGGTATCTCCAGATGAACCTCCCATGTTTGTCTGAAGTGGAGGGGGCTAGGCTATCTCGGCCCATAACCGAAGATGAGGTAGCTGAGGTGATCAGGGGTCTTCCGACGCATAAGGCGCCTGGGCTTGACGGCTTTACGAATAAATTTTACAAAGTCTATCGTGACTTGCTTTGTGGGCCGCTGGCGCGTTTATTTAATGCTTTTACTGAGGGAGAGGCTATCCCAGAAACCTTACGTACAGCAGGGATTACAGTCTTGCCCAAAGACGGGAAAGATTTGAGTTTGTGTGGCTCCTATAGGCCGATTTCTTTACTAGGTACGGATTTCAAAATTTTTACTAAGATCTTAGCCAACCGGTTGATGCAGCATATGCCACGGCTGGTCCATGAGAACCAATCTGGGTTGTTCTGGGGCGCCAAACTGTGGATAATCTGCGGAAGGTGCTGTCTGCCATGTGGAAGGGCAGGAGGGGTGCGGATCAAATGGTACTGTTGGCCATTGATGCCGAAAAGGCGTTTGATCGAGTATCGTGGCCTTTTCTTTTTAAGGTGTTGGAAAGAATGGGGCTGACCGGGAACTTTTTGACATGGGTTAAGGCCATATATCAACAGCCAATGGCACGGATTCGGATTAAACGGAGTATTCTAGCTCTTTCGCTTTGCATAGAGGGACGCGGCAGGGGTGCCCCCTGTCCCCGTTGCTTTTTGTGTTATCTATGGAGCCACTTGCTCAGAAAGTGCGGGACATTGTGGAGATCCAGGGGGTCAAGTGGAAGTCCGGGGAGAATAAGGTGGCCCTGTTTGCAGATGATCTCTTGTTTATGTTAACAGAACCGCTAACCTCCCTGGGGGCTCTGCAGGGGATCTTGAAGGAATATGGCATGTATTCGGGCTTTAAGGTTAATGATACCAAATCGGAACTGTTGAATATTTCGGCGAGCGGGGATACGCAACAACAGATTAAGACTTCTTTCCCGTTCCGGTGGGCGAAATCGAGTATTCGCTACCTGGGGATCTCTTTGACTGCCAGGGAGGCTGATTTGTTTAAGGACAACTATGTACGGGTGGAGAGGGCCATTCAAAAGGATTTGGTGGAGTGGAAACATAAGCAATTATCTTGGTTGGGGCGCATCGCGGCCGTTAAAATGATGGCCTTACCTAAGTGGCTGTACCTTTTTATGAACCTTCCCATTGGGCTACCCAAAAGTTACCTCGCCCGGTTGCAAAGGATAATTATGACCTTTGTGGGAGGGGGGAAGAGCAGCCGGGTGGCTGCCTCCATTTTGATGGAGAGAAGGGAGCGGGGAGGGTTAGCGGTCCCGAACTTGCTGAAGTACTGGGAGGCGGCACAAATGTGTGCGGTCGTGGAATGGCAGGCGGAGGATCCAAAGGAGTGGGTGGGTATGGAAGCGGAGGAATTAGAGGAGGGGTGCCTGGGGGACTGGGTTTGGCAACCGCGGGCAAGTTCGGGCGGTTTCCCGGGCCATAACCCCTATGTATTGGGCTCCTTGAGGGTCTGGAATAAATGGAAATGTCTTTGGCTGGGGGATATGGGGATCTCCAGGCTGATGCCGATCCAGGGGAACCCAGAGTTCCGGCCTGCCATGGGGCAATCTACATTTGCTAGTTGGAGCGGTCAGGGGCTGTGTCGGGTGGGGCAACTCTTAGAGGGGCGACAAGTGAAGACCTTTGCGGCGGTGGCCCGGGAATATAAGCTGGATGAACGGGCGTACTTTGGCTATATGCAACTGCGGCATTATCTTCTGCGGAAGGTGCTCCCGCATTTAGCCTCAGAGCTTACTGACATCGAACTTTTCTTTTTGGGGGGACAATCTCGGAGGGTCTTAGCTACTTTCTATTGGTGTATGGTGAGTGCACGAAGAGTTACGAGCTACCAGAGGGCGTGGGTGGCGGACTTGGGCTGGCAAATGGCAGATGATGTGTGGGACCAGATATATGTGAGTAGATATAAAGGTATTCTGGCTACCAACCTGCTAGAAAATAATTATAAGGTGCTCTATAGATGGCATCTTACACCGGTTCGGCTCCATCAGATGCATGCTTCTATACCGGAGCAGTGCTGGAGGAACTGTAAGGAGCGGGGTACGTACTTGCATATCTGGTGGGAATGTGGGGCGGTACATTCTGCTTGGGGGGCGGTGATGGAACTGATTGGGGGGATACTGGGACGACCCTTGACTTATAAACCGGAGAATGTGCTTTTGGGGGTTCCGATCCCTGGTTTGTCCAAGGTGGAGGGGAGGTTTGTTGATCTGGGGTGTGTAGCTATGCGTATCCTTATTGCTAGGAAGTGGAAACAATTGGATGTGCCTACAGTCTCTGAATTTCAAGCTATGTTATCGCAGATTTACTTGATGTGTCATCTCACAGCACAAAAGAAGGATAATCAGACCACATTTCGGAGGGTATGGGACAAATACATTCAATGGACAGAGTTATAGTAGTCATAGGTTCTGATAGACCCATTTTTGTTTTGGTGTTAGAGGCGGGGGGGAGGGGTATGTTGTTGTATTTTCAGCCATGTTTGTTGTACCTTGTCATTTTGTGTATGCTGCTGTTTTCCAAGAGTGCTGGGTTGGTGGGATTTTGTAATGGTTTCTGAACTTTCAATAAACAAATAAAAAAAAAAAAAAAAAAAAGGACATTGAAGCATGGCCTCTCCTCCTCTGCATCATGTTCTCCTTGCTCCTGCCACCAAGACTCTTGGGTGTTCAAGGACTCCCAGAAGAATCGGCTGGGGAGGTCATCCTCCCTTCCTTCCCTGCGAGACATCCTCCTCCTCCAAATCTGGGTTCTCCTATCAGATACAAGAATGGGATGGGTCAGTGTTACGTTGGACCAGTGGGAGCTCAACATCATTCAGTTCAGCTATGGACTGGAATGTAAGAATCCCCATCCCAAATGTCTTCCCAGTATCCTCCAGTTGGGTCCATGGCCAGGAGGTATCCTGTTTGGACTACTCTGGAGAGACTTCTCAGCATCCAGGCTGTAGTTCTGCTGGTGCCTGCTGAAAGGGGAAGAACCGGTATGCCATTTGCTTTATGGTGCCAAAGAAGGTTGGATCCTTCCACTTGAGCTTGGACCTCAGTGTTCACCTAAGGATCTTTCCTTTCCATATGGAGACAGAGTGGTCTGAAAAGGAGTTTCCTGCATTGCTGGGCTTGGCCGAGGCATGCTTCCACATTGCCACCCATGAGAATCAGCAGTGCTTCTCCGCTCTCGGCTCGCGCTTCCAGTTTACCATTCTACCCTTTGATTTCTCCACTGCACGGAGGACATTCACCAGGGACTTAGTGTGTATCCCCGCATGGATGAATGGTGCAGTTTCTGGAGAGTCTGGGCTGGGTGATTCACTATGACAAGAGTTTCCTAGAGCCTACCCAGTCATTAGAATACCTTGGAGGGTAGGTTCATCACTTGCTCAGGAAAAGTTTTCTTGTCTGAGAAGAGGGCAGAGAAGCTGCACCCTCAGCTGAGGGCATTTTGGAGGCAGCAGCTTCCCAAGGCCTGGGGCTACCTCCAACTCCTAGGGCTGCAGTGGTGATGATGTCATAAGAACATAACATAAGATATGCCATACTGGGTCAGACCAAGGTCCATGAAGCCCAGTATCCTGTTTCCAACAGTGGCCAATCTAGGTCATACGTACCTAGCAGTTTCCCCAAAAGACACAGGTTCTGCAATGCTTGTACTAGGTCAAGCATTGATATCCTGGGCAATGTTCCCTCTAATTTTCTGTAGGCTGTGTGCGCATAAAATATCAGCTGTGTGCAGCTTTTGAAGGAAGGTTAAATTTTTGTGCACCACATAACGACACTCGGAGTTATATACTTTAAAATTTGACTACACGTCAGAATACAGTATGTACACCACATTGACTTTAATCAAATTAAATGAAAATAGACAATTACTAAATGAAGCGGGAAATTTCTAGTAATTACAATCATAACTTTTAAATTTTAAGACGTCTGTGTTGTTTTCTATCAGAATCAGAGCCGTAAGTTTTGTGCGCTCTGTTGTAAAGTATGTGAACTCGCTCGGCAAGGTGTGTGCGCGCGCACACACGCGCATAGCTTAGAGGGAACAGTGATCCTGGGTCCCTTCTTATAATGGTTTATGGACCTTTCCTCCAGGAACTTGTCCAAACCTTGTTTAAACCCAGCTACACTAACAGCCTTTACTACATCCTCCGGTAACAAATTCCAGAGTTTGATTACACGTTGAGTGAAAAAATATTTTCTTTTATTAGTCTTAAATCGTTTACCCTGTAGCTTCATTGCATGTCCCCTAGTCTTCCTATATTCTGATAACGTAAACAGTCGATCTACGTTTACCCGTTCCACTCCGTTCATTAATTTATAGACTTCTATCATATCTACCCTCAGCCGTTTCTTTTCCAGGTTAAAGAGCCCTAACCTTTTTAGCCTTTCTTCATAGGAGTATCCTTCCATCCCCTTTACCATTTTGGTGGCTCTTCTCTGAACCTTTTCTAAAATCGCTATATCCTTTTTAAGATACAGTGACCAGAATTGCACACAATATTCAAGGTGCGGTCTCAACATGGAATGATACAGAGGTATTATAATATCTTTTGTTTTATTTTCCATTCCTTTCCTTATGATACCTAGCATTCCATTTGCTCTCTTGGCCGCCGCTGCACACTGGGCCGATGGTTTTAACATGGTATCCACAATGACGCCAAAATCTTTTTCCTGGGTGGTGGTTCCTAATGTGGAACCTTGCATTGTGTAACCATAGTTTGGGTTGTTCTTCTCTAGGTGCATAACTTTGCACTTGTCCACATTAAATTTCATCTGCCATTTTGATGCCCAGTCTTCCAATTTCTCAAGATCCTCTTGCAATTTTCCACAATCCTCTTGGGTTTTAACAACTTTAAATAGTTTTGTCTCATCTGCAAATTTGATAACCTCACTTGTTATTCCACTTTCCAGGTCATTTATGAATAAGTCAAAAAGCAGCGGACCCAGCTCAGATCCCTGGGGTATACCACTATTCACCTCTCTCCATTGGGAAAATTGGCCATTTAGCCCTACCCTCTGCTTTCTATCTTTTAACCAGTTCCTGATCCATAGTAGTACACTGCCTCCTATCCCATGACTCTTTAGTTTTTCCAAAAGTCTCTGATGAGATACTTTGTCAAAGGCTTTCTGAAAGTCCAGATACACTATATCAACCGACTCACCTTTGTCCATCTGTTTATTCACACCTTCAAAAAAACATAACAGAATAGTAAGACAAGATTTTCCTTGTCTAAAGCCATGTTGGCTGTCTCCCATTAGGCCATGACTATCTACATGCTGAGTAATTTTATTCTTTATGATGGTTTCTACCATTTTTCCCGGTACTGATGTCAGGCTCACTGGTCTGTAGTTTCCCGGATCACCCCTGGAACCCTTTTTAAAAATTGGTGTTACACTAGCGATCCTCCAATCTTCAGGTATTAGAGATGATTTTAATGATAGTTCACAGATTACTAATAGCAGGTCTGCAATCTCATATTTCAGTTCTTTCAACACCCTTGGATGTATACCATCCGGCCCAGGTGATTTGCTACTCTTCAGTTTATCTAATAGTTGTAATACATCTTCCCGATGTATCAATATTTCCTTCAATTCTTCCGCACCGTTAAATACAACTTCAGTCATGGGTAACATCCCTACATCTTCCTCAGTAAAGACCGAAGCAAAAAATTCATTCAGTCTCTCCGCTATCGCCTTGTCGCCTCTTAGTGCCCCTTTAACCTCTCTATCATCGAATGGACCAACTGACTCTCTCACAGGTTTTTTGCTACGAATGTACTTGAAAAAGTCTTTATTTCGTGTTTTTGCTTCCGCAGCAAGCTTCTTCTCAAATTCTTCCTTTGCCTGTCTTATTGATGTCTTGCATTTGATTTGCCAGTGCTTGTGCTGTTTCCAGGTTTCGTCGTTTGGCTCTTTTTTCCATTTCCTGAAAGATGTTTTTTAGGCAACAGCCTCTCTGACCTCACCTTTAAACCATGCGGGCAGTTTTTTGGACTTATTTATTTATTTATTTACATTCTCTTATATACCACGCTATTCTGCATCAGTGCGGTTTACATTGAACAAACTGAAATTACATTGAACAGGGCATTATAACTTGGAGATAACTATTTTACAGGGAACATGGGCTATGGAGGATTAAGTGGCTTGCCCAAGACCACAAGGAGCACCTGTGGGATTAGAAACCCCAGTCCTTCTGGCCTGAAGTACCTTGCCCCAACCACTAGGCCACTCCTCTTTTCTTAAAGCATGGAATACAGCGGGTCTGGGCTTCCAAGATAGTATTTTTCAACAACACCCAAGCTTGATATAAGTCTTTAACCTTTGCAACTGCTCCTTTTTGTTTTTTCTTAACTATTTTCCTCATTTTATCATAGTTTCCCTTTCAAAAGTTAAAAGGTAGTACTGTGGATTTCCTTACTATCCCTCCTCCACTAATTAAATCAAAAGTGATCATGCTATGATCACCATTGCCAAGTGGCCCCAACAACCTTATCTCTTGCACTAGATCTGGTGTTCCACTAAGGACTAGGTCTAATATGGCTTCCCCTCTGGTCGGTTCATGAACCAGCTGCTCCAAGAAGCAGTCATTTATTTCATCTAGGAACTTTATCTCCCTAGCATGTCCTGCCGTGACACTGACCCAGTCGATACTGGGGTAATTGAAATCACCCATTATTATTACTGCGCTGTAACTTTTATTAGCTTCCTTGATTTCTTTGAACATTTCATCATCCATTTTTTCAGTCTGGCCAGGCGGTCGATAGTACACCCCCCACTGCCATCCCCTTCCCCTTTTTACATGGAATTTCAATCCATAGAGATTCTACAGCAAATTTTGTTTCCTGCAAAACTTTAATTCTTTCTGACTCAATGCCCTCTCTAACATAGAGCGCAATCCCTCCACCAATTTGATCAGCTCTATTATTATGATATAGTTTGTACCCAGGTATCAGTGTGTCCCACTGGTTGTCCTCCTTCCACCATGTCTCTGATATTCCAATCATATCTAACCTTTCATTTAGTGCTATATATTCTAACTCTCCCTTCTTATTTTAATTAGCAAAGTGTCCCAGGGTTCGGTCTTTGAACCAGTACTGTTCAATATATTTGTGAGTGATATTGCTGAAGGGCTGAATGGAAAAGTCTGTCTTTTGCAGATGACACTAAAATTTACAATACAGTGGACTCTCCCCCCCCCCTGAGGGAGAGGAATATGAGGAAAGATCTACAAAAGCTGGAAGTGTGGTCTAATGCTTGGCAATTAATATTTAATGTGAAGAAGTGCAATGTCATGCACTTGGGAAGCAGAAATCCAAAGGAATTGTATGCGACAGGGAGCGAGAGATTGGTGTGCATGGACCAGGAGAAGGAGATTGGTGTGATTGTTTCTGACAGTCTCATGGTGGTGAAACTGTGACAAGGCGGTGGCAAAAGCCAGAAGGATGCTGGGTTGCATACAGAGAGGAATTATCAGCAGAAAGGAAGAGGTACTAATGCCACTGTACAAGTCACTGGTGAGGCCTCATTTGGAATCCTGTGTACAGTTTCAGAGACCATATCTCGCAAAGGATATAAAAAGGCTGGAAGTGGTTCAGAGGAAGCGACAAAAAAGATTTGGAGCCTGTGTCAGAAAACTTATGAGAAGAGACTTGAAGATCTAAATATGTACACTCTGGAGGAGAGGAGGGACAGGGGAGATATCTCCAGCATATCTTTCCTAGCAAAGATCATTGAAAAGGCAGTCCTTATACAACTACAAGATCATCTGGATGACTATAAAACCCTGGATAACCAGCAATACGGTTTCAGACAAAATCATGGGGTCGAAACGCTTTTAATAGCTCTGCTTAACAACCTCCTCAAAGGCCTTGAAGACAAAAAGAAAATGTTTATACTCATCTTCATTGACATCTCTGCCGCCTTTGATACTGTCCATCATGGAACCCTCCTTAACAAGCTGGAATCGATAGGAATATTGGGAACCCCCCTAAAATGGTTCTCCTCTTACATAACAAACAGAATGCCACAGGTGCAATTCAATGGCGAAAAAGCAGAAGCATTCTCTCAAACTCAAGGCATACCCCAGGGATCGGCTCTCTCGACACTACTTTTCAACATTTACATGCAGCCCCTCTGTGATATTTTCAAGAAACATAATATCAACTACCACATTTATGCAGATGATATTATGCTATACACAATTGGATACCATCGACCCTAAATATACTCAGCTTGAAACATGCCTAAACGAGATGTTAAAATGGTTACAGCAAAACAACATGACGATCAACCATAAGAAAACTGAGGTGATGTATATATCCAGTAAACCAAACTTTGAACCTCCTCCGACAATCACCCTGTGTAACAACACGTACAACACAAAAAATGAAATCAAATATCTGGGAGTCATGTTTGACAGCAAACTAAAGATGGAAAAGCACCTATGCAAAACCAACAAGGCCATTTTCCACAAACGTAGAGTGCTACAACCTCTGCGGAATATCATCGATCCTTGTGATTTTAGGTCTGTTGCGCAAGCACTCATTATGCCACACTTAGACTACTGCAACGCCATCTTACAGGGTCTTCCAAAGAAAACACTAAATATTCTGCAAATGGCCCAAAATGTGGCGGCGAGGATCATCATGCGAAAAACATTGCTGAACACATTACGCCTGTATTGATCGAGCTACATTGGCTACCCATTGCTGCTAGGGTACAATATAAAACATTGTTAACCACGTTCAAACTCATACATAACCTAGCTCCATCCTTCCTATCCACCCTTATCAGCACGCAACCAACCAACAGAGACAGGAGAACCATCAACTCAGACACACTACAAGTTCCAACCAATATCAGATCTGTAAAAGCTAGTACTAGCCGCCGAGCATTCTCATTCTCTGCCCCAACCCTCTGGAACCAACTACCCTATGAACTACGAGCAATCAAAGACATTATTGCTTTCAGGAAAAAACTAAAGACACATCTATTCCAGTGTCAATTCAATTCGATGTAAATCCCACTGGACTTCAAGATGACGCAAATAAAACATGAATTCTGCTCAGTAAAAATGTATATATGTAAGTTCTAACTCCTCTCCTGTAAAAATGTAAATATGTAAATTCTAACGCCTATCCTTAAGACCCTATTTCTGTGTGCTGTGCCTTACCCTCTTAATCTATGTGTGTATACCCCTACATTTCTGTCATGATTTGACATTTACCAATCTGTAATCAAACCGCTACTGATCGCTGGAAGTAGCGGTATACAAGTGTATACTAAATAAATAAATGATCCAGACCTTTAAATACTTAGAGTATTAATGAACAAACAAACCTAAGAACATTAGATGTGCCATACTGAGTCAGACCAAGGTCCATCAAGCCCAGTATCCTGTTTCCAGCAGTGACCAATCTAGGTCATAAGTACCTAGCAGTTTCCCCAAAAGACACAGGTTCCACAATGCTTGTATTGGGCCAAGCAGTGATATCCAGGAGCGATCATGTGACACCAATCCTCAAACAGCTTCACTGGCTCCCGATACAAGGCAGGCTCGTATTCAAAACCCTAATCCTCACATACAAGGCCATCCATGGTTTATCTGCACACTCACTAATTGATCTCACACAAACATTACCACCAACTAGATCCAGAAGACAAATAGCGATAAACACCCTAATAATGCCCAAGGCCATAACAACTTGTAGCCGATCAACAGCGAACAGAGCCTTCATGTTCTGCGCCCCAAAACACTGGAACTCCCTACCACCCGAAATTCGTGCCATAACTGACATAGTCCAATTCAGAAAGGCCCTCAAGCATAACCTATTCATCAAATACTACCCTACATAAAGTGCAAAATATTCACTACAAACTTAACCACATTGCCTCCTTTCCCAAGCACCATTGTCAATTTCACGTAAATACCTCTCTCATGTGATCAAATTAACAGATCAACATTCTATGTATCTAGTGATACCCCCATCTTAACCAAGTTTATCGTATCCAAGTTTATCTTCCTGTTTTATGTAAAACCGAGCAGCCTGTTGTTCTGGTCTTTGGTTCTCTGTAAACCGCGCTGATTGTAAATAGCGCGGTATATAAAAATTGAAATAAATAAATAAAATAAAATCCAAGGCCCCTTTTAATAATGGTTTATGGACCTTTCCTCCAGGAACTTGTCCAAACCTTTTTTAAACCCAGCTGCATTAACAGCTTTTACTACATCCTCTGGTAATAAATTCCAGAGTTCGATTACACGTTGAGTGAAAAAATATTTTTTCTTATTAGTCTTAAATAGGTTACCTTGTAGTTTCATTGCATGTCCCCTAGTCTTTCTATATTCTGATGACGTAAACAATTGATCTAAGTTTACCTGTTCCACTCCATTCATTAATTTACAGACCTCTATCATATTTCCCCTAGCCATCTCTTTTTCCAGGTTGAAGAGCCCTAACCTTTTTAGCCTCTCTTCATAGGGGTATCCTTCCATCCCCTTTACCATTTTGGTGGCTCTACCTTTTCTGATAACACTATATCCTTTTTAAGATACGGTGACCAGAATTGCACATAATATTCAAGGTGCGGTCGCACCATGGAACCAAACAGAGGTATGATAAAGCACAGTTACTTACCTGTAACAGGTGATCTCCGGAACAGCAGGAATTAGTCTTCACACGTGGGAGACGTCGCCGACGGAGCCCGCACGGGAAAATGCTCCCCAGCATCCAATCAGAAAGCCTTTGGGAGCATCCCCCGCGCCTGCGCGTTGGCTTCCCGCCCTTCCTACTGCCTCTCCCCAGTTGAGTTTCATAGCTGAGCCGGCAGGAGAGGAGAGGAAGGAATAGAGAAAAAGAGAGATACAACTCCCAGGGGAGGTGGGCGGGTTGTGAAGATTAATTCCTGCTGTTCCGGAGATCACCTGTTACAGGTAAGTAACTGTGCTATCTCCAGGAACAAACAGGAATGAGTCTTCACACGTGGGGACTCCGTAGCTTAGGATGCCCGGGGAGATCCCATAAGCGCAGCCCAGAGGGGATGGCATTTGCCCAGCCTGAATCTCCGGCATCCCCTGAGGGATGGAGGGCAGGAGTTGAATAGAGGAACAGCGAATCCAAAGACTACGGAGGCAAGTCTGTTGAGTGCAGAACAGGTACCATTAGGATACAGCAAAAAAAAAACCCCAGGCTACGGGAGTAGTCAGAGGGGTGCATGAAGAGAATCATTAAGCATGTAATGAGTAAATGACCTAGTACCATACAGAGCAGGACCAACAGTGGAAGACAGGCCGAACTAGAGAGCCTATCCCGGAGAAGAGTAGAGGTGTACCCTGGAGCAGAAGGGGTACACATTCTGCCCTAGCGAGAGATAGGGAGACAAGGGTCCGGACCTCCGGGAGGAGGACCTAACTGAAAAAGGGGACTGTTGACTTCACAGCAGTAGGGTACCACCAGTCCGCGGGCCGATCGGGGAATAGGCAGGCGGACTGGCCGGACCCCCGGGAGGGGGGGGGGGGGTGAGTACCGGCCATAGGGGAAAAGGCGGTAAACACAGGTACTGTGGGGATCCCCCAAAGGCGCCTGCCAAGCAGGTGATATCTAGTATATCTAAGCCAGTGGACATGGGGACGCCCCCTCCGGTACTAACGCAGGCACGCCGGAGGGCCTGCCTCCATGAGCAGCACTCAGGTAAGGCGGATCTGCCATCGATCCCCAGAACGTCCACCTGGAGAGGTGGCCGCAAGATCCGTCAGGGGAGGGATCTTTCCCGGAGGGCAAGGGCAGATCGGCAAGCTAAGAGCGCGGTAGCACGGGGGACGGAGGATAGCATCAGTCCGGTAGAATGCCACAGGGGTTGGAAGCCCTAATGTGTCCCCAGGACCTGCGCGTAGAAATTGTCCCCCGCACAATCGGGGGACATGAGGGTATAGTCCCTGGTGAGTATAGGGGGACTATAGCGGCTGGAGGGGAATTCCAGTACGGAAGCAATCAGCAAGAGGATACTGGCTGAGAGGGGTTCGGGGACGTACCGAAGAGTATGTAGGGTGACCGTGGGTCAGAGCGATCACGGCGTAAGGTGGTCTCCCTTTCCCACGGAGGGGAAGACCTGAACCCCTAGATAAGTCCCCGAACCATTTTCCAACTGGACGAGCCCCAGAGTAGAGCTCTAGTCTAAACTTCTGGTAAGGAGGTTAAGAGCAGGTAGCCGCCCACCTGAGCCTAAAAATGCTTAGTATGAGAGTCCTGGCGCGGGCCCGGGGACATCAACCCGGGGTGAGAGGTCCCTTGCTTGGGCGTGCCTGGAGGGTGGGCGGAGGGCTGACATTTCCTCTTCCTAGGGAAGGGGGGTCTGGAGGGGCGTTTACCACCGGGGGGAAGCCGGGCCCTAGGCTGGCTGCTAACTCTGGGAAGGTTAGCGAAGCACTGTGCGACCTGACGTAAGGCTTCGCTATTGAAGAGGTGATCTCCGTCGCAGGGAGAATTACCCAGGATGTGCTGTGCCCGTCGACACAACTCGGACGCCTGCAACCATGCCGTGCGGCGTGCTCTAATGGCAACAACAGAGGCTCTGCTGACTGACCGGAAGGAATCCAGCGAAGCACGAGAAAGGAACCCGGAGATATTCCTGCAATGATAAAGAAGCAGGGAATATTCAAAGGCCTTGGTTGCAGATACGAAGGTGGATAACCGAGATAACCTCTCGGTGACCTCCCGAAGCGACAGGCTCATATAAAATATATATGAAATAATTCTGGCCGCCAGCATAGACATTTGGAAGGCTTGACGTCCTAGAGTATCTAGCGTCTTCGAGGCGCGGCCTGGAGGGCGAGAAGCATGCCTCTCCTTGCTTCCGGCCTTCCTCAGCGCCGATTCCACCACAATGGACCGATGTGGAAGCTGGTGCTGCCGAAACCCCGGGGACGGAGGCACCCGGTACAGAGCCTGCATCGCAGTCGGCGGCGCCAGAACCCTCAAAGGCGACCGCCAAGCACCCAGCAGGAGATCCTGCAGGGCGGGATGCAGAGGAAGCATCGCGGCTGCCTGTTCCGCCGGGCCTGGGCTCGGATCCGGGATAAGGATGGCCAGCAAGTCCACCATGTCAAGGAGGAAATCCTGAAAAGGCGGCTCTGCCGGAGCAGATGGCGGGAGAGGCTGCCCGGGCACTAAGAGGCCGCTCGGGCCGATGCCCGCAGGGCAGAGGAGGGGACCAACCGACCCGGATCGGGGCAGTCAACATGGCGTCGTCGGCTCCTGGAATTGATTCCAAGCTAGGCATTGAAGAAGTCGATGGCACCGACGGCGCCGCAGGAACCGGCCTCGGCCCCGAACCCGGGGGCGGCGCTTCCCCCCGTGACTGGAGCGAATCCGCGGCTGCCGGAGGGCAGGGGCCAGCGGTCTCTGCTCTGCGCTGCGGGAGAGGACAGGGGCCGATCCCGAGACGTGCCGTGGCCAGGCTTTCAAGGCTGGACAACGACTCCAGGCTGGGCATCGAACCGAGCAAGGAGATCGACTCCGTCCTCGAGGCCCCCGGCGGGAGCGACCGCGCCGGTGGTGGAGATCCCGGAGCGCGGATCGGAACCGCACCGACCGGTGCCGCGAACATCAAGGGCCCCCGAGGACGGTGCTTGGAGGAGAGGGGGTCATCTGACGCCGGCGCCGATGTCGATCGGCGGGCACTGCCCGGTGCCGGGCTCCCTCTCGAACCCGTCCGACCCGGAGAGAAATCCTTCCGGGGCATACGCCCGTCCCCGAGGGGACCCCGGGCACCCGACGACGAGTCCCTGCGGGGGAGGGAGTGCAAAGCCCCTGCGCCGACGTCGGGGTACAGTAGCGGGGCGGCGCAGACCCAGATTGGGTCGAAGCGGTCGAAGACCGCGGGGCCCTCGACGGCCGCGTCGATGCCGGGGAGTCGCCCGTGCGCTGGCCGACATACCCCGAGGTCCCCGGGGAAGGTCGATTGCAGTCCCTCGTGCTCGGCGCCCCTGCCGTCGCCGGCGGAGCGGCGCCGCTTGAACCCGGTACCACCCTTGCGCAGGGCTGGGATACCGGCGACCCGGCGCGGGTCGAAGCGAGCGGCTCCGAGGGGAGGGAGGCCAGATGACCATCCCCGGCGCGGGGCGGAACCACCGACGCCCGCGCCCTCGAAGCGGGTACTACCCCCACGCATGACCTAAACGTAGGGCCATCAGACAGTGTCGAGTCCATCAGCCCCCGAGGTGCCGAGGGCAGCGGCTGGCGATCCCCGGAGGGGAGCGGGTCACTCGACATCGACGGGTCGGCACCACCCAAAGCGGATACCACCCCCGTAGGAATGCCATACCGGCGCGAGTCGGTCGGCCCCGGAGGCGCCAAGGACCGCAGCTGCCAATCCCCGTTGAGGAGCGGAACACTCGACACCGACGCCGAGGGGCCGGTACCGCCCGAAGCGGGTACCGCCCACGCGCATGGCAGGGCTGAAGGAATGCCGGGCTGAAGGAATGCCAGGCTGGACTGAGTCGATCGGCCCCGGAGGCGCCGAGGACAGCAGCCGACGATCCTCGGTGAGGAGTGGAGCGCTCGACACCGACGCCCGGGGCTCAGTACCACCCGGAGCGGCTACCACGCCCGAGCATGGCTTGGATGTAGGGAGGTCAGACCCGGTCGAGCCGGTCAGCCCCGAAGGCGCCGAGGACACCGGTTGACGATCCCTGGCGAAGAGTGAAACACTCGACGCCGACGCCGGGGAATCGGCACCGCTCGAAGCGGGTACCTCCCTCGGGCATGGCTCGGGAATGTTCTGTGAGGAGCGAACCTCAGGAACATCCCGAAACCCCGTAAATGCTTTGGAGCCCGAGGACTCCCGCCGGGGTATTTCAGCCAAGGAGGACTTGAGGGGTTGGCCGGAGCCGTCGCCATGCCGCACATGAGACTCGCCCCTCAAGACTCGGCTAGTCTTAACAGACTGTTGTGTGGTTACCTGATCCTGGAGAGGAGGACAACCCGACGACCGCGCCTTTGGCGTGAAGACGTCGTCGAGGGATACCCGAAACAGGGAGGGTCTTCTCCCGACACTGTAGCCCGGGGAATCAGGGGAAAAAGGGTCAGGCCCCAAACAGGAGAGGCACCGGGCATTGGAGTCCACGTGGAAAATTAAGTCCCCGCCATGAGGCTGGGGGGAAGAAGGCTCCATGCCCCGGTCCTCAGCGCCCGAAGGGGGCGACGAAAAAAGGAAAAATTTCTGCGGTGGCAGGAGGGACGTCCTGCCTGCTCTGCGGAAAATGAAAAACTGGGGAGAGGCAGTAGGAAGGGCGGGAAACCACCGCGCAGGCGCGGGGGATGCTCCCAAAGGCTTTCTGATTGGATGCTGGGGAGCATTTTCCCGTGCGGGCTCCATCAGCGACTTCTCCCACGTGTGAAGACTCATTCCTGCTTGTTCCTGGAGATTATCCTTTGTTTAGGAGAAGGCGGTATATAAATCCTTTTAAATAAATACATTTTCCATTCTTTTCCTTATGATACCTAGCATTCTATTTGCTCTCTTGGCTCCCGCTGCACAATGGGCGGAGGGTTTTAACATGTAAATCACAATGACACCTAAATCTTTTTCCTGGGTGATAGTTCCTAATGTGGAACCTTGCATCGTGTAACCATAGTTTGGGGGGTTCTTTCCTAGGTGCATAACTTTGCACTAGTCCACATAAAATTGCATCTGCCATATGGATGCCCAGTCTTCCAATTTATCAAGATCCTCTTGCAATTTTCCACAATCCTCATGGGTTTTAACAACTTTAAATAGTTTTGTGTCATCTGCAAATTTGATGACCTCACTCGTTATTCCATTTCCAGGTCATTTATGATTATCTTAAAAAGCAGCGCTACCCAGCACAATTCCCTGGGGTACTCTACTATTCACCTTTCTCCATTGAGAAAATTGGCTATTTAGCCCTACCCTCTGCTTTCTATCTTTTGAGCAATCCCTGATCCACAATAATACACTGCCTCCTATCCCATGACTTTTTAGTTTTGCCAAAAGTCTCTAATGAGGGACGTTGTCAAAGGCTTTCTGAAAATCCAGATACACTATATCAACAGACTCACCTTTGTCCACCTGTTTATTCACACTTTCAAAAAAGCATAACAGATTAGTAAGACAAGATCTTCCTTGTCTAAAGCCATGTTGGCTGTCTCCCATTAAACCATGACTATCTACAACTTCAGTAATTTTGTTCTTTATGTTGTTTTCTACCATTTTTCCTGGTACTGACATCAGGCTCAACAGTCTGTAGTTTCCAGGATCACCCTAGAACCTTTTAAAAATTGGTTTACATTGGCCATCCTCCAATCTTCAGGTATTACAGATGATTTTAATGATAGTTCACAGATTACTAATAGCAAGTCGTCAATCTCATATTTCAGTTCTTCCAACACCCTTGGATGTATACCATCCAGTCCAGGTGATTTGCTACTCTTCAATTTATCAAATAGTTATAATACAACTTCCGGATGTATCGATATTTCTTTCAATTCTTCCGCAGTATCACCTTTAAATACCACTTCAGTCATGGGTAACATCCCTACATCTTCCTCAATAAAGACTGAAGAAAGAATTCATTCAGTCTCTCCACTATGGCTTTGTCTCCTCTTGGTGCCCCTTTTACCCCACTATCATCTAATGGGCCAACTGACTCTCTCACAGGTTTTTTGCTATGACTGTACTTGAAAAAGCCTTTATTACGCATTTTTGCTTCCACAGCAAACTTCTCAAATTCTCTCTTTGCCTGCCTTATCAATGCTTTGTATCTAACCTTCCAGTGCTTGTGCTTTTTCCAGTTTTTGTCATTTGGCTCTTTTTTTCCTTTCCTGAAAGATGCTTTTTTTTTGGCAATAACAGACTCTCTGACATCACCTTTAAACCATGCTGTCAGTTGTTTGGACTTCCTTCCACTTTTCTTAAAGTGTGGAATACTACTGGTCTGGGCTTCCAAGATAATATTTTTAAACACCCAAGCTTGATGTAAATCTTTAACCTTTGCGACTGTTCCTTTTAGTTTTTCTTAACTATTTTCCTCATTTTACCATAGTCTCCATTTTGAAAGTTAAAAGGTAGTACTGTGGATTTCCTTACCTTACCTCCTCCATTAATTAAATCACACACATTCATGCTATGATCACTATTGCCAAGTGGCCCCAACACCCTTATCTCTTGCACCAGATCTGGTATTCCACTAAGGACTAGGTCCAATAAGACTTCCCCTCTGGTCAGTTCATGAACCAGCTGCTCTAATAAGTCATCATTTATTTAATCTAGAAACTTTATCTCCCTAGCATATCCTCCCATGACAGTGACCCAGTCAATACCGGAGTAATTGAAATCACCCATTATTATTATTGTGCTGTAACTTTCGTTAGCTTCCTTGATTTCTTTGAGTATTTCATCATCCATTTGTTCATTCTAGCCAGGCGGTCAATAGTAAAACCCCGCTGCCATCGCCATCCCCTTTTTACATGGAATTTCAATCCATAGAGATTCTACAGCAAATTTTGTTTCCTGCAAAACTTTAATCCTTTGTGACTCACTTTCCTCTCTACCATAGAGCGCAACCCCTCCCCCAGTTTGATCAGCTCTATCCTTACGATATAATTTGTACCCAGGTATCAGTGTCCCACTGGTTGTCCTCCTTCCACCATGTCTCTGAGATACCAATCATATCTAACCTCTCCCATCTTAATTTTTAGACTTCTAGCCTTTGCATACAAGCATTTTAGAGACTGTATTTTATTCATATTAATCTGGCTATCCATAGGCAGGGGTAATTTGGAATCTTTAAGCTCTGTCTGCTCCATATTCAAGGACATTTGAGGTACTTTTGTCTTTATTGGAACCTCTCTGCTGATATGCCCTAACTTCATTCTTTTGGTAGTATCCTTCAATGATACATTGTTCCGAACCAATGTTCCCTCTAATTTTCTGTAGGCTGTGTGCGCATAAAATATCAGCTGTGCAGCTTTTGAAGGAAGGTTAAATTTTTGTGTGCCACATAATGACACTCGGAGTTATATACTTTAAAATTTGACTACACGTCAGAATACAGTATGTATACCACATTGATTGAACTAGAAAATATTGTAGAACTTGTGAAAACCGTAAATACACAACAACTTTTAAATTTTAAGACATCTGTGTTGTTTTCTATCAGAATCAGAACCAAAATTTTTGTGCGCTCTGTTGTAAAGTTTGTGCGCTCGCTCGGCGAGGTGTGTGCGCGCGCACACGCGCACAGCTTAGAGGGAACAGTGTTCCGAACCATGCGCTCTTGCCTGACTGTCGGCTCTCCCCTATTATCTAGTTTAAAAGCTGTTCTATCTCCTTTTTTTAAAAAATTCTTTTATCTTTATCTTTATCAAAATACTTGATATACCGCCCAGGCCGAGGCATCAGGGCGGTGTACAATCATAAAATTAACGACTGCTAATAAAGAAAGAAGGGAACGCCATAAAATAACAGGACAGAAGGAGGGATAGTAAAACCATAAAATAGTAGGATAAATAATAGTAATAAAACAGATAGCAGATAGCCGAGGTGCAGGAAGGCTAAGAGGGAAGGAGGAAAGAGGAGGGGAGGGACGTAAGGAGAAGGGGAATGGGAGGCGTAACTAGGGAGAGGAAACACCATCAATAGGGGGGAGCAGATCAAAAGCCTGACAGAAAAGGTGCATCTTAAGGAGGGTCTTGAAACGGGTATAGGATGATTCAGTGCGAAGTGGAAGGGGAAGAGAGTTCCAGAGGGCAGGGACTAAGAAGAAGAAAGCAGAGTGACGAGTAGACTCAAATTATTTATGCAATTTCAGATTTTAAACAAGAAGTACTTGCTTTGGTAAAGAATACAATATAGGAAAAAAGAAAGTACACACTTATCTTTACACTAAATATAAACAAAATTAGGATTCGCTAGCCCATAATTTGAGAGGAAAGCAAGTTACAGTTCAAAAGAAAAAGAAGAAATAGACACAACACTGGTGTAGAATTACTGATACACAGACCTACAACCGCTCCCCCTTAAAACCAAAGGGAGGAAAGTGAAAACAGCTCAACTGCTATGCAGGGGAACATCCTTACTAATAACAAACTGAGTTAAATGTGCTGGCTCAAAAAAGGTATAACACACACCTTGATATTTAAACATCTAAACGGCTAGCGTAAGAAGAACAATCCATCCAGCTGTAAGACCCGAGGTCTTAATAGAAGAAATTGCTGCCTATGCTTCTGGGTAGGTTTAGAAACATCTGGGAACATCCTTATTGTCTCCCCCCCCCTCCCCCGAAGGTCTCATTTCTTGCCTTGAAATAAAGTCTCAAAAGGAAGTCTCGGTTTGGCTCCAGTGCCACAGTAAGAAGTAAAGTGGCCTGCGGGATATACCCGGGATCAATAGTTTCCAAAAACCCAGTTAGATCCAAAGAGTCCATTGGCGGTGAATGGGCAGGTGAAGAAGCATCATGGACCTTGCGCTTGGCAGTAGACAGATAATAGATTCTAGCCAAAGAAGGGACAGACTCCACAGGGAATTTCAATATAGATGTAGCATATGTATTGAACTCCTCCTTTGGTGACACAGTAGGGACCCGAGGAAAATTCAACAAGCGCAGATTTCTTTTGCGAACAGAATTCTCCAACATCTCAATCTTTCCATGGATGGCTGTTAAATCATTAGAAAGAGTACCTGAAAGGGTTGTTAATGCCCTCCACTTTTTCCTCCAACTGGATCACCTTAGCAGAAATAGTGCCCACTTCCTTCTTTTGATGATCAGCAGACTGAAGCATCAGAGTTAAGGCACTCTGAAGAACTCCAAACTGAGATGTAAAGGAATGCTCCAAGGCCTGGAGAGTTTCCCAGAAGGAGTCCAATGTGACTGCTGCCAGACGTTGAAGAACAGACTGCACAGGCACTGCACTGTGATCCCGGTAGATGCAGAAGGAAAAATACCTGAACCGGCACCAAATTCAGCAGGCAAACTTCTTCCACTCTCAGCTGAGCTGACCATTGCACCTGCAGGCTCCCCAGCCACAAGCACAACTGCCTCGGAGCTGCCCGACATTGCAGGAAATGATGGTCCAGTGGGAACGGCTTCCCCGAAACTATGAAGTTCGTTTCTGCTACTTCCGCCGCAAGCAGTGCAGGCTGAATCAGAGGGGTCAGCACCCCTGGGCTAAGTGAAACCTGTAGCTCAGAGGGGCACGGCAAGCCTCCTTCCACTCCTGATGCCCCCCAATGAACTTTCTAACACCGGAGCTTCCACCACACCAGCGGGCCTCAAGAAGACATCAAGAGGACCCTTAGTCACCACAGCTGTAGCCACAGGTAATGTCCAGCTTTTGGCTTTTCTTTTATGCGGCATTTGAAGAAAGAGGAAGTACAGCACTAACACAGCCGGTGGCAACTAATGCGTGTCAGCCATCTTGCTTCCTTCTATCTTCTTTTTAAAAGTGAATACTGGAGCCTGGTTCCATCCCCGTTAAGATGAATCCCATCCCTTCGGAAGAGCCCCTCCTTTCCCTAGAATGTTCCCCAGTTCCTAACAAATCCAAAACCCTCATCCCTGCACCATCGTCTTGTCCACGCATTGAGATTCCGGAGCTCTGCCTGCCTTTTGGGGCCTGCGCGTGGAACGGGAAGTATTTCGGAGAATGCTACCCTGGACGTTCTGGATTTCAACTTCCTACCTAAAAGCCTAAATTTAGCCTCCAGCACCTCCCTACCACATTTTCCTATGGCATTGGTACCAACATGTACCAAAACAGCAAACTCCTCCCTAGCATTGTCTAAGACCTTGTCTAGGTGGTGCATGAGGTCTGCTACCTTTGTACGAGGCAGACATGTTCCCAGGCGATCCTCACGTCCACCAGCCACCCAGCTATATACATGCCTAATGATCAAATCACCAACTACCTATAACAGCTGTCCTAACCCTTCCCTCATGGACACATAGCCTTGGAGAAACTTCCTCGGTGCGAGAGGGTTTTACACCACCTCAAGGACAGGTCCTAGCTACAGGATCACTTCCTGCCCCACCAGGGTGATGCTCTCCTGTCACGTGACCTCTCTCCTCCATGGCAACAGGGATGCTGACAGACTGGAGGTGGGATTTCAGTACAATATCCCTGTAGGTCTCGTCTATGTACCTCTCTGTCTTCCTTATGTCCTCCAAGTCTGCTACTCTAACCTCCAGAGATCGGACTCATTCCCTGAAAGTAAAGAGCTCCGTGCACACGTAAGACCCCTCACCAAATGAGAAAATCATACATGTGCCACTCAATGCAATACCCCCAATCTTGCTACTGGACTGCTGTCTGCATCTTAGTTGTAAGGTTGTGTTTAGGTATTTAAGTTCTTTACCTACTCTGGGTTGGTGGAAATACTTATACTAATAAAACTACACTTAACATAGAAATCTGACGACAGAAAAAGACCACATGGCCTATCTAGTCTGTCCTTCCATAACAACTGCAACAGTCCCCTTTTTTCCTTTAGCGATCCTCTGTGTTTGTCCCATGCTTTTTTGAATTCAGTTACTGTCCTCATCTCCACCTCCACTGGGAGATTATTCCATGGATCCGCCACTCTTTCTGTAAAGAAATATTTCTGCATATCACTCCTGAATCTGTCCCCCTTCACCCTCATCCCATGTCCCCTCATAGCAGAACTTGCTTTCAATTGAAAGAGGGTCTGCCCTTGAACATTTATGCCACGGAGGTATTTAAACATACAATATGTTTAATGTACTTTGTTTACCTGAAGCTTAATTCATCTCAGTTCTTGAATGCATGCCTGATGAGGACAAACAGCTGCACCTGAGAGTGAATATGGCACCTCCTTTCCTTTGAGAGGTTTATGCACCTATAAAGCTACAATTATCCAGTGGGGGGGGGGGGGGAAGATGTATTAAAAGCTGGCTGCTACACAGTATCCTGTCCTGTGCTTCTAAGGTAATCTGTGACCAATTTCCAGGGGAGTCCCACAGCCCTTGCTTGGATAGAGGGAGTCTTGGGGGCTTGTTTACAAAGCCGCGGTAGTGGTTTCCGATCGCTATCGGAGCCGCAGCCCCGATAACGATCGGAAACCGCTACCACGGCTTTGTAAACAAGCCCCTTGGAGTCTAAATTTAAACAGAAAGCTCTCTGCTGTGTTTTAAATTTAAACTGAAGGCTCTTTGCTGCTACTACTACTACTAAAAGGGATACAAGGCACGGCACTAGAAAGGTGCAGATCATACCTGAGTAACAGATGGCAACAAGTTAAGACAAGTACCACGACCTCAGAGCCCTTCCTACAGAAGCAGGGGGTACCTCAGGGATCATCCCTGTCTGCATTGATGTTTAACATTTATATGCAGCCCATCTGTACCTTGATCCGTTCTCTAAACGTCCAATGTCTTGCCTATGCAGACGATATCTGTTATACATCCCATTCACGATTGACCAGCCAGATTTCTCCCCTATAATAAGATGCTTTGAAACGGTGGCAGACTGGCTCCTCACACAAAACCTATGGATTAATCACAGCAAAACTGATGTTCTCTTCGTCACGAGAAACCAGAAGTTTATCCCACCCTCCTCACTACAAGTTAACAACGCTGAGCTTAAAACCAAATCCACAATTCGTTATCTAGGCATCACGCTCGACCAGCGGCTTGACATAACACATGTGAAAAATTCCACAAAAGCAGTGTATCACAAGATATGAACATTACACCACCTTCAGCCACTACTTGACCTCACCGACTACCGAACAATCTTCCAGGCCCTAGTGATCCCACACCTGGACTTCACTAATGTCATTCTCCACGGACTCCCACAGTCAACCCTAAGTCCGCTCCGGCTCGCCATGAACTCAGCCGCTAGAGTACTTGTAGGGCTATCAATGTCAGACCACATAACACCAGTAATGAAGAAACTCCACTGGCTACCTTTACAGGCCAGAATCCATTACAAGGCCCTAATCCTGACATTCAAAGCACTGAAGAACCAGCCCCCCACACCCATCAGCAAGTTGATCCACAGCATACCTGCCAACAGAAACAGAAGATCCACAAGATTGAACACACTAGAGGTCCCTAAGATAATGACAAAATGCACAAAGGCAACATCCAGCAGGGCCTTTTCGATATACGTACCCAGAACCTGGAATGTCCTCCCCACTGAAATTCGAGCCATCACGAGCCTTACCCTATTCAGAAAAGCACTAAAACATTATCTGTTTCTAAAATACTACCCTGAAACTATCTCAGGAAAATACACGACGAGCACTCTGACTTCCTCCCCAAATTGCTCCAACACTCAAACCCAGAAAGAGAATGGGTAATCAATTCATCCCCCCCCCCCCCCGTACAAACCTCCTTGTGCCACGAACCTTTGTTAATTGTGAATAATTTCCTTGTGCCACGAACCTTTGTTAATTGTGAATAATTTGTAGTTACTGTAAATTATCTTGTAGATAGTTTCCCTGATTCTCACCCCAGTTCATACCCTGTTCATTGTAAACTCAATGTAGCTTGATGCATTGTAGTATTGTTTCTGTTTCATTGTGCACCGCACTGATCTTAATAGTGCAGTATATAAGCAATGTAAATAAAATAAAAATAAATAAAATACTATGTCCTGACTGATTTAACAAATACACTGGTTCACAGATTAATCAACTTTAATCTAAAGAATTCCTTTTCCCCTAGATTTAGAAAAATTCCCAGAAGTAAATACAATTGCAGATCTCTCTCCAGAAGTAGCAGTCCCCTTTTGTAGTCTTCCAAAAACGGGGAAGCTGTAAAACTAGAGGGCATAACATGAAGCTGCAAAGGGGTAATCTGAAAGGCAATGTCAGGAAATACTTTTTCACTGAAAGGGTAGTGGATGCTTTAAATGCCCTCCCGATGGACGTGGTGGAGGCAAACACAGTGACAGAATTCAAAATGGCATGGAACAGACAAAGGTGGATCCCTTGATAGCACAGGATAAAATCAAAATAAGCATAACCATCTCTTGTATCTGAACAAATAGGGGTGACCTTCACAGAGCAGTGGGTACACCCTTAAACAAAGGCATGGGAGGGGTGACCTGCATGGAGCGGCAAGTGCACCTACTCCTGCCATCTTGCTGGGCAGACTAGATGGACCATACTGGTCTTTATCTGCCATCATATACTATGTTACTATATATACTTTAGAGGAAAAGTGAAAGAGGGATGATATGATAGAGACATTTAAATACCTCTATGGCATAAATGAACAGTAGGGTCTCTTTCAATTGTAGGAAAGCTCTGCTACGAGGGAAGATAGCATGATAGTAAAAGGGGATAGATGCAGGAGTAATATGCAGAAATATTTCTTTACAGAAAGTGTTATATGGGTGGAATAGGCTCTCAGTGGAAGTGGTGGACATGAGGACAGTATTTGAATTCAAAAAAGCATAGGACAAACACAAATGATCTCTAAAGGCAAACAAGGACTATTGTAGTTGATATGGAAGGGCAGACTAGATAGGCCATGTGGTCTTTTTCTGCCATCATGTTTCTATGATGGCGCTGACAATTGAGATGGCCCCCTGGGCATCGACTGCAGAGATCCCTACTGTCCCATTGGTCTCCTCCTTCTCAGGTCTTTGGTATCAGATTCACCCTCCATTGGCAGTGGCTCCTGCTCATCTGCTGAAAGACCTTCCCCAGGATGTTACCCAATGGCTTCTGCTGATGACTGATGCCAGCCTGTTCATCAGGGCAGTTCATTGCCAAGGACGGACTGCCCAGTGTCACTGGAGCAAGTGGGAGACAAGGACCATTTGCTTGGCTCTTCTGCATCTCTGAAGCATAATCAGAGCCCTGCCGTTTTGATATTTTTGACCAAGTCCATGGCTGTAGCCTGTGCCAACCTGCGAGAGGCATGAAACATTCTGGGGCTTCCCCAGACAATGATTCTCTTCCTCCCCTTGGATTAGCAAGACAGGAGAGCCTCTTCTCACATTCAGAAGAATATTGAAACCATAGCATCAGAATAGCACTAAGCATCACTTAAGTGAGAAGGGAGTCAGATGGTCCAGTAGATCTGGCCCCTGCCTCAAGAGCCCCTATGCTGACAGAAGGCGCTGCCAGAGGCACAGCAAATCCACATACCACAGCCTCCTCAGCCAGACCAGTGCTATCAGCACCACTGGATGCAGAAGGCGCACCACACAAGTACTTGCTCATGAAAAACCAAGGAGACAACACGTACAGCAGAATACGGCTTGGCCAAGGTTGAACTACAGGGACCAGCCCTCTAAGCCCACCTCTTTGAGGTGGCTGAGTAACCTGTAGAAGCAGACTCTTATTCATCACCCCTCCCCCATCCTGGGGAGTGGGAATTGAGCGACTTGGCATTCCAAAGGATCCTGGACAGGTGAGGTCATGCCAAGTGGCATAGATATTATTCAGCCACCACAAAGAGGTAGGCTCCAAGGCCTGGTCGTGTGCAGTGTCATCTAGATCCAGTGGTATTGGTAGCACCGGCCTGGCTGAGGAGGCTGTGGTATGTGAATCTGCTGTGCCTCTGGCAGGGCACCCACCTGTACATTCTGTCAGCATGTCAGCCACCCGCCACTACAGCCTCCAGATCAGGGCAACCCGCACAGGATAAAAGGAAGCGCCATCGGGCGCCTGCCTACAGGACACCTCTGGCCTTCAGGAGCTCCCCAACTGGGGTTGAGCCACCCGTTGCGATGTCCTCCACCCGCTCAATTAGGGCATCCCATTCAGGATAAAAGGGAGCGCCATCAGGCACCTGCCTGGGGGAAACCTCCAGCCTTCCGGAGCTCCCCGACCGGGGTTGAGCCACCCACCGCGACATCCTCCAGCCACCTAATCGTGGCATCCCGCACAGGATAAAAGGGAGCACCATCGGGCGCCTGCATGCAGGACACCTCCAGCCTTCCGGAGCTCCCCAACTCGGGTAGAGCCACCCACTGCGACATCCTCCAGCTGCCCAATCGGGGCATCCCGCGCAGCATAAAAGGGAGTGCCATCGGGCACTTGCCTGCAGGACACCTCCAGCCTTCAGGAGCTCCCTGACCGGGGTTGAGCTACCTGCTGCGACGTCCTCCAGCCGCCCAATCGGGGCATCCCGCACAGAATAAAAGGGAGCGCCATTGGGCACCTGCCTGCAGGACACCTCCAGCCTTCCAGAGCTCCCCGACCGGGGTTGAGCCACCCACCACGACGTCCTCCAGCCGCCCACGACCGGGGTTGAGCCACCCACCGCGACGTCCTCCAGCCACCCAATCGGGGCATCCCGCACAGGATAAAAGGGAGCACCATCGGGCGCCTGCATGCAGGACACCTCCAGCCTTCCGGAGCTCCCCAACCGGAGTAGAGCCACCCACTGTGACGTCCTCCAGCTGCCCAATCGGGGCATCCTGCGCAGGATAAAAGGGAGCGCCATCGGGCGGGCCTGCGCCTGAGGGCCTCGCCAGAGGGCCCTTGGCATGGCCCTTAGGGGGGGACCATGAGAAGAATCAAAGCAGAAAAGGGACCCACCCACTGAGCCACACCACACTCTGTTGCCGTTCTTCCCTGTTCCTTGTTCCTTTTGCGTTGGTGAAAGCCAGACAGAACACCACAACACAACTGAAGAGGAGGCAACACCCAGAAGCAAGAACCTCACTCTCACTCCCCTCCGGGGTAAGACTATAAACCACCAAAATGCATTCCCGCTACTATTGTACCATAGCCTATGTAATAATAATACTTATCCTAGTACAGCAAACCAGATGAATAGCCTCAGGGCAGCACACCCTACTCACTCCCATGCTCACACACTCTATACCACCTCTATATTCTGCCAGCGAACCATGCGATCAGCAAGAAAACTATACAGCTACAATCTAACTCGCCCACCACAAGCACAGCTCAAACGCCACATGCACACAAACCCCATCACTGAATCCCCTATCAAATGCACACTACTCAACGCAAGATCAGTCAGAAACAGTTACTCACCTGTAACAGGTGTTCTCGAGGAGCAGCAGGAATCAGTCCTCACATATGGGTGTCATCGGCGCCGATGAAGCCCCAGCGGAGCATTTCCCCAGCTTTCTATGAAAGCCTTTGGGAATGCAGGCACGCATGCGCGGTTCCCTTCCCGCCTAAAGGTGCCATCTTACCTCAGTCAAATGACATAGCTAAGAACAGCACACAAAAATGAAAAATAAACTATGTACAACTGCAACTCCAAGGGGAGGAGGGAGGGTTGTGAGGACTGATTCCTGCTGCTCCTGGAGAACACCTGTTACAGGTGAGTAACTACTCTTTCTCCAGGACCAAGCAGGAAGTCAGTCCTCACATATGGGTGACTCCCCAGCTCTGGGCTACCGAGGAACCCAGGCTGAACAAGAGGACTCCCTCTAGTCCCAGCTGCAAAGAAAGGCTTTTCAAGGACACAACCTCCACCGGTAGCCCAACAGAGGGCAGGAGGGCAGGAGTTGCCTAAACCTCAAAGAGATTCCGGAGTACTGCTTGGCCAAAAGCACTGTCCCTACGGGACTCCCTCTCCAGACAGTAATGGGCCGCAAATGACTGGCTTGAAGACCAAGTTGCAGCCCTGCAGATGTCTACCAAGGGCACAGAGCGGAGATGAGCCACTGAGGCAGCCATTGCCCTGACTCGGTGGGCTGTAACCCGACCCTGCAAAGGAAGGTCAGCCGCCTTATAAGCCCAGGTGATACAGTCAGCTACCCAGATGGACACGGTATGCTTGGACACAGCCAACCCCAACTTATTGGGGTCAAAGGAGACGAAGAGCTGAGTAGCCCTTCTATGGCCCTGCGTACGGTCAAGGTAGAAGGATAAGGCCCTCCTACAGTCCAGGGTATGCAGAACTGCTTCAGCCTGGCTCGCATGAGGCCTAAGGAAGAATGTTGGAAGAACCACCTCCTGGTTGAGGTGGAAAGAGGAGACAACCTTAGGGAGGAACTTGGGATGAGTCCTAAGGACTACCCTGTTCCTGTAAATCCTGGTGTAAGGCCTACCACAGACTAGGGCCTGAAGCTCGCTCACTTGCCTGGCCGAGGTAAGGGCTATCAGAAAGAGTATCTTCCAGGAGAGGAAGCATAGTGGGCAAGTAGCCATTGGCTCAAAAGGTGGGCGAGTCAGTTGCTGCAAGACCACATTCAGCTCCCACTCAGGGGCAGGAGGACGGATGGGAGGCTTGAGCAAAAGCAAGCCCCTAAGAAAGCGGGACACCAAGGGGTGACCAGATAGAGAATGTCCCTCCACCAAAGTGTGGTGAGCTGCTAGAGCTGAGAGGTGGATTTAAGGCCTTGATTGGACAAGTGCAGTAAGTACTGAAGGACTACTGGCACAGTACAGGAGGAAGGATCAACTGTACGGAGCTGACACCACACAGAAAACCTTTTCCATTTGAGAGCATAGGGTTTCCTAGTGGACTGTTTCCTAGAGGCTAGGACAACCACCTCAACATCCTGAGGCAAGCCCCAGGGAGCCAAGACTACCCTTGCAGCCTCCAGGCCATCAAATTGAGAGCTCTGAGATTGGGGTGCAGAAGGGAACCCTGCTCCTGTGAGAGAAGGTCCGGTTGCAACTCCAGAGGTAGTGGAGGATCCACCGCCAGTTGAAGCAGAAGAGGAAACCAAGGCTGTCTCGGCCACCGGGGAGCCACCAGCAGGACCGAGGCCTTGTCCTGAAGAATCTTGAAGAGAGTTCGGGCCACCAAGGGCGTGGGAGGAAACGCATAGAGGAGGCCCTGAGACCAGGATATCAGAAAAGCATCAGGTGCTATCCGCAGAGGATGTGGTTGCCTGGAACAGAGGTTTGGCAGCTGTTTGTTCAGAGGACTGGCAAACAGGTCTACAGATGGAAGTCCCCATTTTAGGAAAATCTTTTGAACTACCAAAGGATGGAGCTGCCACTCGTGGGGCTGCAATATTCTGCTTAATCTGTCTGCTAGGTAGTTGTCCTGGCCTGGAAGGTACACAGCCTTGAGGAGCATGTTGTGCTTGAGGGCAAAAGAACAAAGGTCCTGGGCCTCCCGACAAAGGATCCTGGCCCCGGTTCCGCCCTGTTTGTTCACATAAAACATGGCAACTTGGTTGTCTGTCTGGATCAGGACAGACTGGTGAGTCAGGGTAGGAGTGAAAGCTTTGAGTGCTAATCGAATAGCCCTGAGTTCTAGGAGATTGATCTTCTGTGCAGCTTCCCAGGGAGACCAGAGGCCCTGGGTACACTTGCCCAGACAATGAGCTCCCCAGCCTTGCAGGGAGGCATCTGTTAGCACTACTGTGTACCCTGGAATCTGAAAAGGCACCCCTTTCAGCAGATTGGGTGGGTGTAGCCACCAGTTGAGGGAGTGCGGAAATGGTCTGGACACCCTTATCCTGTCTCTGAGGCTGCCTGTGACCACTGAGCCGAAGACACCACTGAGCAGGCCTCATATGGAGCCTGGCATTGGGGGTCACATGCACTGTCGAAGCCATGTGGCCTAGAAGCCTCAGGCAGAGTCTGGCGGAGACCAGGGACCTGCTGAGAAACTGAGTTGCCAAGGCCATCAACCTTTGGGCTCTGTCTTCTGGCAAGAATGCCTTTGCCAGGAGGGAGTCCAACCTTGCCCCTATGAACTCCGGGAGGGGAGCAAAGTGGACTTTGCGAAGTTTATGACAAACCCCAGGCTTTGTAGAAGAGCAATAGTCCTGAGGGTGGCCTGATTGGCCTCCTGACACGTCTGACCCCTGATGAGCCAGTCGTCTAGATAGGGGAAGACAAAGATTCCCTGATTTCTCAGGTAGGCCGCCACCACTGCTAAGCACTTTGTAAAGACTCTGGGGGCGCAGGTGAGGCCGAAAAGCAGCACTCTGTACTGATAATGGTTTCCTCCCACAATGAACCTGAGGTACTTTCTGTGGTCTGGATGAATGAGGATGTGAGTGTACGCATCCTTTAGATCTAAGGAGCATAGCCAATCTCCCTGCTGGAGGAAGGGCAGAAGAGTCCCAAGAGTAAGCATCTTGAACTTCTCCTTCACTAGGAACTTGTTGAGGTTCCTGAGGTCCAGTATGGGCCGAAGGCCACCGGTTCTTTTGGGCACCAGGAAATACCTGGAGTAGAAACCGTGACCTTGGAAGTGGGGAGGCACAGGCTCCACCGCCCTGTCCACCAACAGACCATGTAGCTCTTGCAGAAGGTGGTCTGTATGCAGGGGAGGCCTTGGAGGCTCCCCTGGAAAATATGGTGGAGGCAGTTGGTGAAAATGGAGGGCATAGCCCTTGTGGACTATCTCCAGCACCCAACTGTCCCCGGTGACAAGGGGTCACTGGTGGGCAAAGAGGGCAAGGCGACCTCCTGTGCAGGGTTGGGAGAGCAGTGGAGGAGAGGTTACGCTCAAGGAATCAAAAAACCCCACCCTGCTGAGTGGTAGCAGGGGCTTGAGGCTTGGGGGTCCTCTGCCTACGGGGCCCATTACCCTGGCCCTTGGCTTGCTGACCCCTGGGGGGCAGCTTGGGCAGCCTGGTATTGCGGGTACTGTTTGTAGGCAGTGCCCTTCCTTGGGTAAAAGGGCTTTTTACCCGAGCCCTTCTTTTTATGAGAAGGGGCAGAGGTCTTCCTCGACAGCCGTGTCCATGTGAGGTGCTCAGTTTCGAGCTGAGCGGCCTTCTCGGTCATGGGCTTGCCAAAAAGGTTTTCACCTCGGCAAGGGACATTGACCAACTTGTCCTGAACCCATGGCTCGAAGTCCGATGACTGCAGCCATGCCTGGCATCGAGCCGCGATGCCGGCTGCCGCGGGACATGAACTTCGAGCAGTCCCGAATCCCCAGGGACAAGGACTTAAATCTCTGCAAGGGTTCCCCGGAGGGACCAGCAGAGAACCCGGCCAATGCCTTGGCCAGATCCCGCAAGTACATGCCCATGTACAGCTGGTAGGACTGGACAGAGGCAAGCAAGCATCGAGCCCTGAAAGCACTTTCTACCGACGCCATCGAGGTTTCAGGCCTCCCTGCCAGGAGGCACCGCGGAGTGCATCTTCTGGCTCTTCAGACGATGCATGGCCGATTTCACAACCATAGAATGGTGTGGGTAGCTGTGCCTTCTGAAACCCAGGGCTCTTCCGGAGTCGATAGATCGAATCGACTCGCTTGCTTAGAACCGGCGCCGAGGCCAGTGCCTCCCACATACGGAAGAGGAGCCGTTCCAGCATCGGAGGAACCGGGACAGTAAAGGCCTCCTTCGGAGGAGAGTCATACTGCAGCGCCTCGAGCTCTTCAGCTCTTCCTCGAAGTCCGCCGGAATAGCCAAGGCAGTGGCCATATCTCGGACGAACTCCGAGAACCGAGTGTCCTCCGGGGGGGGACCTACTCCGGGGCTCAGACTGCAGTGAGTCCGAAGGGACGCACCAAGTCTTGAAGGTATCAGGAGACTGCTCGTCCTCCGTATCCCAAGCTGACTTGTCCGAGGAAGAGTCAGGGTCCGACCCCGCGGTGCCCTGGAGCACCCGCCCCAATGCCGGAAGCACCGGTGTCGACGCCCTCGGTCCCGAACGGGAGGTCGAGGGAGACCGCGACCGAGGACGACTCCGAGCCACGATGGACTCGAGTATCGGCTCGGCCTCCGGGGTCAACTTCGACATCGATGTCCCGGTGGTCGGGGCAGATGCGCCAGACAGGTTGGCCATCAGTGCCCGCTGCTGCTCCATGAAGGCAGACAATCTGCTCTCCAAGGATGTCATCCTGAGACTCAGCTCGGGAGACGCAGCAGCCACCGACTCGGGCCTGACGTCAGCTTCCTGGGAGGAGAGTCCTCGAGGACTATGGGGCTTACGTGTCCAGCAGACTCCGGCTCCACGTGAGCAACTTTGACAGGCTTCTCTTGTTCCACGGCCCCGGGGCGACGGTCGGGGGTCTTAGACCTGGCCCTCGAGGAGCCAGGGACCTCCTCCTCCGACGCCCTCGCGAGCTGCTTCTTCCTCTTGCATTCCCGGTTGGGGGACCCCCTGTCCGAGAAGCTTTGACGGTGCTCGGGATCGGAATCCCGAGATGTCGAGGCCTCAGACGAGGTCCGGGCCCGGCCGGAGGCTGAGTCCGAGAAAAGCCTTTCCTTTTGCTGCTTCAGACTTCGGAGTGCCTTGGAAGACATCTTCCCACATGCCCCGCACGACTTAGGGTCGGGGCCGAGGCACCGAAGGCAGCAGTCGTGTGTGTCGGTGAGAGACATTAGTTTCTTACACCGATCACACTTCTTAAAACCACTGGAAGCCATCGGGGAAAAAAGAGCCCCCGCGAGGTCAAAGGACCGGCCTTCCAGGGAAAAATAGAAAAAAGGGTGCGAACGCCAGCCACGAAGGGCAAAAACCGAAAAAGAAGAATCGGGCTCGATACCAGTGCACCGAACTCGGCAGGAGAAAAAATAGCGAAACCGCCGAAAAAATCTAATTTTAACCGGGAAAACAGGACACACGTCCAGTGGGCTTCACGGAAAAAAAGAGACTGAGGTAAGATGGCACCTTTAGGCAGGAAGGGAACCGCGCATGCGTGCCTGCATTCCCAAAGGCTTTCATAGAAAGCTGGGGAAATGCTCTGCTGAGGCTTCATCGGCGCCGATGACACCCATATATGAAGACTGACTTCCTGCTTGGTCCTGGAGAAAAACCGAATACAATCTTGGATTACATACAAGACAACAAGATAGATATCATGTGTATCACAGAGACATGGCTCACAGACACAGATCAAGTCACACTCAACCAAATTACACCTTCGGAATACACAGCCTACAACTGCCCAAGAACACACAAAAAAGGTGGAGGTGTGCTAATCCTGGCTAAAAGCCACTACAAATTCAAGACCACAACATCTACTCAGACAATGGAAATGAACACAATCACCATCTCCAATAACTACCTAACCATCTGCCTCACATATATACCACCAAATACTAAGTCCGCAGACTTCTCGGCAATATTGGAGACCATCTGCTCACACAGCTATCAGCATAAACCAATCATTGCACTGGGAGACTACAATCCTAGTTCCGCACCCACCAAAGAAACCAGAGCATTCCTCACGGCAATGCAATCTCTCCACCTCACGCAGATTGTGCATGCTCCAACACATCAGCATGGAACCAGTCCAGACCTCATCTTCTTTCCAAAACAGATCATGGAAAAAAACCAACCCACAGACTTGACAATCACACCAGTCCCATGGTCGGACCACTATGCAATAACCTTCTCAATACTGATCAAAAGCCCTGCTGATGGCAAGAAGGAGGAACAACTCAAAAGGAGATTCAAAGCATATCAAAGGGACCAATTCCTACAGGAAATAACTCCTAAACTACAACTACACCAGAACACCACAAATCTGGACAGTATAATTGAAAACTGGGACAAAATAATTACCACAGCCTCCTCAACAACCTCACGAACATTCCCACACACATACAAAAGGATCAGTGCACCCTGGTACTCCAATACCATAAGGGAAGCAAAGAGGGAATTAAGACAATTGGAAAGGAGGTGGAGAAGAAACAAGACGCAGCATACCCTACAGCAATACAAAACCAAGCAGATGGAAGACAATGACCTAATCTCCAATTGCAAACAACAATACCACACCAATACCATCATGAAGGCAGTGAATAAACCCAGGGAGCTCTTCAACATCATAAAAAGAATCACCAAGGACACCGCACAGCATGACCACAGAAGCAGAGACCCACGACTATTCGTGAACTCCATAATCTGCAAACTCAGGAGTCTAGACACAAATCCCTCCATTAACAGGAACAACGCACCAACCCCAGAAACCCCAAATACCTGGAAAGAATTCACCACCCCCTCAGTGCTCCAGATCAAACAAATAATCGATGCTCTAAACACTACAACATCAGCCACAGATCCTTGCCCAGTGGCATAGATTAAAGACACCAAGGATCAGATAAGCCAGCACATCCAAATAATAGTAGATATCTCCTTCCAACAAGGATATATGCTGACACACCTTAAGCAGTCCATCATTCGCCCGGTCCTAAAGAATACCGCTTCAAACCACACGGATCCCAGTTCCTACCGTCCAATCTCCAGCCTCCCTGTACTGGCAAAAATAATCGAAAAATCAGTACAAAAGCAGCTACAAGAACACATTGCCCTTGATGCACCTAAGGACATACACCACCATAATGTGGAAACTCTGCTAACTTCCTTAATGGACAACCTCATAAGGGGGGTAGACAACAAAAAATAATTTCTCCTAGTCTTTATGGACCTATCTGCTGCCTTTGACTCAGTCTCCCACAACAAAATGATCCAACGACTGTATGAAATTGGCCTACGGAACAACACAATAAAATGGTTTGAATCCTCCCTCACCAATCGAACACAACAGGTGAAATGTGGCGACAAGATATCAGCACGCTTTGACATGCTACAGGGCATGCCCCAGAGATCCCCACTATCGTCTATCCTCTTCAACTTGTACATTCAGCCCAACTGGAGTGGAGGAGTAGCCTAGTGGTTGGGGCAAGTTACCTCAGGCTGGAAGGTCGGGGGGTTCAAATCCCACTAGAGGACAGCAACCTTGGGCCAGAAGGACTGGGGTTTCTAGTCCCACAGGTGCTCCTTGTGGTCTTGGGCAAGCCACTTAACCCTCCATTGCCCATGTTCCCTGTAAAATAGCTATCTCCAAGTTCAATGCCCTGTTCAATGTAATTTCAGTTTGTTCAATGTAAACCGCCTTGATATCATGAAAGGCGGTATATAAGAAATTTAAAATAAATCTGCAACATACTCAAAAGTCACAGGATGCTATACCACATTTATGCAGATGATATCATGATATAATCATACAAACACTGGACCTCACCCCAATAACCAACTGCCTAGATGAAATAATTCTTGTCGCTCACTAACAACGAGTCTGCTGTCTTGGTACATGTCGGTACCAATGTCATAGGAAAATATGGTAGGGAGGTTCTGGAGGCTAAATTTAGGCTTTTAGGTAGGAAGTTGAAATCCAGAACTTCCAGGATAGCGTTCTCCGAAATGCTTCCCGTTCCACGTGCAGGATCCAAAAGGCAGGCAGTGCTCCGGAGTCTCAATGCGTGGATGAGACAGTGGTGCAGAGATGAGGGTTTGGATTTGTTAGGAACTGGGGAACATTCTGGTGAAAGGAGGGGCTCTTCCGAAGGGATTGGCTTCACCTTAACTGGGATGGAACCAGGCTGCTGGCATTAACCTTTAAAAAGGAGATAGAGCAGCTTTTAAACTAGATAATAGGGGAAAGCTGACAGTCGCCCAAGAGCGGATGGTTCGGAAGAATGTATCCTTGAAGGATACTACCAAAAGCAGAGAGGTTCCAAAAAAGAGTAAAGTAGCCCAAATTCCCTCGAGTATGGAGCAGACAGAGCTTAAAGATCCCAAAATACCCATGTCTACCAATAGCCAAATTAATATGAATAAAATACAGTCTCTAAAATGCTTGTATGCAAATGCTAGAAGTCTAAAAAATAAGATGGGAGAGTTAGAATATATAGCACTAAATGAGAGGTTAGATATGAATGGAATATCAGAGACATGGTGGAAGGAGGACAACCAGTGGGACACTGTGATACCTGGGTACAAACTATATCGTAATGATAGAGCTGATCAAATTGGTGGAGGGGTTGCGCTCTATGTTAGAGAGGGCATTGAGTCAGAAAGGATTCAAGTTTTGCAGGAAACAAAATTTGCTGTAGAATCTCTATGGATTGAAATTCCATGTAAAAAGGGGAAGGCGATGGCAGTGGGGGTGTACTATCGACCACCGGGCCAGAATGAACAAATGGATGATGAAATGCTCAAGAAATCAAGGAAGCTAACAAAAGTTACAGCGCAGTAATAATAATGGGTGATTTCAATTACCCCGGTATCGACTGGGTCAGTGTCACGGCAGGACATGCTAGGGAGATAAAGTTCCTAGATGACATAAATGACTGCTTCTTGGAGCAGCTGGTTCATGAACCGACCAGAGGGGAAGCCATATTAGACCTAGTCCTTAGTGGAACACCAGATCTAATGCAAGAGATAAGGGTGTTGGGGCCACTCGGCAATAGTGATCATAGCACCTTTGATTTAATTAGTGGAGAAGGGATAGTACAGAAATCCACAGTACTACCTTTTAACTTTCGAAAGGGAGACTATGATAAAACGCGGAAAATAGTTAAGAAAAAACTAAAAGGAGCAGTTGCAAAGGTTAAAGACTTACATCAAGCTTGGGTGTTGAAAAATACTATCTTGGCAGCCCAGACCAGCTGTATTCCACGCTTTAAGAAAAGTGAAAGGAAGTCCAAAAAACTGCCAGCATGGTTTAAAGGTGAGGTCAGAGAGGCTGTTGCCAAAAAATCATCTTTCAGGAAATTTATTTATTTATTTATTATTTATTAACAATTCTTATATACCGCACTATTAGACATCAGCGCGGTTTACATTGAACAGAAAACATCCGACAATTTACATATGTCTGGTCATTACATTTAACAGGAAGTATAAACTTGGCAAATAGGGGAAACTATATACAAAGGTGTGTTATGGAAAAAAGAGCCAAATGGAAATGGAAAAAAGAGCCAAACAACGAAACCTGGAAACAGCACAAGCACTGGCAAGTCAAATGCAAGGCATTGATAAAGCAAGCAAAGGGAGAATTTGAGAAGAAGCTTGCTGTGGAAGCAAAAACGCGAAATAAAGATTTTTTCAAGTACATTCGTAGCAAAAAATCTGTGAGTCAGTTGGTCCATTAGATGATAGAGGAGTTAAAGGGGCGCTAAGAGGCGACAGCGGAGAGACTGAATTAATTCTTTGCTTCGGTCTTTACTGAGGAAGATGTAGGGATGTTACCCATGACTGAAGTGGTATTTAAAGGTGCGGAAGAATTGAAGGAAATATCGATACATCGGGAAGATGTATTACAACTATTAGATAAACTGAAGAGTAGCAAATCAGCTGGGCCGGATGGTATACATCCAAGGGTGTTGAAAGAACTAAAATATCAGATTGCAGACCTGCTATTATTAATCTGTGAAATATCATTAAAATCATCTCTAATACCTGAAGATTGGAGGATCGCCAATGTAACACCTGAAGATTGGAGGATCACCAATGTAACACCAATTTTTAAAAAGGGCTCCAGGGGTGTTCCAAAAAACTACAGACCAGTGAGCCTCATGTCAGTACCGGGAAAAATGGTAGAAACCATCATAAAGAATAAAATTACTCAGCATGTAGATAGTCATGGCCTAATGGGAGATAGCCAACATGGCTTTAGACAAGGAAGATCTTGTCTTACTAATCTGTTATGTTTTTTTGAAAGTGTGAATAAACAGGTGGACAAAGGTGAGTCGGTTGATATAGTGTATCTGGACTTTCAGAAAGCCTTTGACAAGGTCCCTCATCAGAGACTTTTGGCAAAACTAAAGAGTCATGGGATAGGAGGCAGTGTACTACTGTGGATCAAGAACTGGTTAAAAGATAGAAAGCAGAGGGTTGTGCTAAATGGCCAATTTTCCCAATGGAAAAAGGTGAACAGTGGTGTACCCCAGGAATCTGTGCTGGGTCCGCTGCTTTTTGACATATTCATAAATGACCTGGAAAGTGGAATAATGAGTGAGGTTATCAAATTTGCAGATGACACAAAACTATTTAAAGTTGTTAAAACCCAAGAGGATTGTGGAAAATTGCAAGAGGATCTTGATAAATTAGAAGACTGGGCATCAAAATGGCAGATGAAATTTAATGTGGACAAGTGCAAAGTTATGCACCCAGGGAAGAACACCCCAAACTATGGTTACACAATGCAAGGTTCCACATTAGGAACCACCACCCAGGAAAAAGATTTAGGCGTCATTGTGGATAACATGTTAAAACCCTCTGCCCGGGGGCGCTAGTGAGCCCGCTACAGAATGGCTGCTTCCTAGTGTAGCTCCGTTCCAGGCTTACCCATTCCTTTTGCAAACTTTAGCATTACCATCGCATTGGCCCCCCCAGAGTCCCTGAATTGGTACGCGGAGAGCTGGGTGATCTTAATTGTGCCCTCCGGCGAAACTGGGACTGCCCCGATGAGATCTACGTCCGGATCTCGGCCCCTTCACTGACCGGCCTTGACGCTCTCCTTCTAACTGCTGCTGTGGCTTAGGTGAGCTTCATGCCCATTGGAACTTGAATGCCGGGTTCCTTACCTACCGCATAGTGGAACGCTGATCCCTCCTTGTTCTGAACCTTGGAGCAGCGTTTCCTGGAGGCCGCGGGTGATTCCCATGGCTGGGAGCTGAATCGGAGAGGAGATTGGTGCCCCGACGCTGCTGCTGCCCTGTGTGCTGGTGCTTCCCCCCTTGCGACTGTGCCGCCTCGGTGCTGAAGAGGAGATGAGGATGCCTGAGGCCTGGCCCGGAAGAGCTTGACGGGACTCAACGGAGAGGTAGACCTTAGAGGCAGCCATAACCGCGTGGTCTTGGAACGCACGGGGTTCTTTGCGTTCCAACCAGTGCATCGGGTCACATCGATCACGTGGGCGCTCTCCAGCAAATCGCCTGCTTTCCTCACGAGTGGCAAACAACCCCGGATTTTGACACTGTAATTGGAGTTTCCCGCCTCAACCTGGTGCTTATTCCTGGTCCGGAGACCCTTGTATCTAGCCAAATTGCTTTTGGGACACTCGAATTGTCTACATTCTGTCTCTGCTATTGCCTGCCTCATCACTGCTGCAAAACTTGCATCGGGCTCCCTTCCTCTCTACAATCGCTGTGCTTTACTATCTTGTGTGAGGCTGGAGCTCCCTCTGCTGCCCAAAAGTGGGATCAATTAGCATTTTCACCTTGCTTATAGCAGCTGCCTGCTTTTACTGTAGCTGCACTCTGCCTATCCTTGAATTGCTGGACTGTTCTCTAACTCATGGCTGCTAAGGCTAAAAATTCAGAGGCCCGGGAGGGCATACGCGCATCCCAACGGTTGCAGGGCAAGTGGCGCTCCGGCTAGTCCTACCAACAAACATCTCTCAGAGGGTTCCGATGATGAGACTGTGAGTGAAAATGATTTGGAACCCAACAGGCTGTCCTCGCATGCCCTACTACAACAAGAACTTCGTAGAGGTTTTGCGGAGTTGGCCGGCGAATTTCGCTCCATGCGCGAGGAAGTGATGAGCACCATTGCGGAACTCCGGGGTGACATGAAAGACCTAGGGGCGCGTGTGGAGGAGGTTGAGACCAAAGTTGAAGATCATGATGGTGCTGTGGTGGATCTACAATGTGCTCTCGATAGACAACGTGCGCAAGTAACGGAACTGACTTATAAAATTGATGACATTGAAAATCGCTCCCGTCGCAATAATGTGCGTTTCCGGGGAATCCCGGAAGCAGCGGAGGGAAGTGAAGACCTGCAGGTGGTGCTCAAAAACTTGATTGCGGAACTGCTTCCAGTGGATGAGCTGACTACCCATGGGTCTGGCATGGAAATTGAGCGAGTGCACCGGGCTTTGGGCAAGCCTCCTAATAACCAGCCCCGGGATGTCATTGCGCGATTTTTGCGCTATACTGATGCTGAGCTTCTCATACGCCGGGGCCGAGAAAAAAAAAGCGATCCGCTTTCAGGACGCAGCGTTAACTGTATATCAGGACCTTTCGGTGTTTACACTGGCCCGTCGGAGGGAGATGAAACCAGTCACGATGGTTTTGAATAACAAAGGGATTCGCTATTCCTGGGCCTTTCCGTTCCGGATCAACTTCCTCTTGGGCAATAAACGGATCTCAGCAAAAGATCATACAGAGGCCTGGAGAGCTCTGCGCCAGGCTGGTCTGGTCGAAGATAATGCACTGCCACAACTCCTGACCCCTAAGCCTCAACACTCAAAGTGGACTCGGGTGGGAAAGCCTAATTGATGCTCCCTGGAACAGGAGTGTTTACTTTCCTGTCTAAGGGCCCTTGCTCAGGGGTTCTCTGCTTTCATGACCTGACTTGAATGGCTAGTTTTGAGAGTTTTGCTGCTCTCCATGCCCGCTCTTGCTGAGATTCCGACTCTTGGTCTGAGAGGGTCCTGGACATATGCCCAATATCACATGGGGGTGGTGGGGGGTATGTTGAAGCTGGGCAAGGAAGAAAAGAAAAGAGGGGGAGGGATGGGGGGGGGAAAAGGAGGAAAAGCAAAAGATTTTCTCTTTTTCTGTTAAAGGGGCGTACATGGCATGATATTGTATTGATACAATGTGTACGGGGGAAATGATTTTACATGCTATGCTTGTTGTTTGGCAATGTGGGGGGCCTGGACGGAGTTTAGTTTGGGGTCAGTTTACTGTGTCCTGTTTTTTCCTTAACAGGCGGGTGGTACTGACGGGATGGGGGGTGGGTTTGGGTGGGAGGTGTCTTCCGCTAGGGGTGGGTGGGAATTTGGGTGTGGGGGGGGGGCCCTAGCAGTTTTGTCCGGGATAAGGAACGTGAGGGTGGGGGAGGTGAATCTCTATAGTCAACCTGGGGCTTTCAAGGTGAGGGCTTTAGGTGCTGGTTGGCAGTGCATCTGTTCCAAGAGGGGTGAGGGCTGCATGTTGTGGGCCAGAGGGGAGGTAAAAGGCAGGGGGGGTATGGTGGCTGACTATCAATGGTGCGCTTGATTTCTTTGAATGTTAAGGGTCTTAATTCCCCTCGAAAGCGATCTTTGCTGTTCTCGGAGCTGCGGACCCTGCAGGGGGACATTGTCTTTTTGCAGGAGACCCATCTCCGAGCTAGCAAACAGGGATGGTTAAAGCGTAACCCTTATACTGAGGTGTGGGTGGCTTCGGATGTGAATGGGCGGAAGAAACGCGGGGTGGCCTTTTTATTTCATCAAAGCTTATCTCTCCGGGTGGAGGAGGTTAAAAGGGATACCCTGGGAAAGTGGCTTTTTGCGAATATACGCTTGGAGGGTCACATGTTAACCTTAGCTAACATTTACGCGCCAAATGAGGGACAGGGATCCTTCTTTTCACGGTTGAAGGCCTTGCTAGCTGATTTTGCGAAAGGCCCCATCATACTCGGCGGGGATTGTAATGCCCATCTGGTGCCCCATTTGGACTCCACGGGTAGTGGTGGGAGGGTGGCGGGCGGACCTGGTAAGGCCTTGCAGAACCTTCTGACCGAGCTGGGCTTGCGCGATGTGTGGAGGGATACCCATGAGGGGGAGAGAAGCTACATATATTATTCTCCTGTCCATCAGGTGCATACCCGCATAGATTATTTTTTATTGGATCAGCGCCTGATGGATGGGAGGGTGAAGGCTGGTCACGGGGCGTTGACCTGGTCGGATCATGCCCCGTGCTGGCTCACCCTTCCGGGGGAAGTGTATAGTGACCGCCAGTGGCTTTGAAGACTTGATGTGCGATTTCTTCGGCGGCAGTGCGCTGTGCAGGACCATGGCCGTTTCATAACTGATTTTTTTGAGTTAAACGATACTGGGGAAGTTCTGCTTCCTATGGTTTGGGACGCTTTCAAGGCCACGGCTCGGGGCCACCTTATGGCAGAGGCGGCTCGTACGCGGAGGGCATGGAGACGGGAATATTGTCAATTAGTGGGAGACTCTTCCCGGCTACGCTTAAAACATGCCCGGACCGGATCGAAGCGGGTCTTACGTCAATGGCGGGCCGTCCGGGCTAACCTGGATGCCTGTTTACAAAGAGAATTAGACAATAAGCGTCGGAAACTGCGCCAGACATTTTATGAGCAGGGGAATAAGACTGGTCGCTACCTCGCCTTACGGCTCCGGCAACAGCAATCTGGGCGGGTGGTCCGCGAGCTTCATGATTCTGGGGGGCAGAAGAAGGTGACCTCTCGAGAGATACACGATGTCTTTGCTACTTTTTTGGAGCGGTTATATAAAGCCGGACCTCTTGATTTGGCCTGTGTGCAGAGCTTCTTGCGGAAGATCACCTTGCCCCAGTTGACTGATTCTGATCGGGAGCATTTAGACTCTGAACTTACAGTGGAGGAGGTGGAACTTGCAATCCGGCGACTGAAGACCGGGGGAGCGCCGGGTAATGATGGCTTCCCTGCGGAGTACTATAAAAAGTTCCGTGTGCAACTAGCGCCGACTTTGGTAGTACTCTTCAATGAGGTCCTGAGGGGGGCGCCTCTGCCTCCCTCTCAGCGAGAGGCTTTGATAGTTATGATTCCTAAGCCCGGTAAGCCCCTGCAGGACGCGGCCTCCTATCGCCCCATTTCCTTATTAAATACGGATGTCAAAATACTTGCTTCTGTGCTGGCTGCGCGTTTGAACTGGGTTCTCCCATCTTTGGTACATCCCGACCAGGTTGGGTTTGTGCCGGGCCGCCAGGCTGCGGATAATATTTGGCGAATGCTGCAGGTTATGTACGTAGCGCAGCAGGATTCGCAGCTGACGCTAGTGGTGGGGGTTGATGCTGAAAAAGCCTTTGACCGTGTCAGCTGGGGTTTTCTTTGGTGTGTGCTGGAGAAGTTGGGCTTTGGTCCTAATTTCATACGCTGGGTTCATAGCTTATATCAAGACCCTAAGGCATGTGTTCGGACTAATGGAGGTCAATCCAGGCCTTTTTCACTGGAACGGGGCACTCGCCAGGGTTGTCCTCTGTCACTGCTGTTGTTTGCGCTGGTGATGGAACCCTTGGCGCAGAGTTTCCGTGATCATTCAGGCATATGGGGCGTCTGCGTGGGCTCCGCGGATTACCGGATCGCGCTTTTTGCAGACGATATCATTTTATCTCTGGTGAATCCCACTGCGTCTCTTTCTGTCGCTATGCAGCTTTTTGATACCTTCTCCCAGGTGTCGGGATTCAAAATCAATTATACTAAATCTGAAGTTCTAAATGTGGGGGTTTCGGATGCGGTCTGTGAGGAGCTGCGTGCTGCCTATCCCTTCCGATGGGTGTCGGGTGCTTTGCGATATTTAGGGGTGAATCTGACAGTGGAACGGGTGGCCCTTTTTAAGGCTAATTATGAGCCTTTACTTCGGCAGGTTCGGCGCGATTTGGAGGCCTGGAACAGGTTAATACTATCTTGGTTTGGGCGTATTGCAGTGGTTAAGATGGTTGTCGTTCCCCGTTTTTTGTACCTCTTTCAGGTTCTCCCTATCTCGTTGACCCGGGGAATACTGGCCGCCTGGCAAACCCTGCTTATGAAATTTATCTGGCAGTACCGTCGGCCGCATTTGGCGTGACAACTTCTTTATGCTCGTTCGCATACTGGGGGGATGGGGGCTCCAAATCTTCACTTGTATTATGCGGCGGCACAGTGCCGCGCCGGGGTGGAGTGGATGATCGCGGATAGCTCCAAGCGATGGGTGCAACTGGAAATGACTATTGCGGGGGAGCGGGATTGGGGGACCGGCTGTGGCTTGGTCCCAAACTACGAAGTGGTAAGCGTTTATGTAATCCCTATATCCTGCATACCCTCCGCTGTTGGGATCAATTCTTTCGGCCTCGTGGGATGGACCTGACCCCTTTGGCGCCTATAGCGGATAACGCCTCCTATCCCCCGGGGCTGGTTGATCCGGTGTTCAGGATGTGGGGCCATCAGGGCCTTAGCCATGCAGGACAACTGTTTGTTGAGGGTAAATTGCAAACGTTTTGAATGCTCCAGGAGGAATTTGGTCTTCCCGATAGCCACCTCTTCCACTATACGCAGGTGGCTCACTGGGTTCAAACTAGAACCGTTCGGCCTCATGTGGCCCGAGAGTTGACGGATTTGGAGCGTTTTTGTGAGGGGTGCACTACCACAAAAGGTCTTATAGCCGCCTTGTATGCCCAGCTGCAAGGGCAGCAACCGCACTATGTTAAGCACCGAGAAATTTGGAATACCGATTTGAATCTTCTTTATTCTGAGCAACAGAAGAGCTCGGTGGCAGTTAATGTTCGCGAAACTAACTACAAATTATTATACAGGTGGTACATGACCCCTGTGCGGATTGCCCGCGTTTATCCGGGGGTTTCGGACCTGTGTTGGCGACGGTGTGGGCAGAAAGGGGTGTTGGAGCACATATGGTGGTCTTGCCCTCGCGTTCAAACCTTTTGGAGGGGGATTCATAGTAACATAGTAAATAACGGCAGATAAAGACCAGCACGGTCCATCCAGTCTGCCCAGCACAACGGCAAGAGTAGGTGCACCCGCTGCTCCACCACCCCTCCCCACGTCCCTGTTTAGGGGTGAACCCACCACTCCATGTAGGACACCCGTATTTGTTGAGAAATTAGATGGTTCAGTTTATTTTGATTTTATCCTGTTGCTGTAAAGGGATCCACTGTGTCGCTTACAGCAGCTTATTGGGTTGAGCATCCCCTGGGACCCCGGTATCTTTCTATTTGGGGTTGCTGTGCCTGGGGCACGTAGCCCCCAACTGGCATTGCTTCGCCATGGTCTGAATGTGGCTCGCTTGTTGCTAGCTTCTGTTTGGAAGCAGACCCTCCCGCCGTCCTTTTCTACTTGGTTGGACTGGATGTGGGACACGTATACAATGGAGCGTGGGGTGGCTGCTGGGAGGATGCGTTTGACGCGCTTTGAGGAGGTGTGGGAGCCCTTCGTCCTTCGTTATGGCTCCTGATTGCTTAAGGCTGTGGGCTGTCCTAGAAAGTGTTGGGTTGTCTGCTGGGCAGTGAGATGCTTGTTGGCGATACCACCTTTTGCTCTCTGTGCACAGATTGGTTGGCGTACTTTCCTTTTTCTGGACTGATGTTGAGATTCGTGGGGGGGGGAGAGAGAGAGAGATAGGGTAGGGGGGCATAGGGGTGGGGGTGGATGTTTTCTTTTGGGGTGTGTAATTTGTGGCCTGATGCAGGGTGGGGGGGGGGGGTTGCGGGATACAGGAAGGGGGAAGGATACATAGGGGGCAAATAAAAAAATAAAAGTTTACTATAAAAACAAAAGAAGGCGTACCGTTAGCCAGCCTTATATTCCTTGTTAGTGACTTTGGCTCTGTTCTCTTTTGATATTGTATTATGCTTATGATTTCTGTTCCTATGTATTTAATGGCTGCCTTTCAATAAAAAAAAAAAAAAAAAACACCCTCGGCCCAGTGTGCAGCGGCAGCCAAGAGAGCAAATAGAATGCTAGGTATCATAAGGAAAGGAATGGAAAATAAAACAAAAGATATTATAATGCCTCTATATCGTTCCATGGTGAGACCGCTCCTTGAATATTGTGTGCAATTCTGGTCGCCGTATCTTAAAAAGGATATAGAGTTATTAGAAAAGGTTCAGAGAACAGCCACCAAAATGGTAAAGGGGATGGAAGGATACTCCTATGAAGAAAGGCTAAAAAGGTTAGGGCTCTTTAACCTGGCAAAGAGACGACTGAGGGGAGATATGATAGAAGTCTATAAATTAATGAACAGAGTGGAATGGGTAAACGTAGATCGATTTTTTACGTTATCAGAATATAGAAAGACTAGGGGACATGCAATGAAGCTATAGGGTAAACTATAAGACTAATAAAAGAAAATATTTTTTTCACTCAACGTGTAATCAAACTCTGGAATTTGTTACCGGAGGATGTAGTAAAGGCTGTTAGTGTAGCTGGGTTTAAAAAAGGTTTGGACAAGTTCCTGGAGGAAAGGTCCATAAACCATTATTAAGAAGGGACCCAGGATATCAATGTTTGACCCAGTGCAAGCATTGCGGAACCTGTGTCTTTTGGGGAAACTGCTAGGTACGTATGACCTAGATTGGCCACTGTTGGAAACAGGATACTGGGCTTGTTCTGACCCAGTATGTGCATATCTTATGTTCTTAACCTGTCGGTAAACTATAGCAAAACAGAAGTCATGTTCGTAACAAGAGGAACCAACTTCAACCCATCACCTGCAATCAGCATCAGAGACAAAACCATCAAGGTGAAGGACAAGGTGAAATACCTCGGAATCACCCAAGACAGCAAACTAAACCTCCACTCACACATCAAAAAAAACGCGGCAAAGGCATACTACAAACTAAGGGGTCTGTTTACTAAATGGCGGTAGCGAACTCCATGCGATATGGGGCCGCGGCTCCGATATTGCACAGAGTCCGCTACCGCTGTTTAGTAAATAGACCCCTAAAAATCATAAGACTCAAACCAATCCTGAGCCAAGACCACTTCAGAACAGTTTGTCAGGCACCCATCACACCCATCCTAGACTATGGTAACCCATTATATCTCTGTCTCCTCAAACACACCACGCAACCCCTTCAACTGGTGCAGAATACAGCAGCTAGAATCACAACGAACACATCACTTCAGTACCTCCACTGGCTGCCTATACTAGCTCACGCAAGATTCAAGGCAACTTTAAACATTTTCAAAATCCTCAACAACATGTCAGCGAATGTCATCCAGAACCTAATAACCAGACACACCAGCACAAGAGCACCGAGAAGTAGCATGGACAATAAGATAGGCACCCCACCTGGATACCAAAGGATTACTCACACAACATCCAGAAGGGCGCCATCCCTCTACGCACCAGAATTATGGAACACCCTGCCTGACAGCATGAGATCCATGAGTGACAAAGGACTTCAAAAGTATGCTCAAAACCACACTATTTATACAATACTAAGGGTCCTCCCAGAACCTACAAACCAAAATATGAACACAATCGCAACCAAGCAACTCATGGCACCCTCTCAGGCCACAAACTTCCTTCCCAAGTGCCCACCCCAAGAACCTTTCCTCACCTATCCCCACCTAACCCTAACGCACACTTAGCAACATGTAAACCACTTTGATTGAAGGAAAAGAGTAGTTACTCACCTGTAACAGGTGTTCTCCAGTAGCAACAGGAATTAGTCCTCACATATGGGTGTCATCGGCGCCGATGAAGCCCCAGCGGAGCATTTCCCCAGCTTTCCAAGAAAGCCTTTGGGAATGCAGGCACGCATGCGCGGTTCCCTTCCCGCCTAAAGGTGCCATCTTACCTCAGTCAAATGACATAGCTAAGAACAGCACACAAAAATGAAAAATAAACTATGTACAACTGCAACTCCCAGGGGAGGAGGGAGGGTTGTGAGGACTGATTCCTGCTGCTCCTGGAGAACACCTGTTACAGGTGAGTAACTACTCTTTCACATATGGGAGACTCCCTAGCTCTGGGCTACCGAGGAACCGAGGCTGAACAAGAGAACCCCCTCTAGTCTCAGCAGCAAAGAAAGGCTTTTCAAGGACAAAACCTCCACCGGTAGCCCAACGGAGGGCAGGAGTTGCCTAAACCTCATCAGAGACTTTTGGCAAAACTAAAGAGTCATGGGATAGGAGGCAGTGTACTATTGTGGATCGGGAACTGGTTAAAAGATAGAAAGCAGAGGGTAGGGCTAAATGGCCAATTTTCCCAATGGAGAAAGGTGAATAGTGGTGTACCCCAGGGATCTGTGCTGGGTCCGCTGCTTTTTGACATATTCATAAATGACCTGGAAAGTGGAATAACGAGTGAGGTTATCAAATTTGCAGATGACACAAAACTATTTAAAGTTGTTAAAACCCAAGAGGATTGTGGAAAATTGCAAGAGGATCTTGATAAATTGGAAGACTGGGCATCAAAATGGCAGATGAAATTTAATGTGGACAAGTGCAAGGTTATGCACCTAGGGTAGAACAACCCAAACTATGGTTACATGATGCAAGGTTCCACATTAGGAACCACCACCCAGGAAAAATATTTAGGCGTCATTGTGGATACCATGTTAAAACCCTCGGCCCAGTGTGCAGCGGCGGCCAAGAGATCAAATAGAATGCTAGGTATGATAAGAAAAGGAATGGAAAATAAAACAAAAAGATATTATAATGCCTCTATATCGTTCCATGGTGAGACCGCACCTTGAATATTGTGTGCAATTCTGGTCGCCGTATCTTAAAAAGGATATAGCGATTTTAGAAATGGCACAGAGAAGAGCCACCAAAATGGTAAAGGGGATGGAAGGATACTCCTATGAAGAAATGCTAAAAAGGTTAGGGCTCTTTAACCTGGAAAAGAGACGGCTGAGGGGAGATATGATAGAAGTCTATAAATTAATGAACGGAGTGGAACGGGTAAATGTAGATCGATTGTTCACCTTATCAGAATATAGAAAGACTAGGGGACATGCAATGAAGCTACAGGGTAAACTATTTAAGACTAAGAAAAGAAAATATTTTTTCACTCAACGTGTAACCAAACTCTGGAATTTGTTACCGGAGGATGTAGTAAAGGCTGTTAGTGTAGCTGGGTTTAAAAAAGGTTTGGACAAGTTCCTGGAGGAAAGGTCCATAAACCATTATTAAGAAGTGACCGAAGATATCAATGCTTGACCCAGTACAAGCATTGTGGAACTTGTGTCTCTTGGGGAAACTGCTAGGTACATATGACCTAGATTGGCCACTGTTGGAAACAGAATACTGGGCTTGATGGACCTTGGTCTGACCCAGTATGGCATATCTTATGTTCTTATGTTATGTTCTCAAAGAGATTCCGGAGTACTGCTTGGCCATAAGCACTGTCCCTATGGGACTCCCTCTCCAGACAGTAATGGACCACAAAAGTCTGGCTTGAAGACCAAGTTGCAGCCCTGCAGATGTCTACCAAGGGCACAGAGCGGAGATGAGCCACTGAGGCAGCCATTGCCCTGACACGATGGGCCGTGACCCGACCCTGCAAAGGAAGGTCAGCCGCCTTGTAAGCCCAGGTGATACAGTCAGCCACCCAGATGGACAAGGTACGCTTGGACACAGCTAACCCCAACTTATTGGGGTCAAAGGATACAAAGAGCTGAGCAGCCCTCCTATGCCCCTGCGTACGGTCAAGGTAGAAGGATAAGGCCCTCCTACAGTCCAGGGTATGCAGGACTGCTTCAGCCTGGCTTGCATGAGTCCTAGGGAAGAATGTTGGAAGAACCACCTCCTGATTGAGGTGGAAAGAGGAGACAACCTTTGGGAGGAACTTTGGATGAGTCCTGAGGACTACCCTGTTCCTATAAATCCTGGTGTAAGGCCTATCACAGACCAGGGCCTGAAGCTCACTCACTCGCCTAGCCGAGGTAAGGGCTATGAGGAAGAGTGTCTTCCAGGATAGGAAGCGTAGTGGACAAGTAGCCATCGACTCAAAAGGTGGGCGAGTCAGTTGCTGTAAGACCACATTCAACTCCCACTCAGGGGCAGGACGACGGATTGGAGGCTTGAGCAAAAGCAAGCCCCTGAGAAAGCAGGACACCAAGGGGTGACCTGACAGAGAATGTCCCTCCACCAGTGAGTGGTGAGCTGCTAGAGCTGAGAGGTGGACCCGAACAGAAATGGACTTGAGTCCCTGATTGGACAAGTGCAGTAAATACTGAAGCACTACTGGTACAGTACAGGAGAAAGGATCCTCTGTACGTAGCTGACACCACACAGAAAATCTTCTCCATTTGAGAGCATAGGTTTTTCTAGTGGACTGTTTCCTAGAGGCTAGGACAACCTCCTCAACTTCCTGAGGTAGGCCCCAGGGAGCCAAAACTACCCTTGCAGCCTCCAGGCCATCAAATTGAGAGCTTTGAGATTGGGGTGCAGAAGGGAACCCTGATCCTGAGAAAGCAGGTTGGGTTGCAACCCCAGAGGCAGTGGGGGATCCACCGCCAGTTGAAGCAAAAGTGGAAACCAAGGCTGTCTCGGCCACCTGGGAGCCACCAGCAGGACCGAGGCCTTGTCCTGAAGGATCTCAAAGAGAGTTCGGGCCACCAAGGACGTGGGAGGAAACGCATACAGGAGGCCCTGAGACCATGGAATCAGAACAGCATCTGCTGCCATCCGCAGAGGATGCGGTTGCCTGGAGCACAACGGAGGCAGCTGTTTGTTCAGTGGACTGGCAAACAGATCTATCCAAGGGAGACCCCATTTCAGGAAGATCTTCTGAACTACTAAGGGATGTAGCTGCCACTCGTGGGGCTGCAGAATCCTGCTCAACCTGTCGGTCAGGTAGTTCTCCTGGCCTGGAAGGTACACAGCCCTGAGGAACATGTTGTGCTTTAGGGCAAAGGAACAAAGGTCTTGAGCTTCCCGACAAAGGAGCCTGGACCCAGTCCCGCCCTGTTTGTTCACATAAAACATGGCCACCTGGTTGTCTGTCTGAACAAGGACAGATTAATGAGCCAGGGCAGGAGAGAAAGCTTTGAGAGCTAGGCGAATAGCCCTGAGTTCCAGGAGATTGATCTGCTGTGCCGCCTCCCAAGGAGACCACAGTCCCTGGGTGCACTTGTCTAGACAATGAGCTCCCCAGCCCTGCAGGGAGGCGTCGGTGGTCAGGACCACCGTTTGCCCAGGGATCTGAAAGGGCACTCCCTTCAGCAAGTTGGGTAGATGTAGCAACCAGTTGAGGGAGGTCAGAAATTGCCTGGACACCCTTACTTTGTCTCTGAGGCTACCTGTGGCCTGTGACCACCGAGTCCGAAGGCACCACTGCGCAGGCCTCATATGGAGCCTGGCATTGGGAGTCACATGTACTGTCGAAGCCATGTGGCCAAGAAGTCTTATGCAGAGCCTGGCGGAGACCAGTGACCTGCTGAGAAATGGAGCTGCCAAGGCCATCAACCTTTGGGCCCTGTCTGCTAGCAAGAAAGCCTTTGCAAGCAGAGAGTCTAACCTTGCTCCTATGAACTCCAAGTTCTGGGAGGGGAGCAAAGTGGACTTTGCGAACTTTATGACAAACCCCAGCCTTTGAAGAAGAGCAATAGTTCTGAGGGTGGGCTTGTCTGGCCTCCTGGCACGTCTGACCCCTGATGAGCCAGTTGTCCAGATAGGGGAAGACAAAGATGCCCTGATTTCTCAGGTAGGCCGCCACCACTGCTAGGCACTTTGTGAAGACTCTGGAGGCGGAGGTGAGGCCGAAAGGCAGCACTCTGTATTGATAATGGTTTCCTCCCACAATGAACCTGAGGTACTTTCTGTGATCTGGATGAATGAGGATGTGAGTGTACGCATCCTTTAGATCTAAAGAGCATAACCAATCTCCCTGCTGGAGGTAGGGCAGAAGTGTCCCAAGAGTAAGCATCTTGAACTTCTCCTTCACTAGGAACTTGTTGAGGTTCCTGAGGTCCAGAATGGGTCGAAGGCCACCGGTTCTTTTGGGCACCAGGAAAAACCTGGAGTAGAAACTGTGACCTTGTAAGTGGGGAGGCACAGGCTCCACCGTCCTGTCCACCAACAGACCATGAAGCTCTTGCAGGAGAAGGTCTGTGTGCAGGGGAGGCCTTGGAGGCTCGCCTGGAAAATATGGGAGGCAGTTGGTGAAAATGCAGGGCATAGCCTTTGTGGACTATGTCCAACACCCAACTGTCCCCGGTGATAAGGGGCCACTGGTGGGCAAAGAGGGCGAGGCGACCTCCTGTGTAGGATTGGGAGAGCAGTGGAGGAGAGGCTACGCTCAAGGAGTCAAAAAACCCCACCCTGCTGAGTGGTAGCAGGGGCCGGAGGCTTGGGGGTCCTCTGCCTACGGGGCCCATTACCCTGCCTCTTGGCTTGCTGACCCTGGGGGGCAGCTTGGGCAGCCTGATATTGTGGGTACTGTTTGTAGGCAGTGCCCTTCCTCGGGTAAAAGGGCTTTTTACCCAAGCCCTTTTTATGAGAAGGGGCAGAGGTATTCCTAGACAGCCTTGTCCATGTGAGGTGCTCAGTTTCGAGCTGAGCGGCCTTCTCGGTCATGGGCTTGCCAAAAAGGTTTTCACCTCGGCAAGGGACATCGACCAACTTGTCCTGAACCCATGGCTCGAGGTCCAATGACTGCAACCATGCCTGGCGTCAAGCCGCGATGCCGGCTGCCGCAACTTGGGCCGAAGCCTTGAAGCCATCGTAGGCGGCGCGGGACATGAACTTCGAGCAGTCCCAAATCCCCGAGGACAAGGACTTAAATCTCTGCAAGGGTTCCCCGGAGAGTCCAGCAGAGAACCCGGCCAACTCCTTGGCCAGATCCCGCAAGTACATGCCCATGTACAGCTGGTACGACTGGACACAGCAAGCAAGCATCGAGCCCTGGAAGCACTTTCTACCGACGCCATAGAGGTTTTGGGCCTCCCTGCCAGGGGGCACCGCGGAGTGCATCTTTTGGCTCTTCAGACAATGCATGGCCGATTCCACAACCATAGAATGGTGTGGTAGCTGTGCCTTTTGAAAGCCAGGGCTCTTTCTGAGTCGATAGATCGAGTCGACTCGCTTGCTGAGAACCGGCGCCGAGGCCGGTGCCTCCCACATACGGAAGAGGAGCTGTTCCAGCATCGGAGGAACCGGGACAGTAAAGGCCTCCTTCGGAGGAGAGTCATACTGTACAGCCTCGAGCTCTTCAGCTCGAGGCTCCTCCTCAGGATCCGCCAGAATAGCCAAGGCGGTGGCCATATCCTGGACGAACTCCGAACACAGAGTATGCTCCGGGGGGGGGGGGGGATCTACTCCGGGGCTCAGACTGCGGTGAGTCCGACGGTACGCACCGAGTCTTGAAGGTATCAGGAGACTCCTCGTCCTCCGTCTCCCAAGCTGACTCGTCCGAGGAGGAGTCAGGGTCCGACCCCGCAGGGCCCTGGAGCACCCGCCCCGACGCTGGAGGCACCGGCGTCGACACCCTCGGTCCCAAACGGGAGGTCGAGGGAGACCGCGACCGGGGTCGACTCCGAGCCACGATGGACTCGAGTATCGGCTCGGTCTCCGGGGTCGACTTTGAAGTCGATGTCCTGGTGGTCGGGGCAGATGCTCCAGACAGGCTGGCCATCAGTGTCCGCTGCTGCTCCATGAAGGCAGACAGTCTGCTCTCCAAGGATGTCATCCTGAGACTCAGCTCGGGAGACGCAGCAGCCACCGACTCGGGGCCCGGCGCCGGCTCCCTGGGAGGAGAGTCCTCCAGGACTACGAGGCTTACGTGTCCAGCAGACTCCGGTTCCACGCGAGGAACCTTTGCAGGCTTCTCGTGTTCCACGGGCCCGGGGCGACGGTCGGGGGTCTTAGACCTGGCCCTCGAGGAGCCAGGGACCTCCTCCGATGACGCCCTCGTGAGCCGCTTCTTCCTCTTGCATTCCCGGTCGGGGGACCCACTGTCCGAGGAGCTTCGAAGGCGCTCGGGATCGGAATCCCGAGATGTCGAGGCCTCAGATGAGGTTCGGGCCCGGCCGGAGGCTGAGTACGAGAAAAGCCTTTCTTTTTGTTGCTGTCGACTTCGGAGTGCCTTGGAAGACATCTTCCCACAGGGCCCGCACGACTTAGGGTCGTGATCCGGGCCGAGGCACCGAAGGCAGCAGTCGTGTGTGTCGGTGAGAGACATTAATTTCTTACACCGATCACACTTTTTAAAACCACTGGAAGCCATCGGGGAAAAAAAGAGTCCCCGCGAGGTCAAAAGACCGGCCTTCCAGGGAAAAAGTGAAAGAAGGGCGGGAACGCCAGCCACGAAGGGCAAAAACCAAAAAGGAAGAATCAAGCTCGATACCGGCGTACCGAACCCGGCGGGAGGGGAACCGGTGTCGAACCGGAAGAAAAAATAGCGATAATCGCCAAAAAAAAATCTACTTTTAACCGGGAGGACAGGACATACGTCCGGTGGGCTTCACGGAAAAAAAGAGACTGAGGTAAGATGGCACCTTTAGGCGGGAAGGGAACCGCGCATGTGTGCCTGCATTCCCAAAGGCTTTCATGGAAAGCTGGGGAAATGCTCCGCTGGGGCTTCATCGGCGCCGATGACACCCATATGTGAGGACTGACTTCCTGCTTGGTCCTGGAGAAAAAAAGCAACTCCAAGGGGAGGAGGGAGGGTTGCAAGGACTGCTTCCTGATGTCACCGGAGAACATCTGTTACAGGTGAGTAACTATGCTTTCTCTGGGAACAAGTAGAAAGTCAGTCCTTACATATGGGACTCCCAAGCTACAGGCTACTGAGAACCTGTAAAAACACCATGGCCTCCTGCAGAGGGTGAACTCTGATCAGCAACACTTGAGTCTCTACTGAGAGACTCTCACAAAACCCAAGTGTCTGGTGGAGAACCAGCACTCCAGTAGTATGAGCACAAGGGTTGGAGGGCAGGAGTTGCCTACACCCCCAAAGAGATTACGGAGTATGGCCTGGCTAAAAGCACTGTCCACACAGGACTCCCTCTGCAGGCAATAGTGAGCTGTGAAGGTATAGACCAAAGACCAGATGGCAACCTGACATTTCCATCACAGGGACGGAATGCAGATTTGCCATGGAAGTAGTCATGGCCCTGATGCAGTGAGCTGTGATCTTCTGGTCCAGTAAGATCCCCAACTGCTCATAGGCGAGGGTAATGCAGTCTGCCAACCAAGTGGACAGGGTTCATTTAATCACTGGAGGAAACAAAAAGCTGATGTGCTTTGCGGTGGCCCAGAGTTTATTGCAGATAGGACATTACCCTTTTACAATTCAGAGTATGGAGAACTGATGCCACCCTGCCAGTGTGAGGCCTCAGAAAGAAAATGATTGAGGTGGAATGGGGACACCACCTTTGGCAAAAATGTGAGATGTGTTCTTATAGAACCTCCTTTAGTGGGGCTCTGCTATCAGATCCTGGAGCTCACTGACTCTGTGAGCTGATATGAGTGCTACAAGGAAAATGACCTTCCAGGAGAGGTATCTCAAGTGGCAGGTAGCCAGAAGCTCAAACAGCAACCTAGCTACGAGAGCACCATATTGAGATCCCACTCTGCTGCTGGAGGTCAGATGGGGGGTTTGGATAGCATGAGGCCCTGCACGAACTGAGACACAAGGTGCTGAGCTGAGAGGGGATTGCCCTCAATGGAATGGTGGTACACTGCGATAGCACTCATGTGTACTCTGACCGAGTTGGACTTTATTCCCACCTGCAACAGATGGAGCAGGTACTGGAGTACCACTTGTACCAAGCACGAAAATGGGTTCGCCTATCTTTCGGCACACCACACCAAGACTCGGCACCACTTGAAGGTGTACACCCTTCTTATGGAAGCCTTACAAGAGGCCAGAAGAACCTCTTTCATGTCTCATGGGAGGTTGAAGGGAGCTAACGCTATCCTTTCAGCAGCCAAGGTGCAAGTGACAAGGACCCCTGGTTGGGATGTAGCCCTGCTCCTGTGAGTAGTCCTGGGGCTCAGCCCAGGGGACTAGGCAATGCCGCCGACAGGGAGAGCAGCAGTGGGAACCAGGGTTGTCTCTGCCACTGGGAAGCTATCAGTATTATTGATGCCCTGTTGAACAGGACCTTGAAGAGGGCCTTGGCAAACAGTTGTTTTGGCAGGAAGGCATACAGGAATCTTCCATCCATGGAATGAAGAATGCATCCTCTGCCACCCAAGCCTGGTGCAGCTGATGGGAGCAGCAGCAGGGCCACTGTGTTGTCTGGGTTGGCAAACAGGTTCACCAAGGGGGCGCCCCAGAGTCAAAACAGCCGGGAGGCCACTTTGGGATCCAGGTGCCACTCGTGTGGCTGAAGGACTATGCTTGTCTGCCAGGACATCATTGTGGCCTGGGAGGTAGACTGCTCTCAGGAGAATCCCTCTGCACGTCACATAGGGCTACCACCTCCTGGCAGAGGGAATATGACCCTGTGCCCCCTTATTTGTTCATATAGAACATTGCGACTTGGTTGTTGGTCTGGATCAGCACAGACTGGTGCTGTAGCCAGTAGGCTTGGAGAACCAGAACTATCGCCCAGAGCTCCAGCAGATTGAGAAGGTGACGAGGGATGGGTCACTCACTCTGTCCCAGAGCCTGCCTGTGGCTTGTGTCCACTGACAGCAGAGGCACCAGTAGGCTGTTCTCATGTGCGGTCAGGCGTATGTGGTCACGTGAATTGTGGAGGCCATGTGGCTCAGCAGGTGGAGGAGAAGTTAGGCGGGTGGCAACCGGTGGCATCTTACCTCTGCAGCTAGCTCTCTGAAGCATTCTGACCTTTGAGAGAGGAAGGCCTTGGCCTGGAGGGTGTCTAGCTGAGCCCCTATAAATTCCAGGCATTGAGATGAAGCGAGATGGGTCTTGAGGTAGTTGATGATGAACCCCAGATGCTGCAGGGCATTGATTATGTGTCCTGCGGTGCATTGCAGCTGTGCCTCCCCTTATGAGCCAGTTGTCAAGGTGAGGAAAATTGAAGGCCCCTTGGAGACAGAGGTGGGCTGCGACCACTACGAGGCACTTCGTAAAGACCCTTAGTGATGAGGCCAGCCTGAAGGGCAGTACCCTGTATTGTTAGTGCTTTCCTCCCACAACAAACTGAAGGTATTTTCTGTGCCTGGAATGGATCAGAATGTGTGTGTAGGCATCCTTTAGATCTAAGGAGCATAGCCAATCTCCCTGATGTAGGAATGGCATCAATGTTCCAAGGGAGATCATTTTGAACTTTTCATTTTTTGAGGAACATGTTCAGGTCCCGCAGATCCAGGATGGGCCTTAGGCCCCCTGTTTTTCTTGGGGATGAGGAAATACCTGGAGTAGAAGCCGGTTCCCCTGAGATGTTTTGGCACTGGCTCCACCACCTTGTCTGCGAGGAGATCTGCAAGCCCGCAAAGAAGCAGGGTCTGGTGGAGGAGAGGTCTTATGGGCTCTCCTGGAAAGTATGAGGGTGGTGTCTGCTGAATGTGGAGAAGGTAGCCCTCTTTAACCATCTGTAGGACGCAGGTATCGGTGGTGATGGAGGACTGCTTGTGGACAAACAGGGCCAGCCCCCCTGTGGGCTGTAGGGGACCTCCTGGGAGAGAGAAGGTCATGCCCAAGGAGTCAAAAGCTACCCCCAGGCTGAGCCAGGGCCAGCGCCTAGGCCTTGGGGGACTTTTGCTTATGAGGGCCATGCCCCTGTCCCTTGTGCTGTTGGCTGTGCTGTAGGACTGAGAAGGCCTGGAACTGCGAGGCATTGCCCAAGAAGGGCTTCTTCCACTGGGGCACAGAGGTCTTTTTTTGAGAGTCTGGTCCTCGTGAGGAACTCAATCTCAGTCTGTTGCTTCGTCTGTCATGGGTTTCCCAAAGAGGCTCTGTCCAATGCAGGGGGGATGTCAATAGGTTTGTCCTGAACCCATTGTTTGAGGTTAGAGAATTGCAGCCATGCTTGGCGTCCAGCCCTGATGCTGGCTGCAGCCACTCTGGCTGATGACTCTAAGTCCTCGTAAGCTGTTCGAGTCAGGAACTTCGAGCACTCTGACTGCTGAGGCCAGTGACTTGAACCTCTGGAGGGGTTTCCCGTCAAGGTCTGCCGAGAACCCAAAATGTTCCTTCGACAGCTCTTTGAGGTTCATGCCAATGTAGAGCTAGGAGCCCCTAAAGGTCTTACAGCCAAGGGCACAGAGGAATGGGTCTTCTGGTGTTTGAGTCTGCGCATGGCGGACTCAATGACCATCGCGTTGTGGGGAAGTTAGAATTTCTGGAACCCAGAGCTTCAGTGGACTCGATACATGGAGTCGAGCCACCTGTTGACAATAGGCACCGATGCCGGTATCTCCCACATTGCAGAAGAGGTGGTGTTGTAGAATCAGCAGAACTAGAATCATGAGAGCCTTCTTCGGAGAGGCCTCAGACTGGAGGATCTCTAGTTCCTCTATGGGAGGGGTCTCCTCCACCTCAATGGACAGCACTCTAGCCATGTCCCGCACAAAGTCAAGGAAGGAAAATCCTCGGGGGAGGGGGGCGATGACATGTCCAAAGGTACATCTCGGAAATGCCAAGGGTCCAGGGACTCTTTGTCCTCTGTCTCCCAATTGGACTGGAAGTCAGAGGTAACATAGTAACATAGTAAATGACGGCAGATAAAGACCAGCACGGTCCATCCAGTCTGCCCAGCACAACGGCAAGAGTAGGTGCACCCGCTGCTCCACCACCCCTCCCCACGTCCCTGTTTACGGGTGAACCCACCACTCCATGTAGGACACCCGTATTTGTTGAGAAATTAGATGGTTCAGTTTATTTTGATTTTATCCTGTTGCTGTAAAGGGATCCACTGTGTCTGTCCCATGCCATTTTGAATTCCATCACCATGCTTGCCCCCACCACTTCCATCAGGAGGTCATTCCAAGCATCCACCCGAATCGTGTTGGGATCCTCACCCTGAGGTATCTCTCCCTCTTCAAGCTCCTGCTGTTCCGGTTCCCCTCCACAGGTCCGACAACCCCTCCATTGGATCCTCGGAGACTGGGGAGACACCTGGCTCATCCAAGACACATCCTTCCTTCTCACTTTTAACAGACGGATCCCTTGCTTTTGGGGAGCTCCCCTGCAGGGTATCAGCCATCAGTTCCAAGGAAACCTTATCAGATATGTGCTCACTCGTATATTCCCCTGCTGATGCTTTGTGCAGCAACAGTGCAAAATTGGGGGAAAAGACAGTCTCCGGCCCTTCCACAGCAGGCTGTGCTGTCTCTGGAGCTGAATCTGACTGCTTTCTCTTTTTATTGCTCTCCTTACCTGTTGAGGAAATGGCTGCTGAATCTGTGATGGTCACATTTCCCAACAAAGCTGCGGGCTCGAGGGGGTGGCATTGTCCCTGTCAGCAGCCCCAGACTGCATCTCTTGTGACCCCAAGCCAAAAAACAGCTACGCCAACCTGCCCAATCACATACAAACCCAGCAGACCCCTGCTGCGAGAACTCCACATGATCCCCCACACCACTGCACAGTAAAGGCAATCCGGCCACATGCACTATTCCCGTGGCTGCTGCCCAACGCGAGGAGAGTGAGGGAGAGGGAAAGGCAATGTCGCCACTTACCACGCACCAATTGACCATAGGTCTGACCAGATTTAAACTCTCCACCTCTGCCATTGCTAGCTGATGCCAAATGAAGGATCTGCTGGTGCAGGACTGAACACCACCACTTTCACTTTGCTCTTGAGCTTTTAAAGACACAGGTAACTTAATTTTAGACTATCAGGCTGAAACCAGGGAAACAATCCATGAAACCTATTGAAGAGTGCTAGGTTTATTTATTTATTTGAAAGACTTTTATATACCGCCACTTCCCAAGATCAGGGGCGGTTTACAAAGAACAAAGGTGATCTCCATCTCTCTTTAACTAGGTTGCTAGGTTGTCTGGCTGGAGAGAAAAGGGACGTGAAGTTCCAAGTAATTTGTTGTCTGGCTTTAACTAGGTTGCTAGGTTGTCTGGCTGGGGGGAAAAGGGACGTGAAGTTCCAAGTAATTTTTACCCTGGGCCTGCCAGACCTTTCTAAGGATCCTGGCAGCTTGACCAGCAGACTCTGCTATCTGCTGGTCCTCCTCCACTGGTATGTCCAGTGGCACTGTGATACCCAGCCCTTAGAAATCCATTGCTTTTGCTCTCAATAGCTCTGTAATTCAAAAATAATTTTTTTTTTTAATTTGTCCTGTCAAAAAGTAGGCCAAGTCCCTTCAGTGGAGCCCAGCCACGTAGAGGCTCTTTCAGCTGCTGAGGACTGAGATGCTGGCTTCTGGGCTCAAAGGGGGTAGCTCTTCTACTGTGACATCAAAAGATTTAGACATATTCAGTCCTCAGCTGCTGAAGGAGGAAGACAACCCACAAGTACTGGACTGGAGGGACGATTAGGAATATCAGTTTTCTGTTGGGTGGATCTAAGATTTGTTGCCTGTTTATTTATTTAACACTCATTTATATACCGCATCTTCCAGAGATCAGGTGCGGTGTACAATTAACAGGTTAACAAAGCGAGGTTTGTTTTACATAGAACATCTTAAAACATCTTAAATTTTACATAGAACATCTTAAATTAAACAAGGCTAAGTCTAGTCATCTAAACAGTATAATTAAACTGGAACAGTGTGAAAAACAATTAATAAGTATGCAGTTCTTTGGGGGGGGGGGGGGACAGTCCAGTGGACTGTCTCCATAGAAAACTGTAGAATCGACTCTCAAATACTTAAGACCATATTCTTTTAAGTTTTCTTGTTCACCATAAAAGGACTCAGGGCTGGTAGGTACATCCTGCCTAAAGGAAAATTAGCAAGCGCTAGAAAAAAAAATCTACAGTAATTAGCCAAACTAATCCAACCATTTCTAACACATAGGGGTCTGTTTACTAAGTGGCGCTAGTGGCTTCCGTGCGAAATTGGAGCCATGGCCCCATTAAATAAAATGGGCCCACAGCTCCGATTTTGCACGGAAGCCGCTAGCGCCGCTTAGTAAACAGACCCCAAAGATTCTATATGGGTGTTACATCCAAGTTAAAAAATTTTCAACTGGGTTCTAGTACATCTGAATTATTTCAGCTACTAGATCACCATACTGAAAATAAAATGCTTTTTTCTTCCTTTGTCTGGAGGGTTTTTTCCTCTAATCATTCATCCCAGTCTTGTTTTCCTTTTTGTCTCTTTTCTCTGAACTCTGTCTCCAGGCTCTCCTTTCCATTTTACCTTTCTTCTCTTGTCTATCTTCATCATTGTCTCCCTTACCCTTTTCTCCTCTTTTTCTTTTCTCTCTCATTTTCCTCCTTTTCTTTCTTCTACATCTCTCCCTTACGGCACCATTTCTTCCAACTCCATGCAATCACAACTGGATCTCACCTCTCTTCTCTTTTGCCCCTTGTCACCATCTTTCACCCTCTGGTTCTCCCTGTCACAATACTTGATCCTCTCAGATCTCCATCTCTCTTTAACTAGGTTGCTTCTCTATCACTTTCTGGTTCATTTTTTCCCAACAGCCATCCCTAAGTACTGCATGCTGACTCTAGGACAGAAGATAGATGGGCTGGAGTAGCTAGAGTAGGTGCTCTTCTTTCATCTGCAGTGTCTCCTCCAGTCACACTCATCCCTTCCTATCCTGGATTGACAGGCGTGGAGGAGCAGATTACAGAGCTCTTCTTTGCTCTATTTTCTTCAAGTTCATCCCTCCTTTTCTGTTCTTGTGTGCTACGTTGGAGGGAAGAGCCAAGCGGTACAACAATAAGCAGAGGCCTACTCTCTGGGACACTTCAAATAGAGATAGGGAAGAGTAGCACAAGACCATCCAAGCCATGCTCATAATTGTCACCACCAAGGCACATCAAAGACTTTCATAAGGCAAACCAGTGTGCCCTGGCACACTGGTTGAGAAGCAGTTTAAAGAAAACTTAAAAATTTCAGTGCACACAAAACAGATTTAACACACATTAACCTGTGAATTAACACACATACAAATGATTTGTGTGCATTTGGAAGCTATAATGTGCTTTAAAAAATGTTTATTAAATCAAATATGTGAAACACAATGAAAGAAAATGACTGAAAATTGGGAAAAATTCCAATTAAAAAAACACGTTTTGGCCTGTGCACATCCCCTGATTATCTTATTTTAAAAACTCTTATGTACTCACAACCACAAATAAAAGCTCAGGATGTCTTAGGGGTATGTTTACTAAATCGTCCTAATGTTACCAGCGCTAGTTGCAGCAATAATGTGAAGAATGCCATATAAGGAGTGGGCGTACCAGTCCTAAGCTAGCAAGAATCTGTATCGCGCGATAGTGGGCACCGTGGCGCATTAACCCTAAGTACATGCCAGCACAGTGTTAGAAGCTATAACGATGTAGCCCACTGGTCACTGCAATGACTGTGGAGGCAAAAGCCATGGGCCCGATCCCGCAGTGGTGTAATCCAAAAAGGCTGCCTGAGGTAGATTTCAAGGCTTCATGGCCACTGCGGTGGAGATCTGAGCTGATCAGCCGAGGGCCTCCGGAGGACCTGCGGTCCAAGTCACGTGTGCTTGCTGGAGAGGACCGGTGGCCTAAAGACCAGGACCTCATCTGATGCCAATGGGGCTCTTGAGGCTGATGATGCTCGAGGAATGGCTCAATGTCTGGGGAGGCTCTTGATGTTGAGGAATCCCATCGTCGGGGAGGATAAACCGGATATGAATGCTCGCAGCTGGGCCATAAGGGCAGATATACTGCGCTCTAAGGCCACCATCCTGATCTCCATTCCAGTTGGCTCCACAGCCTTCAACGCAGACACAGAGGATTTCAGGTCCAGCATCTGTTCCACCGAGGGGGAGTCCTTGATGATCATGGCCTCGGGTGTCTGAGAATGGTCGGTGGGTACAGCCACTGCCTTTTGGGGCAGCTTGTGTGACTGCTCCCGCTCTGACTCACACTGGGGACTGCAGGACCTGGAGTGGGATTTTCCCATCTACCCAGACCCAGTTGACGAGGACTTATAGACTTCTTGCTTTCCACCTCCAGGGATTTCCTCTTAGGAGAACCGAGGCCTTGGGACTCAGAGGAGGCCCAGGCTTCGCAAGGTACTGGAGGGGGCCCTTGAGTAGGGTGTCGCCAGAGACTCTGGCACAGATTTGGACTTTAGGAAAACATTTTCCTGCTTCTAGTGACAGCTCTTAATGTGTTCTGGGTCAAGGCATCGGAGGCAGCATTCATGCGAATCGGTGAGACCATCTGCTGCATCAACTGCACTTCTTGAAGCTGCTGGAAGCCATCAGAAAAAAGGGGTCCCTGCTGCCTGGCAGGGGTCCAAGGCCTTTGGCTGAAAAAGGCACACGTGCGCTAGTCGAGGGAATCTTGAAGCAAGGAAATAAACCTGAGGAGTGATGCTGAGTGAGTTGGGTTGGGGTTAGGAAAGGAACCAGTATGCAAACCAGACAGGAATGTAACCAAAAACCCCACACACTTTTTCCAATGCAGAGCTAGAAGGATTGGACAGACGTCCAGGGGGCTCTGTGGAAAAAAGGAGACTGAGGCAAGGTGGCACCCTTGGTTTGAAAGGGGAACTAAGCATGCATGGTGCATCTCCTAAAGGCTTTCTTTGAAAGATGGGGAGATACTTACACGGAGGCTCTGTCAGCGCCGATGTCACCCATATGTGAGGACTGACTTCCTGCTTGTTCCCAGAGAACCTTTTTTAAAAACTAGTGTTATGTTGTCCATTCTTCAGATGCTGTAGACAATTTTAATGATAATTTATAAATTACTACTAGTAGGTCTACAATTTCATTTTTTAGTTCCTTCAGCTGCTGGGATGTATACCATCAGGTTCAGGTGTTTGCTACTCTTTGGGGTGTCAGATTGCCCCACTGCATTGTCCAGTTTCATTGAGTTGTTTCACTTCCTCTAGGCCAGGGGTTCTCAACCCTGTCCTTTGGACCCACCTAGCCACTCGGGGTTTCAGGATAACCACAATGAATATGCATGGGAGAGATTTGCATATAATGGAGGCAGTGTATGCAAATCTCTCTCATACATATTCATTGTGGTTATCCTGAAAACCCGACTGGCTAGGTGGGTCCCAAGGACAGGGTTGAGAACCCCTGCTCTAGGCTGTTACCTTTTGTTATTTGGGGGTAGGGGGACACTACCTACATATCCCCTGTGAGGATAGAGACACAATATGGCAACATTCGACTGTCACACAACAAAAACTGGTTCTTTCTGAGCTGGAAGCCAAAGGAACAGGGTGAAGTGATTTAAAAAATTAAAAAAAAGTAGCTGACTGGAAAGCTAAAGGGGGAAGGCTCTATTTGAAAATGTAAGCTTATCAGACTGCCTTGTTGCAAACAAATTATTCATCACTCCATACCTGAATAGCCAATGAAAAGCATTCAAGCCTCTTCTAATACACATGTTTTTAGCTAATGTAACATAGTAACATAGTAAATGACAGCAGATAAAGACCAGTATGGTCCATCTAGTCTGCCCAGCAATATGACAGGAGTAGGTACACCCCTTCCCATGTCTTTGCTTAGTGGTGCACCCACAAGGAGCAGGTGCACCCCTCCCCATATCTTTGTTTCTCTGTTTGTTTAGGGGTGAACACACCGCTCCTCCCCACATCACTCCATGTAGGACACCCCTATTTGTTGAGAAATTTGATGGTTCAGTTTACTTTGATTTAATCTTGTTGCTGTAAAGTGATACACTGTGTCTGTCCCAGGCCACTTTGAATTCAGTCACTGTGTTTGTCCCCACCACCTCCATCGGGAGGGCATTCCAAGCATCCACCACCCTTTCAGTAAAAAAGTATTTCCTGACATTGCCTTTCAATTTACCACCTTGCAGCTTCATGTTATGCCCTCTAGTTTTACAGCTTCCCCGTCTCTGGAAGAGGTTTGTTTGTTCATTATTTCTCTTTAAGTATTTAAAGATCTGAATCATATTTCCCCTATCCCTCCTCTCTTCCAAAGTGTACATGTCCATATCATTAACGCATATAGTACACACCAACTTAAAAAGATTAACTTGCATATCGCAAATGGATCCAGTTGGCTATATAAACCAGACAGAAGGCTTGTAGAACAAAATCAGGTTGTTTTATTAAAAAGAAAAGAAAACATTACGAACAAGTGTGCAAAACAAGTTTTTTTTCCATGATTAAATACAAGAAACATGCATACTGGATTTCAAAAACTGCAGAAAAGTCTCTATTTCATATGACATTATAAAGGAAGGAATAGCATTTGAAAAATAGCAACCAACTTCTCTACCAAGTAAATTAGACTTCAAATTTGAAGCACTTGTGAACAAGTTTCCCACATGGAGAAAACTAAGCTAGGCATACATAGTTAATGCATGGTTTGAGCTATCTGAACATGAGGGAAAACACTGAAGTTATTACTATGCCTTGGATGTTAGAAATTCATGTAGAGTTAAGAACCATTCCAGGAAAAGTCAACTCTGGCAACAGCACGAAGGCAAATGTTGGAAAGTGTTTTAGAAAACGCCTTTATTACATAGTCTTGTTTAAGGAGTATTAGAAGCATGGAAAGCATATCCACAGCCAGCATCTGGTGCAATTAAATCCCCAGTTCACAAGGAGGTCCGTTATCTCAGAAGTCACATTTCCACACTGACATTGTGCAAGAACATCCTATGCATTCTCTCCTGCTACCAGTTTTTAGTTGAATAGCAGATAACTTTTTCAAAAACGGAAGAAAAAAAACCCCTAAAAAGATCTTTCTCGAGAACTTCCTAGCAAGAATATGGTCCCTTCAGATTTAGAAGTGGTTAGTGATGACAGCAGTGCATTCAGTCTCTAGAACTCTGTTTCTGACAAACCTGACATTACATGGAAGAAGTAGGAAAGAAATGTTGTAAGAATAGTCTTCAAGCTCAAATTAGCTGTGAAAATGGTCACCTTTATAATATGGACTATGACCCACAATGGGTCGTCCCCCCTCCCCCCATCCGTGGTAAAAGGTCCATTCTTCTAAGGCAAGCTGCTGGTATGACTTCTATTTGACTCTTGTTAGACAATAAGGTCTAATATGTACATATATGATTCACTTATCTCTGCAGATGTGACATGAAGGACCAAGTCCTGATGCTTGAAATGGCTTTTCCTAAAGAAAAAGAAACCAAAAGAATATTTAAGGTCACGTGTACAGACATCAGCATGACTACAGCAAGAAATACAGATAAGCCAAGCTTTTTAATGGCCTGTAGATTTGAATGCCACAGCACCAGCATCCAGATACACTTACCTTCTCAGTCTAGTCAGAGTTTATCATCTGTCATTTCTAGAAACTGAGCATAAACATCTCTGGAGCATTCCCCTTTTTGGTTAAATAAGAATTTGTAGTAGCTACCATCAGCACAGATTGCTGAAAAGCAAAAGGACAACAAACAAATAATTCTTATATTAAAGAGCTATCATCTTCTCAGTATATCTCCTACCATTACTTTCTATATTGCTACTTGACATACACAGCACTGTACAGATACACATGCTGATTGCCTACATTTCAAATTCATGTTACCTTCTTTCCAGTCTACCATAACAATCGCCAAGCAAGAGTACAATTTCCATCTGACAAACTTTCTTGCCTCTGACCTTCACCATCTCTTTAGAAACATGACGGCAGAAAAAGCCCACATGGCCTATCTAGTCTGCCCTTCCATATCAACTATCAATGCTTGACCCAGTACAAGCATTGTGGAACTTGTGTCTCTTGGGGAAACTGCTAGGTACATATGACCTAGATTGGCCACTGTTGGAAACAGAATACTGGGCTTGATGGACCTTGGTCTGACCCAGTATGGCATATCTTATGTTCTTAACTACACTAGTCCCATTTTTTCCTTAAGAGATCATTGGTGTTTGTCTCATACTTTTTTGAATTCAGAAACAGTTCTATTTCTACTACCTCCACTGGGAGACTATTCCACTCATCTAACACTCTTTCCATAAAGAAATATTCCTTATCGTCCCTAAAGTCTAGTCCCGAACTCTGGAGTTTATGCTCCTCTTCCAGCAGCTTGGAGACCGAGAAACGTCATTTCTGTGATGTCACGGGTACATATGTACCGACACCTCCTTCACACTCCAGTCCTCTCAGTTTCCAAGCAGCTGGAGGATCAGTGAGCCTGGTGGTCGGGGCTCACTGGAGGAGCAATTAAGGAAAGTTAAGGTTTAGTTTAGTTTACATTGGTTTAAAAAAAAAAAAAAAAACTAACGCTTCCTTTATTTCTTTAGATTTTTACTTTAGTGTTAGTTGGGTAAGCTGAGCCCTCCCCCTTCCCCCGCTGATTTTGATGGGGAGCACAGGACAGCTTAATTTGTGAGCAGTCAGCCTCCGGGGCAGGAGTCTTCAAGGTGACTGAAAATCCGGCAGTGAGTTCGGCCCCTAGCCAGTGCAGAAGAGTCTGCCTGCCAGAGCTATTGGGTTCTGGACGTCAGTGGGCCTTTCGGTTTTTCCTGTGGCACTGCTCGGAGGGGGGGATCTCGGCAGCGTCGGCTCCCGATTTGCCCGAGGCAGCAGCTCTCGCTTAGCGATTGAGCGCCACAGGAGCAGGGCTTCGCTTCGCAGGTGGTCTGGAGATAGAGGTACGAAATTTTGTCTTTCTGGATCCTGAAGCAGGGCGGGAGCCGACAGCGCACTGAGACGCGGTTGTGGAGTGCAGGCCTGGCCGTGTGTCAGCTGCGCAGGAAAACGCTGTGTTCAGTCAGCGGCTACAGATCGTCGCTGTATACGGAGGGGGAGGCCTTGTTTTCACTCCCATTCCCCAGGCGTTGGCTGGGGGACTTGGTTTGAGTGGAATGCTGTAAAGAAAAAAAAAAAAGACGTTTTATTGCTTTCTTGGTGTTTCAGTTTAGCTGTGCTGAAGCAGCTTACTGGATTAAAGGCGCTTTTGTGGTCTGTGAGCCCTCTAGAGGATAGTGGAAAGCAGCCTCCAGGACAAGATGCCTTCTAAGACGCTCTGTTTGCTTTGCGGGGCGAAGAGGAGCGCGGTGCCCGATGCAGGAGTGTGTAGGAGCTGCAGTCTGGAGACTGCAGCTATGGGGCAGGGCTCCGAGGTGGTAGCGGAAGTTCAAAGAGGAGTGCCTACCGTCCTGATGGAGCAAGGGTCCCCTCTTCTTCCATCCCCAGAGCCGGTGCCGGGAACCTCCTCTACTCCGGATGTACGTAGCTCGCAGCCTCCGTTATCTGGAGGGCTAACAGTGATTTTTTCGCCCGAGTTTGTGGCGGTAATCCAGCAGGCATTCGGCTCTGCCCCAGGAGCTTCTCCGTCAGGGGTCAGGGACTCTCTGCTGGGGGTAAAGAGACCAGGAACACCTCTGCCTGTAGGAGTTTCAGGTTCAGCGGCGAAGAGGCCCAGAGCTGAGAAGGAGTCAGTCGTCTCGGAGGGAGACCGTTCGGAGGACCCTGACCTGGATTTGGACGAAGAGTTGGAGGAAGGCGAGATTACAGAACAAGAAGATCAAGCGAGAGTGGTTCGCGTGTTTCGACAAGAAGAGTTGCCCGCACTCATTTCAGAGACTCTCAAAGCTCTTAATATGCCTTCCGGAGTTCAGGCGGAGGAGACAGCTCTGGAGAACCCGTTACTGCAGGCCTTTAGGAAGACTCAGAGGGCTTTCCTGGTACACAGGGTGATTCAAGAAATGATTCAAGAGGAATAGGACCTACCCGAAACAGCTCTCAAGCGGTCTAGAGTTATGGTGCGGCTGTACCCTCTCATGGACCAGGATCGGGAGTTGTTTAAGTCTCCCAGGGTGGATGCAGCTGTATCAGCAGTCACCAAGAAGACTACCATTCCGGTAGAGGGTAGTCCTGCCCTCAAGGATGCCCAGGACCGGAAACCTGAGGCCTTGTTGAAGCAGGTCTTTGAGGTAAATGCGCTCTCCTTGCAGGCATCCATTTGTGGGGCGTGGGTGTCGAGAGCGTGTCTTTGCTGGGTGCAGCGTATTCAAGATGACCAGTCAGAAGATACAATGGAGGAAGCGACGAGATTGGAGTCCGGGGCAGCCTATCTGGCTGATATTCATTATGACCTTATCAGGGGTCTGTCAAAGAGTATGTCTTCGGCGGTTGCGGCGAGACGCTATCTTTGGCTGCGCAATTGGGCGGCAGACAGCTCGTCTAAGGCTAGGCTTAGTAAGCTCCCTTTCCGGGGGAAGCTACATTTTGGAGAAGATCTGGATAAGATCGTAAAGGATTTGGGAGAATCCAAAGGCGGTAGGCTGCCGGAGGACAGGCAGAAACAGGGGCGGACGTCTTCTCTGCCTAAGGGTCAGCAGAGGGAGTTTCATCGTTTTCGCTTGCCAAGGTTTGGGCAAAGTCCGAGAGAGCGCTTTCCATATAGAAACCGGGGGTGTCAAGGCTTCCGAGGAGCGGGAAGGGGGTTTGCTGCGCCCTCTTCCTCAAATTTCCGTAAGTCACAATGAAGCCAAGGGGACCCGGGTGGAGCCCGTTCCCGTGGGGGGTCGTTTGCGGGAATTTTACCCTGCCTGGGTCCAAGTTACATCAGATTAGTGGGTGCTGGAGGTTATTCGAGAACGTTATGCCTTGGAGTTTCAATGCCCAATGACGGATTCCTTCGTGCAATCTCTATGCAAGGCCAGCATCAAACGCCGGGCAGACCGGGAGACCGTACAAAGGTTGTTGTCTCTCAAGGCAATAGTGCCGGTACCTCCCGACCAATTAGGCTACGGTTGATACTCCATTTACTTCATAGTTCCAAAGAGGAAGGGACATATCGACCAATTTTGGATCTCAAAAAGAGTAAATCACTGTCTCCAAGTATCTCATTTTTGAATGGAAACCCTGCGGTCCGTCATCGTGGCAGTATGGAAGGGGGCGTTTCTTACGTCCCTGGACCTGACGGAGGCGTATCTGCACATTCTGATTCGGCAGCAGCATCGGAAATTCCTCAGATTTGCGGTTCCTATGGGGCACTTTCAATTTCCAAGTGTTGCCTTTCAGTCTAGCTACGGCGCCACGGGTATTTACAAAGGTTATGGTCGTCGTGGCAGCGGCCTTGCGAAGGGAGGGCGTATTGGTACACCCTTATCTAGACGATTGGTTAATCCGAGCAAAGTCCAGGGAGGAGAACGAGTCGGCTATGGCCAAGGTGGTGGCATTCCTACAAAGTCTCGGTTGGGTAGTCAACATGGTAAAGAGCAAGCTCACACCGTCTCAGAGTCTGGAGCATCTGGGAGCGCATTTTGATACCAGTGCGGGAAGAGTCCTTCTTCCTCAGAAGAGGGTGCTAGCGCTACGGCGGTTGGTTCGCGAGTTTCTCCACAGGCAGCGTCCCACAGCGTGGCATTACCTGCAGTTGCTCGGGACGATGGCGGCGACTCTCGAGTTGGTCCCATGGGTGCGGGCCCACATGAGACCGCTGCAAAGAGCGTTGTTGAGAAGGTGGTCACATCAGAAGGATCTCATGTCAAAGCGCCTTCCTTGCCACACGGAAACGTGCAAGGCCCTTCAATGGTGGTTGCGTCCTGGGTGTCTCAAGAAAGAAATGCCCTTAGAGGCGCTGGTGTGGCTATTGCTGATGACGGACGCAAGTCTCTACGGCTGGGGGGCTCACTTTCAAGGACGTTTCACTCAAGGACAATGGACCGAGCTGGAAAGGGGTTGATCGATCAACAGGTTAGAGTTGAGGGCGGTAGCGCTAGCGCTTCACGTCTTTCATCTTTATCTTCACAGGAAAGCCAGCCGGGTATTTTCCGACAACGGAACCGCAGTGGCTTACATCAACCGCCAAGGAGGAACCAGCAGTGTAGCGCTCAAGATGGAGGCCCAGAGTTTATTCAAATGGGCCGAAGAAAACCTGGAAGCGTTGTCGGTGGCGCATGTAGCGGGGGTAGACAATGTGCAGGCCAACTTCTTGAGCCCGGGGGCATGGGTTTTTCACCGGAGGTCTTCGCAATGCTGGTGCGGCGCTGGGGGACGCCGGTCATGGATCTTATGGTAACCTTTCAGTCGGCTCAAGTAGATAATTTCTTCAGCAGAAGGAAGGAGCAGATGTCGGAAGGCCTGGATGCGCTCATTCAAACCTGGCCGGAGGGACACCTCCTATACGTGTTCCCTCCGTGGGTGTTAATCAGTCAAGTGTTACAGTGCATAGAAAGGCACAAAGGACAGGTAGTCTTAATCACGTCGGATTGGCCGAGGAGACCATGGTATGCAGACCTCAGGAGGCTTTTAGTCGCGGACCCGTGGCAGCTTCCCCTGCGGAGGGACCTGCTGTCTCAGGGCCCCTTGCTCATGCCTCAGGTGGCTTGATTCTCGCTTACGGCTTGGTTCTTGAGAGGGCAAGGATGACTGCGAAGGGTTATTCGGCGGCAGTGATTTCCACCTTGCTGAAGGCTCGTCGTAGGTCGACCTCGTTGGCTTATATCCGGGTTTGGCGGATTTTTGAGGCTTGGTGTGTGGACAGGCAGATTGGGGCGCTAAAGGCCTCTCTCCTGCAGGTTTTGGCTTTCTTGCAGGAAGGGTCTCAAAAAGGCTTAGCGGCTTCATCGTTGCGGGTGCAGCTGGCAACGTTGTCCTGTTATAGGGGCAAGGTTCGAGGAGTAGAACTTGGGGGGCATCCAGATGTAAAGCGTTTTTTGAGAGCAGTATCTCTCTTGAGGCCCCCTCACATACAAGTAATGCCAGCTTGGGATCTCCCTTTGGTCTTACAGGTGCTGGTGCAGGAGCCATTTAAGCCTCTGTCAAGAGCGCCTCTGAAGGATCTTACTCTTAAGGTAGTGTTCTTGGTGGCTATCTGTTCTGCTAGGCGAATTTCAGAGTTGCAAGCTTTATCCTGTCGGAGACCTTTTCTATCCTTTTTGTGGTCTAAAGTGGTTTTGAGGCCGGTGCCGTCCTTTTTGCCCAAGGTGGTGTCAGCGTTTCATGTGAATCAAGTAGTTTCCTTGCCGGTGTTTAGCGCAGGCAGCGGAGAACAGCCTTCAGGGCGGTTACATCTGTTGGATGTTCGTCGAGCGTTAAAGTAGTATTTGCATCAGACAGACAGCTTCCGTAAATCGGATAGGTTATTTGTTCTCTTTGCAGGACCTCACAAAGGGGAAGCAGCATTGAAAGCTTCCATTGCGCTATGGCTGAAGAAGGCCATAGCGTCGGCATATCTTCTAGAAGGCAAGTTGATACTGGAGGGGCTGAGAGCTCATTCTACCAGAGCTCAAGCGACATCGTGGGCAGAGTGCAGTTTGGTACCTGCGGCGGAGATTTGTAAGGCAGCTAACTGGTCTTCACTGAATTCCTTTGTAAAGCATTACCATCTGGATGTTCAGGCGGGTAGGGACACCTGTTTTGGATCGGCGGTGCTTTAGGGTGTTCTACAGGATCCCTCCCGATAAGTACTATCACTGGTCTTTTACATCTCCAGAGTTCGGGACTAGACTGGAGGGACGATAAGGAAGGTGAAATTAGACTTACCTGCTAATTGTTGTTCCTTGAGGAACTCCAGTCTAGTCCCGTATCCCACCCCAGTTCCGGTGGACTATAGCCTGAAGCGTAGGAGTCTTACAGGTAAGCTACAGTTAATGAGATGGGAAGATATAGTTCTTCACAGTAGGGTGCGGACTGGGATATGTGTGTGTGGGGATCCATGTCCTTAATGGAGGGGAGGGACGGGCCTCAGCACTTGTCAAATACTGTAAATAAGAGGAGTTTAAGTGTACATAGTGTTCTCTTGGGTCATATTCAGTTTTGGTTAGTATGTTTAGTGGATTGGTATCTATTACTTAATTGTTGCTCCGGGGAGCCTGCATTGTCAATAGGTTACTGGAGTGTGAAGGAGGTGTCTGTACTTATGTACCTGTGACATCACAGAAATGACGTTTCTCAGTCTCCAAGCTGCTGGAAGAGGAGCATAAACTCCAGAGTTCGGGACTAGACTGAAGTTCCTCAAGGAACAACAATTAGCAGATAAGTCTAATTTCACCTTTCCGCATATTATTCCTGCACGTATCCCCTTTCACCCCCTTGTTGCAAAGTTTGCTTTAAATCGAAAGAGGCTACAGAGGTATTTAAACATCTCTATCCTATCTCCTCCTCTATCCCTCCTTTCCTCTAATGCAGGGATCTCAAACTCCAGTCCTGGAGGGCCGCAAACCAGTCAGGTTTTCAGGGCATCCCTAATGAATATGCATGAGATATATTTGCATGCACTGCCCCCATTGTATACAAATATATCTCATGCATATTCATTAGGGATACCCTGAAAACCTGACTGGTTTGCGGCCCTCCAGAACTGGAGTTTGAGACCCCTGCTCTAATGTATACATATTAAGATCCTTAAGTCTGTCCTCATATGCTTCATAAGGCAGACCACTAACCATTTTAGTAGCTACCCTCTGCACAGATGCCATCCTTTTTATATCCTTTTAAAGGTGTAGTCTCCAAAATTGCACACAATACTCCAAATTAGGGCACACCAGAGACTTATACAGAGGCACTATCACCTCCTTTCTTCTGCTGGCCATTCCTCTCCCTATGCACCCAAGCATCCTTCTGGCTTTCACTGTCACCATTTCTACCTGTTTAGCTACTTTTAAATAGTTTACCCTGTAGCTTCATTACATGTCCCCTAGTCTTTCTATATTCTGATTGCGTAAACAATCGATCTACGTTTACCCGTTCCACTCCATTCATTAAATTATAGACCTCTATCATATCTCCCCTCAGTCGTCTCTTTCCCTACCCTTTGTAGCCTCTCTTCATAGGAGTAGCCTTCCATCCCCTTTACCATTTTGGTGGCTCTTCTCTGTACCTTTTCTAATAACGCTATATCCTTTTTAAGATACGGCGACCAGAATTGCACACAATATTCAAGGTGCGGTCGTACCATGGAATGATACAGAGGCATTATAATATCCTTTGTTTTATTTTCCATTCCTTTCCTTATGATACCTAGCATTCCATTTGCTCTCTTGGCTGCCGCTGCACACTGGGTGGAGGGTTTTAACATGTTATCCACGATGACTCCTAAATCTTTTTCCTGGGTGGAGGTTCCCAATGTGGAACCTTGCATTGTGTAACCATAGTGTGGGTTGTTGTTTCCTAGGTGCATAACTTTGCACTTGTCCACATTAAATTTCATCTGCCATTTGGATGCCCAGTCTTCCAATTTATCCAGATCCTCCTGCAGTTTTCCACAGTCCTCTTGGGTTTTAACAACTTTAAACAGTTTTGTGTCGTCTGCAAATTTGATAGCCTCACTAGTTATTGCCTTTTCCTGGTCATTTATGAATATGTCAAAAAGTAGCATACCCAGTACAGATCCCTGGGGTACACCACTATTCACCTTTCTCCATTGGGAAAATTGGCCATTTAGCCCTACCCTCTGCTTTCTATCTTTTAACCAGTTCCCGATCCACAATAGTACACTGCCTCCTGTCCCATGACTTTTTAGTTTTGCCAAACGTCTCTGATGAGGGACCTTGTCAAAGGCTTTCTGAAAGTCCAGATACACTATATCAACCGACTCACCTTTGTCTATCTGTTTATTCACACCTTCAAAAAAACATATCAGATTAGTAAGACAATATCTTCCTTACAAGTCTAAAGCCATGTTGGCTGTCTCCCATTAGGCAATGACTATCTACATGCTGTATAATTTTGTTCTTTATGGTGGTTTCTACCATTTTCCCCGGTACTGACGCCAGGCTCACCGGTCTGTAATTTCCCAGATCACCCCTGGAACCCTTTTTAAAAATTGGCGTTACATTGGCGATCCTCCAATCTTCAGGTATTACAGATGATTTTAATGAAAGTTCACAGATTACTAATAGCAGGTCTGCAATCTCATATTTCAGTTCTTTCAACACTCTTGAATGTATACCATCCGGTCCAGATGATTTGCTACTATTCAGTTTATCAAATAGTTGTAATACATCTTCCAGGTGTAGCGATATTTTTCTCAATTCCTCTGCAGTATCACCTTTAAATACCACTTCAGTCTTTGATAACATCCCTACATCTTCCTCAGTAAAGACCGAAGCAAAGAATTCATTCAGTCTCTCCGCTATAGCCTTGTCTCCTCTTACTGCCCCTTTTACCCCTCTATCATCTAATGGTCCAATTGACTCTCTCACAGGCCTTTTGCTACGAATGTACTTGAAAAAGTCTTTATTTCGTGTTTTTGCTTTCGTAGCAAGTTCCTTCTCAAATTCTCGCTTTGCCTGCCTTATCAATGCTTTGCATTTAACTTGCCAGTGCTTGTGCTGTTTCCAGTTTTCGTCGTTTGGCCCTTTTTTCCATTTCCTGAAAGATGCTTTTTTGGCAGCAAAAACCTCTCTGACCTCACCTTTAAACCATGCTGGCAGTTTTTTTGGACTTTCTTCCACGTTTCTTAAAGCGTGGAATACAGCTGGTCTGGGCTTCTAGGATAGTATTTTTAAACAACACCCAAGCTTGATGTAAATCTTTAACCTTTGCAACCGCTCCTTTTAGTTTTTTCTTAACTATATTCCTCATTTTATCATAGTCTCCCTTTCGAAAGTTAAAAGGTATTACTGTGGATTTCTTTACTATCCCTCCTCCACTAATTAAATCAAACACGATCATGCTATCATCACTATTGTCAAGTGGTCCCAACACCCTTATTTCTTGCCCCAGATCTGGTGTTCCACTAAGGACTAGGTCCAGTATGGCTTCCCCTCTGGTCGGTTCATGAACCAGCTTCTCCAAGAAGCAGTCATTTATTTCATCTAGAAACTTTATCTCCCTAGCATGTCCTGCCATGACACTGACCCAGTCGATACCGGGGTAATTGAAATCACCCATTATTATTACTCTGCTGTGACTTTTGTTAGCGTCCTTGATTTCTTTGAGCATTTCATCATCCATTTGTTCATTCTGGCCAGGCGGTTGATAGTACACCCCCACTGCCATCACCTTCACCTTCATACATTGAATTTCAATTCAAAGAGATTCTACAGCAAATTTTGTTTCCTGCAAAACTTTAATCCTTTCTGACTCAATGCCCTCTCTAACATAGAGCGCAACCCCTCCACCAATCTGATCAGTTCTATCATTACGATATAGTTTGTATCCCGGTATCACAGTGTCCCACTGATTATCCTCCTTCCACCATATCTCTGAGATTGCAATCATATCTAACCTCTCATTTAGTGCTATATATTCTAAGTCTCCCATCTTATTGTTTAGACTTCTAGCATTTGCATACAAGCATTTTAGAGACTATTTTATTAATATTAATCTGGCTATTGGTAGGCATGGGTAATTTGGAATCTTTACGCTCTGTCTGCACCATACTCAAGGGCATTTGGGCTACTTTACTCTCTTTTGGAACCGCACTGCTTTTGGTAGTATCCTTCAAGGATACCTTCTTCCGAACCATGCGCTCTTGGGCGACTGTTGGCTTTCCCCTGTTTTCTAGTTTAAAAGCTTCTCTATCTCCTTTTTAAAGGTTAATGCCAGCAGTCTGGTTCCATCCTGGTTAAGGTGAAGCCCATCCCTTCGGAAGAGCCCCTCCTTTCCCCAGAATGTTCCCCAGTTCCTAACAAATCCAAAATCCTCATCCTTGCACCATCGTCTCATCCACGCATTGAGACTCCGGAGCTCTGCCTGCCTTTTGGGTCCTGCACGTGGAACGGGAAGCATTTCGGAGAACGCTACCCTAGAAGTTCTGGATTTCAACTTCCTACCTAAAAGCTTAAATTTAGCCTCCAGAACCTCCCTACCACATTTTCCTATGTCATTGGTACCGCCATGTTCCAAGACAACAGACTCCTCCCCAGCACTATCTAAGATCTTATCTAGGCAGTGCGTGAGGTCTGCTACCTTTGCTCCAGGCAGGCATGTTACCAGGCGATCCTCACGTCCACCAGCCACCCAGCTATCTACATGCCTAATGATTGAATCACCAACTATAACAGCTGTCCTAACCCTTCCCTCATGGGCACATGGCCCTGGAGAAACGTCCTCAGTGCGAGAGGGTTTTACATCACCTGGAGGACAGGTCCTAGTTACAGGATCACGTCCTGCCACACCAGAGTGATGCTGTCCTGTCATTTATTTATTTGTGTGTGTGCTTTTCTATACCGCCCCTTCCAGAGATCTGGGGCGGTTTACAGAGAACAAGTTAAAACCATTGAACATTGAATTACATAAAACATTTTGGCACAAAAAAATAACTGATACATAGAACATGTTTAACTATTTAAAACAGTCGTTTACTATTTACAGAGAGCTATTTAAAAGCAGCATTGATGAATTGATTATCGTATAATAGCACAATGTACACTGTTATCAATGAAGACATGGAATGGAGAGTGATACTTTGAATTAGGTAGGATAAACTTCTGTCAGTTGCGTCGTGTATTCTTGTGTTATGTGATCAAGTGTGGGCTGTAAGCTGTAGTAGTGTTGGGCGAAGAGATATGTTTGAAGCTCCTTCCTGAAAGAAAAAAAGGTCTTTAATCTCTCTTAGGTTGAGTGGTAGCTTGTTCCATTGCCTGGGTGCATAATAAGAGAAGGCAGTATTGGTTGTTATTTGCTTCAGGTTTCTCACAGAGTTAGGAATTAGAAGCATGTTGAGGTTTGCTCTTTTTCTTATTCTGTTTTCTAAGGGGGTATGAATTAATGTTGAAAGATGTGAGGGGGCTAGGTCGTTAATGAGTTTAAAAACGGTGACTAGGGTTTTATATTGAATCCTACTGACTATAGGTAGCCAGTGGAGAGCGTATAAAATTGGGGAGATGTGGTCGGAAGGTTTGTCTCTAAAAATGATCCGAGCTGTGACGTTCTGGGCTCTCTGTAGGATGTGTAGGTTCTTCTTAAATGTACCTTGGAGTAATCAGTTACAGAAATCTAAATGTGGCATTATGAGAGCCTGGACAACTGTTCTGAGGTCATGTGACCTCTCTCCTCCATAGCAACAGGGATGCTGCCAGACTGGAGGTGGGACTTCAGGACTATATCTCTGTAGGTCTTGTCCATGTACTTCTCTGTCTTATGTCTTCCAGATCTGCTACTCTAGCCTCTAGAGAACGGACTTGTTCCCTGAGAGCAAAGAGCTCCTTGCACTTAGTGCATATGTAAGACCTTTCACCAACTGTGAGAAAATCATACATGTGACACTCAATGCAAAAGACTGGAAAGCCCCCATCTCACTGCTGGACTGTTGTCTGCATCTTAGTTTAAAGCTTGTGTTTAGGTCTTTAAATTCTGTACTTACTAAGGGTTGGTGTAGATGCTTATACTAATAAAAGTGTATCTAATACCTCTAATATACCTTGTTCACCTGAAGCTTAATTAATCTCAGGTCCTCAGTGTATGACTGATTTGGATAAAGAGCTGCACCTGAGAGCAGCCCCTTTCCTCTAAGACGTGTAAGTACCTATAAAGCTACAATTACCCCATGGGTGGGTGGGTGTGAGGGAGGGAGTGAAATAAGACCTATTAAAAGAGGGCTGTTACAAGGTACCCTGTCCTGTACCCTCAGCAGGGGGGGAAGGGAGTTAGTCCCTCTGGTATGCTAGAGCAGAAAAAAAAGTTTAAAACGCAGCATGTTCTGGGGACAGAGCAGGGAGAGATATTTAATTTAAAGTAAGTTAACCTGGCTACCACACAGTTAGTTGAGAGAGGCAAGGTAAGTTATACAGCTGAGAAAGCTGAAGTGCAAAACTAAAGGGAACAGGGAGGTGAAGTAGCACACCAATAAAGACAACAATAACTAAATAGACAGCTAGAACTCACAGCAAAGTCGTCACATCCATATCCATAGCACACATAAAACAAACGGGACTAATGTAGAATTGGGGAAATGGTTATAGCACACATGGGTGGTGAATAGGAGGGGCAGGATCCAAAAGCAACCTTGAAGCCTTTTGCTATATACCAATTGTTTTGCTACCTGTAGAGACCTCTAGGCTTTGCATGTACCATGGTTAAAGGTAAATCCAATTGAGACTTAGGGCCATGTTTCCTTGATCTTGTATTTCTTTTTCTTGCTTAAAGGAAGATGTTGCATAGAGAAGTCTGATACAATTCAATAAAAAGAAAAGATTTACTCATGGAATCCAAAGACATCAATGTGCTACATGCAATAAAAGTTTAAGCCTTTTCAACAGTATGCATATACAGTATTTATCCGCTGGAAGAATTGTGCACTCAGCATGTGCCCATATATCTTTTATGTAGAAAATAGGTGCACGATGTAACAATGTACTTTCAGTAGGAGAAGAGTGGAGGGAATGTATGCATGCACCTGCCTTTATTACCTCATTTGTTATTTACAAAATGCTTAATTAATCATTCCTACTTTCACTCACAGCTAAATGTAAGATTACACATCTAATTTTCTGGATAGCTTTTAAGGGCTTGTGGGATGGTGTTCTTGACTACATGTTTCAGGGAGTATAAACCATGCAGAAGTTTTTGCAACAAATACCAGATCTACACAGATGGAACTGTCTCCCTAGGGTTTTTTTTTTGTTTTTTTTTAGGGCCATCAAGTCAGTGTTGACTCATAGCGACCCAGCTACCTCTGGGTTTTCTTGGCAATGTATCACCGGAAGTAGATTGCCAGCCTTTTCTTCCGAGGCAATGGAGGGTAAAGTAACTTGCCCAAGGTCACAAGGAGTGCCAGTGGGAATCAAACCCTTGTTTTTCTGGGTACTAGGCAGTTGCTCTAACCACTAGGCGGCTACTCCACTCTAAGCACCTAATTTTAGAATCCTAAAAAGTGAGCAAGGATAAGCCAGGGGAAGTAAGTTAAACACCTAATATTGCCTTTCATTACTGGGTAGCTAACTTCAGAACCTAAAGAGGCAGGGAGTGAGGAGCTGTGGAATGAATGCACTTGAAGGGCAGTAGAAGTTTTAACTGGATGCAGAAACAGAGGGATTCACTGAAGTGATCTGAGAAGAGGGGTTGTGTGAGTGCAGAGATACTGGCAGAAGAATAGCCGTGGCACCTGAGGCGGGGGAGACCAGCAAGGATCAGGTTGCAATAGTCTAAACAAGAGGTGACTACATAGGCAGCAGACTGGGATGGGCCACAGAGGCCATGGTCCTACCAATATTTTACCCAGCACGGCATCAGCAACTAGACAGCTTGAAGTAGGGTGGAATATTGGTTTATTTAGCCCCTCCAATCAAACAGATGCTCCGCTGCTCCGGGCCTAAAGCATGAATAGGAATTGTGATAGTGTTCAAAAATGAAGGTATGAATTTTGCTGATTGTTACAGAGAAAGAAATGACAGGTTTGAGCTATATATTGGATAGGTGCAGAGAGGGGAGTGGGGGGAGTCAAAATGACCCTAAGGTTGCGAGCTCAGGCAATCAGGAGGATGTATGGTTATCGATAGGAAGAGGGGAGGTGGGTTTAGGGGGAAAGATAAGAAAACCAAGATAGGAAAAGAAAACCCCTCTATACACATGAGGAGAGTAGGGGATCAAGAAGATGGTGATCGGTGGTGTCAAAAGCAGTAGATAGGTCAAGAAAGGATGAAGCTCGAGTAAAGGTCCTTGGATTTTGCCAGGAACAGGTCACTAGAAACTTTGGCAAGGGGTACAGAATGAAAGCCAGATTGCAGAGGATCCAGAATGGCTTGAGAGGAGTGTCATTCAAGACAGCGGTGAACCACATGTTTGAGTAGTTTGAATGTAAAATGGATGGACTGATTATTGGAAGGGCAGGTAAGATATAGTGAAGGCTTTTTGAGGAGAGGTGTAAGTACTGAATGTTTGAAGGTAGCAAGAATGATTGCAGAAAAAACGGATAGGTTGAGGATATACAGAAGAAAGAATGACAGCAAGAAAGAGAACTTAGTAGTCGGGTGGGAATCAAATCAAAGGAGTAGGTAAGTAGTTTGTAGGAAGAGAGATGTTGTTTCTTCCTTAGTGATATTAGAGAAAGAGAGAGATTTTGAGAGTGAAGAGGAGGGAGATGGGAGTGGCCCTGTGGAGAACTCAAGACTAATCTTCTGCACCTTAAAGAAGTAGTCAGCCAAGGTTCGGGTAGAAAGTGAAGGAGGCGTTGGGGGCAGAGGCACTTTGAAGGAGAGAGTTCAGCATCACTGACATCTTTGTTAGTGATATTATGGAAGGGCTGTTGCGTAAGGTTTGTCTCTTTGCAGATACCAAAATCTGCAATAGAGTGGACACCCAGGAAGGAGTAGATAGCATGAGAAAATTATCTAGCTAATCTTGAAGAATGGTCAAGAATTTGACAGCTATTTAATGCTAAAAAATACAGGGTTGTGCACTTCGGCTTCAAAATTCCAAGGGAGTGGTACAGTGTAGGGGATAAACTACTGCTGTCTACGAAAGAAGAGTGGGATCTGGACAGAGACAAATAAGAGAAAATATTTTTTCACTCAACGTGTAATAAAACTCTGGAATTTGTTACTGGAGGATGTAGTAAGAGTTGTTAGTGTAGATGGATTTAAAAAAGGTTTGGACAAGTTCCTGGAGGAAAGCTCCATAAACCATTATTAAAAAGGGACCCAGGATATCAATGCTTGACCCAATACAAGCATAGTGGAACCTGTGTTTCTTGGGGATACACTGCTAGGTACGTATGACCTAGATTGGCCACTGTTGGAAACAGGATACTGGGCTTGATGGACTTTGGTCTGACCCAGTATGGCATCTCTTATGTTCTTAGATGGAAAGCTCTTTTGAGCAGGGACCGTCTCTTACATGTATGTTTACATTGCTGCGCATGCCCTGTAGTGGTATACAAATGATAATAAGTAGTAATACAAATTACGTGGTACAAGAAATAAAATCATTAGCCCACATTATGGGGAGAGTAGGATATTCTAAGGAAAATTTAAAAGTAAAAAGGAAACAAACCCTACCATTAAGTAAAGCACCTTTTTAACCTAGTCACAGCTCAAATTAATAACAGAGAAAATACACACATATCTATGATCCCTCTGTCCTTTAGAGCAGAGTTCCCCAACCCCCGGGCCGCGGACCGGTACCGGTCCGTGGATCAAACGGTACCGGGCCGCCCGAGGAACTTTAAATAATTTCACTGTGGGTCCTCCCGCCTCCTGATTGGCCGAAAGGCAAACCCCATGCCATTGGTCGAAGAGGAGGCGCCGCGGGAGGACTGAGGACAAATTAGTAAAAATGAGTATGAAACAGACATCGTTAGAAAGTTTTCTTGGGAAGAAAAAAAGGCCCAGTGAACAGACAGAAGAAGAGCCTTCAACATCAAAGAAATATGCAACCTTTAACAGACAATACCATGAGTCCTATTTGAAATATGGATTTATCGGGACAGGTGATTCCCACGCACCAAAACCGATCTGCATAGTTTGCGGCGAGAAGCTCTCTAATGAGGCAATGAAACCTTCAAAACTGCTTCGCCACTTGACCGCCAAGCACCCTGGCATAAAAGACAAGCCCCTGGAGTATTTTGAAAGAAAAAAACGGGAGCACGAAGCACAGAAGAAATTTATGAGGGCCACCACATCAATAAAGGAGAATGCACTGAGAGCATCATATTTGGTGGCTAACCGCATTGCTAAGGCTAAAAAGCCATTTACTATCGGTGAAGAATTGATCTTGCCCTCCACTAAAGACATTTGCCGTGAACTTCTAGGAGAGGCTGCTGTGGAAAAGGTAGCACATGTGCCTTTGTCAGCTAGCACTGTGACTAGGCGCATTGAGGAAATAGCCGGAGACATTGAGGCACAATTGTTGGAGAGGATTAATACATCACCGTGGTATGCACGCCAGGTTGATGAATCTACGGATATCGACAACAAGGCACTACTACTTGTTTATGTGCGATATCTATATCAGGAGGATGTGCATGAGGATTTGTTATGTGCACTATCTTTGCCAACCAACACCACAGGAGCAGAACTGTTCAAGTCACTGGATAGTTATATATCAGGAAAACTGAAATGGTCTTTTTGTGTCAGCATATGCACAGACGGAGCTGCTGCAATGACCGGATGACTGTCTGGTTTAACTGCTCGGATTAAGGAGGTTGCACCTGAGAGTGAATCTACGCATTGTATCATTCACAGGGAAATGCTGGCAAGCGGAAAAATGTCACCGGAATTTAACAGCGTATTGAGTGATGTCGTTAAAGTTATTAACCACATTAAAGCACACGCACTTAACTCGCGCCTGTTTGAGCAGCTTTGTGAGGAGATGGATGCAGAGTACAGATGCCTTCTCTTATACACAGAAATAAGATGGTTATCCAGAGGAAAATCGCTAACCAGAGTATTTGAATTACGAGAGCCATTGCAAAGATTTCTCTCAGAAAAGAAGTCACCGCTGGCAGCACATTTCAGTGACAAGGTATGGGTCGCAAAACTGGCTTACCTGTGTGACATATTCAGCCTGCTCAATGAACTCAATCTGGGCCTTCAGGGGAAAATGACAACTGTTTTCAAGTTGTCAGACAAAGTAGCTGCATTTAAAGCCAAACTGGAGTTGTGGGGACGGCGCGTGAACAGAGGCATTTTGGACATATTTCAGACATTAGCGGGGATTTTAGGCGAGACTGAGCTTGAACATTCATTCTGCCAGTTGGTGCACGATCACCTGTCTTTGCTTTTAAAAGAGTTTGAGCGCTACTTCCCAACCACAAAAGACCCACAAACTGGTAAGGAATGGATCCGCGACCCATTTGCCAACAAATCAGGCGAATCTAGCATGTCAATGCAAGAAGAACAACAACTGCTGGAGATTGCAAATGACGGTGGCCTTAAAACTACATTCGAGACAACAACTCTACCGGTGTTCTGGATTAAAGTCATGGCGGAATATCCTGAGATTGCCACCACAGCACTTAAATCCCTATTACCATTTCCGACAACCTATCTGTGTGAAGCGGGGTTTTCTGCAGTGACAGCAACCAAAACAAAACAATGGAATAAACTGGACATAAGCAACACACTTCGGGTGTCATTGTCTCCTATTACACCCAGATGGAACCGTCTCGTTGAAAAGAAACAAGCTCAGGGTTCTCATTGATTTGGAATTCCAGTGAGTTAAATGAAATAAATCACTTTATATTCATTTTTTGGTGTAGCTGTATTTTATTTTGAAGGCATGTTTAAATACAATTAAATTAAAATTATTAAATTAAAACAAGCGGGCCACGGAAAAATTATCAAACATTTACCGGTCCGCAGCAATAAAAAGGTTGGGGAGCACTGCTTTAGAGAACCTTCTCCAGATTCTAGAGAAATGATTTTTATTGAATTTTGTCTTTAGTAATTCAGATGTAAGGCATAAGTTCTAATGGGATACTGAAAGCCCACCCGAAGGAAGTGGTACAAGCCCACAGGGGGTTGGACGCACTGGGGTTGCAAGTGCATCCCTGTGGATTAAAAAAAAAAAATTACATACATATAACTACCACCTCCTCTCTCCACCGCAGCCTCAGCCAATATTGCCAGTCTGGCCAGAAACGCTTGTCTGCTCTGGGCCTCTCTCCACTGTCACTGCTGCAGCTTAACCACAAGTGTGGCATTCCTGCTCCAGACTATGCAGTCGTGAGAAGTGCCAATGCCAAAAATGTTAAGTAGCTTGTTTGGCAGAGGAAAAGCAGATCACCTGAGGCCAAGGTACTCCTTTTATCATCTGCTGAGTGGATGACATTGAAAAAAGGAGGGAGAAAGAAGGAAAGAGCCTATGGGTGGCAAAAGATAGAAAGGTGAACCTGGAATGGTGGAAATGAAGAGATTAGCCTAGAGAGGGGATTGAGAGAGAAGGGATAAGTCTGGAGAGACTGGCAGAAAAAGAGGATGAGTTTGGGGGACTGGTAGGAAAGATGAGCCTGGAGGGAAAGAAAGAAGGGATGAGCCTGCACGGTTAATGTAGCTGGGCTGAAAAGTGGTTGGACAAGTTCCTGGAAGAAAAGTCCATAAACCATTATTAAAGTGGACTGGGGCAATCCACTGCTTATCCTTGGGATAACTACTACTATTTGTATAGCGCTACAGGTTGTATGCAGCGCTGTACATACAGATGTAAGACAAACGTTCCTGCTGATCAAGATGGAAAAACATTCAAAAACTGGGGACCAGATTATGGCAAGATACACATACGTAATGGACAAGAGAAGAACATCAGGATCCAAAAGCAGCCTCAAAGAGGTGGGTCTTCAGCCTGGCCTTGAATAGAGCCAGATGTACCGAATCAAGCAGTTTGTTCCAGGCATATGGAGCAGCAAGGTGGAATGAATGAAGTTTGGAGTTGGCAGTGGCAGAGAAGGGCACAGATAAAAGAGATAAGCAGCATGGAATCAGTGTACCTTTGGGAACTTGCCAGGTACTTGTGACCTGGCTTTGCCACTGTTGGAAACAGGATACTTGACTTGATGGACCTTTAGTCTGGCACAATATGCACATCTTATGATCTCCAGGAACAAGCAGGAATGTAGTCTTCACATATGGGTGACATTGGGTACCGACGGAGCCCACACAGGAAGCCTCCCAGCTACCAATAGGAAAGTTTTTGGGAGCAATCCACCATGCCTGCGCTGGTGACTTCCCGCTCTTCCAATGTACTCTCCTCAGTTCTTTTTCTGCGGAGCCGACAGGACCTCTCCTTGTTACCGCTGAAGAATCACGACATACTTCCTTTTTCCACTTAAATTCAGTATCGATCACTACCTTCCCTTTATTCTACTAAAACACAAAAAAAAAGTAGGATTTTGCCTTTAGAGCCTCGTGCCCTGTGGGCCCTACCCATCCCTTTCCAATCATGGAAAAGCCCACTAGCAACTTTAAAAAATGCACAAAATATTCAAGCACCATATCGATCACTGATAAGCACAATTGGTGCCCTAAATGCCTCTGTCCCAACAAAATCCCTCAAGAGTGCTCCCTATGCACACAAATGACCAAAAGGGGCCTGGGGAACCGGACCAAAAAGTTCGGAGAGCTTTTTTCTTCAGACACAGTATCATTGGCTTCAACTTCAAGGGTGTCATTGGGCTCTCACACTTCTAAACATTCTAAGGAGTCTAGATATGGGGAGAAAAAATCAAAGAGGCCGCCTTCTCTGTCTTGCCCGCCAAAAGATAAGTCCAGACCCTGTGAACCCTTGGAGACTAAGAAAGGACTGAGCCATACGTCCAAGGACTCCTCAAGTAAGCGTTGGGAATCGAGAGAACATTCCCATTCGCACAGAGAATCGTCCAGGACTTCGTCAGACTCAAGCCATAAGTCCAAGCATCCCTAGTGGGAGGACTTGTCCTCCAAAGCACTGGTGGGGATTCAGGAGGTACCCTGGGCCTCAGCCTCTGTGGAACCCCCGATGCCATGGCACTGGTATGGTGGCACACAGCTCCATTCTATCTATGGACCAGGCCATCTTTGAACCAGCGGATGCTGTCCTTTGAAAGGACCTTATCAGCTCTCCTGGCGGCCTCGGAATCACTGACACCAACAGCCCCAGAGAATCGGTTAATGACACTGACCTAGACTGCCCAGCAGCCATCCCTGATGGCCCATCGACATCGAAGCAAGGGCCTCGAGACACAGACTTTGGTTCCAAAACCAATACTACCACCATCCACGGATCCCACCTGGATGGTGCAAGGCTTTGATGTGACACTCGACATCGGCACCGCAGATACTCACCGGAGTTCAATTCCGATGTATCCTATTTTCATCACTGGTCGCTAGACTCCAATGACTCTTTGGGTCTTCGCGTCAGAACCCTCGCCACCATCAGCCAATAACCAAAGAAAATCCCCTCCTGAGGACATGTCCTTTTAGGAATTCATCAGGGATATGGCGGCGGGCCTCTCAATTCAGGCGGCATCTGAACTGGAACAGAGGGCGCCAGAGATCCTCCAGTACCCCGCAGTACTGAAAGAAGCCACCATCCTGCTGCTGCACAGAATTCTACACCATTTAATGCTACAAATGTGGGCAACTCCTCTTACCATCTCCCCTATAAGTCATTGTTTGGATACTATGTATCGAGTGCCCAACTGCCCTGGCTTTCAAAAACTGCACTTCCTCACCATTCCATGGTGGTGGAATCGTCAATGTGCAGGTGATCTGTAACAGGTGATCTCCGGGAACAGCAGGAATTTAGTCTTCACTATGGGTACGTCGGTACCAATGGAGCCTGGCCAGGAACGCTCCCAAGCGTCCAATAGAAAGCTTTTGGGAGCATCCCACAGTGCCTGCGTGCTGCCTTCCCGCCTTTCCCAACTGCCTCTCTCCAGTTGAGTTTTAAAGCTGAGACAAAGAGAGAGAGAGAGAGAGGGAAAGGGAAAGAGATAGAGAGATACAACTCCTAGGGGAGGTGGGTGGGTTGTGAAGACTAAATTCCTGCTGTTCCCGGAGATCACCTGTTACACGTGAGTAACTATGCTATCTCCAGGAACAAGCAGGAATGTAGTCTTCACATATGGGGACTCCCTAGCTTTAGATGCCAGGGAGAGACCCCAGAAGTTCTGTGTCCCTGAACCAGGGCTGCACTTCCCCCCCCCCCCCACCATGGATCTCTGGCATCCACCAGGGATGGCGGGTAGGAGTTGATCAGGTATGGAACAGGTGTTGAAGAACAGCCTGACCAAACAAGGCATCCCGGCGGGAGTCCTTGTCCAAGCAGTAATGGGCTGTAAAGATATGAACCGAGGCCCAGGTGGCTGCTCGGCAGATGTCGTCGATAGACACAGAGTGCAGATGAGCCATTGACGCTGCCATGGCTCTCACATTGTGAGTTGTGACATGGCCCTCCAGAGGAAGATTCTTACTCTGATAGGTAAAGGCAATCCAGTTAGATAGTGTTCTTTTGGAGACTGGAAGTCCCAAATGAGAAGGATCAAAAGCAACAAAGAGTTGGGAGAACTTTCTATGTTGCTGTGTTCTTTGTAAGTAAAAAGCTAAAGCTCTTTTACAGTCCAAAGTATGAAGGTTCCTTTCTGCATTTGATGCATGAGGCCTTGGAAAGAACACAGGTAGGTAGACCACTTGGTTCAAATGAAAAGGCGAAACCACCTTTGGCATAAAGTGTGGATGAGTCCTAAGGACTACCTTGTCATGATGGAATCTTGTATAAGGTGGATTAGCCACTAGTGCTTGCAACTCACTGATGCGACATGCAGACGTGATTGCAATGAGAAAGATAACCTTCCAAGAAAAGAATTTCAAGGAGGTAGTAGCTAAAGGTTCAAAAGGTGGCTTCATGAGCTGCCCAAGAACCAGGTTTAAATCCCATGCCAGCGGTGGCGGCCTAATGGGAGGCTTACTTAGAAGGCGGCCTCTCATAAATCTTGCTATAAGGGGATGACAGGAAATAGGCTGTCCATTTAGAGGCTTAAAGGAAGCTGCAATAGCACTCAAATGGACTCTTACTGAGTTAGTCTTAAGTCCTGCAATGGATTTTATTTATTTTATTTTTATTTATTTATTTATTTAACAAACTTATATACCGCAACCTTCCAGTGATCAGGTGCGGTTTACAAATAACAGTTAGGGGGACAGAAAGACATTTCTGTTTTTACATTGAACATTGCATGAATTATGTACATTAACAATTAAACTTTTAAACTTTGGAGAACTATGTACATTTAACTATGTACAATTAGCAGAAATGAGATCAACAGTGAAGGTAGATATATAAAACATCATAGACAGTGTCAAAGGTCATAATATCATAAGGCAGTTGCGGTGTTAGTTTCTATGTGTTATATAGATTATCCCTTTTCATTTTGGTGTTGGGAGTTTGCCAGTGGACCGTAGTGGGAGATAAAGAGGTGGGTTTTTAATGTTTTGCGTAGGGCTTTAAGGACGGTTAAGGCTCTGATTTCGTCTGGTAGTGAGTTCCAGAGTATAGGTGCAGCGTGGGAGAATGCTTTTTTATTGGTTGTTTTTTTGGTCTTTGTGAATTCTTTTGGAATCCTTAATTTATTAGCGTTGCCTCTTCTATGTGCGGAGTGGGCTGTGTCTTTAGTGAGTAGTTTATTAAGGGTAGCTGGGGCAGTGTTATTTAATGCTTTAAAGGTGGTTATTATTAATTTATAGTTTATTCTACATTGAATAGGGAGCCAGTGTAGTTTGGCTAGATAAGGTGATATGTGCTCAAAAGGGTTACCTTCATTATTTATTTATTTATTTATTTATTTAATTGGATTTCTATACCGCCTTATCATACAATCAAAGCGGTATAGAAATTATAGTTCTGGCTGCAGCGTTTTGGGCCAATTGGAGCCTTTTGATGTTTTGGTTAGTGGTGCCTAGTACAGAGAGGTTGGCGAAGTCAAAATGTGGTGTGATAATGGCTTGAATGATGCTCAGGAAGTCTTGCAGGTGTACTAGAGGGCGTAATTGTTTTAATACTTTGAGTTTAAAGTATATTTTCTTGGTTGTATTTCTTATGTGGGTGTTCATACTGAGGTGTGTATCTAGTATCACCCCTAGGTATTTTATTTCGTTTTTTATGTGGATGTCATGTTTCTGAAGTGTAATGTGGGTAGGGAGGGTGTAGGATTTGTTTTTTGTTACAATCAGTATGTCAGTTTTGGAATGGTTAATATAAAGGTTGTGGTCTTCTAGCCAAGTTGTTAGTTCCTTGAAACAATCTGTTAATAGCTGAAGTGGAAGCGTAGGGATTGTGAAAGGAATGTATAACATGATGTCGTCCGCGTATATGTGATAATGGATTTTGAATTTTTTAAAGATGTTGCAAATTGGTTGTATATATATATTAAATAGGAGTGCAGAGAGGGCAGAACCTTGGGGGAGGCCTATTTCCTGTTTGTATGTGTTGGAGGTTTGAGTGTTGATCCTGACAGTTTGGGTTCTGTTGGATAGATACGATGTGAACCATTTGAGAACTATTGAGGTGGCACCTATTTGTCTGAGCTTATTGAGCATGAGTGAACACTGTCAAATGCTGCAGAAATGTCTAGAAAAAGTAGTAGGAATGCGTTTTTAGGGCTGTCTATTCCTCTTACTAGTCTGTCTAGGAGTACAGTTAAAAGAGTGTCTACCCCATGGCCAGGGCGAAAGCCATATTGTTGGTCATCAAGGGGAGCTGAGGTGTCAATGTGTTCCTGTGTTTGTGTTTGAACTACTTTTTCTATGAGTTTGGCCATAAAAGGTATACTAGAAATGGGTCTATATGAATTCGGTGAGGTTTTGTCCAGAGTATTGTTTTTTAATATGGGTCTGATTTGTGCATGTTTTAGTATGGGCGGGAGGTAGCCTTGATTTAGTGAGAGATTAATTAGTGGTAGAATGAAAGGGGATAATGTTGGAAAGGTGTTCTTTATCCAAGTTATGGGGCAGGGATCGAGGTGAGAAGTTGTAGTATTTAACTTCAACATTATATTCTTAAGGGTCTCTTTAGTTATGGGGTAGAATTTATTCCAAGAATCTGGTAGGGGTTGGTAGGATGTGGCTTGTGTAATTGGTGGGATATTCTTTATTTTTGATTTATTTATGTAGTGATTTGCTAAGGTTTGGGGAGATATATCATCGGCTTCATGACTGGAGTTGTATGTGTTTTTAGTTAGGTTTTGGACAATGGAGAATAGTTCCCTTGGTCTGTTTATAGATTTGTTTAGGACAGTTGAGTGGAAGGTTTTTTTGGCGCCGTCTGTGGCGTCTTTGTAGTTTTTGAGATAGGTATGATATAGTTCATTGTATGATGTGGATTTAGTTTTGCGCCACATTAATTCAATTTTCCTGAGTGTTCTTTTCAAAACTTTTAAAGTATTGTTGAACCAAGGGGCAGGGGCGGCCCAAGGGGGGTGCGGGGCCATGTGCGGAGACTCGGTGCGGGGCCTCATTTGCATAAGTGGCCTTATTTGCATAAATATTTGCATAATGTTACCATACACTAACTTTTAGTAAACATGTCTCTTAATGAGTGTATGGATAAAGAAAGACTAAAAGATTTCTACATTACTATAATCCAGTGCCAACCGCCAGGCACATTAGGAACTACTACAAACGCTGCCCATTTAGAACCCATAGCAAACCCGCTGTATCCTGACAGCATTACCAGGACTCACAAAGCACCAGTCCCTACCTATCAAAAGGAAACACTGCAAATATTAAACCAGTACATTTCAGAGAATACTGAGGAAAGAGAACAAGTGGCAATGTCAAATAGGAATTACATAAACAGAATACCTCAGCTCAGTTACACATGCAGAACATAGACCATCACCAAACAAGGAATCGCAATTTAGAAACAGGAAGGCAATAATTTAAACTGGGAACCCCAAAAGCCAAACTTGGAATGTACAACAACACTGTAGAAATAAAACTATAAATCAATTTCCTCTTGTACCAAACAAAGCGCAGACGTTAATGATGCACATTTCCCAGAACTTTCATATTCCAGTTAATAAATTCAAAATAAAGAGATATATTTCTACCTTTTGTGCATTTTTTTTCAGTTGCAATTGCTCCAGCCACTTTCTTCTGGTTTCTTCATGTTTTCTGCTAACTCTCCATCGTCTGCTGTCCATTTGTCCTTTCTTCTCTCTTCTAGTTTTCTTTCCATCCTCTCTCTCTACATCTGCTTTAACATACTAATCTTTATCCTTTTGCTCTTTCCTCATTCTTATTTCATCCACACAAATTTTACCCCTCCATCCTCAATCCCCACTTACTCTCCCAATACCCGGCCAATTGTAGATTTTTCATCCCTCCCACACAAAATATTTTTCCCCTCTCCATTTTACTCTCCCAGCCCCATCCCATTCTAATCCTCCCCCAACATCAGCTCCCTTCTAGTTCCAGTCTCACCCAGCATCCATTCCCTTCTAGTCCCTGCATCAGCCCATTTCCAGTCCTAGCCCCCCATCAACCCATTTCCAGTCCTAGCTCCCCCATCCATTTTCAGTCTGAGTCCCTTCATCAGCTCATTTCCAATCCTAGCCCCCCCCATCAGCCCATTTCTAGTCATTTCCTAGCCCCACCATCAGCCCATGTCAAATCCTAGCTCCCCTCCACTCAGCCCAATTCCAGTCCAAGCCCCCCCATGAGCCTACTTCCAGTTCTAGCCCCTTCATGAGTCCATTTCAATTCAAGCCCCCACCACAGCCCATTTCCAATCTTAGCTCCCCCCAACAGCCCATTTCCAGTCCTATCCTAGCTGCTCCATCAGCCCATTTTCAGTTCTAGCTCCCTTCCCTCACAGCCCATTTCCATTCCAAGCTCCCTCCCCATCAGCTATTTGCAGTTCAAGCCTCCCCGTCCACTCAGTCCATTTCCAGTCATAGCAATCCGCCGGCCCGGTACCAGTCCTAGCCCCCCATCAACCCATTTTCAGTTTAAGCCCCCCCCTATAACCCATTACCAGTCCTACCCCCCCATCAGCCCACTTCCAGTCTTAACCCCATCAGCCCATTTCCAGTCAGCCCCCCATAGCCCATTGCCAGTCCTAACCCCCCCATCAGCCCACAGCCCATTACTAGTCCTAACCACATCAGCCCACCTCAAGTCCTAACCCCTCCCCATCAGCCCTTTTCCTGTCCTAGCGCCCCCATAGCCCATTAGCAGTCCTAACCCCCCCCCATAGCCCATTAGCAATCCTAACCCCCATCACCCTATTTCCAGACAGCCCCCATCAGCCCATTACCAGTCTTAACCCCCCCCCAGCCCATTTCCAGTCCTAACCCCCCATCACCCCATTTCCAGTCAGCCTCCATCAACCCCCAGCCCATTACCAGTCTTAACCCCCCCAGCCCATTACCAGTCTTAACCCCCCCAGCCCATTTCCAGTCAGCCTCCATCAGCCCCAGCCCATTAGCAGTCTTAACCCCCCCCCAGCCCATTTCCAGTCCTAACCCCTCCCCAGCCCATTTCCAGTCAGCCTCCATCAGCCCCAGCCCATTTCCAGTCCTAACCCCCCCGCCAGCCCCTTGCCAGGCCTAACCCCCCCTCCAGCCCATTTCCAGTACTAACCCCCCCCCCCGCCCATTTCAAGTCAGCCTCCATCAGTCCCAGCCCATTTCCAGTCCTAACCCCCCCCTTGCACATTTCCAGTCCTAACCCCCCCCTTGCACATTTCCAGTCCTAACCCCCCCCCTTGCACATTTACTGTCCTAACCCCCCCCCCTGCACATTTCCAGTCCTAACCCCCCCTCACCCCATTTCCAGACAGCCTCCATCAGCCCCCCCCCCCTTCCCTTCCCTTCCCTTCCCTTCCGGCAAATTTAAAAACAAAAACCTGGCTCTAGCTGCTGCCGCGTCCGTCGCAGCAGCGGCAGAATGGCGTGTCCCGCGGGGCCCCCTCTCCACGTCGAGCCCTCTGCAAGGGCTTTCAGATTCGCGAAGGGAGAGTGCTCCCTCGCGTCTCTGTAAAGCCCGCAGGGGCTAATGGGAAATTTCCCATCAGCCCCTCGCGTCTAAAGGGGCTGATGGGAAATTTCCCATTAGCCCCTGCGGGCTTTACAGAGACGCGAGGGAGCACAACTCTCCCTTCGCGAATCTGAAAGCCCTTGCAGAGGGCTCGAAGAGGAGAAGGGGCCCCGCGGGACACGCCATTCTGCCGCTGCTGCGATGGACGCGGCAGCGGCAGCAGCTAGAGCCAGGTTTTTGTTTTTAAATGTAATAAAAAAAAAAGCAGAATGTTCTTTGCGCGGGGCCCCCTGAAACGCGGGGCCCTGTGCAAAAAACATTCTTGCTCAATGGACGGGCCGGCCCTGCCAAGGGGCATCGCCAATTCTGGGACGGGTGTTCTTCTTGTTTGGTTGATTATATGCAGCTGCTTTTGAGATTGTTTTATGCCAAGATGTAATAGCCTCATCAAGGTTGGAAGGTGATGAGGAGAGGTAAGGGATTGTTTGATCTAGGAAATCTTCTGCATTAAAGTTTTTAAATCTGGGGGGTGGGGGTTTTGCTGGCTGCTTTTGTTATTTGAGTCAGTGTGTTTAAGATTAAACTTAATCAGGTAGTGGTCTGACCATGGGATCGGCGTGCACTGCAGGGATTCTGGATTGAAAAATTTATGGATTACTTCTGGGAGAAAGATAAGGTCTAAGGTTCCTCCTTTGTTATGAGTTTTTGTATTAATGATTTGGTGGAAGCCTATGTCGTGTATAGATTCAAGAAAGAGGATAAATGAAGGAGATACTCCAGCAATGATTCCAGAGGCATCGCAAGGGGGTTAAGACCCTTCTGTGAAGACCATATAGTAAACCTTTTCCACTTGAAAGCATAAGAGCGTCTTGTGGAAGGTTTCCTGGAAGCAAAAAGAATATATTTTACTTGCTGAGGCAGGTTAAGATCATGGAGATCTAGGCCTTCAGCAACCAAGCCCGCAGGTGCAGAGACTGGAGATTGGGATGCCATAACATTCCGTCCTCCTGAGATAGGAGATCTGGAGAAGACCCTAACTCCAGGGAGAGAGCTTGAGAGAGATGTAGAAGCAGAGGGTACCACACTTGGCATGGCCAATGTGGAGCTATGAGAATCATATGGCCTCTGTCTCTCTGAAGCTTGAACAGGGTTTTGGGAATTAGGGGAATGGGTGGAAAGGCATACAGGAAGTCTTGACCCCAGTGAAGGAGGAAAGCATCCCTGGCCTGAACCCCTTGAGCCGGAATTCTGCAACAGAACCGGGAAAGTTTGGCATTCCACGGACTTGCAAAGAGGTCTATGTCCGGGGCTCCCCAAATTTGAAAAATCCGGGCCACCTGGTCTGCATGCAGAGACCACTCGTGTGGAAACAGAACTTGACTGAGTCTGTCTGCCCAAGAGTTTTGTATGCCTAGAAGATACACTGCCAGGAGATGAATCTGATGCTCTCTTGCAAGGGCCCATAGTCGCAAAGCTTCGTTGCAAAGCGACAGAGAGCCTGTTCCCCCCTGCTTGTTCACGTAGAACATGGTTACCTGATTGTCCGTCTGAATGAGGACTGTCTTGTAGCTAAGCAGGGTGTGGAACACTCGAAGAGCAAGGAAGATTGCTCTGAGCTCCAACAGATTGATATGTAGATGAGTCTCCTGTGGAGACCAGGTGCCTTGGGTGGAGAGGTCTTGCAGATGAGCTCCCCAACCCATCGGAGAAGCATCTGTTGTGAGAGTTGCCTGGGGTAAGGGTTGTTGAAAATGGAACCCCAGCAACAGGTTTTGAGTGGATTTCCACCACTGGAGGGACAAAATAAGGCGACTTGTGTTTGCTATTTTGTCTGACAGGCATCCTGATGCCTAGGTCCATTGAGTGGATAAAGTCCACTGGGCTGCCCTCATATGGAGGCGAGCATAGGGAACCACATGCACAGTAGATGCCATGTGGCCTAGTAGTTGTAGCGTTTCTCGGGCAGTGAGATGAGGCCTTAGCACTGCTTGAGAAGCTAACTGCACCATGCGAAGGCAATGGGCCTGGGGGAGATAAGCCCTTGCCTTTCTGGTATCCAGCAAAGCTCCTATGAACTCTAGAGACTGAGTGGGAGTTAGATTGGATTTTGGGATGTTTATTACCAGACCCAAATACTGAAGGATACGCATTGTGCAGGATAGAGAAGTCCTGGCTTCTGACTCTGTTGGGGCTCGAATGAGCCAGTCGTCTAAGTAGGGGAAGACGAATACCCCTAGAGTGCGGAGAAATGCTGCTACCACAGCCATGCATTTCATGAACACTCTTGGTGCTGAGGCCAGGCCAAAAGGAAGCACCCTGTATTGGTAGTGCTTTCCTTGAAAAAGGAACCAAAGGAATCGTCTGTGAGTTGGATGGATGAGAACATGGGTGTATGCATCCTTGAGATCTAGAGAACAAAGCCAATCCTGACTCTGAAGGTATGGCAGCAGAGTTCCGAGAGAAATCATCTTGAATTTCTCTTTGACCAGGAATTTGTTCAATTCTCTGAGGTCCAAGATAGGTCTGTATCCCCCCTGTTTTCTTTGGGATAAGGAAACAGGGGGAGTAAAACCCTGTACCCTGCTGATGGATGGGTACTTCATCTATTGCCCCTTGGGCAAGAAGCATAGTGACCTCTTGACCTAACAGGCTGATGAGAGAGGTCGGAGAATTGAACTGCCTTATCATTGTGGGAGGGGGCATGCTCAAAAAATGAAGCTTGTACCCCTCCTTTATGATGGAGAGTGTCCAATGCTCTGCTGTTATCTGCCCCCATCTGGGGGCAAAGTGACATAACCTTCCTGGAATGGTGGAAGGCTCTGGTCCAATGAGAGCCAGGAAGGCTAAGTTCTCTAGCTGAAAGTCAAAGGCCTTGTGGAGGCTGAGACTGCTGGGACGGTTGAGGTTTAGCAGTCTTTGCCTTTCTTTGTTTGGGTGGTTGCTGACCTTTCCTGACAAGCTGACCTGCAGAACGTCCCAGCTGAGAATAAGCAGGATAACGTTTTCTTTTTAGAAAAGAATGGTTTCTTAAAAGATCCCTTTCTTGCAGGATCAGCTGTGGACTTGGACAATCTATCCAAGGTGGAGTTGTCAGCATCCAACTCATTGGCCTTTTCCTGCCAATCTTTCCCAAACAGGTTCTCACTAGTACAAGGAATATTTCCCAATTTGTCTTGCACCCATAGCTCCAGATAAGATGCTTGGTGCCAAGAAATTCTACATGCACCTATGGCAATGGCAGAGGTTCTGCTTATGCACTCAAAACAGTCAAAAGCTGCACTGTTGACAAATTTAGAAACATTTTGGGCATGTTTGACCAATGTGAGAAAATCCTGTCTTCTATCCTCAGGAACTCAGAGCCTCTAAATCACCTGTGACGTCCTTCAGGAACATTCCCATATATAGACTATAGGAACTGATCCGGGCAGAAAACATGGAAGCTTGGAAGACTCCATGTCCAAAAGCATCCAAAGTTCTGCACTCACATCCTGGAGGATTAGAGGCATTGTCTCTTTGCACTCTTGATCCTTCTCATAGCTGATTCCACTACAATAGAGTGGTGAGGAAGCTGAGATTTTTGGAACCCAGGACAAGGAGGGACTCGATACAGAGTATCCAGTCTACGAGAATGAGGAGAGGTGGTAAGAGGTGTCTCCCACATTCTCAACATGAGATCATGCAAGATCTCATGGATGGGCAAGGTAGCTGCCTCCTTAGGAGTTTTAGGATATTGTAAAACTTCCAACTCCTTTGCTCTGGGCTCTGTTTCAGAAGCCACAGTAATGGAAGACCACGAGCCACCTCTCTAATGAAATCCTGAAAGGAAATGTCCTCTGGAGGAGACATCCTGTGTTTAGGGGAGGAAGGCTCCTCTGGGAGAAGTATTCCCACATCGACAGAACTATCAGAATCCTCAGATTCCTCTGAGGACTAGAAGTATCTTCTGTCCGGATGCTCTTGAAAAGCCCAATACACGTACCGACCGAAGTCGGTACCGAGGGGACTTGGTACTGGTGTAACGGTACCGGAAGGCATCACATGACTGGGTACCAGCAAAGCAGACTCCGATGTCATTGCTGTCGGCACTGGTACCGGTTGAACTGTCTGACGCGGTTCCGAGGGTGTCAATGCCACAAGGCGAGCCGCCAGACTGCATTCAATAGCCAGGACCCTCTGGTCTATCGACACTGCCGATGCCTGGATGTCGGTACTGGAGAAGACCGCCGGTACCCCAGAGCATGGCACCAGTAGTTCTGCGAGGTTGAGGCCTCGAGAACATCCTGGAGCCCTGATAATGCTTTGGAAGCCGAAGCCTCCCACCGGGGCAATTTTGCCGGTGCAGAATCCTCAAGGGCAATGCCAGAGGCATCTCGATGCTTAGAAGGAGATCTACCCTTTGAGACTTATGTTTAGTTACCTGATATCCACGGGAGGAAGACAAAGCCCTGGAAGACGTCGATGCCACCGAAGCTGCATCAGAGGGAAACAGGGTACTGAGCTTGGCGGCTCGGTTCTGTCGACCTCTCTTGGACATCATAGCACAGGCCATACACTCTGAGATGGAATGGTCAGGACCTAAACATTTCAGACACCACTCATGGGTGTCGGTGACGGAGATGGTACCGCCACACTTGGTGCATTTTTTAAAACCCGAGGAGGGTTTTTCCATTATGGAAAAAAATGTGGGCCTAAGGCCCAAAAAGGCACGTGCACCTGGAAAAAAAATGGAAAAGTACTAAGAAATTTTATTTTTTTTAAAAAGAAAGTAAGAAAGAAAAAAAAACTGGCGGTACTGGTAGAGTGTTGATGAAGGCGACCACAAAAAAGAAGGAAAGTTTTCTGCGGTGACAGGAACATGACCTGCTGGCTCCGTGGAAAACGAAGAACTGGAGAGAGGCAGTTGGGAAAGGCGGGAAGGCAGCACGCAGGCGCTGTGGGATGCTCCCAAAAGCTGTCTATTGGACGCTGGGGAGCGTTCCCGCGCAGGCTCCGTCGGTACCGACGTACTCATATGTGAAGACTGCATTCCTGCTTGTTTCTGGAGATAAGCACATTCTGCATTCTGGGTGACCAGGGCAAAAACCTATGTGAGGAGGTTTCCTTATCAAGAGTACAAACCAGAATGCTTGAATATCCAAAACAAGGGCATGATCTGGGGATGCATGGCAGCCAGTGTTGTTGGAAAACTCCATATTGACGACGAGGTGGCGAATATAGCAAAGTACATACGAATACTGCAGAAGTGCATGCTGCCATCAGCTGAACAACAGTTTCCTGCCAGATATTTCTTCCAGGATGACAATGCACCTTACCACCAAACAAAAAACTGTCACAGATTAGAAGAAAATAAACGGAGTTCAGACCATTGAATGGCCAGCTCAATCACCCGATCGAGAATTTTTGGTATAAGGTGTCAGTTGAGATCACCAAGTAGCAGCCACAGACCAAGAGAAATCTGATTGAGTCACTGATTGCAGCCTGGAATTGCATCATATTGCAAGAACACCTTGTCAAACTGATCCACTCCATGCCAGACAGATTTGAGAAAGAGCAAGGGCTGGCCCATCAAGTACTAATGGCCACCAACAAAAAAGACAGCCCTTTTCAGGGCTACCTAATGAAATTAAGAAGAAAACACAACTTTTTTGGGCACACATTGCATCTTTGTACACAGGTTCATAATCAAACGAACATGGGTATTAAACAATCATAAAAGAACCTTCAAGTCATGGCAAATTTGTCAGATTTGTACAAAAGATAAAAGGGAAGAAAATGGCATGCAGAAGGGGTTGTAAATTGCAATGCATTTTGTCCCTGTGATCCAAAAAACTAAAAAGTATCAATTCGGCACTACCTATGCAAGACTTTTCACACCACTGTATGCTATCATTATCATTGTTCCAAATATTAAAAAAAATATAAAAAAAGAAAAAGGAAAACAAGGAATCTAATATAAGGTAATAATATTAAGATATTTGGGTGGTTGTATGGTTGCGTGCGCAAAACTAACCCATTTGGAGAACTACCCAGGAAATTGCTGAGAGAAAAGATTAGTAAAGAATACTATAGAAGATAAAGCACTTTTCAATAATGATTTTAAACACCACAGAATAAGATACAAGCTATCAATCAGCTGGCAATTCCTGTATTCTCATACAGCTTTGGGACTGTAGACTGGCTTCTTAAAGATATTGAAAAACTGGATGTGCAAACAAGAAAACTCTTCCATGTTCATAAGGTAATTTGCAAGAATCAGTGTATTCCTACAGCAGAAGGAGGGCTAGGCCTCAGAGATTGATTACACAAAGAGAACTACTATAACAGGCCTCCAGGCCTACCTAACAGCATCATCGGATCCAAATATGCAAAAAGTGCTGAAATATGAAAACAAACATCTAAAATCTGTCTCCATCATCAAACTTGGACAAGCATTCTAACAGCTAGAAGAAATAAGTGGGAATCCACAAACACACACAGGAAAGGAAGCAATAGAATTTGCAAAACAAGAAAAAAAAATCCCTTGAAAGAACTGATCAGCAAATGAGAAAAAAGTGGCAAATGCACTGTGAAATAAAGTGTTACTCCAGGAATCCTTCGTCAATCAAGAACAGACATATGAATGGTTAAGGAGAGGTGAAATGAAACTGAAGGATGGCGGCCCAGGACAGCAGATTACTTATGAGATGGTTTACAGAGAGCATTGGAAAAACTGGCAAAACAGACATATGTTGATTCCATAAGAGTGAGCTGGAATCAGCAATTGACCTCATTAGCTGGCTGTGAAGTTATGATGGCAGAAAAGTTTTATACAGAAAGGTACAAAGTAGCATGCCTCATCCACTGGAAACTCTGTAAACACAAACATCACTGTCCCTGAAAAGCACTGGGATTATGATTTTAATTGTGTATGTTACTTGTGATCAGCCTAATTTTGTAGTGTGGAATATACATGGTTTCAATAAATAAATGACTCTAAGAGAATTATAGAGAATCAGTGACATACCAAGGGTGGGGTGGTAGGTATGGCCCACCTTGAGTGCAGCTCCGCAGCAAACTTACAATTAATCTGGCTTGTTGTGGTGTCTTGTGCTCCAGGGGCCAGCTGCTCTTCTCTCCCGGTCAAAGTATTGTCATTCAACCAAGGAGAGAAGAGTGGCTGGTCCCTGGAGTGTGAGGCACCACAGCAAGCCAGCTTAATCAAAAGTTTGCCACACAGCCTCCATGGTGTCAACGAGGGGGAGATGCATGCTGTGGCATGCAGCACTGTTCCAGCAGTATGGGGGGCACCCATCCTGGGTACCAAGGGGGCTGGGAATGCCACTGCAGAAAATGAAGAGGGCATGATCACCTAGGACATTCCCATTCCAACCGATAAGAAATTGGATGTGAGGAAACCCAACATAGTGGTAAAGGAGAAGAATAGCATTGATAAGATGTGTAAGTTCCAAGTGATTACTCTGTGAATCGTAAGGGAGAAGATCCCAAAGTACCAAGAAATGCAGGCAGAGAACAAAAAAATGTGGCAGAAAGATATAGAAATATTTCCCATAGGGTTAAGTGCCACAGGTTTGATTAAGAAGAATTTCCAAGCACCCCTTGATAAATTACAATACATGTTACATCTTATAAACTCCAGGAGGTGGCTTTCTGGCACGATGCAAGGACTACGCCAAGGATTGGCAGTACATTTGAGAGGATGATATCATACTCCACTTATCCTAGCTTAAAAGCAAAGTTGATGACTGACATGATATGCGCAAAACTAACCCACTTGGAGAAATTGAACATAGGAGAATGCTCCTTCAGGCATCAGACAACACCCCCCCCCCAAGCCTCCAGCACTAACTCCTGAACTGGATGAGCAGACAAGTTCCAATTCAGTTCTACCCCACATTCAAGATCCACATCCCTTCATGTTGAAGTTGTGGTCATGGTTCGTTAGCACATATCTCAAAATCCACAAGCCAGAAGATTCCCTCTCTCCTGAAGGTGGAGCCTATTTTGGAACTTATCAGTTCAATCCCATACCAATGGATTACTATTGAGTCAGCTCTTAGCTACAGTAGTAACAGATCACATTCTAATATCCTTCCATGGTAGAGACTCAAAGACCTTTAATGCAGTACGGAAAACGGGTTTTCCAAGGGGGCAATGCTCAATTTGAGAATTGCTGCCCATCTTCTTTTAAGTCATCCTCTGAAGCTAAACCTGAATGTGTAGTTTTATTACAGAATATGGAAAAATGTAATCTGATCAGGTCTGCATATGATACTTCATCCATAGTCCCAGTGGTCACTATAAGAGGTCACAGAATGGCCTGGGTTTTGGGACTTTTTAAGGATGTTCATAAGCACTTAGGAGATGCTCTCCATCCAGGGGATAACACATTCTATGAAAAAGTAAAACTGCTGTACTACATTGTTAATAAAAACATATACCGCACTCTCAAGCTAAGCCCAATCTGAAGCAGTTTACAACAGTAGTGCATTACTGAGGAAAAGGATCATCCTTTAACAAATACCTGCCCAACCAGGGAACAAACTGTTCACTTTCAGGAGAAATTAACTTAACTCTTCTCCTGTAAGCTTAAGTGGAAGTTTGTCCCAGAGCTCAGGTATGATCCTTTGCCTACATTATTTTTGCATGACTTTCTTTGACGGGACCTTCAACAAACACTGCTGACTAAAGCATAATACTCTGATAATATGCCTTTCAAATGGTCCTCCAAATAAGATGGTCCCTCAAAAAACCTGATGGGCCAGTACCAAGTTTAAACTTTAACCACTCCCTAACAGAGGATCAGCCTACATGAAGCTACCCTGCACCACTAGAATCTGAACTATATTTGAAATTCCCTTTTTTTTTTTTTTTTTAAATGACTCTGCTAGACATCCCAGTATATAGAGCACTGCAATAGTACATAGAACTAAACACAATCACGTTCATGGCTGTATGTAATTTGGATTGGTGCACTAAGGGCCTTGACTGCTTTAATAAACATACTTTATAATGCATATTTTTCAACACCACCACAATCCAGAGAGTCCACTAGGTCTGATGAATCAAATTTACTACAAGATTCCTTACTTCCTTTCTAAATAGAATCCTCATTCCTTTGAATACTTCTCCTGGATCCTGCCCCTATCCAAATTCCCCACACAAGGAGGGTAATTTTATAAACTTAAGTGGAGTTACACACATTGCCACATACGTATTTGGTGCCTATTTTATAAAATGAAATACACGTGTACTCTACTTTACAAAATAGGGGCGTATGAATGCACATCAAATTAGTTAAAGCAGTTATGCCTGCTCTATGGAAGGTGTAAATGAGGAGTAGCCTAATGGTTAAGGCAGCAGCCTGGGACCAGAAAGATCAGGATTCAAATCCTACTGACACTCCTTGTGGCCTTGGGCAAGTCACTTAACCCTCTATTGCCTCAGGTACGACTTAGATTGTAAGACTTCCGGGGAGAGGGAAATACCTCTAGTACCTGAATGTAACTTGCTTGAACTACTACTGAAAAGGTGTGAGCTAAGTACAAAATAAATAAATGCCTAGATTTTTCATAAGGTGGGTAAGCTACAGTATTTACAGTATATGCATAAATTTGCTCCACCCATCCACACAAAATACACACAATAGGACTTAGACAAGCACTTACAAATTGGTTACTGCCTAATGTGCATGTTCCATTCACATGTGTAAGTCCTTGAAAATAGTTGACTTATGCATGTAAATGGCACATATCGTTTCACAGTTCCTTATAAAATCAGCACCATAAGGTCTCTTCTCTAGCCATAAATGCAACTTTTTCTAAGAAGCAATTCACATGAGTCATAACCTGCTCCATATTCCCTCCCAGAAGGCACAACCAATTAATTTCATGCACATATTAAAAACACTCGTTTGATGGCATCTTAGTCTAGTTTTACTATGCCTAAAAGGAAGAGGAAAGCACGCAAGAAATCCTCCCTTCTGACTGGAACCTCCTCCTCTGTACCTCTGTCAATGGTGAGGACTCTCAATTCCATCGCTTTGTGCTCGGAACATAAGCCGGCCTCGAACTCTGGAGTACTTCTGGCTTTGTCGATGCCGAGGTTGGATGATTGCACATCTTCTTCAGGTTGTGACCTCCAGAACAGTCAGTCAGTTTGGTTCACTGGAGGCTGCCAAGCAAGCGTGTCCCACAATGGACACGACTGGGGGCCTGGCTAGAGGAGACTCTTCCGGGTCAGTCACGGCACCAGTTCAGATGTTGTGAGAGTTACAGCAATTGGCTGTGGAAGGTGGGGAGTTGCCCAAATGGAGTCTATGCTACCGGCTACTATCCAGCTTGGGAGTACGGGTGGAACTTCGGCTCCTGCTGTCTTCAGCTGTTAGTTTCTTTCCCTCCCTCCCTCCCTTTATTTGCTTTGGCTCGTCCCGAGAACTTCACCTTGGAGCCTATATGGAATGCAATTTCTAGGCTTGGTGAGGCTTTGGTCCCCCAGCTACAGAGTTTATTGTTGCAAGTTAAAGGTAATTCTGCCTGTATTAAGAACAACTCTGAAGTGATAACTGCTTTAAAAAGCCCATTGTAAGAAGCTAATGTAAAAGTTCAACGTGTGGAAAGACTAATGCTGCAATTGTTAAAGATGTCTCAGTTATCAAGTTTAAAATGTAGAACCAAGTTAGGTCCTCCAATCTAAGTCTCATAAATTTTCCTTGTTGTTCTTTGACATCTGCTAGAAACAAGTTTAAAAATTACTTTGAAGAAATTTTGGGGATTCCAGCAGAATCCCATTCTCCATTAACTAAGGTTTATTATGCTCCTGTTGGTTAGAAAAGAACTAGGTGGGATTAGACAATCACAAGCAAATATGCAACAAATGGCTATTTTGAACATTTCCCAGATTCTGGAGACTTCAGATTCAGAGTCCATGGTGTCCTCTACATTGGTTGTAATTTTGGTGTTGCCCTCTAATAGTAATTGACTCCTGAAATTATATTTCAAGAAGCGCAGTGTTCTTTAAGGATTTTCAAGTGTGTATATTCCCCAATTTATCCAGGGAAATGCAAAAACGAAGGAGAAAATAGTGAGGCTTCTGGTGTCCAACAGATTACTGGATCAGAGGCAGCATGGATTCACCGGAGGCAGGTCTTGTCAGACAAATCTGATTGATTTCTTTGACTGGGTGACCAGGGAGCTGGACCGAGGGAGAGCCCTAGATGTGGTGTATTTAGATTTCATTAAAGCCTTTGACAGTTCCTCACAGGCGACTTATAAACAAACTGAGCACCCTAAGGATGGACCCTAAAGTTACTGCTTGGGTTAGAAATTGGTTGAGTGGAAGGTAAATGGGGCTAACTCTGAGGAGCAGGTGGTTACCAGTGGTGTGTCCTAGGGATCTATTCTTGGTCCGACTCTTTTTAACATCTTTGTTAGTGATATTGCAGAAGGGCTGTCAGGTAAGGTTTGCCTCTTTGAGGATGATACTAAAATCTGCAATAGAGTAGACACCCAGGAAAGTATAGATAACATGAAAAGCACAGTTACTTACCTGTAACAGGTGATCTCTGGGAACAGCAGGAATTAGTCTTCACATATGGGTACGTCGGTACCGACGGAGCCTGCACGGGAATGCTCCCCAGCATCCAATCAGAAAGCTTTTGGGAGCATCCCTCGGGCCTGCGCGCTGACTTCCCGCCTTTCCCACTGCCTCTCCTCAATTGAGTTTCATAGCTGAGACAGAAGGAGAGAAAGAGGAAAGGAGATAGATAGATACAACTCCTAGGGGAGGTGGGTGGGTTGTGAAGACTAATTCCTGCTGTTCCCAGAGATCACCTGTTACAGGTAAGTAACTGCGCTATCTCCAGGAACAAGCAGGAATGAGTCTTCACATATGGGGACTCCCTAGCTATGGGTGCCAGGGGAGATCCCATAAAATGCGTATCCCTGGAACAGGACGGCATTTCCCAAACCTGAATCCCCGGCATCCCCTGAGGGATGTTGAATAGGAGTTGAATAGAGAAGAGCTGTAGAGGAACAGCGAATCTAAACAATACAGAGAAAAAGAGTCTTTAGAATGTATGTCAAGTATCATTAAAATATTTAATAAACTAGTACAATATAGAGCTTACCTACTGGATTGTAGGAAGTAGAACTGTGATGGAGTGTACTGTAGATGCAGTAGCAGAATCCTCAAGGGAACTTCACAGCAGTGAGGATGAAGTTCCAAATCTGGAATGGGCAGGTGACCCAGGTGTCAACTGGGGTAGGAGAAGAACGGCAGGTCTTCAATGGAAAGCTTTATGGGAAAAAGCTGAAAACTCTTTTAGGTACAGAGTTATTAACATTGAGGACTAAAAGAAGAAGACTGACCGATCTGGAGAATTAGCCCAGTCCTGAAGGGAAGAGGGGGTATGGAAAAAAGCCCCTATTCCCAAGGAGAACAGAAGTGTACTCAGAAATACTGAAGATGTACACTGTCTTTCCTAGCTGGTAAGAGATAGGAAGACATTAAAGTTTGATACTTCATAGACAGGGAGATCTATAACAACAATAGAAGCTGTTGACATCACAGCAATAATTGTATGTATAACCGCTCCCACTTACTAAGCCGTATGGGAGTAGGCAAGTGGACTGTCTGGACCCCTTAAGAAGGGAAAACCTTTATAGCACAGACAGTTAGGGAGATAGCAGGTAATACTTAGCGTCCTATGGACATCTCCCATTGGGTATAGATATATATATATATATATATATATATATATATATATATATGGAGAGACATACCTATCTATATATATGCGCATATATGTCTAGATATGTGTGATATATATAGATATAGATATATATATAGATGGGCATGACTTATGCCCACACAGACTACAGAAATATGTATGTATAGGACATTATTTATTTTATTTAACACTTATTTATATACCGCATCTTCCAGCGATCATATACATACATGAATACAAGTCTGAGGATACATGCCTGCAACTGAGCCCCACAAAAACATTCACATGGGGAATGTGATGGGAAAAGATTCATCTAATAATGAGGGGGTAAAAACCACCTGAAGATATATAGAGAATCTATTTCTGCGGTGCAGGAATGTAGTTCAGTGGAATAACCAGTATGGCTGCGTGAAAAAACAGAGGATAATAGCAGTCTGGCAAGAGCACGTCAGGAGTACTTTAGGACTGACATGTCCAAAGGACAAAAAAACGCATAGACTAAGATACCAGGATGACCCAGCCAAGGGACACAGGGGTATCATGTACACTAAAGGAGTATGCGTTGTCCAAGTAGAGCAGAAAAGCATAATGCCAAGCTGCAAGGAAAAAAGGGGTAGATTCCTGCAAGATTGGGAACTCCTTGGACATTCACGCCATGGAATGATTATATAAACTTTTTCTACTATATGAGAAAAACCCTCAGAGACAAAGTTCAATGCTCTGTAGCAAGGGCCCATAGTAGAAAGCTTCTCTGAAGATTGCAGAGAGCATTGTGCAGGAGAATTATAAGATAAAACTGACAGAAGTCAGGTATGTTGCCACATCCTAGGAAAGGATATGGCTAGAAGAAGATAACCTGCAGTGAGTAGTATTATGCAAGATACAGTAGTTGAAAGTAGCTTGCAATGAGTATTAAAGTAATCACTGGAACTGCTGCATACACAGCAACTGAACAAAACAGCAGAGGGGATTCTCCTGTATAAAAACAGAGAGAAAACAAAGGGAGTGGAGATATTCCCGTCCCTGTCTGATGAGTTGTTCAGAGCATGCATTGAAGGATAACAAAAAGTCTACAGAAAGAGAAGTGTTTCAGTATGGTACCAACCCAAGCAGGGGAAACCCTGGAAGAGAGGGGGTTGGAAAGTGACTTACCATATGGTAAGTCAGCTGAAGGAAAAGATGTCCATGTGGGGACAGAAACTATCATGGGATAGTTGTAACCTCCCTTCGTAATAGTAAGAAGGGGAGAATTCTGTAACCCATGGACAAACGTATCCTAACAGCTTAGCATACTGAAAAAGAAAAAACCAGTGTAGAGTTTGAAGAATAAACTTCTGCTAAGAAGAAGTTAACTGTGGATTGCAACATACAGGAACCTATGGTTGCTGGTTATGATTAGACTGGCTAGAGTCTGGAGACTTCAGACTAGGATGAGATGTCCCTTGCTTGGGTACATCTGGAGGATGGGCAGGAGAAGGGTGAAACCTTCTTTTCTTAGGGAAAGAAGGTTTGGCAGGACTTTTCCTACGTCCTGGGGAAAAAGAAGGCTTAGGATGGTTTCCAGAACCAGGGAAGTCAGTGGAGCAATGAGCAACCTGACGTAAAGCCTCTTTATTGAAGAGATTTTCTCCAGTACAAGGAGAATTACCCAGTGTATGTTGTGCCCATCTGCTCAAGTCTGAAGCTTGCAGCCAGGCTGTACGACGTGCTCCGATGGCAATAGCAGAGGATCTGCTAACAGACTCAAAAGAGTCTAGAGAAGCACGAGAAAGAAACCAAGAGATATTCCTGCTATGATTAAGAAGCAAGGAATAGTCAGTGGCCTTAGGTTCTGACAAAAAAGGGGACAAAAGAGATAATTTCTCTGTGACCTCCTGAAGTGTCAGACTCATATAAAAAATATATGAAATAATTCTTGAAGCCAGCATAGAAGTTTGGAAGGTTTGATGTCCAAAGGCATCAAGTGCTTTAGATGCACGACCTGGCGGATAAGAAGAATGCTTCTTCTTGCTTCTTACCTTCCTCATTGCTGATTCCACTACAATGGAATGATGTGGAAGTTGGTTTTTTTGAAACCCCAGAGAGGGAGGCACCTGATACAGAACATTAATTAATTTATTTATTTCATCAATGTTTCCTCCCCAGTGATGGCCCTACCCCTGTATTTAATACCCCCCCCCCCTATGTTACACCGCTTTGACCCGGTGAAAAGCGGTATATAAATACAGCTAAATAAATAAATTAATTAATGGCTGTAGAAGGTGAAGGAACCTTTAAAGGTGATTCCCACATCCTCAGAAGAAGATCCTGCAAAGAATGATGTAAAGGAAGCATTATATTTTCCTTTTCTGCAGGATCTTGGCCAAGAGTAGAGTCAGGAATAGGAATGGCAAGAAAGGTTGCCATGTCAAGGAGAAATTTCTGAAAAGAAGGATCTCCAATAGGAACTATTCCTGGGTAGGCTGAGGTTGAAGGAGCAGCTTGAGCACCAGAAGACATAGTGGACTGGTGCAGAAAAAGAATCCTGCTAGATGGACAGTGATACCGACAGTTCTGATTCGAGGCAGTTAGTACTGCATCGTCAGTGCCCGGTATCGATTCCAAGCTAGGCATAGAAAGGATCGATGGCACCGATGGAACTGCAGGAATCGACATCGATACCGATACCGGTATCGGAGACGATAATGTCATCGAAGCAGTAATGGGGGGCTGCTGAAGCGGTACCGAGGTAGCCAGAGAACTCTGGTGAATATCCTCGGTACTGCGTAGTCGGAAACGATATGGATCGGTTCCGAAACGCGTCGGTACCAAATCATCTAGACTGGAGATGTCTATCGATGCATGTCTAGAAGGTACCGACGGTGGTGGTGGTATCGGCGATGCCGATACAGGAAAGTCAATTGGAATTGTATCGATCGGTTCCGAAGGTACCGAGGATACCAGATGACGATCCCAGGTGAAGAGTGGAACACTCGACACCGATGCCGATGCCGGGGTATCGGTACCACTCGAAGCCGGTACCAACCCCAAGCATGGCGGAGATACAGGAAAGTCAATCTGGGTCATATCGATCGGCCCCGAAGGTACCGATGACACCAGATGACGATCCCTGGTGAAGAGTAGAACACTCTACACCGGTGCCGGTGCCGGGTTATCGGTACCGCTCGAAGCGGATACCACTCCCGAGCATGGCTCAGGTATGTTCTGTGAGGGGTGAGCCCCAGGAACAACCTGAAACCCCGTAAATGCTTTGGAGCCCGAAGACTCCCGCCGGGGTTTTATTGCCAATGGGGTCTTGAGGGCAAGGCCGGAGCCGTCATCATGCTGAGCATGAGACTTACCCTTCAAGAATTGGCTAGTCTTAACAGACTGTTTGTGGGTTACCTGATCCTGGAGAGAAGAATAAACCGGTGTCCTCACCTCAGGAGGAAAAAACGGCATCGAGGGAAACTCGAAAAAGGGAAGGTCTTCTCCCAATAATACAGCCTGATGGATCAGGGAAAAAAGGGTCAGGACCCAAACAGGTTAGACACCAAGCATTGGAGTCTAAAAAGAAAACTAAGTTTCCACAGTGAAGGCACTTCTTAGGGGAAGAAGACTCCATGTTGGAGAGGCCTGGTAGGCCCAAAAAGTTAAAACAAACTGAGGAGAAAAAATTCTCTAAGTTTAGAAAAGAAAAGAATAAAGCACCGGCGGTACCGGTATCGGCGGGAAATACAGCCGCGACCACAAGAAAACAAGGAAAATAAGAATTTTAAAGAAAAAAGTTTCTGCGGTGACAGGAGGACGTCCTGTTGGCTCCGCGGAAAAACGAAAACTGAGGAGAGGCAGTGGAAAAGGCGGGAAGTCAGCGCGCAGGCGCGAGGGATGCTCCCAAAAGCTTTCTGATTGGATGCTGGGGAGCATTCCCGTGCAGGCTCCGTCGGTACCGACGTACCCATATGTGAAGACTCATTCCTGCTTGTTCCTGGAGATAGGGATCTAGCTAAGCTTGAAGAATGGTCTAGAATTTGGCAGCTGAGATTTAATGTTAAAAAAATGCAAGGTCATGCATTTGGGCTGGGGGGGGGGGGGGGTGAAATACTTCTGTCCACTAAAGAAGAGTGGGACCTAGGCAGGATTGTGTCTGATGATATTAAAGTAGCTAAACAGGTAGAAAAGGCGACGGCGAAAGCTAGAAAGATGCTAGAGTACAAAGGGAGAGGAATGGCCAGCAGAAGAAAGGAGGTGATAGTGGTTCTGTATAAGATTTTGGTGCAACCTCATTTGGAGTACTGTGTGCAATTCTGGATATAAAGGATATAAACAGGTTAGAGTCGATACAGAGGGTTGCTAATAAAATGATTAGGGGTCTTTGTTATAAAGCATATGAGGATAGATTTAAGGATCTTAAGAGGAAAGGCAGGATAGAGGATAATACAATTGAGATGTTTAAATACCTCTGTGGCATAAATGCACAGAAGAACCGCTTTTGATGGAAAGCAAGCTCTGCTATGAGGGGACATAGGATGAGGATGAAAGGGAATAGACTCAGGAGTAATATGCGGAAATATTTCTTTATGGAAAGAGTGGTAGATGCGTGGTAGTCTCTCAGTGGAGGTGATACAGATGAGGACAGTATCTGAATTCAAAAAAGCAGAGGACAAACACAGAAGATCTCTAAAGGGGACTGTTGTAGTTGTTGATATGGAAAGGCAGACTAGATAGGCCATGTGGTCTTTTTCTGTCATCATGTTTCTATGAAACCTGGGATTGTGCAGCTGGGGGCTTTGTTTTGTCTGAAGTCCCCCTATAAACGTTTCGTTAAACTTCAGGCTGTTAATTATGTTTTCTTTGAGCCATCTCAACTGGTAGCCTTTATTAGTATGCATAAACCCATTGGCTCAATTTACTTTAGTAATCTGCAATAATGATTCTCTAGGAACAAGCAGGAATCAGTCCTCACTTATGGGTGACGTGGTCACCGATGGAGACCACACAGAGCAATTCCCCAGCTTTCAAAGAAAGCCTTTGGGATTGTTGCCATGCATGCATGGTCCTCTTCCCGCCCAAAGGTGCCATCTTGCTCAGTCTCCCTTTTTCTGCGGAGCCCTTCTGATGCACGTCCTCGTCCCTTGGAAAAAGTGTTTCATTTTCGGCCTCTGGCCCTCTCTTTTTTCTGGTAGTACCGGTCCTCTCCCATTCTCCCCTTCACTCTTGTTCCCCTTCGCCAAGGGACGTTTTTGTTCCTCCTTTGGGTAACTATTTTTTTCTTCGGACCCCTTTTCACACCCTTTTCAACCGCTGGCCTCGAGGGTCTTCGACCTAGCAGGGGCCCTTTTTACCCTAATGTCCACCGGTTATAAAAAATGTGACAGATGCTCCAAGAACATGTCGCTCACGGACACCCATGACTGCTGTCTTCGGTGTCTGGGGCTGACCATAACCCGGAGCTCTGCTCTCTCTGTAAGAAAATGTCCGCCAAGGCCCTGCTAAGTCATAAGCAGAAGTCCGATGACATTTTCTGTAAGGCAGCCCTGGAATCTCCAGTGGCATCCTTGGCTGTCCCTCCGCTTACGGGGTCCCCCGCAGTGGTCCCACGTTCCAGGCGGCACTCCAATCAGGGGTCCCCTGAGGTGGAGAGGTGCAAGAAGACGACCTCGAAGTCGCTGTCTGGGGCTCCAGACAAGCGCAAACAATGGTTGCTCAGCTGTCCCCGTTGTTCCCGAGAGTCGAACAAGGAGCGGCCTCGAAAGGCACCTCGTACAGACACAGAGGCCTCCGGCGAAGGTGCACAGTTTCTGGAGGGTCGTCCCAGTGAGGACCCCCTTTCTTCATCCACGCCTGACCTGGTAACCCCAGCGTCACAGGGACCCACGCCTGCATGGGAGTCCCAAATGCTGGCACTAGAGCGCAGCGTCACTGCCTTCTTAGCTGCCCAGCAGGCGCTTCTGCCCAGCATGGCTGGCTGGCTGGCGCCTTGAGACAGAGGTCCCCCCAAGGAGGGTACCTAAGCCTGCCCTGGATACCCCCAAGAGCCGTGGGCCTTGTGAGGGTCCTCAGCACCAGTCTCACTTGCTGTTCCATTCCTCGGGGGCGAGGTCTTCCAAGGCCAGTGCCTCCGGCTCCAAGCAGGCCTCGGCTTCTGGACAGGACAACCAGCCTGACTGACTCCTTTTTGGACCTCTCGGGCTGGGAGTTAGATGGGGATACTTCCCCAGAGACCCGCGCCCTCAGAGACCTTCCTTTGGACCCGTCCCCACCCACCTCCCGGAGACGTTCGCCTCCTAAGGACACGTCTTTTCTGGTGTTCGTGCAGGACATGGCACGGGCCCTCAATCTGGCCAAGCAAGATGAGGAAGATCCGAGGGCAGAGGAACTTGGCGTCTATGAGTCTCCACCTCAGGAGTCTTTTACGGTCCCCAGTGCCTCCCATTCTGTCCCGGATGCTCCTCAGAATGTGGGAGGCACTTGCCTCAGTTCCCATTGTGAGCAAACACTTCGATGCCATGTATAGAGTCCAGCGCAGCAAAGGGCTCTGGAAGACCCAGCTTCCGCACACCTCCATGGTTGTGGAATCAGCGATGCGGAAACAAAAGATCCCAAAGTCACATTCTTTGGGCCCACCTGGCAGGGAGTCCAGAGCCCTCAACGCCCTGGGGTGCAAGGCCTATCAGGGGTCCATGCTGACGTGCCGCATTCAGGCCTACCAACTGTACTTGGGCATCTTCCTGCGCGACCTCACCAAAGGAAACAGAGGTCCTTTTCATTACGAGAAATCAAAGCTTCACCACACCGCCCTATCTAAAGGTCAAAGAAGCAGAACTACAAACCAAACCCACGATCCGGTACCTCGGAGTCACTTTAGACCAGCACCTGGACATGAAGGTGCACATAAGCAACATAGCGAGAGCGGTATACCATAAGATCCGAACTCTCAGACACCTACGCTTCCTGCTGGAACCGGATGACTTCCGGACAATTTATCAAGCGTTAATCAAACCACACTTTGATTATGCAAATTCAATCCTGCATGGACTCCCTCAATCCACCCTGAACTCGCTTCAGCTTGCGATGAACGCCGCAGCGAGAGTCCTACATGGAGCATCCAGGAAAAACCACATGACGCCCATCCTGCAACATCTCCACTGGCTCCCGATACATGGTAGACTCACATTCAAAACCTTACTGCTGTCTTTCAAAGCCATCAAGGGGCTCTCCTCCACAACACTAGCAGAGATTATCCAGACCATGTCCCCCCAACAGGTCCAGAAGATCGGTAGCGGTCAATATACTGAGAGTCCTGAAATCAATAACCCAATGCAGCCAGGCAACAGCAAACAGGGCTTTCAAATTCTGTGCACCCAGATGCTGGAACACCCTACCACCCAGCATCCGGGCAATCCCCGACCTAGTCCAGTTTAGGAAGGCCTTGAAGCATCACCTCTTCCTCCTGTACTACCTGGTAGACAGTGCTACAATAGCCCCTTCCACTATCTAGCCTGTGCAGTACATTTGAATCTTACCACTCAAAGCACCCATGACTACGACTGGCGAAGTACGACTTGTCATGTCGCCTAGATGTAAATAGTTACCCCTGGTTATCCAAGTTTTAGTACCTGTTCCTTGTAAACACAGATCAGCCAATGAAATGTGTAAGTTTCTATGTTCCATGTAAACCGCACTGATGTTGAATAGCACGGTATAAAAAAAAACTATAAATAAAGAGCTCGGCGGGTTTTCCGCAGGCCTTGGGGGTGAACACCTTCTCAGGTTCCAGACCCTCCTGAGGTTGATTGTGGACTGCTCGAAGTACCTCACCCATGCTGCATATGACGGGTTTGAGTCGTCCACCTGAGTGGCAGTGGCCGTCATCGGGAACCGGTGCCAGGCATGGCTTCAGTCTTCGGAACTGGAGCAGTGAGTCCAGGAGAAGCTCTTGGATGTCCCCTGCCTCTGTGAACAATTGTTTGGCAAGCCCATGGAGGATAAGGCGGCCGAGATTGAAACAGAGTTCGTAACTCAAACCCGCCTCTCACATAAGACCGCTTCTCTCCCAAGGAAGCAGCAGCAAAGGAAGAAGCAGCAAACGAAGAAGCCGTTCTTCCAGAGAAAGGGATATCCGCCCTATCCACCCACTCCCGCACCGACCACCGGCGCGCGAAGGAAAAGGGAGGAGCGCACGGCCATCGCAAGCCTAAAGGGCCCAAGACCCAACCACCGGCTGCAACCCAACCCGCTCAGGGGTTTTGAAACCGAAGGTATAGCCTCTCGTCCCCCGTCGGCACGTCTGCCTGTGGGGGGACACCTGTCCCTTTTCGCCCATCAATGGGCATCGATCACGTCGGACTCCTGGGTCCTACGGGTGGTCCGGGATGGTTATCGTCTTCATCTGGACAGGCTCCCTCCTCCCTTCTCCCCAGCGGAGCCTTCTCGGCTTCCCTCACACCAGGTTTGCTTATAATAAGAGCTGACCAACCTCCTCGGCCAGTGGGTGGTCGAAAAGGTAATGCCGCACCTCCGAGGTCGAGGGTTCTACTCCTGATACTTCCTTGTCCCATCCTCGATCTCAGGAACCTAACAAGTTTCTGGTGCGGGAGAAGTTCAAAATGCTATCGCTTGGTGTCTTGCTGCCGTTCCTCCAGCAGGACGATTGGCTATGCTCCTTGGACCTCAGGGACGCTTAGCCCACATTCTGGTCCACCCCCAGCACAGGCAGTACCTGCGCTTCAGAGTACAGGAAGAGCACTACCAATATAGGGTGCTCCCCTTTGGGTTCACGTCTGCCCCGCGGGTCTTCACCAAGTGCCTTTCCGCGGATGCTGCCTACCTCCGGCGGCAGGGCATACCTGTTTTTCCTTACCTAGATGACTGGCTCGTCACAGGGTAATCAGCTGAGGAAGCCCGCCTTGCGGCATTGCGCACAATTACTCCAAGTCCCATCTCAAACCGGTGCAGACCCTAGAGTTCATCGGCGCACTCCTCGACACAGAGCAGGCGACTGTCTTCCTGCCCCGGGACCAGGCAGATCGTCTCCACGCCCTGGTGGCCAGGGTCCAAGGCAGGGCTCGGATTTCAGCGCGGGCCATGTTGCGTCTCCTGAGGCACATGGTCTCCACTGTCCACGTTGTTCCCCACGCCCGCATGCACATGCGGACGGCTCAGTGGTGCCTCAGGGCAAAATGGAGCCAGGCCTCTGGCCACCTCCGAGACCCTGTCTGGGTCTCCCATGGCCTTTATAGCTCCCTAGATTGGTGGCAGGATCCCCAAAGCCTCCTTCGGGGCATGCCCTTCCAGGCCCTGCACCACAAGCTCTTCCTGATGATGGATGCCTCCCTGCTGGTGTGGGGAGCCCACTGCGGCGATCTGCACACCCAGGGACAGTAGTCACCCGAAGAAAACAGCAGATCAATCTGCTCGAGCTTCGGGTGGTCCGGTGGGCCCCGAGGGCCTTCGAGCACCATCTGGAGGAAAAGTCGGTGCTCTTGCAGACCGACAACAGGGTAGCTATATTCTACACAAACAAGCAGGGGGGAACGGGTTCCCGCCCCCTCTGCCGGGAGGCTGTCCTCCTTTGCTCCTTTGCCGTTCACTGGGGCATGGCCCTCAGAGCGGTTTTCCCTCGCCAGAAGAATGTCCTTGTGGACAAACTCAGCAGAATCCTCCGCCCGCACGAGTGGCGCCTGGACGGTGGTGGCCGGTTTCTTGTTTCATCAGTGGTGGACTCTGTCCGTGGACCTGTTCACCAGCCCGGTGAATGCGCAGCTTCCCCGCTTTTGCGGACCAGTTCCACACCCGAGCAGGGTGGCCCCAGATGCGTTCCTCTTGAACTGGACTTCCGGGCTTCTTTATGCCTTTCCCCCCCCCCCCCCACCCCCCACTCCTCTCATTGCGAGGACTCTCCACAAGGTCCAGCGAGAGCGAGCTTCAATGATTCCCATAGCTCCTTCGTGGCCTCGACAGCCTTGGTTCCCGCTTCTGCTCCGGCTCTCGTCCGAGCCTTCAGTCCCCCCCCTAGGCTGCGCCCCTAGCCTGCTAACACAGGAGGAGGGATGGGTGCTCCACCCAAACCTGGCCTCGCTGTCCCTTACAGCCTGGTGGCTGAATGGGTCTCCTTAGCCCCGCTGCACCTTCCGGAGGTCGAGGAGGTTCTCCTCGCGTTGAGGAAAGACGAGTTGAGCCTATGCCTTTAAGTGGTGGCATTTCTCGACCTGGTGCTCCGAGCTCCAGATTGACCCATTCTCCTGCTCTATCCGGTGTGTTCTCCAGTACCTCCTCCACCTCTCGAAAGAGGGGCTGAAGTCCAACTCGGTTAGGGTACACCTGAGCGCCATTTCAGCTAACCACCTCCTCATCGAGGGTAAACCCCTTGCGGGGAAGCCCCTTGTCTCCCGCTTCATGCGAGGCCTCTTACTTTCCAAGCCTCCCATCCGGCCTCCACTGGTGGAGAGTGACCTGAGCATCACGCTCATGCAGCTTACGTGATCAACCTTCGAGCCGATGGAGACATGCTTGCTTCGACTCCTCTCCTGGAAGGTAGTCTTCCTGGTGGCTCTGACCTCGGCTTGGCGAGTCAGCGAACTCCAAGCCCTCATGGCTGAGGCTTTCTATACCAGGTTCTATGGGAACAAGGTGGTCCTCCGTACCCACCTTAAGTTCCTATTGAAGGCTGTCTCGGATTTCGATCTCAATCAGGAAATAATCTTACTGACCTTCTTCCTGAGACCTCATGCCGACCTGGCATCGGAGGTGTTACATACACTCAACTGCAAGAGGGCTCTCGCCTTCTACCTGCAGTGCAGCAAGTCTGATCGGCTCTTTGTTGCCTACGATCCCAACTGCCTGGGGCAGGCAGTCACCAAGCGCACCCTCTCCATCTGAGTGGCAGACTGCAATGGGCACCCTGCTGGATCGGCGAGTCACCACACACGGAGTCTGGGCCAAGGCGGCTTTAGTGGCTTCACAGCGCTCAGTGCCTCTGACAGACATCTGCCGGGCTGCAACCTGGTCTTCAGTGAATATTTTTGCTTCTCACTACTGCCTGGAGAATGAGTTCTGCCGGGACAGCACCTTCGGCCAGGCTTACTCCGTAATCTATTCGGGGTATAAGCAACTCCTGCCCTCCGACCCTTCTTTGGCAGCTACCGAGATCTTAGCCCCAGGGACCTAAAGATTCTAGCTCCTTCAGGCATCGGCTTCTGCTCACGGCCTCGCGGATGCGTTTTTGGGTTACAGTAGCCTGTACCTGGGGAATCCCATAAGTGAGGACTGACTTCCTGCTTGATCCTGGAGAAAGTGTAGTTACTCACCTTTAACAGGTATTTTCCAGGGACAGCAGGAATCAGTCCTCACTACCCTCCCACCTCCCCTGAAGAGTTGCTATTTTTATCCTTCCCTTACCATCTGCTTAGTAGGGCTCTAGCTATGGGACCTGACTGAGCAAGATGGCACCTTTAGGTGGGAAGAGGACCACGCATGCGTGGCAGCAATCCCAAAGGCTTTCTTTGAAAGCTGGGGAATTGCTCCGCATGGGCTCAGTCGGTGCCGTTACCCATAAGTGAGGACTGATTCCTGCTGTCCCTGGAGAACACCTGTTACAGGTGAGTAACTACGCTTTATTGTTTGCTGGCTGATGTAAGCTTGATTTTTTTTCCTGCATGTTTCATAATGGTCTTTTTTTCCTTTTATTTGAATTCTCTGGTATTCAATTCATCGTTTTGCTTGGATGTATATGGTCCACTTGAAAAAAATAAAATTAAAAACAAAAACACAAGTTCAAAGGAGCACACCAGCTGCCCCAAGGGCTTAAAAAAAATTTAAACAGCAGAGGTGAGAGTGAGGAGCCTTGAGGCTTAAATATCAGTGAGGTGCTACAGAATTCAAACTTTCTTGAGCTCTTATCATACAAAAGATCTAATCTACTTCAAAACTATACCAGACATCCCCTAGCACCATACACATCTAGAAACCAGATTAACCAAATCAAACAAAATCAGAGAAACTGTCCCATTTTTTAAATCCTATCTTGTATAGGACAGATTCAGTCCCTTATCCCTTCCAGAAACCAACTTGGGCAAAATCAAGCCCATTTGTCTCTTCATAAAAATCTCCAATCTGCTGGACCACCACCTTCTCAAGTACCTTAGAAACTAAGTGAATATTAGATATAGGATGGTAACTACTGTCTATATTCACATCAAATTTCTCTTCTTTAAGAATGAGTAATTACAGGCTGTTAGTGATTCCATTCTAAAGAGGCATTAACAACAAATCTAACCCACCAACTCCACAATACTTGACAACTCTTGCAGGAATTAGGTTCAAACTTCAAAGATTGAATGCAACTCGAACCAACAGCTTTTTCTTTTTTTTTTGTAATTTAAACTTTTATTTTTGATCACAGCATATTACATCATACACTTTACAACTTACACAACTTCTTATGCATCCCTCTCCCCACCTTTACATATATCACCTTTGATTACAATTTACATGGCGCTTACTTGTTCTAAATCCAATCTATAACACAATTTACTTAATAATCATACTCTAATTTTTCCTTGATTCCTACACCACTCCCCATACCACCCCCATTCCCCCTCAAATTTAGGCAATCTTTCCTTTTTGTGGGTGTCTATCTCACACATAGTCCATAGTTGATCCAACCAAACAAGTACCTCTGCTCTTGTGGGTACCTCCAGTTGTTTCCAATACTTCATCAACGCCAAGCACCCAGCTCCTATACAATAACCTAGAAAAAGGTTAGCACAAATCCCATTCCCAAAACTTCATTAAGAAAGCGTAGTTACTCGCCTGTAACAGGTGTTCTCCAGGAGCAGCAGGAATCAGTCCTCACATATGGGTGACGTCGGTACCGACGGAGCCCTCGTGCAGAGCATTTCCCCAGCTTTCAAAGAAAGCCTTTGGTAATGCAGCGCGCATGCACCGTCCCCTTCCCGCCCAAGGGTGCCATCTTGCTCAGTCTGATGACATAGCTAAAAGACAGCAAAAATCAAAATGAAGGATAGGACTGCAACTCCAGGGGAGCAGGGAGGGTCGTGAGGACTGATTCCTGCTGCTCCTGGAGAACACCTGTTACAGGTGAGTAACTACGCTTTCTCCAGGACCAAGCAGGAAGTCAGTCCTCACATATGGGACTCCCCAGCTCTAGGCTACTGTGAACCCAAAGCTGAAAAATGGCTCCCTCTCAAGAGTCTCAACATCAGTGATAAGAATTTTCTCTGAGAACACACCCCGTATGGAAGCCCAACACAAAGGGCTGGAGGGTAGGAGTTGCCTAAACCTCAAAAAAATTACGGAGTACCGCCTGGCCGAAAACACTGTCCCGCCGGGACTCTCTCTCCAGGCAGTAATGGGCTGCAAAAACCTGGCTTGAAGACCAAGCTGCAGCCCGGCAGATGTCTGCCAACGGAACAGAGCGGAGATGAGCTACTGACGCGGCTTTTGCCCTGACACGGTGTGCCATGACCCGACCCTGCAAGGGGAGGTCAGCTGCACTGTACGCCCAGGAGAAGCAATCTGCTACCCAAGTGGACAACGTATGCTTGGAGACAGGTAACCCCATCCTATTAGGGTCAAACGAGACGAAGACCTGAGTAGCCCTTCGATGCTCCCGCGTAGGTCTATGCAAAAGGACAATGCCCTTTTACAGTCCAGGGTATGCAAGACTGTTTCAGCCCGGCTGGCATGCGGCCTGGGAAAAAAGGTCGGAAGAACCACCTCCTGACTGAGGTGGAAAGAGGAGACCACTTTTGTGAGGAACTTGGGATAGAACCTATAGAACCGTGTGTACGGTCTATCAGAAACCAGAGCTTGTAGTTCACTCACACGTCTGGCAGAGGTAAGAGCCACCAGGAAGAGTGCTTTCCAAGAGAGGAAGGGCAAATGGCAAGTAACCATCGGCTCAAAACGGTGGGCGAGTAAGTTGCTGCAAAACCACGTTCAAATCCCACTCAGTTGCCGGTGGACGAACCGGAGGCTTCAGTAGAAGCAGACCTCTGAGAAATCTGGACACCAAGGGTTGACCCGACAGACTGTCCTTCCACCAGTGAGTGGTGCGCTGACAAAGCACTGAGGTGGACCCGAACAGAGTTAGACTTAAGGCCTAGGTCTGAAAGGTGAAGCAGATACTGCAGTACTACTGGCACAAGGCAAGAGAAAGGATCTTCATTGCGCTGAGCACACCATACCGTAAACCTACGCCACTTGAGGGCATAGGACTTTCTGGTGGACTGCCTCCTAGAAGCCAAGACCACCTCCTCAACCTCCTTAGGTAGAAGGGAGTTAGCACTATCCTTTCAGCAGCCAGGTCATCAGATTGAGGGACCTGAGATTGGGGTGCAGAAGGGAACCCTGCTCTTGAGACAGGAGATCGTGTTGCAGCCCCAGAAGGAACGGAGCTTCCACCGCCAACTGCAGAAGTGGAAACCACGGCTGCCTCGGCCATCTGGGGGCTACCAGAATCACCAATTGTCCCGGAGGATCTTGAACAGAGTTCGGGCCACCGGGGGCATGGGAGAAAACGCATACAGGCGGCCCGTAGACCAAGAGATCAGAAAAGCATCTGCTGCCATCCTCAGGGAATGTGGCTGTCTGGAGCAAAACCTGGGCAGCTGACGGTTTAGTGGACTTGCAAAGAGATTGATGGATGGAAGTCCCCAGCGGAGGAAGATCTACTGGACCACCAATGGATTCAACTGCCATTTGTGGGGCTGGAGAATCCTGCTTAGCTTGTCTGCTAAGAAGTTTTCTTGACCAGGTAGATAGACTGCTTTGAGAAACATGCCTTGTTTGACCGCAAAGGAGCAAAGGGCCAGTGCCTCCTGACATAGGAGCCTGGACCCTGTGCCCCCTTGTTTGTTCACGTAGAACACTGCCACCCGATTATCCGTCTGAACTAGGACAGACTGTTGAGAGAGAGCATGGCAGAAGGTTTGCAGAGCTAAGTGGATTGCTCACAGCTCTAAAAGGTTGATCTGCTGTGTGGCCTCCCGAGGGGACCACAGGCCTTGAGTGCACGTGCCCTTGCAATGTGCCCCTCAGCCCTTTAAGGACGCATCTGTCATTAGCACCCTTGTGTGTGCTGCAACCTGAAAAGGTAGACCTCTGAGGTGGTTTGGCAGATGTAGCCACCACTGTAAGGAGTTCAGAAGTTGTCTGGACACCTTTACTGTGTCTCGGAGGTCGCCGGGGGCTTGTGTCCACTGATCTCTGAGGCACCATTGAGCAGCCCACATGTGCAGACGGGCATTCGGGGTCACATGTACCGTGGATGCCATGTGGCCCAGGAGCTGCAGGTAGTGCCTGGCAAAAACACGAGAATTGCTTTGGAACTGGTTGGCCACGTCCATAAGTCTGTGGGCCCTGTCCTCGGGCAAGTAAGCTCTTGCCTGAAGGGTGTCCAACCTGGCCCCTATAGGTTCTGAGAGGGGAGCAAAGTGGACTTTGCGTGGTTTATGACAAAGCCCAGATGCTGAAGAAGAGAGAGAGTGCGAAGAGTGGCCTGTCGGGCCTCCTGGAGAGACTGGCCCCTGATTAGCCAGTCATCCAGGTACGGGAAGACAAAAATCCCCTGATTCCTGAGAAAAGCCACCACCACCGCCAGGCATTTGGTGAAAACTCTGGGGGCAGAGGTTAGGCCAAAGGGAAGTATCCTGTACTGAAAATGGTTTCCTCCCACCACAAATCTGAGGTATTGTCTGTGGTCTGGATGAATGAGGATGTGAGTATAAGCATCCTTTAGGTCTAAGGAGCATAGCCAGTCTCCCTGCTGGAGGTAGGTCAGCAGTATCCCAAGGGTAAGCACCTTAAACTTTTCCCTCTCCAGAAACTTGTTCAGATTTCGCAAGTCTAGGATAGGCCTGAGGCCTCCTGTTCTCTTTGGTACTAGGAAGTACCTGGAGTAGAAGCCTTGCCCTTTCAGGTGGTGGGGCACCGGTTCCTTTAGAAGACCTGCCAACTCCTGAAGGAGGAGGTTCCTGTGTAGAGGGAGTCTTGGAGGCTCCCCTGGATAGTAGGAAAGGGGTAGCTGGTGGAAATGGAGCATATAGCCCTTTTGGACTATGCTCAGTACCCAGGTATCCCCTGTGATGGCTGGCCACCTGTGCTGAGCGGAGCCACCGGCGGAGGAGAGGCTATGCTGTGGGAGTCAAAAACCACCTCCCTGCTGAGCAGGAGCCAGAGCTGGAGGGTTTTCTGCCTACGGGGCACATGCCCCTGCCCTTTGGCCTGCTGGCCCTGTTGGGGAGCTGGAGAGGCCTGATATTGAGGGTAGGTTTTGTAGGCAGCACCCTTCCTCGGGAAAAAGGGCTTCTTTCCCGAGCCCTTCTTTTTTTGAGAAGGGGCAGAAGTCTTTCTGGACAGTCTTGTCTTGGTGAGAGTCTCTGTCTCAATTTCTGCAGCCTTTTCAGTCATGGGCTTGCCGAATAGGTTGTCACCTCGGCACGGGACATCGACCAACTTATCCTGTACCCATGACTCCAGGTCCGACGACTGTAGCCAGGCCTGACGACGTGCACCGATGCAGGCCACTGCTACCTGGGCCGAAGCCTCGAAGCTGTCATAGGCTGCTCGAGATATAAACTTTGAGCACTCTCGGATCCCTGAAGACAAGGCTTTAAATCTCTGCAAGGGTTCCTCGGAGAGGCCAGCTGAGAACCCAGCAATCTCCTTTGCCAGGTCCCGTAAGTACATGCCCATGTTCAGCTGGTAAATCTGAACACGGCAAGACAGCATAGAGCCCTGGAAGCACTTTCTACTGAGGGCATCCAGGTTCCGGGCCTCCCAGTCGGGTGGCACCGAGGAGTGCATCTTTTGACTTTTCAGCCTGTGCATGGACGATTCCACAACCATGGAGTTGTGCGGTAGCTGTGCCTTTTGGAACCCAGGGCTCTTATGGACTCAATAAATGGAATCGACCCGCTTGCTAAGAACCGGCGCCGAGATCAGTGCCTCCCACATACGGAAGAGCAGCCGTTCCAGCATCGGAGGAACCGGTACAGTAAAGGTTTCCTTCGGAGGAAAATCATACTGGAGGGCATCGAGCTCATCGGCTCGAGGCTCCTCCTCGGCATCCACAGGGAATGCCAAAGCCTTGGCCATGTCCCTGATGAAATCCGAGAAACGGGTATCCTCGGGGGGGGGGGGGGGGAGGACCGTCGCCGAGGCTCAGACTCCGGGGACGCACCGGGTCCAGAAGGTGTCAGGAGACTCCTCGTCCTCCGTCTCCCACGCCGACCCCTCCAAGGAGGAGTCGAGCGGCTCCGGCCGTGTGGGCCTTGATGCCACCCACCCCGACGCCGAGGGCACCGGTGCCGATGACCTCAGACCCGCATGGGAGGTCGAGTGAGACCTTGGCCGAGGATCGGCTCGGCTTCCGGGGTCGACTTGGACGTCGAGGTCCCAGTGGTCGGGGCAGATGCACCGGTCAGACCGATGATCAGTACCCGCTGCTGCTCCATGAAGGTAGCCAGGCCGCTCTCCAGGGCCGTCAGCCTGAGTTAGAGCTCAGGAGACTCAGCAGCCCCCTACTCGGGCCCCGACAGCATCGGGCCAAACGTCGGTTCTCCCGGAGGAGAGTCAACAAGGACAACAGAACTTACATGACTCGGGGACTCCTGCTCCAGGCGAGGTAATTTGGATGGCCTCTCCGACTCTGAGAGCCCGGGATGGCAGTCAGGGCTACGCGACCTGGCCCTCGAGGACTCAGGTGCCTCCACTGACGCCGCCCTCACGAGCTTTTTCTTCATTTGTGCTTGCGGGCAGATGACTCCCTCTCAGAGAACCCACGACGGCACTCGGGGTCGGATTCCCGAGATGTCAAGGCCTCTGATGAAGTCCGGGCCCGGCTGGACACGGACTCTGAAAAAATTGTTTCACGTTGATGCTGACGACTCCGAAGCATCTTTGACGACATCTTGCCGAACGGGCCACAGACCAGCGGGTCATGGTTGGGCCCGAGGCATCGGAGGCAGCAGTCATGTGTATCGGTGAGACATATAAGTTTCTTACACCGATCACATTTTTTGAACCTGCTGGCAGCCATCAGGGGAAAAAGGGCTCCTGCAAGGTCAAAAGACCACGGTGCCAGTGAAAATAACAGAAAAAGCGTGAACGCTAGTCACAAAGGACAAAAACCGAAAAAGAAGTTACGGACTCGATACCGGTGTACCGAGCCGAGGCGGGATGGGGAACCGGCATCAAACCGGCCAAAGAAGCGCGAAAAATCGCAGAAAAAAAAATCAACTTTTACCGGGTGACACAAACTACGTCCATTGGGCTCCGCGGAAAAAGAAAGACTGAGCAAGATGGCACCCTTGGGCGGGAAGGGGACCGCACATGCATGCTGCATTCCCAAAGGCTTTCTTTGAAAGCTAGGGAAATGCTCCGCACGAGGGTCCGTCGGCGCCGACGTCACCCATATGTGAAGACTGATTCCTGCTTGGTCCTGGAGAATTACCATTTTCCCAGTTAACAAATTGTATAGTTGTTATTTCCCAGTATATCAGCTCTACATCCTTACACATTTTTTGTACTTTTGTACAGTCCCACAGCAGATATTTCAAATCCCCCAACTCCCCACATTTTTTCCAACACTCACCACTCTCCTGTTTACTGATCCAGTTCAGTCTGACCGGCGTCCAATACATGTGCAATCTAATTTTTATACTATTTTCCAAATACACCGTACCAGGTGCTATTTTCTTCACTCCCATTATTATCTCCTCCCACCTTTTATAGTTCCATTCTCCTCCCAGTGCAGCTTCCCACTTCTGATGTCCCCCCACTTCCCTTACTTCCTTATCTGTTAAACCTTTGTACAAAATGGAGAGCAACCTCCTCGGCACCCCCTCTTTTTCCATAAGCTGTTCAAAGCTTGTCATTGGTGCTTTCCAGTCTCTCTGCACTTCTTCCCTTATCATAAAATAGTATAACTGCACATATGCATAATAATCTCTCTCTCTCAGTCCATATTTCTCTCAGTATCCCAAATGATAATACATTTATTTATTTATTTATTTATTTAACAGTCTTTTCTATACCGCCCCTTCCAGAGATCAGGGGCGGTTTACATTGAACATTAAACAGAACAATTGTATACTTCTGTATACATTTACAGGGAACATTATGCTTTAACTATGTACAGGTGTACTTACATCCCCCTTCTCTGTCATATGAACAGAACAACAGAACAATTGTATACTTCTGTATACATTTACAGGGAACATTATGCTTTAACTATGTACAGGTGTACTTACATCCCCCTTCTCTGTCATAAGCTGCACAACCTTTTGCCTCCCATTCAGAAAATATACCTCCCTCCATTCCCGGCAGAAATGCCATCATTCCCCTTATAAATGCTCTACTAGAAAAGCGTTTCCCTGCTAATAACTTCCTTCGTACTCTCTTCCACATTTGCTTTGTGAGGGCTCCAAAGGGATTTGTTTGCTCCCCTTCTTTGCCTTGCAATCCTTTCCTAAATTGCGGATCCCACCCAGAATTCCACCTCCCACAACCCCCTCTCCCCGTTTCCATTTCCACCCAATCAGGTACCTCCCCCTTTCCCTTCCATGTTACTACTGTTCTTAACAGTGCGGCCTTGTAATACATTTCCAAATTTGGCATTCCCAACCCACCCCTCCCCCTCCTGCCTCAAACAATCTGTCTTGATACCTTGGGGCATTTCCCTATCCACACAAAGTCCATGAGCATCTGCTGCATCATCTTTAAGTAACGCTTAGATAATGCACACGGTATTGAATTAAACAGGAACAAAATCCTGGGCAGGACATTCATTTTGATTGTGGCTATTCTTCCTAGCCACGATAAAGTTAATCCTTTCCACTTTCGCAAATCATTCCTTATGACCCCCAATAGTTTATCGTGATTCCATTCTCTCATTTTATCAATTGTACTGCCCATTTCTATATCCAAATATCTATAGGTACTTTTAACCCACCTAAAAGGAAACTTTTCTTGGAGGCTCTGCTCCAAAACCAATGGCAAAGTAAACTCCAAAATCTCCATTTTAGTTCCATTGATTTTATACCCCGAAACTTCACTATACTCCTTAATTTCCTTCATTAACACCGGTAGGGTAGTTAGCGGATCTTGCAACGTCAAAATTACATCATCTGCAAACAGCGATTTTAGCTTCTATTCTCCCCATCTGAACCCCTTTAATATCCAACTGTCTCCTTATCTTTTCCGCCAACAGTTCCATTATTAATGTGAAGAGGAGACAGCGGGCATCCTTGCCTTGTTCCTCTACCCAACTAAAAGGGTTCTGAATACCCTCCATTAACTTGTATACGAGCCAAGGGTTTTGCATACAACGCTCTTAACCAGTTTATATACTTGCTCCCTAACCCTACTTTTTGCAGCACCCATATCATAAAGGGCCACGCCACCGGATCAAATGCCTTTTCTGCGTCCACCATTATGAACACTGCTTGCTCCCCATTTTTCTCCAATTTCCACATTAAATTTCCAATCTTCCTAATACTGTCTCCACCCTGCCTTCCCCCCACAAACCCCGTCTGATCCTTATGAACCAACTTAGGCAAGACCCTCTGAAGTCTTTGTGCCAAACCTTGTACCAATATCTTGGCATCTATAATGATATTGGCCTATATGACCCACAACTAGTCAGATCCTTCCCGGTTTAGGTATTAAGGAAATCCCCACCTCCCCATTGTATGTGGTAACTTCCCATGTTCTAAATCAGAGGTTCCCAACTCCAGTCCTGGAGAGCTAAACACCATTCTGGTTTTCAAGCTGTCCCTAATAAATATGCATGAGATGTATTTGCATGCACTGGCCCCATTGTATTCAAATATATCTCATGCATATTCATATTCATGTTCTGTTGTACTCTAGCTTTAAGCCTACTCGCCAATACCCTACCTGCTTCAAAGTAGGACTGCTTGAGAAGATTTAATTGATGTGCTATTTCACTCACCCTCAATCTCCCTAGTTCTACCCTCAACAACTCCAACTGCTGTAATGTTTGGGCATTCGTATCACTCAGATGACTACTTTCTAATTTTGCTATTTCATTTAATAAATGTATTTCCTGCAAGTTCTGCATTTTCCTTTTATATGCCGCAATTCCTATAATCAAAACCAAAGAAACCTGACCCAACAGTAAAAGAAAGTTTCTTTTTGTCGGAGCTGCCACGCCAAGAGTAGACGGAATAGAATCCGTCCCCTCGCTGTGGCTTTTCCTTTTAATCCAATTTTTAAATAAGTGAACAAAACTTTAACACTTAGCTTTGTTTCTTCGACCTTGTGAAACAGAGGAATCCACAGATAACAATAATGTTGTGTCATGTTTCGGGTCTCAAAATGACGACCCTGCCTCAGGTCGAAAAAATTCCAATAGTCACAAAAGCTTCAGTATAGTGAAAGAAACCATTCAACACTTTTATGGTCAGTAGGGTGTTCCCCTCTTCGGACTGGTTGATGATTGATCTTGAGCTTCTGATTGGTTTACTGCTCTGGTTTTTTGTCGGTATTGACGTCAGACGCCGATACCATAAAAGTGTGTGGTGCAGTTGCAATAGGAAGACTCCATCAGCAGAAGATTGCCACAAGTCATAACATGGAAGCTGAGTGGGTAAAGGCTAGAGGCGACAAGGTGATAGCGGAGAGACTGAATGAATTCTTTGCTTCAGTCTTTACTGAGGAAGATGTAGGGGTGTTACCCATGACTGAAGTGGTATTTAAAGGTGCGGAAGAATTGAAGGAAATATCGATACATCGGGAAGATGTATTACAACTATTAGATAAACTGAAGAGTAGCAAATCACCTGGGCCGGATGGTATACATCCAAGGGTGTTGAAAGAACTGAAATATGAGATTGCGGATCTGCTATTAGTAATCTGTGAACTATCATTAAAATCATCTCTAATACCTGAAGATTGGAGGATAGCCAATGTAACACCAATTTTTAAAAAGGGTTCCAGGGGTGATCCGGGAAACTACAGACCGGCGAGCCTCACGTCAGTACCGGGAAAAATGGTAGAAACCATCATAAAGAATAAAATTACTCAGCATGTAGATAGTCATGGCCTAATGGGAGACAGCCAACATGGCTTTAGACAAGGAAGATCTTGTCTTACTAATCTGTTATGTTTTTTTGAATGTGTGAATAAACAGGTGGACAAAGGTGAGTCGGTTGATATAGTGTACCTGGACTTTCAGAAAGCCTTTGACAAGGTCCCTCATCAGAGACTTTTGGCAAAACTAAAGAGTCATGGGATAGGAGGCAGTGTACTACTGTGGATCAAGAACTGGTTAAGAGATAGAAAGCAGAGGGTTGGGCTAAATGGACAATTTTCCCAATGGAGAAAGGTGAATAGTGGTGTACACCTCAGGGATCTATGCTGTGTCCGCTGCTTTTTGACATATTCATAAATGACCTGGAAAGTGGAATAACGAGTGAGGTTATCAAATTTGTAGATGAGACAAAACTATTTAAAGTTGTTAAAACCCAAGAGGATTGTGGAAAATTGCAAGAGGATCTTGATAAATTAGAAGACTGGGCATCAAAATGGCAGATGAAATTTAATGTGGACAAGTGCAAAGTTATGCACCTAGGAAACAACAACCCAAACTATGGTTACACAATGCAAGGTTCCACATTAGGATCCACCACCGAGGAAAAAGATTTAGGCGTCATTGTGGATAACATGTTAAAACCCTCGGCCCAGTGTGCAGCGGCGGCCAAGAGAGCAAATAGAATGCTAGGTATCATAAGGAAAGGAATGGAAAATAAAACAAAAGATATTATAATGCCTCTATATCGTTCCATGGTGAGACCGCACCTTGAATATTGTGTGCAATTCTGGTCGCCGTATCTTAAAAAGGATATAGAGTTATTAGAAAAGGTTCAGAGAAGAGCCACCAAAATGGTAAATGGGATGGAAGGATACTCCTATGAAGAAAGACTAAAAAGGTTAGGGCTCTTTAACCTGGAAAAGAGATGGCTGAGGGGAGATATGATAGAAGTCTATAAATTAATGAACGGAGTGGAACGGGTAAATGTAGATCGATTGTTTACGTTATCAGAATATAGAAAGACTAGGGGACATGCAATGAAGCTACAGGGTAAACTATTTAAGACTAATAAAAGAAAATATTTTTTCACTCAACGTGTAATCAAACTCTGGAATTTGTTACCGGAGGATGTAGTAAAGGCTGTTAGTATAGCTGGGTTTAAAAAAGGGTTGGACAAGTTCCTGGAGGAAAGGTCCATAAACCATTATTAAGAAGGGACCCAGGATATCAATGCTTGACCCAGTACAAGCATTGCGGAACCTGTCTCAATTGGGGAAACTGCTAGGTACGTATGACCTAGTTTGGCCACTGTTGGAAACAGGATACTGGGCTTGATGGACCTTGGTCTGACCCAGTATGGCATATCTTATGTTCATTTTGGGGGCTGTTTAGGCTCCAAAAAGATCAGAACCACTTGTCATTTCAGTGAGTGTTTCCATTCCCACATGTCATGAAAGTGTTACTCTGGAATCTATTTTGCCTATAAGATTGTTTTACTAGAGTGAGCAGTAAATTCAAAACTGGAAGTTCTAGACTATGTGGGCCAGCTGGAGATACTACTGTGAAGCGGGAGCTGACAGCAACTAAACAGTAAAGGAAGACTGAAGCAAGGGGATAAGCTGCAACAGCATTCTGAAGGACTACTGAGAGAAGCTGCTCTTGCTAGGAAGGAATCTGCACTTGTAAGTGCTGGAAATTTCTCAGATTCTTTGGGTTTAAACTGATAAAATTGGCATATGTTTTATAAAGTCATTTAGGGCACTGTGTAGTAAGCCAGCTTTTACTTAAAACAAACTATAAAGGTCAGTTAAGGCACAGCATAACTGAGAAAGTAGATAGAGTAAATATTCTTTGAGTATACAGAGATAAATTGTTTTCTACGGAAAACCTTTACAAAGAGGCCTTCCAGTTGAGATAAGAGAACTGTGAAATTGTTTAAATAGGTGTTATAGCCAAGTAACAGATTCAAAATGTCTACCTGAAAGGTGCCCTCTATCAAGCCAAAGGCAGTGTGAATCACCAAGGAAATTGAAAAGGGATTGTTTTAGAAGCATAGATATAAATAAGCCAACCAGGACTCACTGATTTTCAGTCTGAAGGACTACTGAGAGAAGCTGCTCTTGCTGGGAAGGAATCTGCACTTGTAAGTATTTACCTGCTGGGAATTTCTCAGACACTTAAGGAAATTCTTTGGGTTTAAACTGATAAAAATCACATCTATTTTAAAGTTCTGTGTTTTATACAGTCAGTTAGGGCACTGTGTAGCAAGTCGGCTTTCAGTTGGTGTTTCAGCAAATTTGTTCACCTCACTCATTATTTCATTTTCCAGGTCATTTATAAATATGTTAAAAAACAGCAGGCCCAGTACAGATCCCTGGGGTACTCCATGATAAACCCTTCTCTATCAACACAACTATAATTCAAGTATATGCCCCAACAACAGCTGCAGAAGAGAATGAAATTGAAGAGTTCTATGAACAAGTACAAGCTGAAATTGACAGAACATGCAAACAGGATATCCTGATAGTCATGGGTGATTGGAACGCAAAGGTTGGCAACAAAGAAGAAGACAAAGTAGTTGGAAAATATGCACTTGGCAACAGAAATGAAGCTGGAGAAAGACTGATAGAATTCTGCAAGACCAACGATCTATTCATCTCGAACACCTTCTTCCAGCAACACAAGCGGCGACTGTACACATGGACTTCACCCAATGGATTGTATAAAAATCAAATTGACTACATCTGTGGAAGTCAACGATGGAAAAGCTCTATAACATCAACAAAGACAAAACCTGGAACTGACTGTGGTACAGATCATCAACTACTATTATGCAAACTCAAGCTAAAGCTGAAAAAGAGCAAACCACTCATGAATGCAGCAAAATATGACATTGAGAATATACCACTGGAATTTAAAGACTGCCTGCAAAATCGATTTGCTGCTTTAGATACAAATGATAGAGTTCCAGAAGAGTTATGGAAAGACATCAAGAAGGTTGTGTTGGAAGAAAGCGAGAAATCTCTACAAAAGGTAAAAAAGAAAAAAAGGCCAAAATGGATGACAGAAGAAACTTTGAAAATTGCCCAGAAACGCAGAGAAGCTAAAGCCAGAGGAGAAAGAAGGACAATCACAGAACTCAACAGAGATTTCCAACGTGCAGCAAGACAGGACAAGGAAAAGTACTACAATGATGCATGTAAGGAAATAGAAGCAGAAACTATTAGAGGAAGAACAAGATCAGCTTTCCTAAAGCTACGAGAGTTAAAGAAAAAGTTCCAGCCTTGAATTGGAATGTTACAAGATGCTCAAGGTTCTATGTTGAGTGATGCTGAGAAGATCAAGAAAAGATGGAAGGAATATACAGAGTTTTTATATGATAAAGATTAAGTGGACCAACAGCCGTTTCAACCTGTACCTTATGATCTGGAACCATTGGTGATGAAAGAAGAAGTTGAAGCAGCATTGAAAGCCTTATCAAAGAACAAAGCACCAGGCATTGATTGCATTCCCATAGAAATATTACAGCAATCTGATGCAGCTGTTACCGTACTTACAAGGCTCTGCCAAGAAATATAGAAGACAGCATCATGGCCAACTGACTGGAAAAGATCTGTGTTTATACCAATACTAAAGAAAGGTGATCCAACTGACTGTGGAAATTATCGCACAATCGCCCTGATCCCACATGCCAGCAAGATTCTACTGAAGATTATTCAAAAGAGACTACAATCATACCTGGAACAAGAACTACCTGAAGTGCAAGCAGGGTTCAGAAAAGGGCGAGGAACGAGAGACATCATTGCGGATGTGAGATGTATCCTTGAAAAGACTAAAGAATACCAAAAGGATATCTATTTGTGCTTTATCGACTATAGCAAAGCTTTTGACTGTGTAAACCATGAGAAACTCTGGGCCACATTAAGAAGCATGGGTATACCAGAACACCTGATCGTTCTCTTGCGCAATCTGTACATTGATCAAGAAGCAACAGTTCGAACGGAACAAGGAAAAACAGAATGGTTTAAAATAAGCAAAGGTGTAAGACAAGGCTGCATACTTTCCCCCTACCTGTTTAATTTATATTCAGAACAAATCATCAGAGAAGCAGGATTGTATGAAGACAACAGAGGTGTGAAGATTGGTGGAAGACTCATCAACAACCTTCGCTATGCTGATGATACCACATTACTGGCGGAAAGTGAAGATGATCTGAAACATTTGCTTCTCACAATCAAAGAACAGTCTCAAAATGGGCCCGCACCTTAATGTAAAGAAGACAAAGATCATGACAACTGGCATAATCAACAGGTTCATAGTCGAAGGAGAAAAAATTGAAATTGTGAATAACTTTAGCCTACTTGGATCAACTATCAATAAAGAAGCAACAAGCAGTCAAGAAATCAGACGACGCATTGCTCTTGGCAGAGTGGCTATGAAAGACCTAGATAAGATTCTCAAGAGCAGAGATGTCTCTCTCCATACAAAGATTCGACTTGTTCAAGCCATGGTATTTTCAATAACATCATATGGGTGTGAAAGCTGGACAGTGAAAAAGATAGACAGGAAGAAAATTGATGCCTTTGAATTATGGTGCTGGCGGCGATTACTGTGTATACCATGGACTGCCCGAAGAACAAACCAGTCTGTACTAGAGGAGATCAAACCTAAGCTTTCTTTAGAAGCTCAGATGACAAGACTTCGACTTTCATACTTTGGACACATCATGCAGAGAGAGAGATCATTAGAGAAAGACATCATGCTTGGCAAGATAGAAGGTCAACGTAAAAGAGGAAGGCCAGCAATGAGATGGATCGATACAATAACAGCAGCTACGGGTACCAGTCTGTCAACAATGAGCCGCCTGACTGAAGACCGAACACAATTTAGGATAGCTATCCAGAGGGTCGCCATGAGTCGACTATGACTCGACGGCACTTAACAACAACAACAACATTGAGAAAATTGGCCATTTAGCCCTATTCTCTAATGTGGATTAGGAACTGGTTAAAAGATAGATGATAGTACACTACCTCCTATCCTATGACTTTTTAAGTCCCCAAGAGTCTCTTATGAAGGACCTTGTCAAAGGCTTTCTGAAAATCCAGATACACTATATCAACCAGCTCACCTTTATCTACCTGTATATTCAGATCTTCAAAATAATATACAAAAATGCTTTTTAACAGAACATGGAGATAACAGAGAAAGTTTCTGATCAGTCACTGCAGGTGGTGCAGACTCTAGCCCTTAACCTTTTTCTCTATTAGTGCAAAGACAAGGCTATAGAAGAGCAATATTGACAAGCAGGAGTCTGGCTATAAATGCAAGGAAGAGGATAGAGGACTAGAACGTGAAACAAAGTATGGAGCAGAACATAATCATGTATTCCAGAGGAATAAGTTTCTGATTCTAAATGTGCCCTCTACTGATTTTTGAAAACCACCAAGGAAGTAAAGCAGGTGGTAAGAAAGACCCCATTTAGGAATATTTTTTATGAAGTTCCTGTAGCTCTAGATAAAACAAGCAAAGTGTGCAAATTAAGCATCCTGAATGAAACAGCATCATGAGAACTGTTCCTGCTTTAAAAGATACTGAAGGGAACATGTGTGAACATGCAGGATTTTCGGATTAGTAAATATTTGTTAACCTAGAGAGGAGCCTTCTCATTCTTCAGGTCTCATGCCAGCGCGGAGGCACACTAGACAACAAGGATCCTATTACAGCCTTACTGTCTACGTCTGATTTGGAGCACGAGTTTACATATTTACTCCCTCCTTTCTCCAGAGTCTATTGCTTCTCATGTAGAAGGCCTCTTAGATCCCTTCAATTCACAGCTGTCTTCCCTGGATAATGTGGAGGACGATTCTACAGGAATTCCTTCTGAACCTTCTTCACAGGAGAGAAAGCACAGTTACTTACCTGTAACAGGTGATCTCTGGGAACAGCAGGAATAAGTCTTCACATATGGGTACGTCGGTACCGACGGAGCCTGCGCGGGAACGCTCCCCAGCATCCAATCAGAAAGCTTTTGGGAGCATCCCACAGCACCTGCGTGGTGCCTTCCCGCCTTTCTCAACTGTCTCTCCTCAGTTAAGTTTTAGAGCTGAGACAAAGAGAGAGAGAGAGACAACTCCTAGGGGAGGTGGGTGGGTTGTGAAGACTTATTCCTGCTGTTCCCAGAGATCACCTGTTACAGATAAGTAACTGTGCTATCTCCAGGAACAAGCAGGAATGAGTCTTCACATATGGGGACTCCCTAGCTTTAGATGCCAGGGAGAGAGCCCATAAGTTGTGTGTCCCTGGAACAGGGCTGCACTTCCCCACCTGGATCTCTGGCTTCCCATGAGGGATGGTGGGTAGGAGTTGATTAAGTATGGAACAGGTGTTGAAGAACAGCCTGACCAAACAAGGCATCCCGGCGGGAGTCCTTGTCCAAGCAGTAATGGGCTGTGAAGGTATGAACCGAGGCCCAAGTGGCTGCTCGACAGATGTCATCGATAGATACAGAGTTCAGATGAGCCATTGAGGCTGCCATGGCTCTCACATTGCGAGCTGTGACATGGCTCTCCAGAGAAAGGTTCTTGCTCTGATAAGCGAAAGAAATACACTGGGCAATCCAGTTAGAAAGTGTTCTCTTGGAGACTGGTTATCCCAAATGAGAAGGATCAAAAGCAACAAAGAGTTGGTAAGACTTTCTATGTTGCTGTGTCCTTTGTAAGTAAAAGGCCAAAGCTCTTTTGCAGTCCAGGGTATGAAGATTCCTCTCTGCACTTGATGCATGAGGTTCTGGAAAAAAGAGGTAGGTAGACCTCCTGGTTGAGATGAAAAGGCGAGACCACTTTAGGCATAAAGTGTGGATTAGTCCTAAGGACCACCTTGTCATGATGGAACCTTGTATAAGGTGGATTAGCTACTAGTGCTTGCAATTCACTGATGCGGCGTGCAAATGTGATTGCAATGAGAAAGATAACTTCCAAAGAAAGGTATTTCAAGGAGGTGGTAGCTAAAGGTTCGAAAGGCGGCTTCATAAGCTGACCAAGAACCAAATTTAAGTTCCATGCCACCGGGGGTGGTCTAATGGGAGGCTTTGTTAAAAGGAGGCCTCTCATGAATCTTGCAACAAGCGGATGAGAGGAAATAGGTTATCCATTTAGAGGCCTAAGGGAAGCTGCAATAGCACTCAAATGGACTCTTACTGAATTTGTCTTAAGGCCTGCATTAGACAGATGAAGGAGATACTCCAGCAACGATTCCAGAGGTATGGCACGGGGGTTAAGAACCTTCTCAGAACACCAGATGGTAAACCTCCTCCACTTGAAAGCGTACGAACGTCTAGTGGAAGGTTTTCTGGAAGCATAAAGAACATCTTTCACCTGTTGAGAAAGATGAAGATCCTGGAGATCTAGGCCTTCAGCAACCAAGCCCTGAGATTGCAGAGACTGGGGATTGGGATGCCATAACCTTCCATCCTCTTGAGAGAGGAGGTCTGGAGCAGACCCTAACTCTAGGGAGGGAGCTCGAGAGAGATGTAGAAGCAGAGGGTACCACACTTGCCGTGGCCAATGTGGAGCTATGAGAATCATGTGGCCTCTGTCGCTCTGAAGCTTGAACAGGGTTTTGGGAATTAGGGGAATGGGTGGAAAGGCATACAAGAAGTCTTGACCCCAGTGAAGGAGGAAAGTATCCCTTGCCTGAGCCCCCTGAGCCGGAGTTCTGGAACAGAACCGGGGAAGTTTGGCATTCCACGGACTTGCAAAGAGGTCTATGTCCGGGGTTCCCCAAATTCGAAAAATCTTGGATACCTGGTCCATATGTAGGGACCACTCGTGTGGAAACAGAACTCGACTGAATCTGTCCGCCCAAGAGTTTTGAATACCTGGAAGATAAACTGCCAGAAGATGAATGTGATGCTCTCTGGCGAGGGCCCACAGTCGCAGAGCTTCGTTGCAAAGCGACAGAACCAGTTCCTCCCTGCTTGTTTACATAGAACATGGCTACCTGATTATCCGTGTGGATAAGGACTGTCTTGTGGCTGAGCAGGGTGTGGAAAACTCGCAGAGCAAGGAAGATTGCTCTGAGTTCCAAGAGATTGATATGTAGACAAGTCTCCTGTGGGGACCAGATGCCCTGGGCGGAGAGGTCCTGAAGATGAGCTCCCCAGCCCATTGGAGAAGCATCTGTTGTAAGAGTTGCTTGGGGTAGAGGTTGTTGAAAGGGGGACCCCAGCAACAGGTTTTGAGGGGATGTCCACCACTGGAGGGACAAAATGAGGTGACTTGTGTTTGCTATTTTGTCTGACAGGCAGCCTACTGCCTGGGTCCATTGGGTGGATAAAGTCCACTGAGCTGCTCTCATGTGAAGGCGAGCATATGGTACCACATGTACAGTGGATACCATGTGGCCTAGTAACTAACATCTCTCGAGCAGTTAGTAGGGGTTTCAACTCTGCTTGAGAAGCTAACTGCACCAAGCGAAGGCAACGGGTCTGGGGAAGAAAGGCTCTTGCCCTTGTGGTATCCAGCAACGCCCCTATAAACTCCAGGGACTGAGTAGGGACTAAATTGGATTTTGGGATGTTTATTACCAGCCCTAAATACTGAAGGATACGCATTGTGCAGGTGAGAGAAGTCTTGGCCTCTGATTGAGTGGGAGCTCAAATGAGCCAGTCGTCCAGGTAAGGGAAGATGAATATTCCCAGGGTGCGCAGAAAAGCAGCAACCACTGCCATGCATTTCGTGAACACCCTTGGTGCAGAGGCCAGACCAAAAGGGAGCACTTTGTATTGATAGTGCTTTTCCTGAAAAAGGAACCAAAGGAACCTTCTGTGAGATGGATGGATGAGAACATGAGTGTACGCATCCTTGAGATCTAGAGAACAAAGCCAATCCTGACTCTGAAGGTATGGCAGCAGAGTTCCTAGAGAAACCATCTTGAATTTTTTTTTGACTAGGAATCTGTTCAACTCTCTGAGATCTAAGATGGGTCTGAAGCCTCCTGTTTTCTTTGGAATAAGAAAATAGGGAGAGTAGAACCCTGTGCCCTGTTGTTGAAAAGGCACTTCCTCTATGGCCCCCTGGGCAAGAAGAGTGGCAACCTCCTGTTCCAACAGGCTGAGGAGGGAGGTTGGGGAATTGAACTGGTGCACTCTTGTGAGAGAGGACAAGCTTGAGAAATGAAGCTTGTACCCCTCTCTTATGATGGAGAGTGTCCAATGCTCTGCTGTAATTTGCCCCCACCTGGGAGCAAAGTGACATAACCTTCCTGGAATGGTGGAGGGCTCTGGTCCTTCTAGAGCCAGGAAGGCTAAGTTCTCTAGCAGAAAGTCAAAGGCCCTGAGGGGGCTGAGGTTGCTGGGCTGGAGCAGGCCTCGCAGCCTTTGCTTTACTCTGTTTGGAGGATTGCTGACGTTTGGAAGGGAACTGAGCTGCAGAAGATGCCCGCTGACCATAAGCAGGATAGAATCTTCCCTTTTTAGAAAAATAGATTTGGATAGTCTATCCAAAGCAGAATTTTCAGCATCCATCTGATTGGCTTTTGCTTGCCAATCCTTACCAAACAGTTTCTCACCTCTACAAGGGATATTTCCCAATCCATCTTGAACCCAGATCTCCAAATCAGATGCTTGAAGCCAAGCAATCCTACGTGCACCTATGGCAATAGCTGAGGCTCTGCTTACGCATTCAAAGGAGTCGAAAGCTGCACAGTTGGAGAATTTGGAGATATCCTGGGAATGTTTGAGCCCAGTGAGAAATTCCTGCCTTTTATCTTCAGACATAAAAGGACTTAAAGTCTGCAAATGGTCAGTGACTTCTTTTAAGAACATTCCCATGTAGACTATAGGAATTAATTCTCACAGCAAGCATGGAAGCTTGGAAGACTCTTCTTCCAAAAGCATCCAGGGTTCTACATTCACGTCCTGGAGGATTAGAGGCATGTCTTTTGGCACTTCTAATCTTTCTCATTGCAGACACAACCACAATAGAGTGGTGAGGAAGTTGAGTTTTATGGAAACCAGGACAAGGAGGGACACGATACATGGTATCCAACCTGCGAGAATGAGGAGCGGTGGTCAGAGGTGCTTCCCACATCCTCAACATGAGATCATACAGAATCTCATGAATAGGTAAGGTAGCTGCCTCTTTAGGAGTTTTAGGATATTGTAAAATATCTAACTCCTTGGCTCTGGGCTCTGATTCAGGTGCCACTGTAATAGAGAGACCCCAAGCCACCTCTCTGATAAAGTCCTGAAAAGACAAATCCTCTGGAGGAGACATCCTTCGTTTAGGAGAGGACTCCTCCTGTGGAAGAAGCATCACTGCATCGACCGACTCTTCAGAATCCTCAGAGGAATCGAAGTATCGTCTGTCCGGATGCTCTTGCAAAGCCCGATACCCGTACCATCCGGGATCGGTATCGGGAATCACCGGTATCGGGGTATCGGTACCGGAGGGCTTCAGAGGACAGAGTACCGGCATAGCGGACACCGATGTCGATGCCATCGGTACCAGGATCGGTGCCGATGGCGATGCTAGAGCCGGTACCAGCGGAGTAGTCTGTTGCGGTACCACGGGCGTCGATGCCACAAGGAAAGCCTCCAGACTGCGTTCGATGGACAGAATCCTCTGATCCATCGATGCCGCCAATGCCTAGAAGTCGGTACCAGTGGAAGCCACCGGTACCCCAGAGCATGGCACCAGGCGATCTGTCGAGGCCACGCCACCGAGATCATCCTGGAACCCCGATGATGATGCTTTACAGGCCGAAGCCTCCCGCCGGGGTAATTTTGCCGGTGCAGAATCCTCGAGGGCAAGGCCAGAGGCATCTCGATGCTTAGAAGGAGATCTACACTTCGAGGACCGGCTGGATTTATGTTTAGTTACCTGAGATCCATGTGAGGAAGAAGCAGCCCTGGAAGACGTCAATGCCACCGAAGCCGCATCAGAGGGAAACAGGGTAGTGAGCTTGGTAGCTCGATTCTGCCGACCTCTTTTAGACATCATGGAACAGGACACACAATCTGTTTTGGAATGGTCAGGACCTAAACATTTTAGACACCAGTTGGTGACGGAAATAGTACCGCCACATTTTGTGCACTTTTTAAAACCTGAGGCAGGCTTCTCCATATTTAAGGAAAAAAGGTTTTGGGCCTAAGGCCCAAAACTGAAGTGCACCTGAAGAAAAAGAACGGAAAAAAGGTTTTGTTTCGGGTTTTTTTTAGAAGAAGAAAAGAACAAAGACCGGTGGTACCGGTACAGCGTCAAAGAAGGCAGACGCGACAGAAAAGAAATAAAGAAAAAATAAGGAAATTCTTCTGCGGTGACAGGAACACGACCTGCTGGCTCCGCGGAAAAAGAAGAACTGAGGAGAGACAGTTGGGAAAGGCGGGAAGGCAGCACGCAGGTGCTGTGGGATGCTCCCAAAAGCTTTCTGATTGGACGCTGGGGAGCGTTCCCGCGCAGGCTTCGCCGGTACCGACGTACCCATATGTGAAGACTCATTCCTGCTTGTTCCTGGAGATACGAATCTCCCTATGAAGAAATTTCTTGCTCAAAATTTGTTCAGAAAATAGCTAAAGAACTTCCTTTTTCATTATATCAAGATGTCGAACAGACAGCCATCTTTGACCTTCTCAAATAAAAAGGAGGCTCCCAAAATGACTGCTACTCCAGGACCAGCATTACTGTATGTGACAGAATCCACTTACAGTTCAACCCGTCTCCAAGAAGTTGAATACAAAATATAAGATCCAGTTTTCTCACTCTTCAGTTGTGGTGGGGAAATAGCCATGAGAAAAGCTAAAAAGTGGAGATTCTTTAACACTCCTCAGGGGAAAGACCTCATATGACCCTCTGGAATGAAATACCATTAACACTACGCATGATAAAAGACCTTCACCAATTCAAAAAAGAATTAAAAACCTACCTCTTTACAAAACACTTTGAAATCCCCTACCAACAAAGAACCTCACCAATACAATCACAGAAACACATACACTGTACCCAAGACAGAACAAATGACTAACACAGAAAATTTCTCTAACCCCTCACAACACGCTAATGAACCACTCAAACAGTTGACTATTTCACCACTGTAACTAACTAAGATGCGCTCCATGTATATAACTTGTAAATAGTTTGAAAAGCTCTGTTATAGTTAATGTTCAAAATATGTTCAAAATGTTGTTCAAAATATGTTCAAAATATGTTCCCTGTAAGCACACCTGTATATAGTTAAAGCATAATGTTCCTTGTAAATGTATACAGAAGTATACAATTGTTCTGTTTAAAGTTCAATGTAAACCGCCCCTGATCTCTGGAAGGGGCGGTATAGAAAAGACAGTTAAATAAATAAATAAATAAATAAATATGACTGATCATTTGAGCAAGATAGTGTTCCAGAGAGTCATGCTCACTGCACATAACATAGCTGCCATCAGCTCTATATGGTTTCACCCTACAGTTTCCTTTCTCCCTTACGATTCTCTAATTCCTACTCAACACTGAGCTCTATCAAGTTTCATGATCTTGCTTTTCTTATAATTCAATGGCGTTCCTTTCCTTTCTTCAAGTTTTTATTGTAAACCACATTGACTGTTTCATAACTGTGGTATATCAAACCCAGTAAACTCAGCAGAGTTTTGACCTCATTAGTCCCTGGATGCATTAGTCCTGCACGCCATCTTCCAGGCGTGGGAAACAACTGAAATCAATTTTTTCACCAGCAGCAAGAATGCAAAACTTCTTTATTGTTCCATGCACTGCATCCCTGTCTAGCACCACCATATACCCTGGCCATTCCATGGACTTGACCCTTTCTGTACACATATCCACCAATTCCTCTCAGAGGGTGCTGCACAAGTTTCAACAGAACTGAAGCACTATGAGGAAATGCTTAAAAGGATAGGGCTCTTCAACTTAGAAAAGAGAAGGCTGAGGGGAGATATGATAGAGGTCTATCAAACAATGAATGGAGTGGAACAGGTAAATGTAGATTGGTTGTTTACTCCTTAAGTGTTAGATATACCTCATGTTTAGATATAAGACTTTGTATCTCTGTAAACCACTTTGATTAAAGGATAAAGCGGTATATAAAACCTGTTAAATACATAAATAAAGTAGAAAGACCAGGGGACAAGCAATGAAACTACAATGTAGCACATTTAAGACTAAATTGAAGAAAATATATTTTCACTCAAAGCGTAATCAAACTCTGGAATTCATTACCAGAGAATGTAGTAATCAAACTCTGGAATTCATTACCAGAGGATGTAGTTAAAGCTCTTAGTGTAGATGGATTTAGTGTAGCTGGACAAGTGCCTGGAAGAAAAGTCCATAAACCATTATTAAAGAGGACCGGGCAAATCCACTGCTTACCCCTGGGACAAGCAGCATGGAATCTGGATACCTTCTGGGAACCTGACAGGTGTTTGTGACCTGGATTGGTCACTGTTGGAAACAGAATACAAGGCTTGATGGACCCTTGGTATGGACCAGTATGGCACATCTTTTGTTCTTATAGTGCTGTACCGACCTCGACAGAACAGCATCCAAAGGCCATTAGTTCTACCTCCACAAAGGCTCAAACAGATCCCATTTCCAATAACCTAACATGGCTCCTTCAGCCTGGAACAAACTACCTACCTGAGTTGGTATGTCAGTCTTCATCTCTGGAGCCTTTTCAAATCCAGGCTAAAAACTCACCTCTTCGAAGCTGCTTTTGTATCCTGATCCGCGTAGTCTCCTGCTCTCTATTTATTTCTTTACTATTCCACTAGATATATCCTAGGCCTCAGCTGTTGTGTTGTCTATCTTGACTAGATTGTAAGCTCTGATGAGCAGGGACCATCTCTTGCCTGTCTCTGCATAGCACAGCGTATGCCTTATAGCACTATAGAAATGATCAGTAATAATACTACTTTCTGCTGTTGGACTACCAGAATCTATCCAACATATTCTCATTGCTGCTAGAAAGTCATCTACTAGATGCACATATGCTTTCAAGTGGAAGAGGTTTGCCATCTGGTGTTTCACAGACAGACAGACACAATCTAGGTCTTCAGATGTCCTCCATTAAAATGCATTTCAATGCTCTGGCTGTTTATCATGCAGCATCTCAGGGCCTTTTCAGTTTCTATCCCAAGGTTGTGGCATGCTCTACCATTTGCCTTTATGGCTGAAACGGAATGTATTACTTTTATGAAAGGGGTTAAAAACGTTTTGTTAACCAAGATGTATTCATCATAATGATGAATGAGATAGTTGAAGGAAACAGTGTAATTTGGGGGTCCCTAGGTGGAGGTTGCATAGGTACCATTTGGGAGTGAAGGCAGAGAGATAATAGTCAATTAAGAGGAGTACATGGTGCATTTGTAATTTAACTATGTGATTGTTAAGTTAATTTGTATTTTGTTTATTGATGTATCCTATGTGTTTTAATTGATTATGTATGTTTTTATGTAAACTGTATTGATATTTTTTATGTATTTTGATACAGAAATATAATAAAATGAAATGAAACAAAGCAAGTATTGTTGCTCGCTTCATGAAGAGTCTGCTTCATGTTAAGCCTCTATTGCAGGCACCTCTTGTTCCTTGGGATCTTAATTTGATGCCAACTTCACTTATGAAATCGCCCTCTGAATCTTTAGAGATGGATGCTCTTGAAGTTCCTCATCTGGAAGTACTCTTCTTAGAAGCAATTACTTCAGGTAGACAAGTCCGTAAACTTTAAAAATATTGGTAACTTACGAATCACATCTTCAATTTCATCACCACAAAATGGTTCTCTGTGCATCCTAAGTTTCTGCCTAAAATGGTCGCTCCTTGTCTCTTTTGATCTAAAGGAGCCTGGTTTTCCAGTTGCAAAAAGAACTTTGGCCAATTGGCTGGCACCCTACATCCATTTTTGTCATGAGCAACCAAATACTCCTTAGTTCCAAAGTCAAATCACACTAAAGTTGAGCTACTGCAGCAACTGTGGCACTGCTAAAGTCTGTCGCAATAGATAACATCTGCAAAGCAGCTACAAGATTCTCCCTTGACACTTTTACTTTGCATTATTGGTTTGGAACAAGCCTCAGCAAAGAATGGTGCCTTTGATCAAGCTGTACTGGCCAATCTGTCTATTTGAACAAGCAACTCTCAATTGCTTACTGTGGGCTGTTGTAAAGACTGCAACGATATTAAAACAGCAAGCAGCCCTAAGCTTGGAAGTCACCCACTTGTGTTCCTGACTCATTCCTGATAATAGACAGAAAAAGCAATGATGTAGACAATAGGATTGATAAAGGACACAAATCCTGCATGCCTCTCCCAGAGCTGCTTCTGTGCTTGAGCTCTGACACAAACTAAGATCATCACTGTGCACAGGAAGGGCCATGCTTCTGTTAAAACTTACACTTCTGAGCTCTAGGAAAGCAGTTCCGTCCTGGTGGCATCTGATGACATCCTTACTTGTGTAACTTATAAATTCTGCTGTCTACAGAAAACACCCGTTATAGGTGAGCAACATTGCTTTACAGTTTCACTTTTATCAAACCTTTACTGACTAGTGATGTAAAATAATAGTTTATATGGATTTTATTTACATCAAATTCACCCTGCTTTTTGACTTGTGTTTTTAACAGTAATTTAAAATCAGTTTTACTTAAATCATATCCGCGCTGTTTCTAACAGGTTCTGATAGATTACAGAATCTTACCTATGACAGCATTTGTTTCTGTTCCAAAGGCACAAACACAGGGAGAGCCTGAAGGAACCTGAAATTTGGAAAAACTCCACTTTGAACTGAAGTATTTTGGAAGGAAACTGGCTGATGCCAAACTATGGAAAAAAAAGAAATGTGGTTAATTTTTCACCATATTTTCAGTTATCTAATAAGAGAGACTAGTTATTCATATACACACTAAGATGTCTTGAAAGTGATCTGAAGGGTTCTGCAAATATACTCAACCTTCCTCTAATAAGGTATTCAAACATACATAGCTAGAAAATCACAATTAAACTGAAATTACCACCCATGTAAACCAGCTGCTGGTATTATTATATTGCAAACATCTGGCATAGGCTGACATTAGAACAGTTCTACTTCCAATTTGGCAGCATGGACACTGCTTTGGAGGTGCTGCGTATGTCTTGTAGCGCTATACAAATATTTAGCAGTAGTAAAGAATGAGGCAAACATGGTTATCACGCATTATTAAATAACTATGTTCCACTGCATAAAATGAGATTTGTATTTAAACATGTTAATGTGTGCAAAACTAATAGTACACTTTAATAACTATGCTTACTACACAGCAGAATGGCAGGACTGCTTAGTCACTTGCCTACCTGGTGCAAAGGTAATGGACCTCACACACTACCTAGATAGAATCTGAGAGAATGCTGGAGAGGATCTAGCTGTCTTGGTCCTGTGGCACCGATTTAGGAAGGAGGTGCTGGAGGATAAATTTAGGTTGCTAAGAGAAAACAAAAACAAGATCTCAAGAATGAAAGTCTCAGAAATCTTCGCAGTTCAATGTTCAGGTCCCCAGAGACAGGCTAAGCTTTGGGGTTTCAGTATGTGCAGGAAGAAAGGCTATAAATCTATTGAGGAATGGGTAAATATTTGGGAAATAGGAGCTTTTTCCGGCAGGTTGGACTGTACCTTAAAAATGGAACTCTGTGGAGGAAGTGACGTCACCGATCCCGATGACGATGTGAGGGCATCGCTCCGGGCCAACCCTACCAAATATAAGTAAACTAACCCTCTGAAAATAAAAAAAAACAGCCAAAACGGTGGCGGGGACTCTCTGGAAAGCTGAGAGAGTGAGGCACCGGAGCGGAGAGCAGCCAATGGAAGAAGAGTGGAGCGGGGTCTGACAGGGTTGAAGTGGCGGCAAAGCCAGAGAGTGGGAAAGGAGTTTTGCCGGCGAACTGGACAGTGCAGGAGCTGGAGGGGCGGCGAAAGTGAGTGCTGAAGTGGAGGAGGCATCTGCAGCCCTGCCGGAAGGAGAGCAGCTCAATTGGAGGTGAGCGGATGGCAGAGGAGCCGAGAGAGGGCGAGTAAAAGAAGTGGAGGAAAAAAGAAAGAAAGAGAAAATGGTGATCGCAGACCGCGTGGTGAGCAAGATGGCAGCGTGAGCCGGCAAGGAGCGAGGTAGTGAGTGAAGAGACGGCAAACAGTGCAGAGGAGGCAGACAAGAGGCGTGCAGGACAACAGGTGGAGGTAACAAGCTCCAGGAATGAAAGGAGGGAGTGAGAATTCCACTATTTAAAGAAGAGAGAAGATGGAAGCATGGCAGCCAGCTTAGAGTAAAGTGTGTAGGGAAGAAGGAAAAAAATAGAAGAATTTCAAGTAGACGGCCTGTGAGTTTGGCTGTGCTATAAGACTTTAAAGGGGCACGGTCAACGTCAAAATATTGCTGAACGCAGTGATAAGAGGCAGATAACTGAGAGGAGAAAGGAAAGGAGTTGAAAATGGCCACGAGAAGGAAAACCATGGATCTGAGGGAGTATGCATACCAGGGTGCGGGGGCAGGCACCAGTGAGAATGCTGCGTTGGATAATATAGTAAATGATGGCAGATAAAGACCAGCATGGTCCATCCAGTCTGCCCAGCAATACGGCAAAAGTAGGTGCACCTGTCGCTCTGTGCAGGCCACCCCTCCCCATGTCTTTGTTTAGGGGTGGACCCACCACTCCATGTAGGACACCCCTATTTGTTGAGAAGTTAGATGGTTCAGTTTGTTTTGTTTTTATCCTGCTGCTGTAAAGGGATCCACTGTGCTTGTCCCATGCTGTTTTGAATTCCGTCACCGTGTTTGCCCCCACCACTTCCATCGGGAGAGCATTCCAAGCATCCACCACCCTTTCAGTGAAAAAATATTTCCTGACATTGCCTTTCAATTTACCACCTTGCAGCTTCATGTTATGCCCTCTAGTTTTGCAGCTTTCCCGTCTTTGGAAGAGGTTTGTTTGTTCATCGTTCCTCTTTAAGTATTTAAAGGTCTGAATCATATCTCCCCTATCCACTAAAGAAGAGCGGGACCTAGGCGTGGTTGTGTCTGATGATCTTAAAGTAGCTAAACAGGTAGAAAAGGCGACGGCAAAAGCTAGAAGGATGCTTGGGTGCATACGGAGAGGAATGGCTAGCAGAAAAAAGGAGGTGATAATGCCTCTGTATAAGTCTTTGGTGCGACCTCATTTGGAGTATAGTGTACAATTCTGGAGACCGCACCTTCAAAAGGATGTGAACAGGATGGAGTCGGTGCAAAGTGTGGCTACTAAAATGATTAGTGGGCTTCATTATAAAGCATATGAGGACAGACTTAAGGATCTTAATATGTACACCTTAGAGGAAAGGCGGGATAGAGGTGATATGATTGAGTTGTTTAAATACCTCCGTGGCATAAATGTTCAGGGAGAGAGCCTCTTTCAATTGAAAGCAAGTTCTGCTACGAGGGGACATGGGATGAGGGTGAAGGGAGATAGATTCAAGAGTGATATGCGGAAATATTTCTTTACGGAAAGAGTATCATGGAATAGTCTCCCAGTGGAGGTGGTAGAGATGAGGACAGTAACTGAATTCAAAAAAGCATGGGACCAACACAGAGGATCTCTAAAGGTAAAAAGTGGACTGTTGTAGTTGTTGATATGGAAGGACAGACTAGATAGGCCATGTGGTCTTTTTCTGTCATCATGTTTCTATGTTTCTATCCCTCTTCTCTTCCAAAGTATACATATTTAGGTCTTCAAGTCTCTTCTCATAAGGTTTCTTACACAGGCTCCAAATCATTTTGGTCACCTTCCTCTGAACAGTTTCCAGTCTTTTTACATCTTCTGCAAGATATGATCTCCAAAACTGAACACAGTATTCCAAGTGAGGCCTCACCAGCGACCTGTACAGTGGCATAAGTACCTCTTCCTTTCTGCTGGTAATCCCTCTTTGAATGCGGCCCAACATCCTCCTGGCTTTTGCCACCGCCTTGTCACACTGTTTTGCCACCTTGAGATCATCAGAGATAATCACACAGCGTAGTTACTCACCTGTAACAGGTGTTCTCCAGGAGCAGCAGGAATCAGTCCTCACATATGGGTGACGTCGGCGCCGACGGAGCCCTCGCGGAGCAATTTTCCCCAGCTTTCAAAGAAAGCCTTTGGGAATTGCAGCGCGCATGCGCGGTCTCCTTCCAGCCCAAGGGTGCCATCTTAGCCAGTCAGATGACATAGCTAAAAAGACAGCGTAAAAATATGCAAAAAAACTAAAGCAGATAATCGCAACGCCAAGGGGAGGAGGGAGGGTTGTGAGGACTGATTCCTGCTGCTCCTGGAGAACACCTGTTACAGGTGAGTAACTACGCTTTCTCCAGGACCAAGCAGGAAGTCAGTCCTCACATATGGGACTCCCAAGCTTAAGGCTACCGGAGACCCTAAGCACAAAAATGAGCTCCCTCTAGCTCAGCGGCACAGAAGGAAGGAATCTTCACTGAATTATTACCCACCGGTAGCCCTCATCCGGGATGGAGGGTAGGAGTTGCTCAAACCTCGAAGAGATTTCGGAGGACTGCCTGTCCGAAAGCACTGTCCCTGCGGGACTCTCTCTCGAGACAGTAATGGACCGCAAAAGTCTGGCTTGAAGACCAAGTAGCGGCCCGGCAGATGTCTGCCAGCGGAACAGAGCGGAGGTAAGCCACTGACGTAGCCTTCGCCCGAACACAATGAGCCGTGACTCGACTTTCTAACGAGAGTCCGGCTGCCCCATAAGCCCAAGCGATACAGTCAGCAACCCAGATGGACAGAGTACGCTTGGAGACAGGGAGCCCCAATTTATTGGGGTCAAAAGACACAAAGAGCTGAGCAGCTTTGCGGTGCTCCCGCGTACGGTCAAGGTAGAAGTTCAACGCCCTTCTACAATCCAGGGTATGCAGGACCATTTCAGCTCGGCTGGAGTGTGGCCTGGGAAAGAAGGTCGGAAGTACCACCTCCTGATTGATGTGAAAAGGGGAGACCACCTTTGGAAGAAATTTAGGGTGAGTCCGTAGGACTACCCTATTTTTGTAGAACCGAGTGTAAGGGGGATCAGACACGAGGGCCTGCAATTCACTTACGCGTCTAGCGGAAGTGAGGGCTATCAGGAATAAGGTTTTCCAAGACAGAAAACGGAGAGAACAGGTAGCCATAGGTTCAAAAGGCGGACAGGTGATCCGCTGTAAAACCACATTCAGATCCCAGTCAGGTGCTGGCGGGCGCAGAGGTGGTTTAAGTAGAAGGAGACCTCGGAGAAACCTTGCCACGAGAGGGTCGCTGGAAAGAGGTCTGCCGTTCACCGGCACATGATGTGCTGAAAGAGCACTGAGGTGAACTTTGACGGAGTTGGACTTAAGTCCCATATTAGAGAGGTAGAGCAAGTACTGCAAGATCACTGACACTGAGCAGGAGAAGGGATCCTGAGACTGCTGGGCACACCAAACGGAAAAGCGACGCCATTTAAGGGCGTAGCATTTGCGGGTAGAAGGTCGCCGAGAAGCTAGGACGACCTCTTCCACCTCTGCCGGCAGGAGAAGGGGAGCAAGGACTACCCTTTCAGCCGCCAGGCCATTAGATTGAGAGATCTGAGGTTGGGGTGTAGCAGGGACCCCTGATCCTGGGTTAGGAGATCCGGTTGAAACCCCAGAGGGAACGGATCCTCTACCGCTAATTGCAACAGGAGTGGAAACCACGGCTGCCTGGGCCAGCGAGGAGCCACCAGGATCATGGAAGCTTTGTCTCGGAGAACCTTGAAAAGAGTTCGAGAGACTAGCGGGATGGGAGGAAAGGCATAGAGAAAGCTCTCCGACCATGAGAGTAGAAAAGCATCTGCCGCTACTCGAAGGGGATGTGGCTGACGAGAGCAGAAGCGAGAAAGTTGCCGGTTGAGAGGACTGGCAAAGAGATCCATCGTGGGGAGGCCCCACTTCAGAAAAAGTTTCTGAACTACCAAGGGATCCAGACGCCACTCGTGCGGCTGGAGTATCCTGCTGAGTTTGTCCGCCAGGCAATTTTCTTGGCCTGGGAGATAAACTGCCTTGAGAAGAATGCCGTGACTGACGGCCCAAGAGCAGAGCCTCTGAGCTTCTCGGCAGAGAAGGAAGGAGCCCGTGCCCCCCTGTTTGTTCACGTAGAACATGGCAACTTGATTGTCCGTCTGGACAAGGACGGACTGGTGAGAAGTCAGGTGGGAGAAAGCCTTGAGCACCAGACGGATTGCTCTGAGCTCCAGGAAGTTGATCTGCTGAGCAGACTCCCACGCGGTCCAGAGACCTTGAGTACATGCCCCTTGGCAATGTGCTCCCCAACCTAGGAGGGAAGCATCGGTCGTCAGCACTTGAGCCGGCTGAGGCGACTGAAAAGGCATTCAGAGCACCAGGTTCGGCCGATGAAGCCACCACTGTAGAGAAGAGGCCAGCGGCCCGGAGATGCGCACTAAGTCGGCTAGTCCGCCGGTGGCTTGTTGCCACTGCTTGCGAAGGCACCATTGAGCAGGCCGCATATTTAGGCGGGCATTGGGGGTCACGTGGACGGTGGAAGCCATATGGCCTAGTAGTCTCAGGAAGCGCCTGGCGGAGACCAGGGACTGGCTGCGAAAACGGCCGGCTAGGTCCATGAGCCGTTGAGCCCTGTCGAGAGGCAGGAAAGCTCGTGCCTGAGGAGTGTGCAGTCTTGCGCCGATGAACTCGAGATCCTGTGAAGGGAGCAAAGTGGACTTTGCGAAGTTTATGACAAAGCCCAAGTACTGCAGAAGAGTCACCGTGCGATGTGTGGCATTGGTGACTGCCGGAGAGGACGATGCTCTGATGAGCCAGTCGTCGAGGTACGGAAAGACATAGAGGCCGTGAAGCCGGAGATAGGCCGCCACCACCGCGAGACATTTTGTGAAGACTCGCGGTGCGGAGGATAGGCCAAAGGGCAGTACTCTGTACTGGTAATGATTTCCTGCCACCACAAACCGTAGGTATTGGCGGTGGCTTGGGTGGATGAGGATGTGCGTGTAGGCATCCTTTAGATCCAAGGAGCATAGCCAATCTCCCTGCTGGAGGTAGGGCAGAAAGATTCCAAGGGTAAGCATCTTGAACTTTTCCCTCACGAGGAACTTGTTGAGGTTGCGCAAGTCCAGGATGGGTCTGAGGCCTCCTGTCCGTTTTGGTATCAGGAAATACCTGGAATAAAAGCCTTGACCTCTCAGGTGGTGGGGCACCGGTTCCACAGCCTGTTCCTGAAGAAGACTTGCTAACTCCTGAAGGAGTAAGTCCCTGTGCAGAGGGAGTCGTGGAGGTTCTCCCGGGAAATAAGAGGGAGGGACCTGATGGAAGTGGAGAAGATATCCTTCTCTTACGACTTGAAGCACCCAGGCATCTGAAGTGATTGTGGACCACCTGTGTGCGAAGTGAACCAGCCGGCCTCCGGTGCTGGGAGGAGCCAGCGGAGGGGGAGAGGCTATGCAGAGGAAGTCAAAAACCCCACCCTGCTGAGCAGGGGCTGGTGGTGCAGGCTTGGGGGCTTGCTGCCTACGGGACCCGTTACCCCGTCCCTTGGCCTGCTGGCCCTGTTGGGGAGCTGCGGAGGCCTGATATTGTGGGTAGTGTTTATAGGCAGCCGCCTTTCTCGGGTAAAAGGACTTCTTTCCCGAGCCCTTCTTTTTCTGGGAAGGGGCGGAGGTCTTCCTAGAAAGCCTAGTCCTGGTGAGAGTCTCCGTCTCGATTTGTGCAGCCTTTTCAGCCATGGGCTTGCCAAAGAGGTTCTCACCTCGGCAGGGGACATCGACCAACTTGTCCTGCACCCAGGGTTCCAGGTCAGACGACTGAAGCCAAGCTTGTCGGCGGGCACCGATGCCAGCTGCGGCCACGCGAGCCGATGCTTCAAAGCCATCATAGGCTGCTCGGGACATGAATTTGGATCATTCCCGAATACCAGTTGTCAAGGCCAGGAACCTCCGCAAAGGTTCCTCGGACAGTCCAGCGGAGAATCCGGCTCTCTCTTTAGCCAGGTCTCGGAGATACATGCCCATGTATAGCTGGTAGGTCTGGACACGACAAGCAAGCATAGAGCCCTGGAAACACTTCTTACCAAGGCCATCCAGGTTACGGGCCTCCCTGCCAGGAGGCACCGAGGAGTGCATCTTTTGGCTCTTAAGCCTATGCATGGCCGATTCCACTACCATGGAATGGTGTGGCAGCTGTGCTTTTTGGAAGCCAGGGCTCTTGCGGACTCGATAGATGGAATCGACCCGCTTGCTTAATACCGGCGACGAGGCCGGACTCTCCCACATGCGGAAGAGTAGTCGTTCCAGCATGGGAGGAACCGGTACAGTAAAGTGCTCCCTGGCGGGAGAGTCATACTGAAGGGCGTCGAGCTCTTCGGCTCGAGGCTCCTCCTCGGGATCCGCAGGGAAGGCCAAAGCCTTGGCCATATCCCTGACGAAGTCCGAGAACCGGGCATCCTCCAGAGGGGACTGCTTCCGAGGTTCGGACTCAGGTGAGTCCGAGGGGACACACCGAGTCCGAAAGGAATCAGGTGACTCTTCCTCTTCAGACTCCCAGGCCGACTCCGAGGAGGAATCGGTGGGGTCGGCTCGGGCAGGCGGAGGCGTCAGCCGCCCCGACACCGAGGGAGTCGGCGTCGACGACCTCGGTCCCGAACGGGAGGCTGAGGGTGACCTCGACCGAGGATCGACTCGAGTTCGCATGGACTCGAGGATCGGCTCGGTCTCCGGGGTCGACTTAGACGTCGACGTCCCGGCGGTCGGGGCAGTGGCGCCAGCGAGGCTAGCGATCAGTGCCCGCTGCTGGTCCATGAAGGCAGATAGTCTGCTCTCCAAGGCCGTCAACCTGAGTCCGACCTCAGGTGACCCAGCAGCCCCCGACTCGGGCCCCGACGGCGTCGGGCCTGACGTCGGAACTCTCGGAGGCGAGTCCAGGAGGACTACAGGACTTACCCGAGCAGGCAACTCCGACTCCAGGCGAGGTCGCTTCGGGAGGTGCTCCTTCTCCAAAGCCCCGGGACGGCTATCGGGGCTATGCGACCTGGCCCTCGCGGAGCCAGGAGCGTCCACCGACGCCGCCCTCGCGGGTTTTACCTTCCGTCGATGGTCCCCGGAGGGAGAACCCCTGTCGGAGGAGCTTCGGCGATGGTCAGAGCTGGAACCTCTGGATGCCGAGGCCTCCGACGAGGTCCGGGTACGGCCGGGGTCAGCGAAGATTCTTTCCCGCTGGTGCCGCCGACTCCTTAACGCTTTGGAGGACATTTTGCCACAGGCCCCACAGATGAGTTCTTCGTGATCCGGGCCCAGGCAGCGGAGGCAATTATCGTGTGTGTCAGTGAGTGACATATTTCTGTCACACTGACCACACCGCTTGAAACCACTGGCAGCCATCGGGGGAAAAAGGGCCCCTGCAAGGTCAAAGGACCGGGCTGCCAGCGAAAAACCGAAAACGAAACTGACCAAAATCAGAAAAACCGAAAAATAAGAGAAGGACTCGCAACGGCGTCGCGAGTCCGGGCAGGAAAAAGACCGGCGTCGAACCGAAGGAAAAAAAAAAAGAGAAATAAATCACAAAAATCAACTTTTTCAGCGGGGACACGACGGGTACGTCTGTAGGGCTCCGCGGAAAAAAGAAGACTGGCTAAGATGGCACCCTTGGGCGGGAAGGAGACCGCGCATGCGCGCTGCAATTCCCAAAGGCTTTCTTTGAAAGCTGGGGAAAATTGCTCCGCGAGGGCTCCGTCGGCTCCGACGTCACCCATATGTGAGGACTGACTTCCTGCTTGGTCCTGGAGAAAAGCTGTTAGTATAGCTGGGTTTAAAAAAAAAGGTTTGGACACGTTCCTGGAGGAAAGGTCATACAAGCACTGTGGAACCTGTGTGTCTTTTTGGGAAACTGCCAGGTACTTGTGACCTGGATTGGCCACTGTTGGAAACAGGATATTGGCCTTGATGGACCTTGGTCTTACCCAGTACAGCATTTCTTATGTTATGTTTTTATGACCTTGTGAGTGGAAGACTGAGCATCCTAATGGCAGATAAAATTTAATGTGACCTACAGCAAAGTAATATACATAAGGAAGAATAGCCCAAATTATAGCTAGATGATACTAGGTTTCCACATTAAGAGTCACCACCCAGAAAAAGGATCTAGGTGTCATCATGCACAATACACTGAAATCTTCTGCCCAGGGTGTGGCGGTGGTGGCCCACTAAGAAAACAGAATGTTAGATATTATTAGGAAAGGAAGGAGAAATTAGACTTACCTGCTAATTGTTGTTCCTTGAGGGACTCCAGTCCAGTCCCACACCTCTGGGTAGTGTACCTCTTCCAGCAGCTTGGAGACCGAGCATGTCATCGTTTGAGGACACCAGTGTACTTATGCAGTGGTACCGCCTACCAGCCCCAGTAACCTATTGACAAAGCAGACTCACAGGAGCAACAAATATGTAGTTAAACATGAGGAAAACAAATCTACACCTAAATAACCTGACCCCCCACCACCTGGGAAGGACCCCCCCGCCAAATGAGGCAGCTTACCTGTGGAGCGCCTGAGAGACGCCGTCCAGCATGGAGCACGAGACCAACAGCTCTCCCGGTCCACCCCCAACGCTGTCTCCACCATACTCCCCAGCACTCCCTGGCCATTTCCTCCACCAAGGGAACCAGCTACAGGACCGGGGTGACCTGACTGATTATCATAAAACACACTCAGGGAGGGATACAGAATTGGACTGGAGTTCCTCAAGGAACAACAATTAGCAGGAAAGTCTAATTTCTCCTTCCCTATCATCCCTCCAGTCTAGTCCAGCACCTCTGGAATGCATCAGGGTAGTTAAATTAATGGGAGGGACGTGCACAACCGGCCTGAAGCACTGCTGTTGCGAAGCAGGCATCCCCCACTGCCTGGATATCCAGGCGATAATGTTTAGTAAAGGTATGAAGCGAAGACCACGTTGCTGCCCTCCAGATCTTCACTGGTGGCACTAAACTATATTCTGCCCACAAGGCCACCTGAGCCCTCGTGGAATGTGCCTGCAATCCCGCTGGCACCGCTTTACTCTTCAAGATGTACATCAACACGATTGCCTCCCTGATCTATCTGGAAATGGAGGCCTTTGTCGCCACCTCTCCTCTGCATGGCCCCCCAAACAGTACAAACAAATGATCAGATTTCTAAAAAGATGCTGTCCTTTTCAAATACCGCTGCAGGACTCTCTTGACATCCAAGAGGCGCAACTGCAGATTGGCAAAGCTCACTTCCACATTTGCCAGAACTGGTAGTGAAACCGCCTGATTCAAATTAAAAGCCGAAACCACCTTGGGCAAAAAGGAAGGTTCCAGCCGAAGAACCACCTTCTCCATTGAGAACAAAAGGAATGGCTCCTGGCAAGATAAGGCCTGAAGCTCAGAAATCCTGCATGCCGGGCAAATCGCTACAAGGAATACCATCTTCAGGGTCAAATCCTTCAGGGAGGCCCGACTCAACGGCTCAAAGGACTCACCAGTAAGCGCCGTTAGCACCAGATTGAGATCCCAAGGTGGTACCACCACCCTCTACGGAGGACAAAGATGGTTCACTGCCTTCAGAAATCTCAGTATGTCTGGGTGTGTACCTAACACCACCCTTTGGACCTTTCCTCGATAACAGGAAATCACCACCAGTTGCACCCTCAAGGAACTAGTTGCTAAGCCCTTATCGAAACCGGTCTTCAAGAATGCTAGGATGTCCGGGACAGAGTCAATGGATGGGTGAGACTGCCTATTTCCACACCGCGACTCAAAGACGTGCCATACCCGGATGTACGCTAGACAGGTAAACCTGTTCCGGGCCTTCAGCAAGGTTATCATCACTGAACCCGAATAACCTATTTTCTTCAGCCTCACCCTTTCAAGAGCCATGCCGTAAGCGAGAATCGATCCACCTGAGGCATGCGTACCGGCCCCTGTGTCAAGAGATCCTCTCAAACAGGAAGCCGCCACGGCCGCCAGAATCTGCCCCAGGTCAGCATACCACGGGCACTTTGGCCAATCCAGGGTGATCAAAATTACTAAACCTTGGTAAGCCTCTATCTGCCAATCAACCAAACCACAATGCAAAAAAATTTTCCTTTTCTATATATATGAAACTAATTTAAAAATGACTAACTTCTAATATGAAACTATTTTCACATAATGTATACATCAAATACATGTACATTTACATATAGCACAAAATTACCAGTGTGTTGTAAAAATATTTTATTAACACCAATATTTCTTTACATTACAATAAATACAATATCACAGTAATACCTATTAATTAAATAATTATACACCAATACATACATCCAAGTTTCAAACAAAGTTTGTGGAAACGTGTGAAACTTGGATGGATGTATTGGTGTATAATTATTTAATTAACAGGTATTACTGTGATATTGTATTTATTGTAATGTAAAGAAATATTGGTGTTGATAAAATAGTTTTACAACACACTGGTAATTTTGTGCTATATGTAAATGTGCATGTATTTGATATATACATTATGTGAAAATAGTTTCATATTAGAAGTTAGTCATTTTTAAATTAGTTTCATATATATAGAAAAGGAAAATTTTTTTGCATTGTGGTTTGGTTGATTAATTGTTTTGCAAAACAGTGGTGATCATTTATTTGATTGTCATATATAAGCCTATATCTGCTGCATGACCCAGCCTATGAGTACCCACTGGGGAAAAACAGAGAAGACCCTCCGTGGGCTACCTTTGCACTAGGGCATCCAGGCCCTCTGACATCCTCTCTCTTCTCCTGCTGAAAAAGATTGAAGCCTTGGCCGACTCAAACGTTGCTATTAGGTCCATAACCAGTGTGCCCCATCGGCACACCACCTGTTTCAACACCCCCCCCCCCTCCCCCGGGTGAGCCTCCACTCGCCGGGGCCCACGTGCACTTGGCTTAGGTAGTTCGCCGTTACGTTGTTGACTCCTGCTAACATGCACCACCGATAACGCCTGGAGATGATTTTCCACCCAAACAACGTTTTGGCCTCCTCCTCAAGGGCTGTGCTGCCTGTGCCTCCTTGGCGGTTGATGTAGGCTACCATGGTCGCATTGTTCGAGAAGACAGGGACCGCCTTCCCCTGCAACCAGGACTCTAATCTCCGGCGCACCAGGACCACCACCTGCATCTCCAGCCTTTTGATCGACCAAAGGGCCTCCCTGCTGGCTCCATTGCCCTTGAGCAATATGCCCTTCGCAATGGGCCCCCCCAAATGGACACACTAGCATCAGTCATCAGTGGGATTCACACCAGCGACTCGAGGGGCAGACTCCCCGGGCGAAGCCACCACCTGAGTGCTCTCTTGGTGCTCCACGGGCAGGGGAGTACTTGGGACAAGGGCCAAGTCTGGTGGGACCACTGATGGAGCAGAGCTCTCTGCAACGGTCTCATGTGCATCCTTGTCCATGGGAGAAGTTCGAGAGTGGCTGCCATGGTCCCTAGGACCTGCAGATAATGCCAGACCGACGGCTTTGCCATCTTCAGAAACTGGCACACTAATCTTCCCAACCCCTGCGCCCATTGTTCCGGCAGGAAGACCTTCCCCATGTGGGTGTCGAAGCACGTTCCCAAATACTCCAGCTTCTGGGATGGAAGCACGTGGCTCTTGGACATGTTGACTACCCAACTGAGACTTTATAAGAACTGTACCACTCGCGTTGTTGCTCTTTCGCTTTTGCCTCTGGATTTTACCCACATCAGCCAGTCGTCGAGGTACGGGTGCACGAGAACTAGTTGCCCTTGTGGAGGGCTGCCACTACCACCACCATAACCTTGGTGGAGGTACGAGGGGCCATTGCCAGACCGAATGGCAATGCTCAAAACTGGAAATGGCCCATCGGCACCGCAAAGCTGAGAAACTGCTAATGTTCTGGTCGGATGGGAATGTGCAGATATACCTCCGAGAGAAGTCAAACTCCCCACTCCTTACTGCCACTATGATTGATCTCAACGTTCCATGTGAAAATGCGGCACCTGCAAATAGCAGTTCACACCCTTGAGGTCGAGAATCAGGCGAAAGGAACCTCCCTTTTTGGGCACCACAAAATAAATGGAGTACCGACTGCAACCATACTGGTCTCGGGGAACCAGCACCACAGCCCTTAGCTGCAGGAGCCGTGCCAAAGTATCTTTTACTGCTGCCACTTTGCCCCGCCCTTTGACTGAACGACTGAGTGGCCCACTGGGCGAGCTCATTAGAGGGCATAGCCCTCCCGGATGACTTCCAGGACCCATTGGTCTGAAGTGATCTGGACCCAGGCAGGGTAAAAATCCTGCAGCTGACCTCCCACAGGTTGCACCCCCATCTGGACTCCCCTTGCTTCATTGTGATTTCTTAGGTCCAGAGGTCGAGGCAGCACCAAAACCCCTGCCCGCTCCTCAAAAATCTCAAAGCCCCTACCCCCTGGAGGAAAATCTGCCCCGCTGGTAAGGGCTAAAGCAGAATGTATGGAAACGCTTGAAGTCTCACGGCTGTCCTCGAGTCAAAGGTGGGTTCTGAACCTGCTTCTGCTTATCCTTGGGCAGGCATCCTCCCTTGGACTCTCCCAAGTTCTTGACCAATTTGTCCAGCTCCTCCCAGAAGAGAACTTTCCCCCTAAAGGGGAACTTGCTGAGCCGTGACTTGGAGGAACTGTTCGCCGCCCAGTTCCAAAGCCACAGGTAGCGGCAAGCCGCCACCACCAAGGCCATGCTTTTAGAGAGTCCTCTATTGAGATCGTAGTGGGTGTCTGCTAGACAGGCCACCTCCGACTCCAATTTGGCTGCTCCCCCGACAGGTCCATCACCGGCTCTCCCAGTGGTTGAACCCGCTGCGACCAGTGGAGGCAGGCTCTAGCCACCCACGTCCCGCAGATGGAAGCCTGCAGCGAGAGGGCATTGATATCAAAGGCCTGCTTTAACAAGATGTCCAACTTCCTATCATGGCCATCCTTGAGTGCCGCACCACCTTTAGTTGGGATTGTCTTCTTCTTGGAAACCACCGACATTGCTGCATCCACCTTAGGCGACTGAAGGAGTTCATGTTCTTATTCTGGTAGTGAGTACAGGTGCGCCATGGCTTGTATCCCTCTGAAGCCAACCTCTGGCAGATTTCACTCATCCTGGATCATCTGTGTGACCACTCTATGTATCGGGAAAACCTTTTGCGACTTCCGCACTGCCTGGAGTAGAGAATCCTCAAGCATCTCATCTTCTGCCAGTAGGCTAGTGGGCATATTAAGAGCCTTCAAGGACTCCACGATGAGTGCCGGCAACTCTTTCTGACGGAACACCCGTACAATCCATGACTGATCCTCCTGTTCCGGGATCTCTCCTTCTTCCAATTCTTCCTCTTGCAAATCTATCTCCATGTCCAGGTCTCCTCCGTCCGGCCCCTCAGACAATGGAGATTGCTGCCACTCTTCTGAAGTTCTAGCCCTCTTAGCAGCCACTACCACCATCTCGCCCTCTTTCGAATCCGCTGCCCTCTTAGTACCTCATTCCAGCGCCAAGGAGCAGCTTGCCAATCCTGTTGGCGCATGTAAAACGCCTTGTGCAGAAGCAGGACAAACTCCAATGAAAAATCATCCAGGAGCCTTACATCTCCCTGGATCCGTGAGGTGGAGGGGTCTAGGAATGACCGGAGAGCCGAAAGCTGGCTCTAATGATGCAAGCATGGATTCCTCTTTGCGGTCTGGGCCTCCCGAGACAGAGAGGGACTCTCCTGCCTTGTTCTTGTCTTGCATGTCCTGTTCCAATGATGTGGCCTCTTGCGTACAGCATAGGTAAATGCCTGCATCAGAGATCGTCCTTCTCTGGGTCCCACATACCAGGCACTGCGGTCTGGCTAGCATGGTGGGAAGGACCGTGGTCTGTCCCCTGATCTGCCTCCAATTCGTACATTGGAGCGAAGGAGACCCTCTCCTATCAATAACCTCAAAATAAACCAAAGCAAGGTAAAGCAAATCACTGAAAACTAACTTAATTTAGATTTCTTCCTAGCCTTCTTTACCCTCTTTACCCGTGTGTACGAGGTAAATGCAGGCAGCTGTCTGTTTTCTCCCCCCACAAGCTCTAGGGAGAGAAGAAAAACGCAGTGGAAAGGTTGACTGACATGCAGGGCTGCTGAAGGGAGAAAAAGGCGTCTTTTTCCCGTGCCGCTGCCAAACCTCAGCTACATGGTTTTAGGCCATGCCTGATCCAGTGTGTCTCCGGCAAAACTTCAGTGCACGCCTCTGCTACCCAGCACCAACCTTAGCCCCGTTTACCTTAGATCTTCCTCTTTTGTGCCTCTGGCAAACTCCTTACCTCGGGATAGCAGCACACTGTGCCTCTCCTCCCCCTTGCGCTCAGCTGCTACTCACCAGCTTCGGCACTGAGGGGCTGTCCGGGAAGCTGTCTGCCTGCTCGTTCCTGTAGGCGCAATGGCTCCTCACCCAGTGATGGGTTCAGGAGCCGCCCGTAGCCCTGTGATGCTGTAGCTCACAAAAGATCCCTCCACCCCCGAACACCTGTGGGGGAAAAGGGGATCTCCTCCTGTTGCTTTCTTTTTTTTTTTTTTTTTTAACTGAAGTTAAAATAACAGCAGCCCTGCAATTACAGGAAAGTAAATAAACTCAAACTAAAACCTATGCTCCTTAGTTGTCTTTTCAGTAATCCAGCACCTTGGCTCACTCCTTCCTCCAGCTGCTTCGAGACTGAGCATACTGGGGCTGGTAGGCAGTGCCAGCTGCATAAGTACACTGGTGTCATCAAAAGATGACATGCTCAGTCTCCAGGCTGCTGGGAGAGGTACCCTACCCAGAGGTGTGGGACTGGACTGGAGAGACGATAAAGGAATAAAGAATAAAACAAAGATCATAATACCTCTATCACTCCATGTATAACTGAATATTCTGTGTAATTCTGGTTACCACATCTCAGAAAAGATATAGAGAAGGGGCACCAAAATGATGAAGGGGATGGAACAACTCGCCCATGAGGCAAGGCTAAAGAGGTTAGGGTTCTTCAGCTTGGGGAAATGTTGGCGGGGGGAGGCAGAAATATAAAATCTTGAGTGGAATGGAATAGGTAAAAGAAAATCAATTGTTACTCTTTCAAAAAATACAAAAGACTAGAGGACATGCCATGAAGTTACTAAGTAGTACATTTAAAACAAACTTCAGCTTTGGAACGCACTAACAGTTAGCTTAGCTGGATTTAAAAAAGGCTTGGACAAGTTCCCAGAAGAAATGTTCATATCCAGTTAAGGTAGACCTGGAGAAAACCAATGCTAATCCCTAGGGGTAAGTAGCAAGGAATCTAGCTACTTTTTGGGATCCTGTCAGGCAGGATCATACCAAGGATTGTGTAAGCAATGCAGCCACACAGGGCACAAGCGCAGAAGGGCGTGCCAATATCAATGGGCTTCCAGGAAACTCAAAAAGAGTGGAGTTACTGAACATGGCTGGGTGAAGAGGGGCACCAGATTAGTCAGTCACACAGGGCACATTTCAACTTGGTACAGGGTCCTGCTGTCAGGTACTTGTGATCTGCAACTGCCACTTTTAGAAACAGGACACTGGGCTTCATGGACCAGCAGTCTAACCCAGTATGACAATTCTTACTTTCTTATGAAAGCTGACTCCAAACTACCTGAAGCAACTGCTAGTAACGGGGTTGTGAAAAAGAATAAAAAGTATATATGCTTAGGTGTCTGAATGTAAATGCCAGAAGCCTAAAAAATTAAGATTTGAGAGTTAGATTATATGGCATTAAATAAAGATACGGACATAAAAGGCATCTCAGAGAGCTGGTGGAAAAGGAATAACCAGTAGGACACTGATATTAGGGTACAAGTAGTATTTAAATGATAGCAGACAGAACTGGTGATAGTATGACATATGTTATAGATTTCACAGCATCAAGCAGGATAGAAATTATGCAGGAAACAAATGCATTCTAGGAATCTATGGACAGAAATTTCCTGCATGCTACGAGGTGGTGGGGGGGGGGGGGGTTTGCCATCACTCACTGACCAAGGTGATGAAACTGTTTAAATTTCCCTTAGCATGCAACAGTTTGACTAGTAAATGTAGAAATAGCCAAACGCAGAGGCCACCATAACAGACCTCCACCCTAACCTACACAGTGATTGGACCACATTCAAAGAAACCTCACCAGAAGAAACATCAACCACCATCTCCTGCCTCAACACCACCACCTCCACGCCAGACCCCTGCCCCACAGACTGGATAAAGAAATCCAAAGAGGAACTGAGCACACCGCTAGCCCATATCATCAATGAATCCTTCTCCAAAGGACACATGCCAAATACCCTCAAAACTACAATCATCCGACCATCCTTAAAAAAGCAAAACCTGGATCCCCTCGATCCAGCATCCTACAGTCCCATCGCAAGCTTACCTTTCACTGCTAAGATAATCGAGAAGATCGTCCAACAGCAACTACAGGAACACCTGGATACCAACAACATACTGGACCCGCAACAACACAGCTTCCGCCCTCTGCATGGGGTTGAGACCCTCATGACCACACTGATGAACACTCTTCTCCTGGGAACACAAGAAAAACACTCTGGATATGCTATGATCTTCCTCGATATATCTGCAGCTTTTGACACCATCTCACACAACATCCTCATACACAGACTACGCACAATTGGGATCAAAGACACCGTACTAAAATGGTTCCAGTCCTACCTTACTAACAGGAAACAACTAATCCGTACCAGCACCATGACATCCCCCCAATTCCAGCAACACCAAGGGGTGCCCCAAGGATCTACTCTATCAGCCATGCTCTTCAACATCTACCTTCAACCACTCTGCTCAGTCATACGCACCCACAACATCAGCTTCCACATATATGCTGATGGTATCATGCTTTACGCCCCCATTACAACCACGGACCCAACAAACACCCATCTATCAGCATGCTTCGCCAAGGTGTCCGACTGGTTACGAGCAAACAACCTATCAATCAACATGAAGAAAACAGAAGCCCTCAGTCACTAGAGACCCAGATTTCACCCCACCTACACACCTCACTATAGGACCCACAAGCATCCAAATACAACCACAAATACGATATCTGGGCATAATTATTGATCAAGCCCTCACCTTAAAACAGCAAATCACCAAAACCTCCGGAATTATATTCCACAAAGCAAGACTGGTGCAACGTCTTAGACCCCTGCTTGACCATCAACACTTCCGAGCCGTAATGCAAGCCATGATGCTCCCACATCTGGACTACTGCAACATAATCTACCATGGCCTTCCAGCCACACAGACAAACCCCCTCCGAACAGCACTAAACACCACGGCAAGAATCATCCAGACTGCAAAGAAAACCGACCACATCACCCCAATTCTGAAAGACCTACACATACTTCCCTTTGAAGCAAGGTCTAAATACAAAGCCATCCTACTCACCCACAAAGCCATCCATCAAGCAAAGAACTCCCAACTTCGCACCCTACTGTCTCGTCCAGCCCACGGCAGAACTACCAGACAAACTTCCAGCAATTCCCTCACCATCTCCCACAAAAGAACTAAATGCCTGCAACGGACCTGCAACCGAGCCTTTGAACTTTATGCTCCATCCCTATGGAACTCTTTACCGAGTTATCTCAGAAACAACGCCGATCTACCATCTTTCAGGAAACAGCTGAAAACCATCCTGTTCCAGGAATACCTCAACACGACCCCCACCAAAAAGCAAACTAGCCTCTGATCTCGTCCACCAAGAACCTTTGATTCAAACTACAGTAACCTGCCTATGTCCAATGTCTGTCCCATGTCCAAAGTCTGTACCATGTCAAAATCATTAATGTTGCCTCCCTGGTGATGGCCCCGCCCTACCAACTTAATTCCCCCACCCTTCTATGTAACACCGCTTTGACCCGGCGAAAAGCGAGATATAAATACAGCTAAATAAATAAATAAATACAATAATGGGAGACTACAATATGGTAACATTTTACTTACCAGACAGTATCCTTTCCTTGAGTCTTGCTAGGCTAGTCCAGACAAGTGATTGAGAAGGAAAAAAACATCTAGTGATTTCTTATGACTTCATCCTGCAACCATATCTGAGGCAGCTAGGGGCATACTTCCCTAATATTCGTACTCAAGACATGGTCAAGACCTCTCACTGCACACCAGACTTAATGAGGGTAACAAGGGCCAATAGTCCAAGGAACATAACTATACAGAATATCCTTCAGATAGCAGTCTGCCAAGAAGAATATAGTCCGTAGGGCCAAACCGTAGAAAATAACAGATCATAACTAATCTTAGGGGTAGGTCCTGGACTAGCCTAGCAGGACTCAAGGAAAGTAAAATGTCACCTTCCATATCATTTTGCTAGGCCAGTCTAGAAAAGTGGAATGTACCAAAGGTACGCCTCCACTGGGTAGGATGACAACACGGCAGCCTTCATGACTTCTGTACCAAAAGCCATTTCCATCCAAGTGTGGACATCCAAGCAAGCAGTAATGCCTGATAAAGATCGAAAGCAGCCTGACAAATGTCTATGGGATCAACCTAGCTATCAGGAGGAAGCCTGATTCCATGTGGAATGCATATGCAAACCCTCTGGGACACGCCAGTTCGTAACAGATAGGCCAAAGTTATCATCTCCTTTATCCAATGGTCCAAAGTAGACTTAGTGGCCGCTTTGCCCTTACACGAGCCTGCAAAAAAGGACAAATAGTCTGACTTCTGGAAGCATCCTCCTAGTATCAATAAAGCAGAGGTCTTTATTCTTCCCCTGGCATTGCTCCTTCAGGAATTAAGGCAATCAGAGCACCTGATTGATATGGAAACACCACTTCGGGCAAGAAGCAAGGCCTCTTCCAAAAATGACAAATAAAGATCTCGGAATGACAATGCCTGCAACTCCGATGCACGTCTTGCTGAGCAGACTGCAACCAAAGAGACAATCCTAAGGAACAAATTACTGAGTGTAGTCCTCCTCAAGGGCTCAGACAGCTCAGCCATCAATGCCCAAATAACCAAATTGAGATCCCAAAACGGAACAACTTATTGCAGGGTTGGACGCAAGTGTTTAACCTCCACAGGAAACATCCAGTTGTGAGGCCACAGCACACCCTGCCACCAGCCCTCTAAAACAAGACGAGGCCACTACCTGAACTCTCTAGAGAACTAAGGGAGAGGGGCTAATCTACTGAAGAGGGCTTTAAACTAGATTCGTTGGGGATGGGTGAAGAAAGCCCCCAGGTAAGTGAAAGCCCCCAGGTAGGTGATACATTAAATACCTTTATGAAAATTGGTAACAGGGGTAACATATGGAAAGCAGTGTGTATAAATGCCCGTAGCATGGGAAATAAGATCCCTGATGTTGAAGCTTTGGTGGGAGTGGCTGACTTGGATTCAGTGGCAGTTACAGAAACATGGTTCACAGAAAACCATGACTGGGATGTAACTATACCTGGCTATACTTTATTCAGAAAGGACAGAGTAGGAAGAAAGGGAGGAGGAGTGGCACTATATGTAAAAACTACTATTAAAGCTTTGGAATTACAGAGCTTAAAAGGGAGAGAAGAGGCATTGTGGGTTAAACTAGAAAGAGGGAAAGAGAAATCTATTTGCATTGGTGTGATATACAGACCTCCCTCACAAGAGAAAGAGGTGGACAGAGAGTTAATTGAAGACATACGCAGCATTGCTAGGAAAGGGGAAGTGCTACTGATAGGAGATTTCAATATGCCAGATGTTGATTGGCACATTCCTGCTGCAGTATCATTTAGAAGTAAGGAGATCCTGGATTCTTTACAGGGAGAACTATTCAGGCAATTGGTAACAGACCCCACACGTGAAGGGGCCATACTGGACTTGGTGCTTACCAATGGTGAAAGTGTTTCTGATGTTGTAGTGGGAGATCATTTTGCATCCAGTGATCACCAGATGGTGTGGTTCAGTATTAGGACTTGGGCTGTTAGAATCCATTCCAAGGTGAGGATCTTAGACTTTAGGAAGACTAACTTTGCGAAGATGGGCCAATACCTCAGGGAGTCGTTAGTGGGATGGGAACAGCTGGGGGATGTAGAAAAACAGTGTGCAAAACTGAAAGGGGGTATTTTAAGGGCAACCAACCTTTTTGTTAAAATGGTAAATAAAGGCAAAATGAAAAAGAGACCACTATGGTTTTCGAAGGAAGTAGCTGAAAAAGTGAAGAAAAAGAGGGAGGCCTTCATGAAATACAAGAGATCACAGAGAGAGGAAGACAGGCATCTGTATTTGGAAAAACTTAGAGAAGCTAGCAAAGTAGACAAGGCGGCAAAGATTCAAAAGGAGGAGGAAATAGCCAATGCAATAAAATGGTGGGATAAGACATCTTTCAGAAATATTAGTGAGAAGAGGAAGGGCAAAAGTGGTATTGTCAGACTCATGGGTGCAGGGGGGGGGGAATATGTAGAAGCTGATAAGGATAAAGCGGAATTGCTTAACAAATATTTTTGTTCTGTGTTCACAGATGAAGAACCAGGAGCAGGACCTCAGAAAACACCCACAAATAGGAACAGAAGCGAGGGACATCTTGAACAATTTTCAGAAGACTGTGTTGGTGAGAAACTAGCTCAACTTAAAGTAGACAAAGCAATGGGACCGGATGGGATACACCTTAGAATACTGAGGGAACTTGGAGACGTTCTAGCAACTCCACTGACTGACCTTTTCAATGCCTCGTTGGAGTCGGGAGTGGTGCCAAAGGACTGGAGAGAGGCTCTTGTGGTGCCTTTACACAAAAGCGGAAGTAAGGATGTGGTTGAAAACTACAGGCCGGTTAGTTTAACTTCGGTGGTGAGTAAATTATTGAAAACGCTGCTGAAAGAGAAAATAGTGAGGTTTCTGGAGTCCAGCAGATTACAGGATCCGAGGCAGCATGGATTCACCAGAGGCAGGTCTTATCAGACAAATCTGATTGATTTCTTTGACTGGGTGACCAGGGAGTTGGACCGAGGGAGAGATCTAGATGAGGTGTATTTAGATTTCAGTAAAGCCTTTGACACTGTTCCTCACAGGCGACTTATAAACAAACTGAGCACCCTAGGGATGGACCCTAACGTTACTGCTTGGGTTAGAAATTGGTTGGGTGGGAGGCGACAGAGTACAAGTAAATGGAGCTCACTCTGAGGAGAAGGATTTTACCAGTGGTGTGCCCCAGGGATCTGTCCTTGGTCCGATTCTTTTTAACATCTTTGTTAGTGATATAGCGGAAGGGCTGTCGGGTAAGGTTTGCCTATTTACAGATGATACCAAAATCTGCAATAGAGTAGACACCCAGGAAGGTGTAGATAACATGAGGAGGGATCTAGCTAAGCTTGAATAATGGTATAGAATTTGGCAGCTGGGATTTAATGTTAAAAAATGTAAGGTCATGCATTTGAGCTGCAGCAATCCAAGGGAGCAATACAGTATAGGAGGTGAAGTACTTTTGTCCACTAAAGAAGAGCAGGACCTAGGCGTGATTGTGTCTGATGATCTTAAAGTAGCTAAACAGGTAGAAAAGGCGACGGCAAAAGCTAGAAGGATGCTTGGGTGCATATGGAGAGGAATGGCTAGCAGAAAAAAAAGGAGGTGATAATGCCTCTGCATAAGTCTTTGGTGCGACCTCATTTGGAGTATAGTGTGCAATTCTGGAGACCACACCTTCAAAAGGATGTGAACAGGATGGAGTCGGCACAGAGGGTGGCTACTAAAATGATTAGTGGGCTTCATTATAAAGCATATGAGGACAGACTTAAGGATCTTAATATGTACACCTTAGAGGAAAGGCGGGATAGAGTTGATATGATTGAGATACCTCCGTGGCATAAATGTTCAGGGAGAGAGCCTCTTTCAATTGAAAGCAGGTTCTGCTATGAGGGGACATGGGATGAGGGTGAAGAGAGATAGATTCAGGAGTGATATGCGGAAATATTTCTTTACGGAAAGAGTAGTGGATCCATGGAATAGTCTCCCAGTGGAGGTGGTAGAGATGAGGACAGTAACTGAATTCAAAAAAGCATAGGACCAACACAGAGGATCTCTAAAGGTAAAAAGTAGTTGCTGATATGGAAGGACAGACTAGATAGGCCATGTGGTCTTTTTCTGTCATCATGTTTCTATGTTTCTATGTCTTGTCAGATCTATCTTGAAGGAAAAAAAGCAGAGCCAGCAAGTCCATAGCTCTAGAACATAAGAACATAAGATATGCCATACTGGGTCAGACCAAGGTCCATCAAGCCCAGTATTCTGTTTCCAACAGTGGCCAATCTAGGTCATATGTACCTAGCAGTTTCCCCAAGAGACACAAGTTCCACAATGCTTGTACTGGGTCAAGCACTGATATCTTCGGTCACTTCTTAATAATGGTTTATGGATCTTTCCTCCAGGAACTTGTCCAAACCTTTTTTAAACCCAGCTACACTAACAGCCTTTACTACATACTCCGGTAACAAATTCCAGAGTTTGATTACACGTTGAGTGAAAAAATATTTTCTTTTATTAGTCTTAAATAGTTTACCCTGTAGCTTCATTTCATGTCCCCTAGTCTTTCTATATTCTGATAACGTAAACAATCGATCTACGTTTACCCGTTCCACTCCATTCATTAATTTATAGACTTCTATCATATCTCCCCTCAGCCGTCTCTTTTCCAGGTTAAAGAGCCCTAACCTTTTTAGCCTTTCCTCATAGGAGTATCCTTCCATCCCCTTTACCATTTTGGTGGCTCTTCTCTGAACCTTTTCTAAAATCGCTATATCCTTTTTAAGATACGGCGACCAGAATTGCACACAATATTCAAGGTGCAGTCTCACCATGGAACGATATAGAGGCATTATAATATCTTTTGTTTTATTTTCCATTCCTTTCCTTATCATACCTAGCATTCTATTTGCTCTCTTGGCCGCTGCTGCACACTGGGCCGAGGGTTTTAACACGGTATCCACAATGACGCCTAAATCTTTTTCCTGGGTGGTGGTTCCTAATGTAGAACCTTGCATCGTGTAACCATAGTTTGGGTTGTTCTTCCCTAGGTGCATAACCTTGCACTTGTCCACATTAAATTTCATCTGCCATTTTGATGCCCAGTCTTCCAATTTAACAAGATCCTCTTGCAATTTTTCACAATCCTCTTGGGTTTTAACAACTTTAAATAGTTTTGTGTCATCTGCAAATTTGATAACCTCACTCGTTATTCCACTTTCCAGGTCATTTATGAATATGTCAAAAAGCAGTGGACCCAGCACAGATCCCTGGGGTACACCACTATTCACCTTTCTCCATTGGGAAAATTGGCCATTTAGCCCTACCCTCTGCTTTCTATCTTTTAACCAGTTCCTGATCCACAATAGTACACTGCCTCCTATTCCATGACTCTTTAGTTTTGCCAAAAGTCTCTGATGAGGGACCTTGTCAAAGGCTTTCTGAAAGTCCAGATACACAATATCAACCGACTCACCTTTGTCCACCTGTTTATTCACTCCTTCAAAAAAACATAACAGATTAGTAAGACAAGATCTTCCTTGTCTAAAGCCATGTTGGCTGTCTCCCATTAGGCCGTGACTCTCTACATGCTGAGTAATTTTATTCTTTATGATAGTTTCTACCATTTTTCCCGGTACTGACGTCAGGCTCACCGGTCTGTAGTTTCCCGGATCACCCCTGGAACCCTTTTTAAAAATTGGTGTTACATTGGCGATCCTCCAATCTTCAGGTATTAGAGATGATTTTAATGACGAGGGCTGACGATGGTCATGATACCAGTGCTCAAAAAGGTACCAAAGGCACACATAAGCGAGACTAGTGAAGTCTCTTTTCACTTTCACAAACGTGAAAACCACAGCAGAAGAAAGCGTAGTTACTCACCTGTAATAGGTGTTCTCTGTGAACAGCAGGAATAAGTCCTCACATATGGGTGACGTCATAGATGGAGCCCTGCATGGGACTGCTCCCTAGCTTCCAAGAGAAACCTTTCGGAGGCACACCTTGTATGTGCGCCTTCCCGCTCGCCATGGCACCATCTTCTCCAGTCTAATAACATAGCAAGAACCAAAAAGCAACTCCACGGGGAGGTGGGCAGGTTGTGAGGACTTATTCCTGCTGTTCATGGAGAATACCCACTACAGGTGAGTAACTACACTTTCTTTTTGAACAAGCAGGAAATAAGTCCTCACATATGGGACTCCCAAGCTGGAGAAACCAGGAAGACCAGTAAGGTAGTACCCCGAAGGGTTTTAAGCAGGGAGCCTGAACAGACAGAAGGGCCGGTGGGCAGGAGTTGACTCTAAGACCTAAAGAGATGCCATAGAACGGCCTGGCCAAAATCACTGTCCCATCCAAAATCCCCATACAGACAGTAATGGTTTGCAAAGGTATGGACCAAAGATCATGTAACAGACTTGCAGATTTCCTCTACAGAAACAGAGTGGAGGTTGGCCACCAATGCTGCCATAGCTCAGACACTGTGAGCCATGCCATGACCTTCAAGGCTCAATTCATCCTGGGAATTAACATGAGCAATGCAGTCCGTTAGTTAAGGGGGTAGAGTGTGCACTTCAAGACAGCAGTGCCAAGCTTACTGAGATTTATTTATTTATTGCTTTTATATACCGCACTATTTAAAATCAGTGCGGTTTACATATAACAGATTTGTACATGGAAGTCACCTGTTGTGTACTTACAGTAAAACAGGGAGGTAAAACTTGGATATTAACTGGGGAAACTATTAACAACTATATACATTTATACATTTATAGATTGAAGGAAGCAAACAGCAGGGTGGATAGCTAGAGCCCGCTTGCAGTCCAAGGTATGCAATGTCACCTCATCCTATTAGCGCGAGACCGTGAAAAGAAAGTTGGCAAGATTATCGACTGGTTAAGGTGGAATGTGGAGACCACCTTTGGCAGAAAGTGGGGGTGCATACAGAGAACCACCCTGTTCTGATGAAACCTGGCCTAAGGTAGGTTAGCCACCAAGACTTGGAGCTCAATGATGCGTTAGGACCATGTAACCGCCTCAAAGGACCTTCCAAGTCAAGAATTTCAGAGGACATGAGTCCAGCGATTCGAACATGGCCTGCATCAGCTGGGCTAATACCACATTGAGATCCCAAGCCACTGTAGCGGGCTTGAGGGTTCGAGAGGAGCAGGACCTGCATTAAGCAAGCCACGAGAGATTGGGCCAAAATGGGCTTTCCCCTGGAGCTATAATGGCATGCCGCTATCGTGCTGAGGTGAACACGCACTGAATTTGACTTCAGGCCCAAATCAGAGAACTGTAGGAGCTACTCCAGCAGCTGGTCCATGGCGCAAGGTAAGGGATCCAGCGTCCTGCCTGCACACCAGGCAGCAAATCTACGCCACTTAACACATCCGGCTTACACATCGAGCCCTTGCATGATGCGAAAAGGACGTTTGTAACACCCTCAGGAAGATACAGCTTGAGAGGACTACCCGCTCAGCATCCACGCCATGAGGACCAATGAGTGGACACTGGGATGAAGAAAGTTTCCGCCCTCCTGCGAGATGAGGTCCAGAGTGGAACCCAGGTAGAGAAGCTCCCTCTGCAAGAACTGCTGCAGTAGTGGGAACCACAGCTGCCGAGGCCAATAAGGAGCAATGAGAATCATTGAGCCCTTGTCGGCCTGGAGTTTCAGTAGGATTTTTGCAACAAGTGGTATTGGGGGATAAGCATATAGCAAGTCCTTCCTCCAGTGGAGGAGGAAGGCATCAAAGGCCAAGCGGTTGCTGGCTGGCCTCCGGGAGCAGAACCTGTCCACCTGGGCACTGTGTGCCATGGTGAGGAGATCCACTGTAGGAGTGCCCCACTCCTGAAAGATCCAGTTCACCACTGCCCTGTTGAGGGTCAGCTCATGTGGTTGACGGACTCGGCTGAGCTGGTCTGGCAGGCCGTTGAGTTTGCTAGACAGATAAGTTGCTTTTAGATCCATGCCACTGAATGCAGGGCAAACTTACACAACCGAACCGCCTCCTAGCAGAAGAGGTACGAGCATGTGCCCCCCTGCTTGTTCATGTAGCACACCACCACCTAGTTGTCCTCACTTGGTTTTAAGGACTCTGTGCTATCCTGGTTCTCTTATCTTTCCCATCACACTTTCAGTGTTTCTGTTGGATCCTTCTCTACTGCTATCCCGCTCTTAGCTGGTGTACCCCAGGAGTCTGTCTTGGGCCCATTTCTTTTCTCTCTCTATACCCAGTCTCTTGGTGCACTCATCGCCTCCTATGGTTTTCAGTACGATTTGTACACTGATGACTCTCAGATCTACCTCTCTATAACTGAAATCTCTCCGGCACTCCAGGCCCAGAACTCTGCCTGCCTATCTGACATTCCTGCCTGGAGTTCTCACCACCATTTGAAATTGAACATGGCCAAAATAGAGCTGCTTATTTTTCCCCCTAAATCTACATCCCCCTTCCTCCTTTCTCAATCTCTCTGAACACCACTTTCCTTCTTCCTGTTTCCTAGGCTCGCAACCTTGGGGTCAATCTTTGACTCTTCCCTCTTCTCTACACACATCTAATAGATAGCTAAAACCTGTCGTTTCTTTCTCTATAACAGCAGCAAAATTCGCCCCATCCTTTCTCAACACACTACTAAGACACTTATCTGCTCTTTAGTCACCTCCCACCTAGATTATTGTAATATCCTCCTTGCTGGTCTCCCTCAGTCATTTCTCTCCCCTTCAATCTGTTCAAAACTTGGCTGCGCAGTTAACCTTCCATCAGCCTCAATATGCTCAAATAAACCCCTCTTTCTCAAGTTACTTCATTGGCTCCCTATCTGTTTCCGTATCCAATTCAAACTTCTCCTACTGTCCTATAAGTGCATTCATTCTGCTGCTCCTCACTACCCTCTCCTCTCTTATCACTCCCTACACCCCTCCTCAGGGACTCCGTTCTTCCAGTGGATTACTTCTATCTGTGCCCTTCTCTTCAACTGTCAACTCTAGACTTCATTCCTTTTACCTTGCTGCTCCTTATGCCTGGAACTACCTGGGTCTGTACATCAGGCTTCATCTCTGGCCCTTCTCAAGTCCAGGCTGAAACCTCACCTCTTTGAGGCTGCTTTTGGATCCTGATCTACTTAGTCACCTGTGTTTCCATACTATACCCCTAGATAGAAACACAGAAACATGACAGCAGAAAGAGACCACATGGCCCATCTAGTCTGCCCTTCCATATCAACTACAATGGTCCCCTTTTTATCTTTAGAGATCCTCTTTGTCCCATGCTTTTTTGAATTCAGATACTGTCCACGTCTCCACCTCCTCCACTGGCAGACTATTCAATGCATCTACCACACTTTCCGTAAAGAAATATTTCCGCATATTACTCCTGAATCTATCCCCTTTCACTCTCATCCTATGTCCCCTCGTAGCAGAGCTTGCCTTCAATTGAAAGAGATCCTCCTGTGCATTTATGCCACGGAGGTATTTAAATGTCTCTATCATATTGCTCCTATCCCGCCTTTCCTTTAAAGTATACATATTAAGATTAAATCTGTCCTCATATGCTTCATAACGGAGACCACTAACCATTTTAGTAGCCACCCTCTGCACCGACTTCAACTTGCCTATATACTTCTGAAGGTGTGGTCTCCAGAACTGCACACAATACTCCAAATAAGGTCGCACCAGAGACTTAGCAGAGGCATTATCACCTCCTTTTTTCTGCTGGCCATTCCTCTCCCTATACACCCAAGCATCCTTCTGACTTTCGTAGTCACCTTTTCTTCCTGTTTAGCTACTTTAAGATAGTCAGACACAATTATGCCCAAGTCCCACTCTTCTTTTGTAGACAGAAGTACCTCGCCCCTAACACTATACAGCTCCTTTGGTTTTTTGCAGCCCAAATGCATGACCTTACATTTTTTAGCATTAAATTTCAGCTGCCATATTCTAGACTATTCTTCAAGTTTAACTAGATCCCTCCTCATGTTGTTGACTCCTTCCTGTGTGTCTAATCTACTGCAGATTTTGGTATCATCTGCAAACAAACAAACCTTACCCAACAGTCCTTCCGCAATATCACTAACAAAGATTTTAAACAGAATTAGACAAAGGACAGATTCCTGCGGCACACTACTGGTAACCACCTCCTCCTCAGAGTGAGCTCCATTTACCTGTACCCTCTGTCACCTCCCACACAACCAATTTCTAACTCAAGCAGTAACTTTAGGGTCCATCCTTAGAACATAAGAACATAAGATATGCCACACTGGGTCAGACCAAGGTCCATCAAGCCCAGTATTCTGTTTCCAACAGTGGCCAATCTAGATCATATGTACCTAGCAGTTTCCCCAAGAGACACAAGTTCCACAATGCTTGTACTGGGTCAAGCATTGATATCTTCGGTCACTTCTTAATAATGGTTTATGGACCTTTCCTCCAGGAACGTGTCCAAACCTTTTTTAAACCCAGCTACACTAACAGCCTTTACTACATCCTCCGGTAACAAATTCCAGAGTTTGATTACACGTTGAGTGAAAAAATATTTTCTTTTATTAGTCTTAAATAGTTTACCCTGTAGCTTCATTGCATGTCCCCTAGTCTTTCTATATTCTGATAACGTAAACAATTGATCTACGTTTACCCGTTCCACTCCATTCATTAATTTATAGACTTCTATCATATCTCCTCTCAGCCGTCTCTTTTCCAGGTTAAAGAGCCCTAACCTTTTTAGCCGTTCTTCATAGGAGTATCCTTCCATTCCCTTTACCATTTTGGTGGCTCTTCTCTGAACCTTTTCTAAAATCGCTATATCCTTTTTAAGATACGGCGACCAGAATTGCACACAATATTCAAGGTGTGGCCTCACCATGGAACGATATAGAGGCATTATAATATCTTTTGTTTTATTTTCCATTCCTTTCCTTATCATACCTAGCATTCTATTTGCTCTCTTGGCCGCCGCTGCACACTGGGCCGAGGGCTTTAACATGGTATCCACAATGACGCCTAAATCTTTTTCCTGGGTGGTGGTTCCTAATGTGGAACCTTGCATCGTGTAACCATAGTTTGGGTTGTTCATCCCTAGGTGCATAACCTTGCACTTGTCCACATTAAATTTCATCTGCCATTTTGATGCCCAGTCTTCCAATTTATCAAGATTCTCTTGCAATTTTTCACAATCCTCTTGGGTTTTAACAACTTTAAATAGTTTTGTGTCATCTGCAAATTTGATCACCTCACTCGTTATTCCACTTTCCAGGTCATTTATGAATATCTCAAAAAGCAGCAGACCCAGCACAGATCCCTGGGGTACACCACTATTCACCTTTCTCCATTGGGAAAATTGGCCATTTAGCCCTACCCTCTGCTTTCTATCTTTTAACCAGTTCCTGATCAACAATAGTACACTGATTCCTATCCCATGACATTTTAGTTTTGCCAAAAGTCTCTGATGAGGGACCTTGTCAAAGGCTTTCTGAAAGTCCAGATACACAATATCAACCGACTCACCTTTGTCCACCTGTTTATTCACTCCTTCAAAAAAACATAACAGATTAGTAAGACAAGATCTTCCTTGTCTAAAGCCATGTTGGCTGTCTCCCATTAGGTTGTGACTATCTACATGCTGAGTAATTTTATTCTTTATGATGGTTTCTACCATTTTTCCTGGTACTGACGTTAGGCTCACCGGTCTGTAGTTTCCTGGATCGCCCCTGGAACCCTTTTTAAAAATTGGTGTTATATTGGCGATCCTCCAATCTTCAGGTATTAGAGATGATTTTAATGATAGTTCACAGATTACTGATAGCAGGTCTGCAATCTCATATTTCAGTTCTTTCAACACCCTTGGATGTTGTCATGATGTGGGCACTGATAAAGTTGGTTTAAAGAAAAGAAATCCTGTTTCTTTTGAGGAACTAGGGGTGCAATTACCCCCAGGCACAGCTAGAGGGAGCAGGAACAGACATTCGGGAGTTAATGAGCCTAGGAACTCTGATGACTTGCAGCTGGAAGGGAATCAGGAAGTCATCCAAAACAGTTTGCTTTATAAGTCAGAGCAGAATGCTTCTAACAGGGTGAAGAGAGAGAAGGCTGAGAGCCAAGAGGACAAGCCTGGGAGCTACCGAGGAGACAAGCCTGAGGGCTGTGAAGGAAGCAAGGCTGGGAGCCATCAAGAAAGGACTGAGAAGAACTTGAGGAGAAACAGACTTCACAAGGTGGGGAGCCAGAAGGCCCAAACTGACCCGGTTGCACAAGGGGAGTTTGGTAGAGTTTGCCCTAAGGTGAGAGTGTCTGTCACGCCTAGTTCTTATACTCTGCCTGGATATAGAACAGAGAGACGGAAGCCAGGAACCAGGGAGAAGGGTTCTGAGAAGAGCTTACTATCTCTGGAGGAGCATTGCCAAGTTTTGCCAGGTCAGAGAGAAAAGCACTTTTATAATCAACAGGAGTTTTTACCCCGAGTGAGAGGAGAATCCAGGATAAGTTTTTCTCCACTGCCTAGAAGCCCAGCTGTGTCCAAACGCTGGCAGGCAGAAGTTCAGCTACCAAGGGAGAGGGGCTGGAAGAGAAAACACTGTGGATTTCAACTCTGCTAAACCAAGGTATGAGTCATTAACCATTGACTGTAATTATTGTGCTCCTAAAGGCTCTGCTAAAACAAGTGTTCCTTCTGTGAGAAAAAAGAAACCAGATTGGTTTAGTAAAATACCAGCAGCCTTGAGAATCCCTGGCTATGGGAAGCCAGACTCCCGAGTTTTAAATTACAAGGCTGAGATAGACAGGGACAGTGAATACTCCTCAACTGAGTACAGTGAAGGAGACTCCATGGAAATTGATTATCCAAACACTGTTCCCTCACCTATGCCAGAACTCATGGAATGTGATTGGTGCACTGCCTCAGCTCCAGACTCTGTATGTTCCATATAATACAGAAGAATGAATGAAATGTAAATAATGTTTCTTGCACTGAATTCTATTATTTGAAAGCCTGCCTTAACTGTGAAGCAACAGTTAAGCATTCATTATAAATATTGGTACCTTTTGACACAAAGGACTTTCTGTTTCTTAATTGATCTCTTATGTTGGACCTTTGCATTAACCAGGGAATAAAAGCCTTTATTTCCCTCCACCTGGTCTCTTTAATCAATAACGTCGTGACATAATGGCGTAATCTTTATGTCCGGGGAACCCCCCGTGACAATGTATACCATCCGGCCTAGGTGATTTGCTACTCTTCAGTTTATCTAATAGTTGTAAGACATCTTCCCGATGTATCGATATTTCCTTCAATTCTTCCGTACCTTTAAATACCACTTCAGTCATGGGTAACATCCCTACATCTTCCTCAGTAAACACCGAAGCAAAGAATTCATTCAGTCTCTCCGCTATCGCCTTGTCGCCTCTTAGTGCTCCTTTAACCCCTTTATCATCTAATTGACCAACTGACTCTCTCACAGGTTTTTTGCTACGAATGTACTTGAAAAGGTCTTTATTTTGCGTTTTTGCTTCCGCAGCAAGCTTCTTCTCAAATTCTCTCTTTGCCTGCCTTATCAATGCCTTGCATTTGACTTGCCAGTGCTTGTGCTGTTTCCAGGTTTCGTCGTTTGGCTCTTTTTTCCATTTCCTGAAAGATGCTTTTTTGGCAACAACAGCCTCTCTGACCTCACCTTTAAACCATGCTGGCAGTTTTTTGGACTTCCTTCCACTTTTCTTAAAGCGTGGAATACAGCTGGTCTGGGCTTCCAAGATAGTATTTTTCAACAACACCCAAGCTTGATGTACGTCTTTAACCTTTGTAACTGCTCCTTTTAGTTTTTTCTTAACTGTTTTCCTCATTTTATCATAGTCTCCCTTTCGAAAGTTAAAAGGTAGTACTGTGGATTTCCTTACTATCCCTCCTCCACTAATTAAAGGCGATCATGCTATGATCACTATTGCCAAGTGGCCCCAACACCCTTATCTCTTGCACTAGATCTGGTGTTCCACTAAGGACTAGGTCTAATATGGCTTCCCCTCTGGTCGGTTCATGAACTAGCTGCTCCAAGAAGCAGTCATTTATTTCATTTAGGAACTTTATCTCCCTAGCATGTCCTGACATGACACTGACCCAGTCGATACCGGGGTAATTGAAATCACCCATTATTATTACTGCGCTGTAACATTTGTTAGCTTCCTTGTTTTCTTTGAGCATTTCATCATCCATTTGGTCATTCTGGCCAGGCGCTCGATAGTACACCCCCACTGCCATTGCCTTCCCCCTTTTATATGGAATTTCAATCCATATAGATTCTACAGCAGATTTTGTTTCCTGCAAAACTTTAATCCTTTCTGAGTCAATGCCCTCTCTAACATAGAGCGCAACCCCTCCACCAATTTGATCAGCTCTATCATTACGATATAGTTTGTACCCAGGTATCACAATGTCCCACTGGTTGTCCTCCTTCCACCATGTCTCTGATATTCCAATCATATCTAACCTTTCATTTAGTGCTATATATTCTAACTCTCCCATCTTATTCTTTAGACTTCTAGCATTTGCATACAAGCATTTTAGAGAATGTATTTTATTCATGTTAATTTGGCTATTGTTAGACATGGGTAAATTGGGATCTTTAAGCTCTGTCTGCTCCATACTTGAGGGCATTTGGGCTACTTTACTCTTTTGTGGAACCTCTCTGCTTTTGGTAGTATCCTTCAAGGATACATTCTTCTGAACCATCCGCTCTTGGGCGACTGTCGGCTTTCCCCTAATATCTAGTTTAAAAGCTGCTCTATCTCCTTTTTAAAGGTTAATGCCAGCAACCTGGTTCCATCCCGGTTAAGGTGGGGGCGCTCAGTTTGTTTATAAGCCGCCTGGGTGGAACAGTGTCAAAGGCTTTACTGAAATCTAAATACACCAAATCTAGGGCTCTCCTCCCTTGATCTAACTCCCTGGTCACTCAGTCAAAGAAATTTATCAGATCTGTCTGAGAAGACCTGCCACTGGTGAATCCATGCTGGATCCTGCAATCCACTGGACTCCAGAAACCTCACTATTCTTTCTTTTAGTAGCCTTTCCAATAATTTACTAACCACAGAGGTTAGACTAACTGGCCTGTAGTTCTCAATGTCATCTTTACATCTGTTTTTGTGTAAAGGGACCACATGTGCTTCTCTCCAGTCCTCTGGCACCACTCCCAAATCCAAAGAGGCACTGAAAAGGTCAAACAGTGGAGCCACTAGAATGTCCCCAAGTTCCCTCAGTATTCTTGGATGTATCCCATCTGGATCCATGGCTTTGTCTACTTTTAGTTTGTAGTTCCTCTTGAACATAATTTTCTGAAAATCGTTCAAGATTCCCGTCACTTCTGTTGCTGTTTGTGGGTGTTTCCTGAGGTCCTGCTCCAGGCACTTCATCTGTGAACACAGAACAGAAATATTTGTTAAGCAAGTCTGTTTTTTTCTCATCAGTTGGTGCATTGTACCCTTGAATCTGACAATACCACTTTTGCCCTTCTCTCACTAACATATCTGAAAAACGTTTTATCCCTGCATTTAATTGCACTGGCTATTTCTTGTTTTTGTACTTTGCTTTCCTGACTACTTTGCTAGCATCTCTAAGTTTCCCCAAATACAGATGCCTGTCTTCCTCTCTCTGTGATCTCTTGCATTTCATGAAGGCCTCCCTCTTTTTCTTCACCTTCTCAGCTACTTCTTTTGAGAACCATAGCGGCCTCCTTTTCCTTTTACATTTATTTACATTTCTAACAAAAAGATTTGTTGCCTTTAAAATATTCCTTTTCAGTTTTGCCCACTGGGTAAAAAGGCTGGCACTGGTCGCAAAACCACCTTCGCGTCATAAAAAGACAGAAAAGGCTCCCTACAAGACAAAGCCTGCAACTCAGATTCTTCGTGCCAAGCAGAAAGCTACCAAGAACAGCACTTTGAGAGTGAGATCTTTTATAGTCGCTTGAGAAAACGGCTCAAAGGGTTGTCGCACTAATGCCTCCAACACTATCTAAAGATCCCAAGTTGGAACTATCTGCCTACACAGTGGCCTCAACAGTACCACCGCTCTCAAGAAACGCTTCACATCCGGATGGCTTCCCAGCGACTCTCCTTTAACCTTTCCCCGTAACAGGACAACGCAGCTAACTGAACCCGCAGGGAAGCAGCCGCCAACCCTTTCTGAAAGCCATCCTGTAAGAATGCCAAAACCTGGGGCACTGACACTCTTAACGCCTCCACGTCCCTGTCCACACACCAAGCCTTGAATATTTGCCATATGCGGATATATGCCAAGGAAGTCGATCTCCGCCATGCCTTCAACAAAGTCCCAATAACCGCAGCGGAATACCCCTTTCTTCTCAAGAGCCAAGACGTAAGAGAGAATCGATCCACCTGTGGCATGACTAATGGACCCCGAGATAACAGGTCTCTTCAACAGGGCAGGTGCCAGGACTCCGCTACTAACAGTCTCTTCAGATCCGCATACCAAGGCCTTCTTGGCCAGTCCGGCACGATCAACAGCACCAATCCTTTGTGACCCTCTATGCGTTCAAGCACTCGGCCTATCAACACCCAAGGTGGAAACACGTACAGGAGCTGGCGCTCGGACCAAGGTTGTATCAGAGCATCCAGACCTTCCGCCATTCTCTCCCGCCGTCTGCTGAAGAAAGGTTCGACCTTTGCGGACTGAAACATGGCCATGAGATCCATTACTAGCGTGCCCCAACGCTGCACCAGCATCTGGAATACTTCCCGATGAAAGTTCCACTCTCCTGGATCCACTCTTATGCGACTCAAAAAATCGGCCTCCACATTGTCCACTCCTGCTACATGTGCCGCTGACAGAGCAGCCCCTCGGCTTCCTCCTCCAGCGTGACACTGCTGGTACCTCCCTGATGATTGATATAAGCTACCGCTATTGCATTGTCGGAAAACACCCGAATGACCTTTCCTTGAAGATAGGGCTGAAACTCTCGCAATGCCAATGTTACTGCGCATAATTCCAACCTGTTGATCGACCAACTCCGTTCCTGCGCGGTCCACTGACCCTGAGCGAACCGCCGTTGACAGTGAGCTCCCCAGCTAAGAGACTGGCATCTGTCAGGGCAATCCATGCCAGAACCTCCAAGGGCATTCCCTTTTCTAGATACTCCGGACGCAGCCACCACCGCAGTGCCCGATGCGTCTCTGGCAGACAGTGTAGCCTCAGTGATAACGGATCGTTCTGGTGTGACCACCGCCTGAGCAAGACTCGTTGCAAGGGCCTAATATGCACTCGTGCCCACGGCAGTAGCTCGATAGTCGCTGCCATGGTTCCGAGTAACTGAAGTTAATGCCACGCCATTGGATTTGGCCTGTTGAGAAATTCTCTGACTAAATTCCTCAATGCTTGTGCCCGATGCTGAGGCAGAAAGATTTGTCCAACTCTTGTATCGAAGTTTGCTCCCAGATACTCCAGGCTCTGACACGGAAACAACTGGCTCTTTTCCTGATTGACTACCCAACCAAGATTCTACAGAAACGCTACCACTTTGGCCGTAGCCGTCTCGCTCTCTGCCCTGGACTTTGCCCTAATTAACCAATCGTCCAGATAAGGATGCACCAGCACCCCTTCTTTCCATAACGATGCCGTTACGACCACCATCACCTTGGTGAATGTTCGAGGTGCCGTTGCCAGACCAAATGGTAAGGCCCAAAAATGGAAATGTCCCATCAGAACCGCAAACCTGAGGAATTTATGATGTTCTTGACGGATCGGAATGTGCAGGTACGCTTCTGAGAGGTCTAGGGACGTAAGAAACTCGCCCTCTCGTACTGCGACTATGACCGACCTTAAGGTCGCCATACAACAGCGAGATACTCTAAGACAGCTATTTACTCTTTCGAGATCCAAAATTGGGCGATAGGACCCGTCCTCCTTTGGCACCACAAAGTATAAGGAGTACCGACCGCAGCCGCATTGGTCCGGTGGTACCGGTGGTACCGGTATGGCTTTGAGAGCCAGCAGCTTTTGCACCATCTGTTGTACAGCTGCACACTTCAGACGTGCCCTGCATGGCAACTGTATGAAAGAATCCGTCACCGGTCGGTAAAACTCCAATGCATAACCTTCTCGAATGACCTCCAACACCCACTGATCTGACGTAATCTGGACCCAGACAGGATAAAAGTCCCATAGCCGGCCCCCTACGGGAACGAGTCCCCCCTGGGTCCCCCTGACTTCATTGCGACTTTCGAAGATTCAAGGAGGAAGAGGCTGCAAATCCTCTATTTGCATCTCGAAACCCTTGAAAACCTTGGGACCTATAGGAAAAACTACTTCTTTGGCTTTGACCGAGACCTCGGGGGAAGAAAACGACGAAACTCCCTTTGTTGCCCTTTAGGCAGCGGAGGAAGCTGTCCCTGCTTCTGCCTGTCCTCCAGCAGCCTACTTCCTTTTGACTCTCCCAAGTCCTTCACCAGCTTATCCAAGTCTTCTCCAAAGAGTAGCTTTCTTCTAAAGGGGAGTTTACTCAATCTAGCCTTTGACGATCAATCTGCAGCCCAGTTTCAACCAAAGATAACGCCGAGTCGCAATCACCGAGGCCATGCTTTTCGCCAAACCTCGTATGAGATCATAGTGGATATCGGCCAAATAAGCAGACCCAGTCTCCAACCTGACCACTTCCCACTCCTTCCATCAATTCCCCTTGTATCCTCTGCGACCATCGAAAACAGGCTCTTGCCACCCAAGTTCCACAAATAGACGCCTGTAAGGACAGCGCATTCACTTCAAACACCTGCTTCAATAAGACTTCGAGTTTCCTGCCCTGAGCATCCTTGAGGGCCGCACTCCCTTCTACAGGAATGGTAGTCTTCTTAGTAACCGCCGAAACAGCCACATCGACTCGTGGAGCTTTAAACAATTCTTAATTCTGGTCCACCAGTGGGTAAAGGCAAGACATAACTCTTGCACCTTTAAGGGCCGCCTCGGGCATGTCCCACTCTTCCTGAATCATCTCACGCATCACCCTGTGGACTGGAAAAGCTCTTTTAGACTTTCAAAAGGCCTGTAGTAATGGATCCTCCAGTGTCGAATCCTCTGCCGGCTCCATCGCCGGCATATTCAGAGCCTTGAGGGTTTCTGATATGAGCGCTGGTAACTCGTCCCTACGAAATACACGCACTACTCTAGCCTGATCCTCTTGCTCAGCTATTTCTCCTTCCGCAAAATCATCCTCTAACTCTAAATCAGGGTCTCCTCCCTCGGAGCGAACCCCCTCTGAAAGCAACGGAAGGCTCCAAAGGATCTTTATCCCCTCTGAGCTTCTTAGGAAGGATCGACTCCGCAGAGCCCAGAGGCGTGCCTAGCCTCTTTTCTCCCGGAACTCCCACAGCGGTAGTAGCTGCATGCCTTCCCTGAGAGCCTCCGAACGCCTGCTGAATCAGCGTAACAAATTCAGGTGAAAAAATTGCCGCTAGGCCCCCTGGCAATGATGGCTGAGAACTCGGGAGATACAAGGAGGAGGAAGTCCCTGCTACCGGCTCCGGGGGTGGCATCTCGGAAGAAAGTTGTTCTGCTAGCAACCCAGAAACACCGGTGAGCCCTTCACCAGCTGTTTCCAATGCCTTTTCCATTGAAGCTGCCTCCTGACTGCAGCCCTTACATACCTCGGTCTCCGAGACAGAACCCCTTCTAGCCCCACAAACTAAACAGTGGTCTAGAAGGCATTCCGGCCAAACACATGCTCAATAAGGTCCTGCAGATTCCTGCCTCAGCACAGTCCCACCAGCCCTAAAATTGGTGACTGACAGGTAACTCGAGACTTCAATGCTTAAAATCTGCGGGGGGGGGGGTCCCCATGCTTAAAATATGCGGGGGGGGGGGGGTCCCCATAACTGACATAAAACTATCAATTCATCTGCTCCCACTCAATTCCTGAAAAAGAAAATTCAAAACGAAGCTTCATAGCCCCGACAGGAGCCCTGGAAGACCGCCTGTTCAAAATGGAATTTCCCACGCTCTAGCCACGTGGTGCGGCCGACTCTAGTGCTGCCAACTCCACTGCGGCCCCCCCTGCACATCTAGTGACCGCGATCAAGATAAAAAAATGAACCGGTCCTTTATCTTACCTCCGTGCTACGTCTTACACAGACTACCGATGCCAAGCAGTGTGCTTGCATCTGCGGCGGCCGAAAGACCCATGTGGTCTAACACCGCTGGCAATCCGGCAGCTCTTCTTCTGAGGCCTCCAACTCGAGCAGGCACCACTTCTGTGTGAGTCTGAACCTCATTCCCCGGTATCTCTGAACCACCCACTGGTTCAGTAACCACCTTTACTATCCTGGCTTTGCCTGCTATCTAGGCAGCACAGGAGCCCAGCACAGAGTAATGAGAGAGGAAGTGAGGGGGGGGGGGGGAGTACTTCAGCACAAAGCTTAAAATTTAAAGGGATATTAATCAAATTTTAGAAATTAACAAAAAAAACACAATAAAATTCTTAAGAAACCTTACAAATCCCTACTCTAACTCTCCTTAATTGCTCCTCAAGTGAGCCCCGAACCTCCAGGCTCACAATCCTCCAGCTGCTTGGAGACTGAGATAACTGCAGCGAGGAGGCGGATCCTGTGGTTATATATGCCAGAGACATCACAAGAGTGACGTTTCTCAGTCTCCAAGCTGCTGGAGGAGGATCACAACCCAGAGGTCTGGGACTGGACTTGAGGGACGATAAGGAACCTACCTTTACTGGAGACAGAGAAATACTGGGGAAGTATACCCCTAGCTGCTTCAGATACAGTTGCAGGATGAGATCATAAGAAACCTCTAGATTTCTTCAGTCTCCACCTTTGCTGTTAGTACACAACTCACTTATTTATTTATTTATTTATTTGAACAGTTTTTATATACCGCTGTTTCCAAGGATCAACAGCGGTTTACATTACAACAAAAGTTATACAGTTAAACAGTTACATAGAACTTTATGAACAATTTGAACAATATTATATTATAACGTGAGTTGAAAAGAACAATATTGATTAATGTAATTACAATATAACAACAATATTTGACTATGTTACAGAAGACTGTATATCGATAATATATTATAATATAACAGGAATAACAACAATATCAATATTTGAACTATAATACATTTAAACTATATAACAGGTATCGTATGTTACACTTGGCTCAGCTGGCCTAGCAAGATGATATGGAATCAAATTTTGTTAAGATGGTTTAAGTGATGATAATGCAGTCCAAAATTAGATATTTGGGTGTTTGGTTTGATTAAAAATTGTGGTATAATTATCAGATTACAACACAGATTAGAGCAGGGTCTTAGTAGGCTAGGTAGGATTTGACAGACTTTACATTAAAACAATTTGGCTATAGTGGTACATGTGCTGCTGAATATCAGAAATGACTTTCATAACACAGGTGTTCTCCAGGAGCAGCAGGAATCAGTCCTCACATATGGGTGACGTCGGCGCCGACGGAGCCCTCGTGCGGAGCATTTCCCCAGCTTTCAAAGAAAGCCTTTGGGAATTGCAGCGCGCATGCGCGGTCCCCTTCCCGCCCAAGGGTGCCATCTTGCTCAGTCTGATGACATAGCTAAAAGACAGCAAAAAAAATTAGCAAAATAAATCATATGACTGCAACTCCAAGGGGAGGAGGGAGGGTTGTGAGGACTGATTCCTGCTGCTCCTGGAGAACACCTGTTACAGGTGAGTAACTACTCTTTCTCCAGGACCAAGCAGGAAGTCAGTCATCACATATGGGACTCCCCAGCTTAAGGCTACCGGAGACCTCAAGCCGAAAAAATGAGCTCCCTCTAGCTTGTCAGTACGTAAGGAAGGAATCTTCTCTGAGAACGCCCCCGACAGGTAGCCCAACACCAGGGCCGGAGGGTAGGAGTTGCCTAAACCCCAAAGAGATTATGGAGTACTGCCTGTCCGAAAGCACTGTCCCTGTGGGACTCCCTCTCAAGGCAGTAATGGGCCGCAAAAGTCTGGCTTGAAGACCAAGTAGCGGCCCGGCAGATGTCAGCCAATGGAACAGGGCGGAGATGAGCCACTGACGCAGCCTTCGCCCTGACACGATGAGCCGTGACTCGACCCTCCAACGAGAGGCCGGCTGCCCCATAAGCCCAGGCGATACAGTCAGCGATCCATATGGACAAAGTACGCTTGGAGACAGGTAGCCCCAACTTATTGGGGTCAAAAGAAACGAAGAGCTGAACAGCCTCCGATGCTCCCGCGTACGGTCAAGATAGAAGGATAACGCCCTCCTACAGTCCAGGGTATGCAGGACCATCTCAGCCCGGTTGGCATGCGGCCTGGGAAAGAAGGTCGGAAGAACCACCTCCTGATTGAGGTGAAAAGGGGAGACAACCTTAGGAAGAAACTTCGGGTGAGTCCGTAAGACTACCCTATTCCTGTAGAACCTAGTGTAAGGGGGATCAGACACTAGTGCCTGAAGTTCACTTACTCGCCTAGCAGAGGTAAGAGCAACCAGAAACAAGGTTTTCCAGGAGAGAAAACAGAGAGGGCAGGTAGCCATAGGTTCAAATAGCGGACAAGTAATCCGCTGTAAGACCACATTCAGATCCCACTCAGGGGCTGGTGGACGTAAAGGAGGCTTAAGCAGGAGGAGGCCTCTGAGAAAACGAGCCACCAAAGGGTGGTTGGAAAGAGGCCTTCCTTCCACCGGCGAGTGGTGTGCTGAGAGAGCACTGAGGTGAACCCTGACAGAGTTGGACTTAAGGCCTAGATTGGAGAGGTAAAGCAAATATTGTAATACCACCGCTACCAAGCACGAGAAGGGATTCTCGCTGTGCTGAGCACACCATGCGGAGAATCTACGCCACTTAAGAACGTAGGATTTCCTAGTGGATTGCCGTCTAGAGGCTACGACTACGTCTTCCACTTCTCTAGGCAGTAGCAGGGGAGCCAGGACTACCCTTTCAGCAGCCAGGCCATCAGATAAAGGGACTGGAGGTTGGGGTGCAAGAGAGATCCCTGTTCCTGAGACAGGAGATCGTGTTGAATCCCCAGAGGAAGAGGAGTGTCCACCGCCAGTTGCAGCAGAAGTGGGAACCACGGTTGCCTCGGCCACCTGGGGGCTATCAGAATCATTGAGGCCCCGTCCTTGAGGACTTTGAAGAGTGTTCGGGACACTAGTGGCGTGGGAGTAAACGCATACAGTAGGCCTTGGGACCACGGAATCAGAAACGCATCCGCTGCTACTCTGAGAGGATGCGGTTGTCTGGAACAGAATCTCGGGAGTTGCCGGTTCAGAGGACTGGCGAAAAGACCCATGGTGGGGAGGCCCCACCTGAGAAAGATCTGCTGAACCACCAACGGATTCAATCTCCATTCGTGTGGTTGCAGGATCCTGCTCAGTCTGTCCGCCAGGTAATTTTCTTGACCTGGGAGGTAGACAGCCTTGAGGAGGATTCCGTGATTGATGGCCCAAGAGCACAGCCGTTGTGCCTCCTGACAGAGAAGGAAGGAGCCTGTGCCTCCTTGTTTGTTCACGTAGAACATGGCAACTTGATTGTCCGTCTGGACCAGTACAGACTGGTGAGATGTGAGGTAGGAGAAGGCTCTCAGAGCTAGGCGTATCACCCGTAGCTCCAGGAAGTTTATCTGCTGAGCAGCCTCCCAAGGGGTCCAGAGACCCTGAGTACATACCCCTTGGCAATGTGCTCCCCAACCTAGAAGAGAAGCATTTGTCGTCAGCACTTGAGAATGCAGAGGGGATTGAAAAACCACTCCGAGTACCAGATTCGGAAGATAAACCACCATTGCAGAGAGGAGACGAGCAGGGCGGATATTCTTACTGAGTCTGCAAGGCTCCCTGTGGCTTGATGCCACTGAGTTCGAAGGCTCCACTGAGCAGGCCGCATGTGCAGGCGGGCATTGGGGGTTACATGAACCGTGGAAGCCATATGGCCGAGAAGTCTCAGGAATTGCTTGGCGGAGACCAGGGAATTGCTGTGAAACTGCCTGGCTAGATCCATCAACCTGTGGGCTCTGTCCATTGGCAGAAAAGCCTTCGCCTGAAGAGTGTCCAGCCTTGCTCCTATGAATTCTAAGTTCTGGGACGGGAACAAAGTGGACTTTGCGAAGTTTATGACAAACCCCAAATGCTGAAGCAGAGCCACAGTGCGAAGGGTGGCTTGACTGGCCTCCTGGGAAGACTGGCCCCTTATGAGCCAGTCGTCCAGGTATGGAAACACAAAAAGACCTTGAAGCCTCAGGTAGGCCGCCACCACCGCCAGGCACTTGGTGAACACCCTGGGAGCGGAGATTAGGCCAAAGGGTAGTACTCTGTACTGGTAGTGGCTTCCCCCCACAACAAATCTGAGATATTGTCTGTGGTCTGGATGAATAAGGATGTGAGTATAAGCATCCTTTAGATCTAAGGAGCATAGCCAATCTCCCTGCTGGAGGTAGGGCAGCAGGATTCCAAGGGCAAGCATCTTGAACTTTTCCCTCTCCAGGAACTTGTTGAGGTTGTGCAAGTCTAGGATGGGTCTGAGGCCTCCTGTTCTTTTTGGTACCATAAAGTACCTGGAATAAAAGCCTTGACCTCTCAGGTGGTGGGGCACCGGTTCCACAGCCTGTTCCTTTAGTAGACTTGCTAACTCCTGAAGGAGTAGGTCCCTGTGCAGAGGGAGTCTTGGAGGCTCCCCTGGAAAATAGGAGGGAGGTACCTGGTGAAAATGGAGAAGATAGCCCTTTTGGACTATATGGAGCACCCAGGTATCTGATGAGACGGCTGACCACCTGTGGGCAAAGTGGGCCAGCCGGCCTCCTGTGCTGATGTGAGCCAGCTGAGGAGAAGAGGCTATGCCTTCTGAGTCAAAAACCCCCACCCTGCTGAGCAGGGGCCGGTGTTGGTGGCTTGGGGGCCTTCTGCCTACGGGGCCTATGACCCTGCCCCTTGGCCTGCTGACCCTGTTGGGGAGCTGCAGAGGCCTGATAATGAGGGTACTGTTTATAGGCAGATGACTTCCTCGGGTAAAAGGTCTTTTTTCCCGAGCCCTTCTTTTTCTGAGAAGGGGCAGAGGGTTTTCTGGACAGCCTAGTCCGGGTCAGAGTCTCGGTCTCGCGTTCTGCAGCCTTTTCAGCCATGGGCTTGCCAAAGAGGTTTTCACCTCGGCAGGGGACATCGACCAACTTGTCCTGTATCCATGGCTCGAGATCGGATGACTGTAGCCAAGCCTGTCGGCGGGCACCGATGCCGGCCCCGGCTACTCGGGCCGAAGCCTCGAAGCCATCGTAGGCTGCTCGAGAGATAAACTTCGAGCACTCTCGAATACCAGTGGACAAGGCCTGGAACCTCTGCAAAGGTTCCTCGGAGAGACCAGCTGAGAACCCGGCAATCTCCTTTGCCAGGTCTCGGAGATCCATGCCCATGTAGAGCTGGTATGTCAAAAAAATTTTTTAGATAAAATTTATCTAAATTATTAATTACATTTATAAGCAATTAACGTATGTTATGTCTTCTCAACACCATTTGAATTTTTAATACAATACCATCCCTTTTATAAATATATATATTTATTAACAATATTGAGTTATCTGTTCACGCAATAGGTTGTCTGCCTGTAATTATGGTTTTAATTCCTCATGTCCTGCGTTTCTCTAGTATTCATTTGGAATTTCTTTATATATGTATGTGATTCTCACAGCCAAAGCACAGCGTTTTTGTTTTACATATATAATTCTATACTAAAATATATGATTGAAGATAGTTAGACTAATTGAATCACTTTGGTACTAGTATAGATATATTTATGTTTTCAATGTTCATATGGTATTAATCTGATGGTTTATCAATAAGTTTTTATGTGTTCCTTTTAATATGTTTATTCTTTTATATCTTTATTACATTAATTATACATTATGCATTATTCCCCCTTTCCTTTAAGCTCTGTACCCCCTGAAGAAGACGTCCCACGCCGAAACGCGTCAGGGTCTGACTCTTACCAATAAAGGTTCTATAAACATCCACAACTCTCCGGTCTTGCTCCATTGTGTTTTCCTTGAGCTGGTATGTCTGGACACGGCAAGCAAGCATAGAGCCCTGGAAGCACTTCTTACCGAGGGCATCCAGGTTCTGGGCCTCCCGGCTGGGAGGCACCGAGGAGTGCATCTTCTGACTTTTCAGTCGATGCATGGCCGATTCCACAACCATGGAGTGGTGCAGTAATTGTGCCTTTTGGAACCCGGGGCTCTTGCGGACTCGATAGATGGAATCGACCCGCTTGCTCAACACCGGCGTCGAGGCCGGGGTCTCCCACATGCGGAAGAGCAGCCGCTCCAGCATCGGAGGAACCGGTACAGTAAAGGCCTCCTTCAGGGGAGAATCATACTGGAGGGCCTCGAGCTCCTCGGCTCGGGATCCGCGGGGAAGGCCAAGGCCTTGGCCATATCCCGCACGAAGTCCGAGAACCGGGTATCCTCCGGTGGGGACCGTCTCCGAGGTTCGGACTCCGGCGAGTCCGATGGGACACACAGAGTCCGAAAGGTGTCGGGTGACTCTTCGTCCTCCGTCTCCCAGCCCGACTCCTCGGAGGAGGTATCAAGCGGCTCCGGTCGGGCGGGCACCGATGCCCTCCGCCCCGACGCCGAGGGTACCGGCGTCGACGACCTCGGTCCCGAACGGGAGGCCGAGGGAGACCATGGCCGAGGATCGACTCGAGCCCGCATGGACTCGAGGATCGGCTCGGCCTCCGGGGTCGACTTGGACATCGATGTCCCGGTGGTCGGGGCAGATGCATCGGTGAGACCGGCAATCAATGCCTGCTGCTGTTCCATGAAGGCAGCGAGGCTGCTCTCCAAGGCCGTCAACCTGAGTCCGAGCTCAGGAGACCCAGCAGCCCCCGACTCGGGCCACGACAGCGTCGGGCCCGATGTCGGCTCCCCTGGAGGAGAGTCCACGAGGACTACAGCACTCACGTGTCCAGGACACTCCATCTCGATACGAGGTTGCTTGGCAGGCCTCTCCAACTCCGAAGACCCGGGACGGCTATCGTGGCTATGCGACCTGGCTCTCGAGGAACCAGGAGCATCCACCGACGCCGCCCTCGTGGGTTTCTTCTTCCTGCGCTGTTCCCGCGAAGGAGACCCCCGCTCCGAGGAACCCCGACGCTGCTCGGGGCCGGAGTCTCGAGACATCGAGGCCTCTGACGAGGTCCGGGCCCGTCCGGACGCGGAGTCAGAGAAGATCCTATCCTTCTGGTGCTGCCAATTCCTCAACGCCTTTGAGGACATTTTGCCACACGGACCACAGATCATCGGGTCATGATCGGGTCCGAGGCAGCGGAGGCAGCAGTCATGTGTGTCGGTAAGAGACATAAGTTTCTTACACCGATCACACTTTTTAAACCCACTGGCAGCCATCGGGGGAAAAAGGGCCCCTGCGAGGTCAAGAGACAGGGCTGCCAGTGAAAAAAGAAAAAATGGCGCGAACGCTAGTCACGAAGGACAAAAACCGAAAAAGAGAGGGTGGGCTTGATACCGGCGTATCGGGCCCAGGCGGGAAAAGGATCCGGCGTCGAACCGAAGGATTAGAACAAAAACAGGGAAATCAACTTTTTCCTCGGCGAAAAACAAACTATGTCCGTCGGGCTCCGCGGGAAAAAAGAAGACTGAGCAAGATGGCACCTTTGGGCGGGAAGGGGACCGCGCATGCGCGCTGCAATTCCCAAAGGCTTTCTTTGAAAGCTGGGGAAATGCTCCGCACGAGGGCTCCGTCGGCGCCAACGTCACCCATATGTGAGGACTGACTTCCTGCTTGGTCCTGGAGAATAAATAGCATTAGAGAGGCCCCAGTTTTTACAAAGCACTGCAGCTAAATAGTTGGGGCGAGGAAGACTAGGCCCCAAGGATCCTGCAATATTGCTAAAACAATTACACTGGTTGCTAGTAGAATATTGCTCAAAATTCAAAATATTCTATTTAATTTTTAAGGCAAGTGCCCAAGCTTAAGACTGGCATAACAAATATTGGATGTTAAGGATAAAAAGGGTTGTAGGTTGAAAACAATGGAGCTGGGCCTTCTCCTCGATAGAATCTTGACTGTGGAACCAGTTACCTAAAACTATTAGACAAGATGAAGATCTGATATATAAAACAGGTTAAAAAATGGATTTTTCAGGAGGTTTTTGGCTGAGAAAGCAGAAATCAAGAAAGTTAGATTGTATGCAAAGTGTGATAGGCTATTGTTAATTATGGGAACCATACTTGTTCAAGATGGTGGGTGGTAGGAAGTTGGAAGAATAGCAAAAGCAAAGTTGCTTACCTATATAGGTGTCCGCTATGTCGCCCCCACCTGGCTGGGCATATAGCCGGGCACCAGGATGGAGTCGCCTTGCTGCCCTAGAATAAGTCCTCCCAATATGGCTGCCAGGAGGGCTGCTGGGATATGTAGTTTCACTTATCCATATTAGGCAAAAGTAGTTGTGCAGACAAGTGGTCAGACGAAACAGAGAAATATTTATTTGTTGTGTTCTGGGATTTCCATCATATTCACAAGTAACAGGCTGAATAAACAATAATGGGATTCTTCTCCAAAGCAAAGGCATAACTTTTACAAAAGTATGCACAGGATTACTGGTATCAGTAATAGATAGCTTCTTAGGAACTTGCTTTCAAAGCTCAGATTATAAAGCTTCTCATGGGCACATTAGCTTCTTATGGGAGTGCTTACTTCACAGCTCCTTTATAACAGAAACAGCTTTAAAATGTCCACTGAGCTTTCCCTTCAGTTTCAGGCCTTACACAGCAACAGCTTGGTTAACAACGTTCAGCTGTTCTCTGTGCTGCGTCCTTCAATCAGGTAAGTTCCTTACTATGGCATTCACTCACTCAAACAGGTTTTAAGCTTAACACACTTCTAGTTCATTAGCTTTACAATAAGAACACTGCATCTCATCGGAGCTATCTTCATAGTCTTCATAGCAGCTTCCTATATCCATTTCCTCAATGGCATCCTCACAACATTCTTCAGAGGGTACCTGGCCGTAGAGCTGACTAGTATGTTTCTGGAGCATTTCATTCAATCTCTCTAATAGAACCTTTTTCTGCTCTATTTCTTCAGAGAGCTGGGAGTGCTGACCTGCAGACAAGCTATTGTTTCTACTGCTAGAGCTTAGCTGGTTATTATAATTATTCCTTCTATCAGGAACTAATTCTCTTAACTTTCTTTCAGGCAGGAATTCTGGAAGACACACTTGCCTTAGTTCAGGGCCGTTTAGTAGCTCTCCTCTTTCCTTGCCAGAGCCATGCTGCTTTCTCTCTGCAGACACTTCTCTCCGTTGTAGCAAACTTCCTTTCTGCTGAGACTGCCTTGGACCGGTTCCAAGCAGATCCCACTGCTTGTCTTTGAGCTTGAGCCCAGCACTTCTCATGCCTCCTTGGGCCCCTTCTCCTCTAGCTCCAGTTCCTCTGGATTCTCTTCCAGGTCCTCTGGGTTCACTGCCACTCCTTCTTCTCTCTTCTCCTCGTCTTCCTCCTTCACTCTCCGGTCCTCCTCTCTCTGACTTTCCAAACACAGGAGTTTTAAACTGCTCCCTCTCAGGGACCACGCCTCTTTCCCAGCACACGTGGGAGCTGCTAGGCTTCACTCCAGCCCTGACGTGCTGAAGTGGGCGGGGCTTAATGATGACTGTGCTATGAGTCAAAGGTTCTCGGTTGCTGGGGAAACCCTGAATGCTCTCACTCTTAAAGGCACAGAGTTCATTCTCCTGGCATTCCATAGCCTCTGAACTGCCTTCATCATCACAGCTGTCATTAGCAGGATATAAGTCCTCACATATGGGTGATAACACCGATGGAGCCCAAGCATAGGAGCAGCTTCCAGCTTAGAAGCTTTTGGAGGTGCATCACCACACATGCACAACACATCATGCCTGCCCCTGCTGTGCAATATCTATCTACAGTATAGAATGTAACTCCTTGGGTAGGTGGTTGAGTTTCGTGAGGACTCATATCCTGCTGCTACAGGTAAGTAACCATGCTTTCTCCATGGACAAGCAGGATAAAGAGTCCTCATATATGTGAATCTCTAGCTACAGACTGCCTTTAAAGAAAAAAAAGATGACTATAGAAACTAACAAGGTGTTGCAAAAAGCAGACACTAATAGTTCTCTTTTTTCCCCCCAAAAGGAAGCCTGGAAATAAACATAACTGGCCTGGGGAGGGGGAGGGAAGAAGATAGAGCTGGATTATATTCCTTGAATAGACTCTGAAGTAGACTGACCAAACCTACTGTTGCGTCAGGGAGTCCTCATCAAGAACTCTGGCAGATCCCTTTTATCTGTGCCCTTTTCTGCCACTGCCAGCTCCAGACTTTGCTCATTCCATCTTGTTGCTCCATACGGTTGCAACAAATCACCCAAGTTAATACACCAGACTCCTTCTCTAGCCCAATTCAAATCCAGGCTAAAAACCCACCACATCGTGGCTGCATTTGGATCCTAATCTCCTTATTCTCTTGCTTATCACCTACCTGTATCTTGCCATTCCCCTTGAATTACTCTTGTCCCCAGATGTTGTATGGTCTATCTTAATTAAAGATCTAAATATGTACACTCTGGAGGAGAGGAGGGACAGGGGAGATATGATTCAGACCTTTAAATATTTAAATAGTATTAATAGACAAACAAACCTCTTCCAAAGACGGGGAAGCTGTAAAACTAGAAGGCATAACATGAAGCTGCAAGGGGGTAAACTTCTACTTTTTCACTGAAAGGGTGGTGGATTCTTGGAACGCCCTCCCGATGGAAGTGGTGGGAGCAAACACAGTGACAGAATTCAAAATGGCATGGGACAGACACAGTGGATCCCCTTTTAGCAACAGGATAAAATCAAAATAAGCATAAGGCATGGGGAGAGGTGACCTGCACGGAGTGGTAAGAGCACTACTCTTCACGCCTTGCTGGGCAGACTAGATGGACCATGCTGGTTTTTATCTGCCGTTATATACTATGTTACTATGAATAGTCCCTGCTCATTAGAGCTTACACTCTCTTACTACTACATGTACAGCACTGCGTATACCTTGTAGCTTCATTTGTTCAAAATATTTGTTGTTATTCAAGATTTTGGTTGCTAATTCATATAGTAGTATTTATTATGCCTTTTTATCTGTGGTTTGCAGAGTTTTCATATTTAGATTTATATATGCGACTACTTATATAATGTGACAAAAATAATTCTCTCCATCCAAATGGTACATCTCATGTTGGCTACTTTGTTCCTTCTGCTTTCTATTCTTCCTGGTTTTTCAAAGTGTTCTATCCTTTAGTTTTATTTCTCACCATCCCCATTTTTTTTTAAGCAATCTCTTTCAAAACATGCCCTTTTATGTTCTGTCGATAACATGGGGGGTGGAGCTACTTCGCGCGGCATTACATATATGCAAACCACATGCATGGCGTCTCCGTTACCAGCAGATCAGTTAGCTCATAAGGTACACCCGTCTGGGGATCTGCTTCTTTCAGTTATTTTCTTATAGTCAGTGGTATGCATAGGATTTATTATAAAGATATACTCTGTTTTCCCCCTTGAAATGGTATTGTTTGATCTGCGGCTTCTTTTTTTGTGACATAGCAATTATAAAGTATTAATTTTTTGAAAAGCTTTCAGATTCCTGATATGTGGTTTTTGGTCATTACAATTTGACTATTACCGTGTTTCCCCGAAAGTAAGACCTATCCTGAAAATAAGCCCTAGCACGTTTTCCTGTGATTACCGTAATATAAGCCCTACCCTGAAACTAAGACCTAGTGCAGATCATGGAGGAGGGCTGCCTGTGTGTGTTCTTGAGGTAGGGGAATGCATTTTTAGATAAATAGGCATTGTTCCTTTTGGTCCCCATGCATTCATTTCAACCCTTTGTCCAGGTTCTACCGTAGGAAGCATGTTTCTGATAGATCAGTTTCAGCCTAAATTCACTGCACTTCACTTGCCACCCCCCTGCGCGAACAATGTCTCTTTCTCTCCACTTCTCACGTTTACTACGGTAAGAGCAGAGCCCCGGTGCTTCGCGGGGGCCTTTCAAATCCATCACGTCCATGGGAGATTGTTACCGGGTACACACGCGCCGAGAGGAAGAACACGCAGTCTCGGGACCGGGAAGGCAGCCGCATTAACGAGGTGGCGTTTAGGGAGACAAAATACCGTACCGGGTACTTGCGATGAAGTTAGAGGGCAAGCTGGTGCTTCGGCTTCTCTTTATCTCTTTATCTCCCTCGGGCCCGCCTCCGCTCTGTCCTTATGCTCAGAGAAAAGAAAAACGCCGACGCCGATCAGCTGCCGGTGCTGTCGCTGCGCTGCAGGCCTCTTCCTTCTCTCCAAGGGGCTGTCGCTGCCCGCATCCACCGCTTCCCTGTGCGCTCTGTGGTAACACTTCACTGATTGGCTGACTGTTATGAGGTGGCAGCCAATCAGCTTCAAGTGCTACCGGTACTGTCACTTCACTACCAGTAGGGTACTTACCCTAAGGTCCTTTAATACCGTAGATTTAAACTGAATATTTTGCCCCCAGACAAAATGAGTGCAAAAAGAAAGAGCTATTCGGTTGAGTACAAGAAAGGAATCGTGGAGAACTCCCAGGGCAAGAATCTTACGGCTTTCTGCCAAGAGAAGAAGTTGGATCTCCAAATGGTCCGAAAATGGCGAGCAGAGTATGATAACCTCTGTCAACAGATGGATGAGGGAAATTCTAAGAAGCGCAAGTGTGGATCAGGGCGGCAACCATTATTTCCTGAGCTGGAAGACATCACCTATGAATGGATTGCTGACAGAAGAACAAAGACTTTGGTTGTGCGCAGGGCTGACATTCAAGCATTTGCCCTTGCAATGGCACCAAAGTTTGAAATATCCCCAGAAGAATTCAAAGCATCACAACACTGGCTGGATGACTTCCTTCAGCGATATGAACTGTCTCTAAGAAGATCAACAACACTGTTCAAGCTGGAAGATACTGAAGTTGTTAAACATGCACTTGCATTCAAGTCCTTTGTTGATTCCATCAACTTTTCTAAATATCAACTCTCCAACATGATTGCTATGGATGAAACAGCAGTGTTTATGGGCCAAGGATCTCAAACGACAATTAATCAGAGGGGTGCCTCGTCAATCTACATTCCCTCCACTGGCTACGAAAGTGCACGTATTACCTGTATTTTGGCAATTCGTCTGGATGGAATGAAAGCCCCACCTCTAATCATCAGTAAGGGCAAGAAAGATAAGATTGAACATTTTTCAGGCATTTATGTTCTTGAAACCGAAAAGGCATGGTGTACACAAGCAGTTATAAGGAAGTGTGTCGATTTAATGCTGCCACTTATTTTGCGAGGTGGTCAAAGAGGTCTGCTAGTCTGGGATTCAGCCAGCACTCATCGCGCTAAAGACATGAAAAACTTCCTTGCAGAGAGAAGAGTAGATCAAATAATGATTCCTGCAGGAATGACTGCCTATCTCCAGACTCTTGATATTGCAATAAACAAGCCATTCAAGGACCATTTGCGCATGGAAATCAATGACTTCACTGAAAATAGAATGGAGAGAAATCAGCGTGGAAACTTTGTGAAGCCTAGCCTGCAAGAGGTTGTGACTTGGGTGAAGAATTCATGGGATAACATCACTGACGGCTGTGTTGCCAAAGCACTACAAGCAGGTTACTTGGACAAGAAGTGTTCATTTAAGGAGAGCTCTATTGCTAGACATGAGAGATTGGGGCCAATGGTTCTACAGGGAATACAGTCGCAAGAAAATCAGGCCGGAATTCGGAGTTTGGAGAGTTTTGACGATGTTCTGGAAGAAGATGATATGATTGTATTTGAATAAATGTAGATTGCTGTACATGAGTAAATGTAGTTTGCTGTACTTAAAAAAAAGTTGGATTGTTGAACATGAATAAATGTGGATTGTTGTTCATGAATAAATGTGGATTGTTGTATATGATAAAAAAAAATAAGCCCTACCCTGAAAATAAGCCCTAGTGCATCTTTTGGAGCAAAAATAAATATAAGACCCGGTCTTATTTTCGGGGAAACACGGTACAAGCTAGCTAATGATTGTTACCACTGGACAACGGAAAATGGGTCTGAGGTTTACATAGATATATAACCACGTCTCCATTCCACTTCTTAATTTATATCATTTTTGGATACTCGCTCATAGCTACATTCCCCTATGGAAAGATACAACATCATTTAGAAATGGGTCTCTTTTTTTTATGCTCTTTATTTTTTTCTTAAGGTCTGTTCCCGCCCCCCCCCCCTCTTTTTCATTGTTCATGGCACATACCTGTACTAAGCCTTTCATTATTTTTTAGAGAAATAAAGCACAGTTTTCATATTCACATCTACATACTAATTTTACAATCTATACTCATGAAAATGCACACAACAATTTTGCAATCTCTATGCAAACTGTGCATCCTGTCTTGGCCTTTTCATGCTGTTCTTTGGGATATTTTTCTTCCTATGCCCCATTCTCCACTTTTGCATTTATTTGATAAACTTTTTTTTTTTGTGTTCTTAATTTTTTAAAATAACAGGGTACTTCTTTAGTTACTTTCATTAGAATACATTTTTACATTCTGTCAATTACAAAGAGATGGAGCCACCCCACGCGGCATTTCGAATATGTTGATGCATGCGCAGTGGTCCTTTTACGGCAGTTCAGTTATCTCACATGTATGCCTTATCTGGGGAGTTCTTTTATGTATAACTAGTGTATTATCTCTTTATGGCTAGTGGTCTGCATAAGAACAATTGGCATTTTCAACACTATACATATAAAAAAAAGTTTTCCCATTTCCTTTTAAAGCAGTATAGTTTAATTTGGGGCTTCTCCTTGTGACACAGCAAACACAATGTACTTGGGGTTTTTTTTAAGAGGTGTTTTAGATTCATAACAAATTTTTTATATTTTGACTTTCACCAGCTAGATAATGTTTGTTATCAGCAGGATTTGGAAGATGTTTCTGAGGGATACACATAAATATTAAGTTCCACCTTTTTTGTTTTAGTGGCCTAGATATAACCACACGTTTCTCATTGATAATGCTTTCAGACATTAGTTTAGAGTCTTATTCCCCTATTGAGATATTATCATTGATTGGAAAAATGGACAGGAATGAAAACACACTTTACTATTTTCTTCTTGCTCTTCTTTTTATTTCCCCCTCCCCACACAAGATTCTTCATTTAAATCTGGCATGTTCTCATATTTAGTTTTTTTTTATCTATAGGGTGTTGCCAAGAGAGTATATCAATCGTCTATGTGAGTTTCCACATTAGTTTCTATCTTGTTTAGCTAACATTTATGTTAAGTGATTCTGTGCTTTTTGATTTGCACTAATGTCATTGGTGTTTATTATTTTTTTTATTCCCAATAATATTGTTTTTTTATATTTTAGGATTTGTCCATGAACAGCTGTCTACTGTGCTAATAGAACCTTTGTGTTTACCCACATTGGTAAAGAGTTTTTATATGGCCGTTTTATCATTTTGTGTTAGTAGTATCACATATGTTAATGCAGTTTTGTTTTTACATATGTTAATAGAAAACAAAAATCAAAATATACATTATCATTTTTTTATATAATTTTACAGTTATAATTAAGTGTATTTGATATACTGTGTATAATACCAGAGGCCTATGTGGTTGTTAATAAAATAAAATTACAATACAATGGTTAAAGAATGGAGAAAAAATACAACAAAAGGAGAGAAAGGGGAGGAAGGCCTAGGATACAAGTAAGCAAAAGAACAAGCAATAAACAATAGATACAAGACAAGGGAAGGAAAAGTGGAAGACACAATAAAAGTGAATGAAAACAACCACAGAGCCCAGTTGCTGAGATGTGGCCTAAGGGAAAGATGAAGATGTAGCAAGAATTATGGGGAAGCTGCAGACGGGAAATAGTGAACAAAGTAATAAGCCTTAAAGAGGGAGTTGAAACTGATAAAAAAAAAGTTGAGAAAGGAGATCAATAGGAAGAGAGTTCCACCAAACAGAAGCAATAATCTGAAAGGAGGAAGAATGAGCTGAAGAGGAACAAACCAGTTGGAAAGCAGGACGAACTAGGAGATGTTGCATAGTGGAGTGAAGAAAGCATAGTTACTCACCTGTAACAGGTGTCCTCTGGGGACAGCAGGAATGAGTCCTCACATATGTCGGCTCCAACGGAGCCCTCATGGAAGCATCTCCCCAGCTTATAAAGAAAGCCTTTGGGAGATACCACTATGCATGCTTAGTGCCCTTCCCACCCAAGGGTGCCATCTTGCTCAGTCAAATGACATAGCTAAAAGACAGCAAAAATAAAAGATAGTAAAGAAGCAACTCCAAGGGGAGGAGAGAGGGTTGTGAGGACTGATTCCTACTGTGCCCAGAGAACACCTGCTACAAGTGAGTAACTACGCTTTTTCCGGGAAGAAGCAGGAAGTCAGTCCTCACATATGGAACCCCCTAACTACAGACTACCTCAAGCCCGAAAGGGGAAAACCACGATCGTCCTCAGGGGAGCCGGGAGCAGCAGCAATTGAATCCGCAGAACAGACTGCAGTAAGACCCATGTGTCCGATGGAAACCAACGCTCCGGTAGCCTGAACACAGAGGGGTCGGAAGGTAGGAGATGCCTAGACCCCGAAAAGATTACTGAGCATGGCCTGGCCGAAGACCAAGTGGAGGCCTGGCTGGAGGCCTGGCAGATGTCCAGCATCGGATCGAAGTGCAGGTTTGCCAAGGAGGCCGCCATGGCCCTGACACTGTGTGCTGTGACCCGGCCATCCAGCGTGAGCCCAGCCCACTCATAGGCGAGGGCAATGCAGTCAGTCACCCAGGTGGACAGTGTTCACTTGGTCACCACTTCCCCCAGCTGACTGGGGTCATGGGAAACAAAAAGCTGAGAAACTTTGCAGTGGCCTTGTGTACATTGAATGTAGGACAGGGTCCTCTTACAGTCAAAGGTGTGAAGGACAGTCTCTGCCCTGCTGGAGTGAGGCCTTGGGAAGAAGGTGGGTAGCACCACCTTCTGGTTGAGGTGAAAGGAAGATACCACCTTCGGAAGGAATTTGGGGTGAGTGCGTAGCACAACACTGTTCTTGTAGAATCTGGTATATGGCACCTCTGCCACTAGGGCTTGGAGCTCGCTAATCCATCGAGCAGAGGTGTGCGCCACCAGAAACACAACCTTCCACGAGAGGTACCTTAGGTTGCAGGTAGCCAGGGGCTCAAATGGTGGGCAAGTGAACTGCACCAACTCTATGTTGAGATTACACTCTGCTGCCAGAGGACGGACGGGGAATTTGGATAGCAGAAGTCCTCACAAGAAGCGGGTCACCAGGGGCTGGACCAAGAGGGACTTGCCCTCGACAGGGTGGTGGGAAGGCGCTAGGGTACTGAGGTGTACCCTGACTGAGTTTGATTTGAGTTCAGATTGTGAAAGATGAAGAAGGTACTGCAGCACCATCTGCACTGGGCAGAGATGGGTTTACCCGCTGCTCTGCGCACCACACCGAGAATCTGTGCCATTTGAAAGTGTAAACTCTCCTGGTGGAGGTCTTATGAGAGGCCAGTAGGATCTCTTCCACTTCTCCCGAGAGTTTGAAAGGGGCTAAGGTTACCCTTTCAACAGCCACACTGTCAGTCATAGGGACTTCAGGTTGGGGTGCAGGAGAGAGCCCTCCTCCAGAGACAAGCGCCCCAGGGAACTCCACAGGGGGATCGAAGTCTCCACTGACAATCAGAGGCGCAGTGGGAACCACGGTTGCCTGGGCCACTGTGGAGCTACCAGGATCAGCTATGTTTTGTTGTGAAGAACCTTAAAGAGGGTCCAGGCAATCAATGGCGTGGGTGGGGAGGCATACATGAGGCCTTCCGACCACGGAATGAGAAATGCATCTGATGCCACCCGGGATGGGTGGGGCTGCCAGGAGCAGAAGCGGGGCAACTGGTAGTTATCCAGGCTGGCGAAAAGGTCCACCCATGGGAATCCCCCAGAGTTGGAAGAGCCAGGTGGCACTGTTCCCTCTAAGCTGTGTGCGTGCACACACCTCGCTGAGTGAGAGCACATACTTTACAACAGAGCGCACAAAACTTACGGTTCTGATTCTGATAGAAAACAGACGTCTTAAAATTTAAAAGTTGTTGTGTATTTACGGTTTTCACAAGTTCTACAATATTTTCTAGTGCAATCAATGTGGTGTACATACTGTATTCTGACGTGTAGTCAAATTTTAAAGTATATAACTCCGAGTGTGGTTATGTGGCGCACAAAAATTTAACCTTCCTTAAAAAGCTGCACAGCTGATATTTTATGCGCACACAGCCTACAGAAAATTAGAGGGAACATTGCCAGGTGGCTAATCTGGTGTCCAGCTGCCATTCGTGCGGCTGTAGGACCCTGCTCAGCTTGTCTGCCAGGGTGTTATCCTGGTCTTGTATATATATACAGCCCACAGGACTATTCCCTGATGAATTGCATAGGAGCAGATTGTCATCGCCTCACAGCAGAGGGTTCGAGACCCCGTGCCCCCTAATTGTTCACGCAGAAAATTGCCACCTGATTGTCCGTTTGGCTCAGCACAGACTGGTGCCTCAGTCGGTGACAAAATGTTCAGAGGGCTGGACAGATTGCCCGAAGCTCTAGGTCGTCGTTCTGTTGGCTGCCCTCGGCTTGTGACCAGCAGCCCTGGGTGAGAAGTTCTTTGCAATGGGCTCCCCATCCCAGTAGGGAGATGTCCATTGTGAGGACCCTTAGAGCTTGGGAAGGGCATCCTGGTGGGTCACCCTGGTGGGTCACTGAGACTCTGTCTTGGAGGTGGCCCATGGCCTGTGTCCACTGGTCTCGAAGACACCACCGATGACCCTCATGTGCAGATGGGCATCTGGGGTGACATGGACTGTGGAGGCCATGTGCCTGAGTAGGCGTAGCAGAAGCCGAGCTGACACAGAGGGATGGTGATGTATATCTGCAGCTAGTGTCCTGAGATGGTCTGCCTGATCCAGGAGGAAGGCCCTTGCCTAAACAGGGTCCAGCTTTGCCCCTATGAATTCCAGACAATGTGTTTGGAGGAGTTGGAACTTGGGGTAGTTTATCACGAACCCTAGATGTTGCAGGACATGGGATGGTATGTCCTGTAACTTGCTGCACCTTGGTGGCCATGCCTCCTTTTATAAGCCAGTCATCCAGATAGAGGAAGACAAATAAACCTTGGAGACTGAGATAGACAGCCACTACTGCCAGGCATGTGGTGAAGACCCAGGGGCAGACGCCAGGCCGGAGGGTAGTACCCTGTACTGGTAGTGGCCTCCCCCTACCATAAAGCAAAGATACTGCCTGTGGTTGGGGTGAATGAGGATGTGGGTATAAGCATCCTTCATATCCAAGGAGCACAGTCAACCTCTCTGCTGAAGGTAAGGCAACGATGTTCCAAGGAAGTGCATCTTGAACTTCTCTCTCACCAGGAACTTGTTCAGGTTGCGCAGGTCGAGGATGGGCCTTAGGCCCCTTGTATTTGGCACGAGGAAATACCTGGAGTAGAACCCCTTGCTCCCGAGATGTTGGGGTACTGGTTCCACCGCTTTGTCCTTGAGAAGGCCTACAGGATCCTGCAGTAGGAGATCCCAGTGAAGGTGAGACCTTGGGGGGCTCTCTCGAAAAGAAAAGAGTAGTTACCCACCTGTAACAGGTGTTCTCCAGGAGCAGCAGGAATCAGTCCTCACATATGGGTGACGTTTGGAAATGCAGCACGCATGCGCGGTCCCCTTCCCGCCCAAGGGTGCCATCTTGCTCAGTCTGATGACATAGCTAAAAGACAGCAAAAATAACAAAATAAAGCATATGACTGCAACTCCAAGGGGAGGAGGGAGGGTGGGGAGGACTGATTCCTGCTGCTCCTGGAGAACACCTGCTACAGGTGAGTAACTACACTTTCTCCAGGACCAAGCAGGAGGTCAGTCCTCACATATGGGACTCCAAAGCTTAAGGCTACCAGAGACCCCAAGCTAAAAAAATGAGCTCCCTCTAGAGTCTCAGCATTTGAGAAAAGAATCTTCTCTGATAACGCCCCCGAACGGTAGATCAACACCAGGGCCGGGGGTAGGAGTTGCATAAACCCCAAAGAGATTATAGAGTACCGCCTGTCCGAAAGCACTGTCCCTGCGGGACTCTCTCTCAAGGCAGTCATGGGCTGCAAAAGTCTGGCTTGAGGACCAAGTAGCAGCCCGGCAGATGTCTGCCAACGGAACAGAGCGGAGATGAGACACTGACGCAGCCTTCGCCCTGACACGGTGAGCCATGACTCGACCCTGCAATGAGAGGCCGGCTGCCCTGTACGCCCAGGCGATACAGTCTGCTACCCAATTGGCAGGGTACGCTTGGAGATAGGTAACCCCAACTTATTGGGGTCAAAAGAGACGAAGAGCTGAACAGCCCTCCAGTGCTCCCGCGTACGGTCATGGTAGAAGGACAACGCCCTCCTACAGTCCAGGGTATGCAAGACCATCTCAGCCCGGCTGGCATGCGGCCTGGGAAAGAAAGTTGGAAGACCCACCTCCTGATTGAGGTGGAAGGAGGAGACAACCTTTGGAAGAAACTTAGGGTGAGTCCGTAAGACTACTCTGTTCCTATAGAACCTAATATATGAAGCATCCGATACTAGGGCCTGAAGTTCACGCACTCGCCTTGCTGAGGTAAGAGCCACCAGAAACAACGCTTTCCAGGAGAGAAAACGCAAAGGGCAAGTAGCCATAGGCTCAAATGGAGGGCAAGTAAGTCGTTGCAAGACCACATTCAGATCCCATTCAGGGGCAGGTGGACGCACTGGAGGCTTAAGCAAAAGCAAGCCTCTGAGGAAGCGAGCCACCAAAGGGTGGCTGGTGAGAGACTGATCCTCCACCAGTGTGTGGTGCGCTGAAAGAGCACTAAGATGAACTCTCACAGAATTGGACTTAAGGCCGAGGTTAGACAGGTGAAGCAAATATTGCAGCACCACTGGTACCAGGCATGATAAAGGATCCTTGTTGTGCTGAGTACACCAGGCAGAGAATCTACGCCACTTAAGGGCATGAGACTTTCGGGTGGACTGCCTCCTAGAGGCCAAGACCACTTCCTTAGGCAGTAGTAAGGATGCTAGAACTACCCTCTCAGCAGTCAGGCCACCAGATTGAGGGACTGGAGGTTAGGGTGTAAGAGAGATCCCTGCTCCTGAGAGAGGAGATCGGGCTGCATCCCCAGAGGAAGAGGAGTGTCCACCGCTAGTTGCAAGAGAAGTGGGAACCACGGTTGCCTGGGCCATCTGGGGGCAACCAGGATCACCAAGGCCTTGTCCCAGATCACTCTGAACAGTGTTTTGGGCACTAGAGGCGTGGGAGGAAATGCATATAGGAGACCTGTAGACCAGGGAATGAGAAACGCATCCGCTGCTACTCTGAGAGGATGCGGTTGTCTGGAGCAGAACCTGGGCAGTTGATCGTTCAGAGGACTGGCAAAGAATCTATGGTTGGAAGACCCCCATCTCAGGAAGATCTGTTGAACAACTAAAGGATTCAACTGCCATTCGTGTGGCTGCAGGATCCTGCTCAGTCTGTCTGCCGGGTGATTCTCTTGACCTGGGAAATAGACCGCTTTGAGAAGAATGCCGTGATTGACTGTACAGGAACACAGGCTCTGTGCTTCCTGACATAGGAGGCGGGACCCTGTGCCCCCTTGTTTGTTCACATAGAACATAGCAACTTGGTTGTCCATCTGAACTAGGACGGACTGGTGAGAAAGGAGATGAGAGAAAGTTCTCAGAGCCAAGCGGATAGCTCTCAGTTCTAAGAGATTGATCTGCTGTGCGGCCTCCCAAGGAGACCACAGGCCTTGAGTACATGCTCCTTGGCAATGTGCACCCCAACCTTGAAGAGAAGCATCGGTTGTCAGCACTTGAGAGTGTGGAGGTGTCTGAAAAAACACCCCTTGCACTACATTTGGAAGATGAAGCCACCACTGTAGAGAAGACTCTAGCAGTTTGGACACCCTCACTCTGTCGGTGAGGCGTCCTGTGGCTTGGTGCCACTGAGTTCTGAGCCTCCATTGAGCTGGCCTCATGTGTAGACAGGCATTTGGAGTTACATGGACCATGGAAGCCATGTGGCCTAAGAGCCTCAGGAATTGTCTGGCGGAGACCAGAGAATTGCTGTGGAACTGCCTGGCTAGATCCATCAACCTGTGGGCCCTGTCCACGGGTAAAAAAGGCCGCCTGAAGGGTGTCCAGTCTTGCTCCTATGAACTCCATGTTCTGTGAGGGGTGCAAAGTGAACTTTGCGAAGTTTATAACAAACCCCAGGTGCTGAAGCAGAGCGACAGTGCGAAGGGTGGCTTGATTGGCCTCCTGTGGGGATTGACCCCTGATGAGCCAGTCGTCCAGGTATGGAAAGACAAAGAGGCCTTGAACCCTGAGGTAGGCTGCCACCATCGCCAGGCACTTGGTGAATACCCTGGGGGCGAAGGTTAGGCCAAAAGGCAGTACTCTGTACTGATAGTGGTTTCCTCCCACTACAAATCTGAGATATTGTCTGTGGTCTGGATGAATGAGGATGTGAGTATAAGCATCCTTTAGGTCTAAGGAGCATAGCCAATCTCCCTGCTGGAGGTAGGGCAGCAGGATTCCAAGGGTAAGCATCTTGAACTTTTCCCTCTCCAGGAACTTGTTCAGATTCCGCAAGTCTAGGATGGGCCTGAGGCCTCCTGTTCTTTTTGGTACCAGAAAGTACCTGGAATAGAAGCCTTGACCTCTCAGGTGGTGGGGCACCGGTTCCACTGCCTGTTTTTTACAAGACTTGCTAACTCCTGTAGGAGTAAGTCCCTGTGCAGAGGAAGTATTGGAAGCTCCCCTGGAAAATAGGAGGGGGGTACCTGGTGGAAGTGGAGGAGAGAGCCCTTCTGGACTATACTTAGTACTCAGGTATCCCTTGTTACGGCTGACCACCTGTGGGTGTACAGGGCCAGCCGGCCTCCTGTGCTGATAGGGGCCAGCTGAGGAGGAAAGGCTATGCCACTGGAGTCAAAACCCCGCTGCCTGCTGTGCAGGAGCCGGAGCTGGTGACTTGGGGGTTTTCTGCCTACGGGGCACATGTCCCTGCCCCTTGGCCTGCTGACCCTGTTGGGGAGCTACAGAGGTCTGAAAATGAGGGTATGTTTTATAGGCAGATTACTTCCTCGGGTAAAAAGTCTTTTTCCAAGAGCCCTTCTTTTTCTGAGAAGGGGCAGAGGTTTTCCTGGACAGCCTTGTCCGGGTAAGAGTCTCGGTCTCGAGTTCTGCAGCCTTTTCAGCCATGGGCTTGCCAAAGAGGTTCTCACCTCAGCAGGGGACATCGACCAACTTGTCCTGCACCCATGGCTCGAGGTCCGATGACTGTAGCCAGGCCTGACAGCATGCACTGATGCCGGCCGCGGCTACCCAGGCCGAAGCTTCGAAGCCATCATAGGCTGCTCGAGAGATAAACTTCGAGCACTCTTGAATACCCGATGACAGTACGTTGAACCTCTGCAAAGGTTCCTCAGAGACCAGCAGAGAACACGGCAATCTCCTTTGCCAGGTCTTGAAGGTACATGCCCATGTACAGCTGGTAGGTCTGGACACGGCAAGCAAGCATAGAGTCCTGGAAGCACTTCTTACCGAGGGCATCCAGGTTCCGGGTCTCCCGGCCGGGAGGCACAGAGGAGTGCATCTTCTGACTTTTCAGACAATGCATGGACGATTTCACAACCATGGAATGGTGCGGCAATTGTGCCTTTTGGAACCCGGGGCTCTTGCGGACTCAATAGATAGAATCGACCTGCTTGCTCAAGACCGGCATCGAGGCCGGTGCCTCCCACATACAGAAGAGCAACCATTCCAGCATCGGAGGAACCAGCACAGTAAAGGCCTCCTTTGGAGGAGAGTCATACTGTAGGGCCTCAAGCTCCTTGGCTCAAGGCTCCTCCTTGGGATCCGCGGGGAATGCCAAGGCCTTTTCCATATCCCACACGAAGTCCGAGAACCGGGTATCCTCCGGGGGGGACCTTCTCCGAGGCTCAGACTCCAGTGAGTCCGATGGGACACACCGAGACCGAAAGGTGTCGGGTGACTCCTCATCCTCTGTTTCCCAGCAGGACCCCTCGGAGGAGGAATCAAGCGGCTCCGGTCAGGCAGGCACCAATGCCATCCGCCCCAACGCCGAGGGTACCGGCGTCAACGACCTCGGTCCAGAACGGGAGGCCGAGGGAGACCTTGGCCGAGGATCGACGCGAGATCGCATGGACTCGAGGATCGGCTTGGCCCGGCCTCCGGGGTCGACTTGGACGTCGATGTCCCGGTGGTCGGGGCAGATGCACCGGTGAGACCGGTGATCAGTGCCCGCTGCTGTTCCATGAAGGCAGCCAAGCTGCACTCCAAGGCTGTCAACCTGTCCGAACTCAGGAGACTCAGCAGCCCCTGACTCGGGCCCCGACGGCGGCTCCCCAGGAGGGGAGTCCACGAGGACTACAGTACTCACGTGACCCGGGGACTCCTCCACACGAGGCTGTTTGGCAGGCCTCTCCGACTCCGAAGACCCGGAACAGTGCTCGGGGCTATGCGACTTGGCCCTCGAGGAGCCAAGTGCATTCACCGACGCCGCCCTCGCGGGTTTTTTCTTCCTGCGATGCTCCCGCGAGGGAGACCCCCTCTCAGAGGAGCCTCAGCGCTACTCGGGGCCGGAGTCCCGAGACGTCGAGGACTCTGACGAAGTCCGGGCCTGGCCGGACACGGAGTCAGAGAAGATTCTTTCCTTTTGGTGCTGCCGACTCCTCAACGCCTTCGAGGACATTTTCCCACACGGACCACAGATCATCGGGTCATGATCGGGTCCGAGGCAGCGGAGGCAGCAGTCATGTGTGTCGGTAAGAGACATAAGTTTCTTACACCGATCACACTTCTTAAACCCGCTGGCAGCCATCGGGGGAAAAAAGGCCCCTGCGAGGTCAAAAGACAGGGCTGCCAGTAAAAAAACAAAAACCGAAAAAGAAGTCCGGGCTCGATACCGACGTATCGGGCCCAGGCGGGAAAGGGAAACTGGCGTCGAACCGAAGAAAACGGATTCACGCAGAACAAAATCAACTTTTTCCTCGGGTGAAAACGAAACATGTCCGTCGGGCTCCGTGGAAAAAAGAAGACTGAGCAAGATGGCACCCTTGGGCGGGAAGGGGACCGCGCATGCGCGCTGCATTCCCAAAGGCTTTCCTTGAAAGCTGGGGAAATGCTCCGCACGGGGGCTCTGTCGGCGCCGACGTCACCCATATGTGAGGACTGACTTCCTGCTTGGTCCTGGAGAAGAGGGAGGTATCTATACCAGGTGGAGGATCTAGCCCTCCTCAACCACCTGAAGTGCCCAGGCATTGCTGGTGATGGTTGGCCTCCTGTGGGCTGCTGTCCTAATAAGGCTATGCCCAAGGAGTCAAAAACGTCCCCAGGGCTGGGCCGGAGCCAACGCCTGGGGCTTGGGAGCCTTCTGCTTACGAGGGCCTTGCCCACATCCCTTGGACTGCTGACCCTGCTGGAGAACTGGGGAGGCCTGAAATTGTGGATAGTTTTTGTAAAGCAGCCTCCTTCCTCAGGTAAAAGGACTTTTTGCCCGAGCCCTTCCATCAGAGAGTGCAGTGGTCTTTTGGAAAAGCCCGGTCCTCATCATAAACTCTTTCTCCAACTCAACAGCCTTTTCCGTCATGGGTTTGCCAAAGAGTTTCTTCCCTTGGCATGGGACATCAACAAGTTTGTCCTGAACCCATTGCTCAAGGTCGGAAGACTGGCCAAGCCTGGTGTCTGGCACCGATACCTGCCGCAGCTACTCTAGTCGCAGACTCAAAGCAGTCAGACTGCTGAAGTCATGAATTTGGAGCACTTACGGACAGCTTTGGCCAGGTTCTTGAACCACTGCAGGGGTTCCTCAGAGAGGCCAGCCAAGAACTCGGCAAGTTCCTTCAACAGGGTCTCTCAAGTACATGCCCATATACAGCTGGTATGCCTGGATCCGGTAGCACTTTATCCTGAGGGCATCCTAAGTGCAGGCCCTATCCATGAGCACTGAGGAATGCGTCTTCTGGCTCTTCAGCCGATGCGCAGCCAACTCCACAACCCTGGAGTTATGCAACAGCTGTGCTTTTGGAAGCCAGGGCTCTGGCAGACCTCATACATTGAGTTGAGCCGCTTGCTCATGACTGGCACCGACGCCGATTTTTCCCACATATAGAGCCTTAACCATTCCAGGATGGGTGGAATAAGCACCGTGAGTGATTCCCTCGGCAGGGCCTCGTACTGGAGCATTTCTAGTTCCTCCATCCGAGGGTCATCCTCCGATTCCATTGGGAATGCTAGAGGCCTTTCACATGTCCCACACGAAGTTGAGGAATGCCATGTCTTTGGGCAGGGACAGAAGCCGGGGGCTTGGAGGTTGGCGAGTCCGAGGGGACGTTACAGTGGCAATGGATGTCCAGGGACTCCTCGTCCTCTATCTCCCATTCTGAGTAGTCGGTCAAAGACTCGAGAGAAGGGCAGCTCGGAGAACTGAGCCCTGTCTGTGTCCTCGGAGGCCCAGCGGCTGGTGCCATGTTAACTAGCTGGGGAAGACCTCTGTCCCATGGAATGGGACTCTGATCTAGATCTCAGCCGAGGATTGACTCGATGTCGAATGGTCTCGAGGATTGGATTGGCCTCTGGGGATGTCATCGACGTTGATGGCCCGGTGGTCTCAGCAGAGGAACCAGTAGTACTAGACAGCAACGGCTGCTGTTGGTCCATGAAGGCAGACAGGCTGCGTTCCAGGGCTGCCATTCTGGTTTCCAGTCCAGAAAGCTCTGCAGCCATCGGTGCGGGCACCAAGGAACTCAGGCCTGGCGCCGGTTCCCCCAAAGGGGAGTCCTCAATGACGATAGGCTCAGGCGCCAGAGGTTGATCTTCGTGCAATTCCTTCCGGGCGACCTTGGTGGACCGCTCCCACTCCGAGCCCTCAAACGAAGTGTTGTTGACTGCAAGACCTGGTTCGGGGCTTATCCGACCTGCCAGAACCGTCCAGACATGCCACCATCGAGGGTTTCTTCTTCTTCTTCTTGTTTTCTGTCAAGGAGGACCTCCTCTCTGAAGACCCACGGATTCGACCAGGGACGGGTGGGGGGGGGAGGTGCTGTGGTATTCAGAGGCTTCAGACGGGGCCTTGGCCTTTGGAGGCAACGGCGACTCCGGGAAAAACTTTTTGTGCTGCTGATGGCATCTTTTAAGGGCCCGGGAAGACATCTTTATACAAAGACCACAGCCTGAGGGGTCGTGGTCTGGCCCTAGAAAGTGTAGGCATCAGTCGTGTGTGTCTGCGAGGGACATGATTTTTGTAAGAATATAAGATATGCCATACTGGGTCAGACCAAGATCCATCAAGCCCAGTATCCCGTTTCCAACAGTGGCCAATCTAGGTCATAAGTACCTAGCAGTTTCCCCAAAAGACACAGATTCTCCAGTGCTTGTATTGGATCAAGCAGTGATATCTCGGGTCCCTTTTAATAATGGTTTATAGACCTTTCCTCCAGGAACTTGTCCAAACCTTTTTTAAACCCAGCTACACTAACAGCTTTTACTACATCCTCCAGTAACAAATTCCAGAGTTTGATTACACGTTGAGTGAAAAAAATATTTTCTCTTATTAGTCTTAAATAGGTTACCCTGAAGCTTCATTGCATGTCCCCTAGTCTTTCTATATTCTGATGACGTAAACAATCGATCTACGTTTACCTGTTCCACTCCATTCATTAATTTATAGACCTCTATCATATCTCCCCTCAGCCGTCTCTTTTCCAGGTTGAAGAGCCCTAACCTTTCCAGCCTCTCTTCATAGGGGGATCCTTCCAACCCCTTTACCATTTTGGCGGCTCTTCTCTGTACCTTTTCCAATAACGCTATATCCTTTTAAAGATATGGCGACCAGAACTGCACACAATATTCAAGGTGTGGTCGCACCATAGAACGATACAGAGGCATTATAATATCCCTTGTGTTATTTTCCATTCCTTTCCTTATGATACCTAGCATTCTATTCGCTCTCTTGGCCGCCTCTGCACACTGGGCGGAGGATTTTAACATGTTATCCACGATGACACCTAAATCTTTTTCCTGGGTAGTGGAACCTTGCATCGTGTAACCATAATTTGGGTTGGGTAAAAGACATTAAAAGCTGGCTGCTACACAGTACCCTGTCCTGTGCTTCTAAGGTAATCTGTGACCAATTTCCAGGGGGAGTCCCACAGCCCTTGCTTGGACAGAGGGAGTCATGGGTTCTAAATTTAACAAGAAAGCTCTCTGCTGTGTTTTAAATTTAAACTGAAAGCTCTTTGCTGCTACTAGGCCCTGACTGATTTAACAAATACACCGAGTTCACAGATTAATCAGCTTTAATCTAAAGAATTCCTTTTTCCCCAAGATTTAGAAAAATTCCCATTAGTAAATACTTACAATTGTAGATCTCTCTCCAGAAGTAGCACCGATCACACTTCTTAAAACCACTGGTGGCCAAAAGACTTCCGGTGATGTCACGGAGCTAATGGCAGCTTAGAAGCCTCGCTCCGTCCGATTCCCGAGAGTGGAGAGACAAAGCGACCCCAGGTGAAAAAGTGGAAGGGAGGCAAGCACCCAGCATTGCGATGGTGGCGAGGAAAAAAAATGGCTGGTTTCCAGTCCCCGTACGTGCGCCGGGAGCTGATGGCGAAGGCGGAGACGGCCGGCTCAGAAAAGGAAGCCGGGGCAGGGAGCTCGGAGGAGGAGGATGGAACGGATACGGAGGGACTGGAGGAGGTGTCGTTGAAAAAGTGGCTGCAGGCGTTTAAAGTGGAAATGAGAGGAGAGATTAAGGCAATGAGGAAAGAGGTGAAGGAAACCCTGATGGCGATCCAGAAGGAGGTGGGCTGTTTGGGACAGCGAGTGGAGGACCTGGAAGGCCACGTGGAACAATGTAAGGAGGAGATGAGAGACATGGCGTCTATGCAGAATAAACTCAAGGCCCAGCAGGAAGAGTTACAGGAGAAAATAGAGGAGATTGAAGACAGAGCGAGAAGGAACAACTTGCGTATTCGGGGTGTGCCGGAGGAGGCAGCCTCCAGAGACTGCGTACAGGTAGTGCAGAGGTTGTGCAGCCATATTTTGCAACTGGGAGAGGACGCTAGACCGCGAGTGGAGCTAATTGGAGTTGAAAGGGCGCATAGAAGTCTGGGTCCGAGGCGGGAGAAGCAGGCAAGAGACATTGTAGCTTGTATGAGCAGTTTCCCCCTGAAAGAACAAATATTAAATGCGGCAAGGAAGTTTGGAAGGATTGCATGGGAAGGAAGTGAAATAGAAGTGTATAATGACCTGTCAAAAGGAACACTTGAAAGGAGGAGATCTATGAAAGAGGTCACAGCATACCTGAGGGGGAAAGGCATGCGCTACCGATGGATGTTTCCATTTGGCATCTTGATGTCGGTGAACAGAATGAACAGGAAGGTGATAGCAGTGGAGGAGGCGTGGTCCACACAGAGAGATGGGGTGTGAGGATCTACCCCAAGCGGCGGAGAGGGAACAGCGACGGAAACCTAAAGCAGCGACTGGTAAACAGCAAACAAGCTCGCAGTGGCAGAGAGCGGGAGAGAAGGGAAAGAGGTTTAAGCGGATGACTCAGGAGCGGAGGATGGAGGCAACGGAGGAGGACACCTGAGAGGAGAGACTGGAGAGATGATGCCAGGATGCAAGTATGGAGTTTGAGTAGGGGGCGATAGAGCTCTGTTACTCATGGAACTCGGACACTGGACTTATAGGGATGAGAGGGAGAGGGGAGGCTATTGGGAATGGGGGGGTGTGGGGGTTAGTAACGATAAGGGATGGTAAGGGCAGAGCGGGGGAGCAAATATTGGGGGAGGAGGGGAACGGGGAGGGGTAGAAGGGGGAGGGGGGTAATGGATAGGGAGGGGCTGATCGAGGAATGAGGCAGATAAGGGGTGGGGGGAATGGAGTGACGGGAAAGGACCAGGAGTCTCCGGAAGGATAGGAGGGAATTAAGGGGAAGGGAGGGGGTGGGGGAAAGGGGAGGAGGGGGTGGGGGAAAGGGGAAGAGGGGGTGGGGATCGGGAGGGGGAGAGGGGCAAGAACACAGTGATAGCAACAAGGGGGGTGGAGAGGGAAATTGAAGGGATATGCTGCGGATAGGATCAGTAAATGCTAAGGGGTTGAACTCTCCTGCTAAACGTGGTATGTTATTCCGGGAGGTATTGAAAAACCAGTGGGATGTGGTGTTAATTCAGGAAACTCACTTGAGGAGAGGTGATGTGGGGAGGATGCGGAATAAGCAGTACCCGGATCAATATTATTCATGTAACAAGGAGGGGGTAAAGAAAGGAGTGGCCATATTGGTGAGGGCAGGGTACGGGATTCAAGTGGGAGGGTATTTTAAGGATTTGGAGGGGAGAGTAGTTGGGATAAAGGGGAAGTTAGGGATGGAAGAAATTGTGGTAGTGGCGGTGTATGGGCCAAATGGTAATCAAGGGGGGTTCTGGAAAAAGGTGGGGAAGTTAATAGAGGGGGTGGGGGGGGGGAAGTGGTGGTAGGAGGGGATTTTAATTTAGTACTGGACCCGGGGGTGGACAGGAATCCGAAGGGGGGGATGGGGGGGAGAAAGAATAGACAAGGTTTAAGAAAGTTGATGAAACAATACAATTTGGTGGATGCTTGGAGGGCGCTGAATCCTGCGGGGAGGGAATACACTTTTTACTCGGCGCCGCATGATAGTTGGAGCAGGATAGACATGCTCCTGGTGGATAGGGCTTGGTTGCTGGAGGTACAGGACGGGGTATTATCCCGGTAGGTTGGTCAGACCATAGGGCGGTGGAAGTAAGATTTAAGCAGTTAAAGAGGGGAGGGGTGGTATTCTGGAGGTTAAATGAAAGTTTGCTTAAGGATGAGAAGATAGTGGAGGACGTTCGGAGGGTTATAAGGGAGTATTTGCTTTTTAATGACACAGGGGAAGTGGCGGATGGGATGGTGTGGGAGGGGTTGAAAGCGGTGGTAAGAGGGAGGTTTATAATGTGGGGGGCTAGGAAAAAAAGGGATCGGGAAAGGAAGGGAGTTAGGGAAGGAGTTAAGGGAGGCTAAGTATCGGGGGACGGGGCATAGAGGGATAGAGTGGAGATGGAGAGGGTGAAAGAGGAGTTACATGCTATACAAACGGAACAAGTAGCCTTTGCCTTACAGAGAGCTAAGCAGGTCTACTACGAATTTGGAGATAAAGCAGGCAGATTGCTGGCTCGAAGATCAAGGCAGCAAAAGGGGGCAGCAATGATATACCAGATAGAAGGGAAGGATGGCAGGATTTGTAGAGGGGAGGAGAAGATAAGGGAATAGTTTAAGGAATATTATCAGGAGTTATATAAGGAGATGGAGGGGGTGGGGGAGGGGATATAGAGTAGTTACTCACCTGTAACAGGTGTTCTCCAGGAGCAGCAGGAATCAGTCCTCACTTATGGGTGACGTCGGCGCCGACGGAGCCCTCGCGGAGCAATTTTCCCCAGCTTTCGCAGAAAGCCTTTGGGAATTGCAGCGCGCATGCGCGGTCCCCTTCCCGCCTAGGGATGCCATCTTGCTCAGTCTGATGACATAGCGACAAGACAGCAAAAGTTAGCAAAATGAATGACTGCAACTCCGAGGGGAGGAGGGAGGGTTGTGAGGACTGATTCCTGCTGCTCCTGGAGAACACCTGTTACAGGTGAGTAACTACTCTTTCTCCAGGACCAAGCAGGAAGTCAGTCCTCACTTATGGGACTCCCAAGCTTAAGGCTACCGGAGGCCTCAAGCCTAAAAAGAGCTCCCTGAGGCTCAACAGTACAGAAGGAAGGAATCTTCTCTGAATACGCATCCGGCCGGTAGCCAACACCGGGGCCGGAGGTTAGGAGTTACCTAAACCTCAAAGAGATTGTGGAGGACTGCCTGACCGAAAGCACTGTCCCTGCGGGACTCCCTTTCCAGGCAGTAATGAGCCGCAAAGGTCTGACCTGAAGACCAAGTAGCGGCCCGGCAGATGTCTGCCAATGGAACAGAGTGGAGGTGAGCCACAGACGCGGCCTTCGCCCTGACCCGATGCGCCGTGACACGACTTTCCTAGGAGAGACCGGCTGCCCCGTAAGTCCAGGCGATACAGTCGGCTACCCAGATGGACAGAGTACGCTTAGAGACAGGTACCCCCAACCGATTGGGGTCAAACGAGACGAAAAGCTGGACCGCTTTTCTATGCTCTCGCGTACGGTCAAGGTAGAAGGATAAGGCTCTTCTACAGTCCAGGGTATGCAGCACCGTTTCAGCTCGGCTGGTGTGCGGCCTGGGAAAGAAGGTCCGAAGAACCACCTCCTGGTTGATGTGAAAGTGGGAGACCACCTTTGGAAGAAACTTGGGGTGGGTCTGCAGGACTACCCTATTCCTGTAGAACCTAGTGTACGGGGGCTCCGACACTAGGGCTTGTAGCCCACTTACTCGCCTCGCGGAAGTGAGGGCTACCAAGAAGAGAGTTTTCCAGGAAAGGAAACGAAGAGGGCAGGTAGCCATGGGCTCAAAAGGTGGGCAGGTAAGCCTTTGCAGAACCACGTTGAGGTCCCAGTCAGGGGCTGGGGGGCGCAACGGAGGCTTAAGTAGAAGGAGGCCTCTGAGAAAACGCACCACCAAGGGGTGCGAAGAGAGAGGCTGGCCTTCAACCGGTGAATGATGTGCAGAGAGAGCACTGAGGTGAACTCTGACAGAGTTGGATTTGAGACCTAGATCGGAGAGGTGAAGCAAATATTGCAGTACCACCGATACTAAACAAGCGAAGGGGTCCTCAGATCGCTGAGAACACCAGACCGAGAAACGACGCCATTTGAGGGCGTAAGATTTCCGGGTGGAAGGTCGCCGAGATGCTAGGACGACGGCTTCCACCTCCGGGGGTAGCAGAAGCGGAGCTAGGACTACCCTTTCAGCAGCCAGGCCATCAGGTGCAGAGCCCGGAGGTTGGGGTGCAGAAGAGTTCCCTGATCCTGGGTCAGGAGATCGGGCTGAAACCCCAGAGGGAGAGGGGTGTCCACCGCCAGCTGTAGAAGCAGAGGGAACCACGGTTGTCTCGGCCACCGGGGCGCTACCAGGATCACGGAGGCCCTGTCCTGGACAACTTTGAACAATGTCCGGGACACCAGTGGCGTAGGAGGGAAGGCATACAGCAGACCCGTGGACCACGAGATGAGGAAAGCATCCGGCGCTACTCGAAGAGGATGAGGATGCCGGTAGCAGAACCTGGGGAGCTGCCTGTTCAGGGGACTGGCAAACAGGTCCACGGTGGGAGAGCCCCACCGGAGGAAGATCTGCTGAACCACCGCGGGGTTCAACTTCCATTCGTGTGGTAGCAGGATCCAGCTCAGCTTGTCCGCCAGGCAGTTGTCCTGCCCTGGCAGGTAAACCGCTTTGAGGAGGATGTCGTGATCGACCGCCCAAAAGCACAGCCTTCGGGCTTCCTGACATAGAAGGAGGGAGCCCGTGCCCCCCTGCTTGTTCATGTAGAACATTGCCACCTGATTGTCCGTCTGCACCAGTACGGACTGACCGAACGTTAGGTGAGAGAAGGTCCGCAGAGCTAGGCGGATCGCCCGGAGCTCCAGGAAGTTTATCTGCTGGGCGGCTTCCCAAGGCGTCCAAAGGCCTTGAGTGCATGTCCCCCGACAATGCGCCCCCCAACCCAGGAGGGAAGCATCTGTCGTGAGCACCCGGGACGGCGGTGGAGATTGAAAGGGCATGCCAAGCACTAGATTGGGCAGGTGAAGCCACCATTGCAGGGAGGAGACCAGACGGTCGGAAACCTGTAACAGGTCCGACAGCCTCCCTGTGGCCTGATGCCACTGAGAGCGGAGGCTCCACTGGGCAGGTCTCATATATAGACGGGCATTCGGAGTGACATGGACCGTGGAGGCCATGTGCCCGAGCAACTGCAGGAACTGTCTGGCAGGGGCCAGCGACTCGCCGCTGAACCCGCCAGCTAGGGCCATGAGCCTGTTGGCCCGTTCCAGAGGCAAGAAGGCACGAGCCCGCCGAGTGTCCAGCCGTGCCCCTATGAACTCGAGGTCCTGAGAGGGGAGCAAAGCGGACTTTTCGAAGTTTATGACGAAGCCCAAGTGCTGAAGCAGAGCCACCGTACGTTGGGCGGCCTGGGCGACCTCTGGAGCCGACGACGCCCGGATGAGCCAATCGTCCAGGTATGGGAAGACGAAGAGGCCTTGAAGCCTTAGGAAGGCTGCCACCACTGCCAGGCACTTCGTGAACACCCTGGGAGCGGAGGACAGGCCAAAAGGCAGCACTCGGTACTGATAATGATTCCCTGCCACCACAAACCTTAGGTATTGTCGGTGGTCCGGATGAATAAGGATGTGGGTATAAGCATCCTTTAGATCCAAGGAGCATAGCCAATCTCCCCGCTGGAGGTAAGGTAGTAGGGTTCCAAGGGTAAGCATCTTGAACCTTTCCCGCTGCAGGAACTTGTTGAGGTTGCGCAAGTCTAGAATGGGCCTGAGGCCTCCCTGTTCTCTTTGGAACCAGGAAGTACCTCGAGTAAAACCCGTGACCCCACAAGTGGTGGGGCACTGGCTCCACCGCCCGTTCTTGCAGCAGGCTTTGCAACTCCTGAAGGAGTACGTCCTCGTGCAGCGGGGGTCTGGAAGGCTCCCCTGGGAAGTAGAGGGGGGGGCACCTGGTGAAAACGCAGGAGGTAGCCCTTGTGGACCACCTGCAACACCCAGGCATCGGATGTAATGGCTGACCACCTGTGAGCAAAGTGGGTCAGCCGACCCCCCGTGCTGGCATAGTCAAAAACCTCCACCCTGCTGGGCCGGGGCCTGCGTGGTGGGTTTGGGGGCTTTTTGCTTCCGGGAACCGTTACCCTGTCCCCTAGGCCGCTGCCCCTGAAGGGGGGTAGTGGCCTGATATTGTGGTTGGTGATGCGTATAAGCAAACACTTTTCTCGGGTAAAAAGGCTTTTTGCCCGAGCCCTTCTTCTGTGAAGGGGCAGAGGGCTTCCTGGAGAGGCGAGTCCTGGTGAGAGTCTCTGACTCGAGCTCCGCCGCCTTTTCGGCCATGTGTTTGCCGAAGAGGTTTTCCCCTCGGCAAGGAACATCGACCAACTTGTCCTACACCCATGGCTCGAGGTCGGATGATTGAAGCCAAGCCTGGCGGCAAGCCCCGATGCCGGCTCCGGCTATCTGAGCCGAAGCCTCGAAGCCATCATAGGCCGCTCGAGAAATGAACTTCGAACATTCTCGAATCCCTGAGGACAAGGCCTGGAACCGCTGCAAGGGTTCCTCGGAGAGACCGGCAGAGAAACCCTCAATTTCTTTCGCCAGGTCTCGGAGGTACATACCCATATACAGCTGATATGTCTGGACCTGACAAGCAAGCATAGAGCCCTGGAAGCACTTCCTACCGAGGGCGTCCAGGTTCCGGGCCTCCTTACCCGGGGGCACCGAGGAGTGCATCTTCTGACTCTTAAGTCGATGCATGGCCGACTCCACCACCATGGAGTGGTGCGGAAGCTGCGCCTTCTGGAAACCGGGGCTCTTGCGGACTCGATACATGGAATCGACCCGCTTGCTCAACACTGGCGTAGAGGCTGGGCTCTCCCACATGCGGAAGAGAAGCCGCTCCAGCATCGGGGGAACCGGTACAGTGAAGGCCTCCCTCGGGGGGGAGTCGTATTGAAGGGCCTCAAGCTCCTCGGCTCGGGGTTCCTCCTCCGGATCCGCGGGAAGGCCAAAGCCTTGGCCATGCCCCTCACGAAGTCGGAGAACCGGGTATCCTCCGGGGGGGACCGCCTCCGAGGCTCCGACTCGGGCGAGTCGGAGGGGATGCACCGAGTCTGGAAAGAACCGGGTGACTCGTCCTCCTCCGTGTCCCAGCCCGACTCCTCCGAGGAGGAATCGAGTGGTTCCGTGCGGGCAGGGCCCGGGGACTGCCGCCCCGACGCCGAGGCCGGCGTCGAGGACCTCGGTCCCGAACGGGAAGCCGAGGGAGACCTATGTCGAGGATCGACTCGAGCTCGCATGGACTCGAGGATCGACTCGGCCTCCGGGGTCGACTGGAGCGTCGACGTCCCGGTGGTCGGGGCAGATGCACTGGCGAGGCCGGTGATCCATGCCCGCTGCTGGTCCATGAAGGCAGATATACTGCGCTCCAAGGACGTCAGTCTGAGATCAAGCTCAGAAGACCCAGCAGCCGCCGACTCGGGCCCCGACAGCGTCGGGCCCGACGTCGGTTCATCCGTGGGGGAGTCCAGGAGGACTATAGCACTCACGTGTCTAGGAGACTCCACTTCGAGACGAGGAAGCTTCGAAGGCCTTTCCCTCTCCAACGGCCCGGGGTGTCGGGCCGGGCTAGGTGACCTGGCCCTCGAAGGACCGGGATCGCCTCCCGGCTCCACCCTCGCGGGCTTCTTCTCCCGCCGGTGTTCCCGGCCGGGGGAGCCCCGCTCAGAAGAACTCCGACGATGCTCCGAGCCGGAGCCACGAGGCGTCGAGGCCTCTGACGAGGTCCGCGCGGAGTCAGAGAAGATCCGATCCCTTTGCGACTGCCGGCTCCTGAACGCCTTCGAGGACATCTTGCTGCACGGGCCGCAGCTCATAGGGTCATGCTCGGCCCCGAGGCAGCAGAGGCAGCAGTCATGCGTGTCGGTGAGAGACATGAGTCTGATACAACGATCACACTTTTTAAAACCGCTGGCGGCCATGGGGGGAAAAAGAACCCTGGCAAGGTCGAAAGACCGCACTGCCAGGGATGAAGGAAAAAGTGGCGGGAACGCCAGTTGGAATAAAATAAATAATAAAAACGTAGACGGGCCCAATAGAGGATATCGAGGCCCGGTGGGAAGAGAAACACACGAACCGAGAAAAATTTAACGTAAAAACAAATCAAAGAAATCAACTTTTCTGCGGCGGTAACAGACTACGTCTGTAGGGCTCCGCGGAAAAAAGAAGACTGAGCAAGATGGCATCCCTAGGCGGGAAGGGGACCGCGCATGCGTGCTGCAATTCCCAAAGGCTTTCTGCGAAAGCTGGGGAAAATTGCTCCGCGAGGGCTCCGTCGGCGCCGACGTCACCCATAAGTGAGGACTGACTTCCTGCTTGGTCCTGGAGAAAGCAGGTTATTTGGATGTGGTAAAGTTAGCAGAGCTACCAGAAGAGGCCAAAAGGGAATTGGCGGGGATCTCGGGGGAGGAAATTGGGAGGGTAGTGAGGGGGATGGGGGGGGGAAGGCCCCAGGGTTAGATGGGCTGCCCGGGAGTTTTTACAAGGTTTTTTTGGGGGAGATAGGGGTCATACTAGGAAAGGTATTTAAAGGGGTTTTAAATGAAGGGGGGGAGCTGTCAAAGGGAATGTTGACAGCGGTGATAACTGTTTTGTTGAAACCAGGGAAAGACCCATTACGTTGTTGCTCGTATAGGCCTCTTTCCCTTCTTAACGTGGATGTTAAGCTTTTGGCCAAACTTTTGGTGGGGAGACTGGCAGGGTGGCTACCAGGGATAATCAAAGTGGACCAAGCAGGGTTTATTATGGGAAGGCAAGCAGCAGATAATATAAAGAGAGCGATAGGGGTGATATGGGAGGCCAGGCAGGAGCGTGAGGAACTGATGTTGATGTCAATAGACGCAGAGAAGGCATTTGACAGGGTGCACTGGGGGTTTCTAATGAAGGTGCTGGAGAAGGTGGGGTGTGGGCCAAATTTTCTGAAATGGGTGAAAGGACTTTATAGTAGTCCAAGGGCAAGGGTTAAAATTAATGGGAGGTACTCCAGGGATTTTGATTTAGGGCGAGGGACTCGTCAGGGGTGTCCATTGTCTCCGTTGCTGTTTGCAATGGTAGTGGAGCCATTAGCGGAATGCATAAGGGGGAATGGAAGGATAGTGGGCCTAGAAAGAGGGGGGCAGAATCATAAGATTTCATTATATGCGGATGACATTCTGTTATACATTAGCAGCCTGCAGGAGTCGTTAACGGAGGTGATGAGGGAGGTGGAAAAGTACGGGGCAGTGTCAGGGTTTAAAATGAATGTAGATAAAACAGAAGTGATGAGGGTGCAGCTGAGTAGGGAGATTGAGGAGAGGTTGAAACGGTTGTATCCATTGCGGTGGGTTAGTAAGTCATTGGGATATTTGGGGGTTAAAATCACGGATAGGTATGAGAAACTGTATCAAGCTAATTACCCGAGACTTATCGGAAATATTAGTAGGGATTTGGAGGGGTGGATACGGATGGAGATTTCCTGGTTGGGCAGAATAGCTGCGATTAAAATGAATATTTTACCTAGACTGCTATACTTGTTCCATGCTTTGCCGGTGGAGGTATCGGAAGGGGTGATGAGGATGTTGCAAAGGCAGGTGTTTAGCTATATATGGAAGAGGAAGCCACCAAGAGTTGCAAGGGAGGTGGTGATGTTCGCAGCCAAGGAGGAGGGAGGCTTGGGGTACCTAATCTGAGGGCTTACTATAGGGCGGCACAGTTAACTCATGTATTGGGTTGGAGAGAGGGAGGGGAGGAGAGGCCTTGGGTGAGCTTGGAAAAATTGAGGGTGAGAGGGGGGCATTTGGCAGCATGGGTATGGGCCCCGTGGGCGGAGAGAGAGGAGTTAGGGAGGAGTATTCCGGCGATGAGACAGGTGGTGAAGATATGGGATCAAGTCAGGGGGCCAGAAATAGCCAGCAGGGGGACGGCGTTTTCTGTGATGACACCTTGGAGGGGGTGGAGGGCCTTTAAACCAGGTTGGGAGGGAGGACGTTTTGATATCTGGAAAGGAAAAGGGTTGGTGTGTAGTTTCCAGCTGTTGGAGGAGGGGGAAATGAAGAGCTTTGAGGAGGTGAAGGAGGAGTTTAGCTTGGAAGCGGGGGATAGATTCGCGTATGTGCAGGTGTGCTCGTTTCTTCAGAGGGTAATGGGGAAGGAGGGGATGGGAAGGGAAGGGAGGTCTCTAGCTTGGAGGTTATTTGGTACGGGAAGAGAGGGTCGAAGGGGATGATATCGGGATTATATAAAGGGGTTAAGGAGGAGGGAGTGGGGAAACATAAGTATATGGTAGAGTGGAAAAGGGATCTGGGGAAGACAATGTCATTTATAGAGTGGAAAAGGGTGTGGGATCAGATAAAGAGGGGGCCCTGCTCGAGTAGAACCAAAGAAAATTGTTATAAAGTAATGCTGCGCTGGTATTATACACCTGAGAGATTACACAGAATATATCCGGGGGTGTGTCCATTATGCTGGCGGGAGTGTGGGGAAGAGGGGACCTTCTGGCATGTTTGGTGGAGCTGTGCAAAGGCCCAGGGATATTGGAGGCGGATTCGAGGGTGGATTCAAGAGATGTTAGGGGTAGGGGTGGATCTAGTGCCAAATATCTTTCTATTATCGTGGTGGGAGGAGGGTCGGGAGCAATGGGGGGGGTAGGATGGTGTTGGCGTGCCTTAGTGCAGCCTGCTGTGATGTGGCAGCAGCTTGGAAACAAAAAGAGATGCCCTCGGTGGAGCAATATGAGAGGAGGCTTAGGCACTTGGTGCTTATGGAGAAACTAACAGCGGCAAGGAGGCAGAAGGTGGTTCGGTTTGAGGAAGAGTGGGGTAAGCTGTGTTGTGTTCTTGGGGTGGGGTAGTCCCTGGGAGGGAGGGGGTGAGGGGAAGGGGAAGGGAAGGGCAAGAGAGGGGGGAGGGGAGAAAAGGGAAAGAGTACGCTATGGATTTAGGGGGTTAATCCTGACTCAATAAGGGTAGAGGCAAGGAGAATACATAAAAGGGGGAAGGGAAGGGGGTGGGTTCGGTAAGGGGAATGGGGGGGAAGGGGGTTGTAAAATAAGGGTATTAATAGGGGATAAAGGTGGGAAGTATTGGCACATAAAAATAAAGAATGTTACAGATGCAATGTTGTTAAGTTACACAAAAGAAGAAATTAGACCTTACCTGCTAATTGTCTTTCCTGGAGTACTCTCCGGGCCAGTCCAGGAATCTTGGGTGATCAATCCGCTCCAGCAGCTGAGGACTGGAATCTGACAAGGTTTTACTGACAACCCCTCCAGCTCCCCTAGGTGTCAGCTAACCAGTCTCTCGGTAACAAAGCAGTGTAGCTAATCCTAAGAACACGTACAACCCAAAACAACAAAAAACGTAATCTAGATTAGGAAGAAACAGAAGAAAAAAACAGCCAAAGCACTGAACTGGTATAGACTGCTTGCGTCATCTTTTTATTTTATTTATTTATTTATTTTTTTAAATTATCTTGTTGAGCAGTCAAAAAAACCAAGTTGATGCTCCACAGATGAACTCGAGCCAATTAGTCAGACAATCCTTTCTGTGTGGCCGCCTTGAAAATAGTGTGGTTTTTTTTTTTTTTCATTGTTAACCCGTTTACCATAACCCTACGGGAACCGCAGTATCCGCTATCCCTGCATTGAACGACCCCTTGACGAGATACTACGGAAACAAACAAATCAGTCTCACAACCCGGAACTTGCAGATACAAGAAGGGAGGGTCCTGGACTGGCCCGGAGAGTACTCCAGGAAAGACAATTAGCAGGTAAGGTCTAATTTCTTCTTCCTAGTCGTCTCTCCGGGCCAGTCCAGGAATCTTGGGAAGTACCAAAGCAGTACTCAAAGACGGGGGGGACCTGCGAGACCGGCTACCAGCGCCGCTGCGCCCACCCGGGCGTCATTCTGAGCCTGAACATCCAACCTATAATGCTTCGCAAACACGTGCAACGACGACCACGTCGCCACCCGACAAATATCCACTGGCGGAACTAGCGCATATTCCGCCCAAGAGGCAGCCTGAGCTCTAGTGGAATGCGCCCGCAGACCATGCGGAACCGGCACGCCCTTCGCCTCGTACGCGGCGCAAATGGCATGCTTCACCCAGCGAGCGATAGAGGCTTTAGTGGCCGCCTTACCTTTAGCCGCACCACCGTAGAGCACAAATAACCTGTCCGACTGACGAAAAGATTCCGTCACCTTGAGATACTTATGCAACACTCGACCCAAGTCGAGCCGTCGAAGAGACCAATCGAAACCACTGCTTCCCAACCCCTGGAACGTCGGAAGGGAAACTACCTGATTAACGTGAAACGCCGAAACCACCTTGGGAAGAAAAGAGGGTACCGGCCGCAACACCACCTTCTCAGCTGAAAAGTGAAGGTACGGTTCCTTGCAAGATAAAGCTTGAAGATCTGAAATCCTCCTCGCGGTGCACAAGGCCACCAGAAAAGCCGTCTTCCAGGACAATTCTCGGAGATGTGCCGACCGATGCCCGACAAAAGACGGATCGGACAACGCCTGGAGCACCAGGTTCAAATCCCAAGGAGGAACCACCGAACGCCTGGGAGGCCTAAGATTCCTAGAGGCTCTTAAGAAACGCAGCATATCAGGATGGGAAGCAAGAGGCCTGCCTTGTACTCGTCCTCGGTAACACGCTAGCGCCGCCACCTGTACCCGCAAGGTACTAAGAGATAATCCCTTATCCAAACCGCCCTGCAAGAAACCTAAAAGATCCGGAAGCGACGCCTTCCCGGGCTGCACCTGACGCCCAACGCACCATGCTTCAAATAAGCGCCAAATCCTAATGTAGGCCAACGACGTAGACCGTCTGCGGGACTGCAACAGAGTAGCTATGACCGCGCTGGAGTAGCCCTTGCGCTGCAATCTGCTCCGCTCAAGAGCCAAGCCGTAAGACAAAATCGATCCACCTGCGGCATGCGCACCGGCCCTTGCCTCAAGAGACCGCTCTGAGTGGGCAACCGCCAGGGAGGAGCCACGAGCAGCCTGACCAGATCGGCATACCAGGGACGACGAGGCCAATCGGGAGCTACAAGAATCACCATTCCGCTGTGAGCCGCCACCCTCTGGATGACTCTTCCCAAGAACGGCCACGGAGGAAACACATAGATGAGCTGATCCGAAGGCCAAGGTTGTACAAGACCGTCCAGACCCTCGGACATGTGTTCTCTGCGCCTGCTGTAAAACCGCGCCGCCTTGGCATTGGACTGGGTAGCCATGAGATCCAGAACAGGCTGACCCCACCGCAGCGCGATCTCCTGAAAAACCGTCTGGTCCAATTCCCACTCTCCGGGATCCAGACGATGCCGACTGAGATAATCTGCCTGAACGTTGTCCTTGCCAGCCACGTGCGCTGCCGAGATCATGGTGAGATGGACTTCCGCCCACTGAAACAACTGAAGGCATTCCTCCAGCAACAGAGCACTGCCCGTGCCGCCTTGCCGGTTGATGTAAGAAACGGTCACTTGATTGTCGGAGAAAACTCGAACTGCTCTCCCGAGCAGCAACGTCGCGAACGCCAGCAACGCGAGACGCACCGCCCAAAGTTCCAAACGATTGATCGACCAGGCGGACTCCACCGCTGACCACGAACCCTGAGTGACACGCCCCAGGCAATGAGCCCCCCAGCCGGAGAGGCTGGCGTCCGTCGTGAGCAACATCCAATCGGACACCTCCAGAAGAACTCCCGCCGTCAGATGGGCTGGCACCAACAACCACTGTAGGCTGAGATGAACGTCCGGAGGACAGACTAGCCTGCGGGAGAGAGGATGATCCTGAGGAGACCAACGAGTCAGCAACGCGCTCTGAAGCGGCCGCATGTGGGCTCTGGCCCAAGGCACCAGATCTAAGGAGGCCGCCATGGACCCCAACAATTGTAGATAGCGCCACGCCGTCAGAGCATTGAGCCGCAGAAACGCCAAGATCTGCCGCAAGATCTTGCGTACCCTGTCTTCCGGAAGAAACACCGATCCTATCTCCGTGTCGAAGAAAGCCCCCAGTTAAGTCAATCGCCGAACGGGAACCAAATGGCTCTTTGCATAGTTTATGACCCAACCTAACCGCTCTAGGAGCTGCACCACTCGCGCCACGGCCTTCTGCGACTCCTGCAGCGAGGACGCGTGAATCAACCAATCGTCCAAGTAGGGATGAACCTGAATCCCCTCTTTTCTGAGCGCAGCCGCTACCACAACCATAACCTTGGTAAAGGTGCGAGGCGCCGTAGCCAGCCCAAAAGGCAAGGCCCGAAACTGAAAATGACCCATGGGCACCGCGAAACGGAGATACTTCTGATGTTCGCTTCTGATCGGAATGTGTAGGTAAGCTTCTTTAAGATCTATTGAAGCGAGAAACTCTCCAGGTCGAACCGATCGGATTACCGACCGTAAGGTTTCCATGCGAAAATGAGGCACTCGCAAACAACGGTTCACATGCTTGAGATCTAGAATGGGCCGAAAAGAACCTTCCTTCTTGGGGACCACAAAATAAATCGAGTATCGACCTAAACCGCACTGGTCTGCCGGCACCGGGACCACCGCGCGAAGATCCAACAATCGGCGAAGGGTTTCCCCGACCGCTTCCAGCTTTGCCTGCGGACCGCAAGGCGACAGGACAAAGGCGTCGGAAACCCGCTCTTGGAATTCCAGGGCATAGCCGTTTCCAATAATCTCCAGAACCCACTGATCCGTGGTTATGGTGGCCCAGGTGGAAAGGAACTGCTGCAACCGACCTCCTACTTGAACGCCCACCTGGACCGGGCCTCATCTCATTGTGACTTCTTCGCTGCGGACTGTTGGTTATGAAAGACTCCTCTAGTAAAACCTCTGGACCCATGAAAGGAATATCCCCGAGAAGGAAAGCGACCCCGCTGATAAGGAGTGAAGCGCGCTCCTCGAAACCTGCGAAAGTCTCTACCGTGACCCCTAAGGAGGAAACCCTGCTTCGCAGCTCTTGGACGGTCCTCCGGCAGCCGACCGCCCTTGGAGTCACCCAAATCCTTAACAATCTTATCTAAGGCCTCACCAAACAACAACTTCCCCTTATACGGCAACTTACTAAGACGCGCCTTGGAAGAAGCATCCGCCGACCAGTTCCTAAGCCAAAGGAAACGTCTAGCGGCTATGACAGAAGCCATAGCCTTAGAGGAAATGCGAACCAAATCATAAAAGGCATCGGCCTGATAAGCAGCCGCCGATTCTAGCTTCGCCAAATCCGCTGTAGGTTCCTCCACTTTCTCAGGGGTCTGTTCTCCTTGCAGCCAGCGGATGGAAGCCCTAGACACATAAGCTCCACAAACAGACACTTGAAGGGCCAAAGCACTAGAATCAAATGCCTGTTTCAACAGCGCTTCTAACCTGCGATCCTGCAAGTCCTTGAGAGCGGTACCGCCTTCAACAGGAATGGTGGTTTTTCGAGTGACGGCGGATACCAATGCATCCACCTTGGGCATACGCAATAAGTCCCTCTCCTCCTGCGGAACAGGGTAAAGCTTAGCCAACGAGCGACCTCCCCTGAGAGATGCCTCCGGAAACTCCCATTCTGCTTCAATCATTTGTTTAATAACTCTGTGAACCGGGAAACACTTTTGCTCGGACCTGAACCCCTGCAACAAAGGATCTTCCAGGGGTTCCTGCTGCACTGAAGGAAGGACTAAATTTAGAGCAGAAAGCGATTGCGAGATCAGCGCTCCCAACTCCTCCTTACGGAACATGCGAAAAACATTGGGATCCTCACCAGGACCTAGTTCCCCTTCCTCCAAATCTCCAGACCAGGTGTCCAACCCAGGTTCAGATAATAGCTCACCCTCTTCTACACTTGGAGATGGGGCAAACAGCGCCTCTGCATGTTCCCCACTCTGGTCCCTACTATGAACTACGGAAGAGCTAGACTCACCCCGAAGAGGTTCTGAAGGACCGGCCACAGGAGCCTCAAGGAGACCCTCAGAGCCAGGAGGGAGAGAAAACTGTGCCTTTTTGAGGAGATAAGCATTATGCAGAGAAAGAATAAATTCAGGGGAGAAATAAGAGCTGAAAGTCTCCTGAGAAACAGGGACAGACTGCTGCTGAATCTCTGCAGACACAGTCGGTTTAACAGATTTGGACTTCCTTTTGCAGGGTTTAGGGAGAAGCGTGGGAGCAGCAGCCTGCTCTACTAAAATGGCCGCCGTTCCCGCTCTTTCTCCTGACGAAAGAGAAACACCGGTGCTACCGTCAGAGGTTTTATCCGCCATCGCAGTAGGGCACACACCGAAAAGGAAGAAAGAAATTGAAAGCAACCGTCAAAACGAGAGCCCCGGAACGAACCCGAAGAGCACCAGGAAAACCGCGGGTCAAGAAGAACACCCGTAACAAGGGAAACCCCACTGCCGGCGAAATCTGCCCCCCGAGAAAGAATCGGAAGACTTACCAGCTGCTGAAAAAAATACCCGAAGCCAAACACCACGCTGTCCTGCACCGCCGCGCCGTTGCTAACGGCCAGCCACTGCCCGAATGCGAACAAGCAGAGAGAGAGGACACTGGGGCTCCCAGGCACTGTTCCCTCTAAGCTGTGCGCGTGTGCGCGCGCACACACCTCTCCGAGCGAGCGCACATACTTTACAACAGAGCGCACAAAAATTATGGTTCTGATTCTGATAGAAAACAACACAGACGTCTTAAAATTTAAAAGTTGTGATTGTAATTACTAGAAATTTTCCTCTTCGTTTAGTAATCGTCTATTTTCATTTAATTTGATTAAAATCAATGTGGTGTACATACTGTATTCTGACGTGTAGTCAAATTTTAAAGTATATAACTCCGAGCGTCGTTATGTGGCGCACAAAAACTTAACCTTCCTTCAAAAGCTGCACAGCTGATATTTTATGCGCACACAGCCTACAGAAAATTAGAGGGAACATTGCTCCCAGGCCTGCTAATCTCTTGCCGTTGCTCAGCGTCCTAAGGAGGCAGGCTCTACCTCACCAGACGGGCACGGAGGCACAAGGGGAGCTTCCCCGACCTCCTGATTAAGTGCCTGAGCTGCGATCAACCTCGATTCCACTTCTCAATTTTTGACAGCGCTGTTGAAAGAAAAAAAGGCAGCACGGGAGTCTGAACCGAGACAGACTCGTATTTTTTTTTTTTTTTTACCGTGAGGCAAGCAGCCTAAATCCAAAATAAAAGTAATGTTCTTCTAAACTAAATCCTATAACTATCCTAATCGCCTCTCAGGGGAGCTGGTCCAAAGAACGTCCAGCCCAGCTGCTGAGGACTGAAAGACTGGTTAGCTGACACCTAGGGGAGCTGGAGAGGTTGTCAGTAAAACCTTGTCAGATTCCAGTCCTCAGCTGCTGGAGCGGATTGATCACCCAAGATTCCTGGACTGGCCCGGAGAGATGATTAGGAAGGTTGGGTAAGGATTAATATAAGGATAAGGGATATCAGGGTGTGAAGGGTGCTGTGGCAGTGATATTTAAAACAATGGATATCTGTTGTACAATGGCTAAAGCAATACTGAAGAGGGGTCGGTTAAGTAGAATGTCAGTTCCCAATAATATAAGGGATAAAGTGTTATTTTATTTATTTATTACAATTTCTTATATACCGCACTATTCGGTATCAGCGCGGTTTACATTATAACACAATGACCATAACAACAAGCTGTTTGGTTTTATATAGAACAGGAGTACAAACTTGGATAACAGGGGTGAACTATATACATGAAATAATTACACGGAACAAGATTGGAGTAACACTAACGTAAGGAAAATATGTGGTTATTTCTTAGGTGGGGATACCTAGATTTCGTTGCTGACTGAATAGTATTGGAGGAAAAGGTGGTATTTGAGTGCCTTCCTGAACTGAGTTAGGTCTACAATGGCCCGAATGTCAGATGGTAGCGCATTCCAGCATTTGGGGACGTAGAAACTGAAAGCTCTGTTTGCCGTTGTCATGTTGCATTTTGTCAATGCCTTTGGGGTTATTAGTAGGTTTACAGCTGTTGCTCTTCTAGATCTGTTGGGGGGCACTGTGTGGATAAGTTCTGTGAGTGAGGAAGATGAAATACCCTTGATTGCCTTGAATGAGAGTAGTAGGGTTTTAAAGATGATCCTTCCATGGATAGGGAGCCAGTGCAGCTGCTTGAGAATAGGAGTCACGTGGTCACTTCTGGAGGCTCCGTGCTGCAGCATTCATGGCCAGCTGTAATGGGCTCAGTGTAGATTGAGGGAGACTTTGTAAGATGGCATTTGCAAAGTCGAAGTGTGGTAGGATTAGCGCTTGATATATAGACCAGAAATCGTCTGGGTCCAATAGAGAGCGCAGATGCCTGAGCGAATGGATTTTGAAATATACAGCTTTGACTATATTGCTTATGTGATGTTTCATATCTAGACGTTGGTCCAAGGTGACTCCAAGGTATTTTATTGTTTCTTTAGTTTGTAAGTCAGCTTCCTTGATCATTACATGGGACGGAGGAATAAAGTTGGGGTCTCTGGCGATGAAAAGCACCTCCGTTTTCTTGTGTTGAATACGGAGGTTTTGAGATTGGAGCCATTCTGAGACTGCATTGAAACAATCTATCAGTGGTGTCAGGTCTAATTGAACTGTAGAGAACGGCATGTACAAGAGTATATCATCAGCATATATCAAACAGTTCACGTTAAAAGACTTAATGATTTTGCAGATGGGTTGCATGTATATATTGAATAGGAGAGAAGACAACGAGGACCCTTGAGGCACACCTTGTTTTTGATGGAAGCGTTTTGATTCCTCTGATCCGGATTTCACATATTGCCATCTTCCATCCAGATAAGACTTGCACCATTCAAGCGCAGTGTTGCAGACGCCCTTCTCTTTCAATCGACCGAGGAGTTCGTGACTCACCGAGTCGAATGCCGCGGCAATGTCTAAGAAGATGAGCACAAAACCTTGTCGGACGTTGTCAATGCCTGTGATGATATTGTTGAAAAGGCTAGTGAGGAGGGTCATGATATTCTCTGAACCCATGTTGGCAGTGATCTAGGGGAGCTGCAGAATCTATATGATCTTGAATTTGCCTTTGTACCTCTTTCTCGATTATCTTAGCTAGGAGGGGAATACTAGCTATTGGCCTATAAGAATCGACCCGTTGGGGGTCTAGTTTGGGGTTCTTCAATAGTGGCCTAATGGAAGTCTGTTTGAGAGCTGTGGGGAAGGAACCCGTTGTGAAGGAGAGGTTCATCAGATTCACGATGAAAGGGCTGAACTCACTGCGTAGTTCCTTAATCCAAAAAGCTGGGCAAGGGTCAGTCTGCGCTGTGGAGGTATTGAGAGACGCTATTGTATCCTCAATACATTTAGTGGATGGAGTGGAAAATTTATTTAGAGGGGTTAGGCCGGTTGGTTCTTGATACGAGTCTGCTGAAACTTTGTCAGTCTGTACGATCTTGGATTGCAAGTAGTCCGTGAATTTTTGCGGGTGAATCTCACTGAGTTGTTCGAGAGATGGTTCCTTCGAAAGAGATTTGACCAAGTTGAAAAGATCACGTGGCTTGTTCAGTGATCTCTTTAGAGTGTCGGTGTGATATTGTTTCATTTTAATTGTGATTGCTTCTCGGTGCATTGATAGGTGGAGTCGGTAAGCGGACTGATCTTTAGTAGAGAGCGACCGGCGCCATCGTCGCTCAAGTCTGCGTAGCTGAGTAAGAGAAGATCGCAGCTCTGGAGAGAACCAAGGGGCAGAGCTTCTTTTTATTCTTGCTGTGTTATTGGAGTTCGGGCATTGAGAGATGGCATTAAGGTTGAAGTTGAGGAGTGAGTGGGTCTCAGACAGGATGTGTTCCCTGTTAAATGGGCGAAAGCTTCTTATGGACGTTCGTGATGTGCTGTTCATATTTTGGCTGCTATGCAGCTGCTTATTGCTGATGGGTATCTGAAGATTAATCAATTTGTGGTCCGACCAGGGTACATCGACGACTGATATTGCTAGGTCGTGGTTTTGTTCAATGACCGACTGGGGAGCAAACACCATATCAAGAATATTCCCCTTTATATGTGTGGGTTTGTTGATGATTTGCTTGAATCCCAGATCCTCAATGGCATCAAGGAAGGCAGTAGCGTGGTTTTGGTGTAATGATGGGAGATTGAAATCACCCATTATCCAATTTGGTCTATTGGGATTGAGGGTGTTGGCCGCTAGGTCAATAATGGTAGGGAGGTCATCTGGAGAAGCAGACGGTGTTCTGTACAACAGGTTGAAGGAGCATTGCTGGTTTGCGATGGAGAGAATGTCTAGGTTGTTTGTGTTAGAGGAGTCGATTATGTGGAAGTTCAGGTCTGATTTGGTGAGTATGAGCAATAAACATTTTATTGATGGGGGTAAGGGTATTCAGAATGTTTGATACCCATTGTTTAAGGAATAGGGTGATATGATTGCATGTCTCTGGTTATGTTAAAGAAATGACGTTAATAAAATATTTAAAGAGGAAAAAAGACCCCACTGGTGGCCATGGGGGAAAAAAAGACCCCAGCAAGGTTGAAGACCCACGGTGCTGCCAGTTGGGAAAAAAAAAAAAGCATGACGGAGTCAAGGAGAAAAAAAAAAGTATACAAAGCTGAGATTTGATACCGGGGCAGCAGGCTCGGTTGGCAGGAAGAGTACCTGTGCACAACTGAAAACTGAAACTCAGGTACAAAATCAACTTTTTCCAGGTGAAAACAGATGGATGTCTGAAGGGCTCCATGGAAAAAAGGAAACTGAGCAAGTTGGCACCCTTGGGCGGGAAGGGCACCCACACATGGGTGGTGGCATCTCCCAAAGGCTTTGAAAGCTGGGGAGATGCGTTCACAAAGGCTCCGGTCAGCACAGATGTCACCCATATGGAAGGATTGACTTCCTGCTTGTTCCCGGAGAACACGTGTAACTGATTTATTTGTATATTTATGTTTGAGACCCTGATGCAGACTAGGTTGTTGAAACTCAGCTGGGTAGAGTCGCTTTGCAATAAAATGTTTATTGGACCTTGCTGTGCTGTGTGTCTACTTCCATTTCTGGTCTGTTTCGTATTTTAGAGGTTCCTTCTCCCCTTTGGATCTTGTGGGAAACTGATCCTGAGGCGCTGCCAGATGGGTTGTGTATTCGGGGTGAGAAGTTGGGATGAAAAGAGGAGATGAAGGACTTGGGAATATTGCACAATACAGATTTATTTATGCATGCCCAAATTTCCAAGGTGGTATGTACGGCCTACGGCTAGTTGAGGATGGTGCACCAGCTATGCCTGTTGTTGGACAATGTGGCTCTGGTGATTGTGGGGTTGAACTACTACAACCTCTTATATGTGGGTTTGTCAGATGTTCTGGTGCGAAGGCTGCAAGTGGTCCAAAATGTATTTATTTATTTAACAGCTCTTATATACCGTGCTCTTTGTTATCAGTGCGGTTTACATTCAACAATATGTTACTCAGACAGTTAAGACCTGACCTAAGTTGCCACTGCACGAGTGTTGTTGGGTCACAGCCAGAGGCAATCGGTTAGAGATGTATTAAAGCAATTTACTCTGGCTCCCAATACGCAGGTACTACATGTTTAAAATGCTAGCACTGACGTTTAAGATCTTGAGAGAGGGTAAGCCAAGTTATTTGCAGGATGTGTTGCAGTGGTACCAGCCAGGCCATGTTTTAAGGTTCAGTCTGGGTAGTCTGTTGGTGATCCCTGATTATCGTGCAGTACAACAGAAATGGAGGGGGTGCGCATATAAAGACAGCGGCATCTATGTGGTGGAATAAACTTCCCCTTGGATTGAGACAGGAATTGGATAAGGGATGTTTTAGGAAGGCCTTAAAGACTTTTCTGTTCCCTAGTTAGTTTGGTGTGGAGGCGCCCTAGGGATGGACAAAAAAGTGGGTGAGATGGGGGTGACAGTCCTTTGTGTTTATATTGTATGAGAGATCTTGTTGTTACATAAACCGCATAGAATGTATGACATTTGCAGTATACAAATTTTTCTAAGTAAAATAACGTAAATAAAAATATACTGTTGCTATTTTATCATCAAGGCTTGCAGATCTGGAACTTTATTACTTAGACTGCAAACGTTAAACTCATTCTTTCCAGCTATTTCTTGTCATCTCTATAGCCTTTTTAAATAGCTTCCTTTATTACTTTGCTGCTGAGAAGAAAATAGGTAAGAATTTTTTTATGTTTGCTATTTTTCCCCAGCGCTGTCTTGACTTGCTTTGGGGGGTTGGAGGGGGGTGTGACATCCTGGATCTACCTCATGTCATGATGCCAATGTATAAGAACAAATGCCGGAACTTCTTACTTAGGATACTTTTCCTTGCTCATCATTACATTATAGTCATATATTGCCAGCGCGATCAATGTTTATTTTAAATGTTGGATGCAGTGTTTAAATATAATTTGCATATTCAGCACCGTGATCTGGATTGCACGTGGCACCAGGGAAATACAAAGTTACTTTCCAACCCACAGCTGCATTGCAAACCAAAGAATTCATTTAGGTTTTCAGAAACAATTCTATCCTTCCTTGTATATCCCTTTTAGCTTCTAATCACCCAATGGCCCAACTAACTTCCCTACCGATTCCAAACATTAAATGTACTTAACCTTTTGCCTCTTTGGCAAGTCTCCCTCAGTGCTCCTTTAGCCTGCCTTCTTAATGTTTTACATTTGATTTACTACTGTTTTAGCTTTTTTCTATTTTTTCTCAATAGGACTTGTTTTTTACATTTTAAAAGATGACTTTTTGACATCTTCATTTTTAACCCCATTTAGCCATGCAGGCAGTTCAGTCTCTCTTTTTATTTATTTTTTTATTTTTAGTGAGTTCTATTCATTTCTCCTTTGAGCATTCCCTCCCCCATTTGCATTCCTCGTACCCCTACATCAATTTATCTTTTTTCTCATATGTCATATCACCTTTGTTCTAACTTTGTAGTTGTTACTTATTAATTATTTGTATTACCAATGTTATTTTATGTTTACTTATGTCACTTATGTTATACGTAACATGTTTTAGGTCTTTGTAAACTGCTTTGATCTATTGATAAGGCAGTATAAAAACACTCAAATAAATAAATGTCCAAAAATTCAAGTAAAGAGTCAAAATAAATCTGCAAAAACTACTACTAATCATTTGCATAGCACTACTAGGCTTACGCAGTACTGTACAGAAACATGTAAGAGACAGTCAGAGCTTACAATCTAGTCCAGTGCAGAGTGAAGTAGCACATGGCAGCCATTTAAGTATATTTAAGACTTGTTCAATTTCATGTCACACATAAATGCTTAAAAGGAGTGTTCAGAACCTAGCAAGAGAGGGCTCTAATATTCTGTGCTCCCCACAATCATAATCGCCTACCTAGACTGCTTGTTCCTTTTTGGATCTTCTGCTGCAAAGATATGCACTGTTCCATGATCACTCGATACACAGATTAGGGAAGCATCCTGATTGAAATTAATGCTGAAAAGGAAATATCGATAAAGTCCCTATATTTTTAGATAGGTACAACAGATGAAATACTGAAAGTATTTTCTATAACAGCAATAAACTGAAGAAAAGCTGTATGTATTTATACATTTTAGCATGCATAATACTTGGTAAAAATGTAATTCTAAAACAATTTGCTGATATGTACAAGGCTTATCATTGTATGACTTATTACCATATTTACTCGAATGTAATGCATACCTTTTCTGGCCAAAAAGAGGCTCTAAACTCAGGGTGCGCCTTACATTCGAGGGCGCCTTACATTCGGAGGCAAACTACTCTACACCAGCCCGGCCCGATCCAGCCAACCTCCGGCTTTTCTCCCGCGAACGCGATCTCCGATCCCCTGTGCAGCCGCTGCTTCTGCTTTTCACAGAGCAGCGGCTGCAATAAACTTAAAAGGAAAACACAAAGAAACCTGTGAGAAGCCCTCCGGTCGTCCTAAACCCGCCCCCTCTGACATCACTTCCTCAGGCGCTGCAGAAGGCGTTTCCTAGGACAACCGGAGGGCTTCTCACAGATTTCTTTTCTACTACTACTGAGCCGGGAGGCGCTTCCTTCTTTAAAGTGGGTAGCCCCGATTCGCCGCCGGATGGAGAGCAGGGGGGTTTGCAGCCCTCTGCTCTCTTTCCTGCCGCTGATCGGGGTTGCTGGTTGGGAGCTGAGCAGCGATGGCGCTGGGAGACGCTTCCTTCTTTAAAGCTGGGTCCGGTGTGCTGGGCGGCTCCGATTCGCTGCCGGATGGAGAGCAGGGGGATTTCCTTTTCCTTTTAACTTTATTGCAGCCGCTGCACGGGGGCAAAGCAGCGGCAGCACGGGGGGGCGAAGCAGCACTAAGGGGGGGAGAGCGAAGCAGCACTAAGGGGGGTTGCACACTAAAATGGCCAGCAAACATTTTTTTAAGTTTGAAGCCGTTCACAATAGGGGTGTGCATTAGATTCGATGGCGCATTAGACTCGAGTAAATATGGTACTTAGATATGTTAATCCTCAAATTAAATAATTCAGATCCTGAACAGTAGAAGCAAAGCATATATAAAACAGTTACCTGCAGGTGGTGTTCTCTGTGAACAAGATACAAATTGCTACAAATGGGTATGTCTGACACAGCCTGGCATGGGAAAAGTTTCTCCAGCTTAGGTAAGTTCCAGAAGCTTTTGAGAAACTCCACCGCATATGTCATTTCATTTCATTTATTTAAAACTTGATATACCACTCTTAGTGAGGACATCAAAATGGTATACAATTAAAATCCAATAAAACATGTGAAAAGGAACGCCAATGGTGGCCAGGAAAGTAAACAGAGCATCAACAAAGAAGCTTTAAAGAAAGCATATACAGAGGAAGTAGACAGGGTCAGGGGAGGCAGAGATCATGGAGGGTCAGGTGGAAGGTCACAGGCAATGGAAAACAGATGGGTCTTAAGCAGTGATTTGAATCTTGGGAAGGAAGGTTCTAACCGGAGGGAAGGAGGGTTCTAACCGGAGGGGAGGAGGGTTCTAACCGGAGGGGAGGAGGGAGACTGTTCCAAAGGAAGGGTCCAAGTAAGTAAACTGCAGGGTGAATTCCAAGTGTGCCTGAGAGGGAGAGGGGAGAAGAAGTCAGTTCATATGAATAGTGCAGAGTGACCGATGGAGAATGTGCATATCACAAGGGAGGAGAGATATTGTTGGATACCAATATGAAGTGTCTTGTGAACCTGGGTGAGTATCTTAAACTGAATGCAAAAATGAACCAGGAGCCAATGTAAACAGATAAGTAGAGAGGAAACATGGCTAAAACAAGAAGTGTAGAAGATCAATCTAGCGGCAGTGTGTTGGATGAGTTGAAGACATCCAAGTTTGTACTGGGGGAGACTGGCAATGGCAGAGTTGTAGTAGGGAAAAGAAGAAACCTTGTACGACAAGACTAATGTGATCATGAAAGGAAAGAGATGAGTCTAGGATGACTCAGATAACAAAAAGATGATGCGAGTGTGATAGGTACATCATTGAGCAAAGGTGAAGCAGAAGGGGTGGTTAGTGGACCAGAAAGCCAAGTTGCTGCAGTCTTAGGTTAAGCTTAGCCATGGGTAACACGGGTGAGAAAAATATTCATAGAAGAAAAATCCAGGGTGAGTCAGTGTGGAGAAGTAACAGAACATCATCGATATAGAAACAGAATGAGATACCAAGTTGCTGAATCATAAGTGCAAGTGGTGCAAGGAAGATACTGAAAAGAAGAGGGGCCAGGACTGTGCCTTGAGGGACACCACATGAAAAAGGATAGGCAGGTGAGGAGAGAGTGCCCATGGTGACTTTGAAGGAGCGTTGTGATGGAAAAGAAACAAATTAATTGAGAACAGTGCCACGAAGACTAATTTATTTTATTTATTTATTTAACATCTTTTATATACTGCACTCTTCATCATCAGCGCGGTTTACATTTTAACAAATTGTACTTAAGCATGAACATATATTAAGTTTACAGATAACAGGGAATGAACTTGGATAACTGGGGTTAAATAGATAACAAGAATTCAAACTATTTACAGCAAGAAATCACATGTTTATAGTTCAAAGGCTTGGGGCTCTAAGGGGATTTGAAATGGGGTGAGAAATGAATATGGGGGTGTACTTGACTAACCATGATCATTGGTTCGTGTTGGGAGGGAATGACTTAGGGAGTTCATACTCTGAGGGAAGTGTTCTAGGAAGAGGTGTGTTTTTAGATCTTTTCTAAATTGTGAGAGGTCCTTTTGTGATGTGATGTTGGGTGGTAGCATGTTCCAACATCTAGGGGCAAAGGATGAGAATGCTCTTGTGCTAGTTGTCTGGTTGAGTTTTGATTGGTATTTTGGGATCACTAGTGTGTTTTCTGTTGTGAAGCGTCGGGATCTGGAACTTTGTGAGTAATGCAGGAGGTCAGATAATGATGATGATGAGATTTGGTGAATTGCCTTAAATGTGATGAGAAGGGCTTTGTATAAAATCCTATATGATATCGGGAGCCAGTGAAGTTCGAATAGGATAGGAGTGATATGATGACTCCTTGGGGCTCTGTGTAGAACTCTGGCAGCCGTATTCATGGCCAATTGTAGAGGATTAAGCGTACTCTTGGGTAGGCCCTGTAACACAATATTAGCGTAGTCGAAGTGTGGGGTGACCAACGCTTGGAAGGTTGTTCGGAAGTCTTGTGGTAATTGAATGTAGATGTGCGAGAAGGAGATCATGGTTAAGGAGGTCAAAAGCTGAAGACAGGTCCAAAAAGAAAGCAAGAGTAAAGTTTCCATGATCCCAAGAGCGATAAACCTCACTAAGCAATGATAGAAGAATAGAGTCAGAGTGTCCAGGACAGAAGCCAGAATGACAGGGGTGGAGGGAATTGGTGGATTCAAGATGGGAAGCTAATTGTTGGAAGGCTAGTTTTTCGAGCAGTTTGGAAAGAAAAGGTAATTTAGAAATAGGGCTGTAGCTACCAGGGGCTGATTTATCTAGAGAGGGGTTCTTTAACAGTGGGCAAAATATGGCTTGTTTCCAGACTGAAGGTTATGACCCTGAAGAAAAACTGCTATTCATGACAGTGAGAGCAATAGGCGAGAGTCCAAGAGAATCAAGGTAAAGCCACGATAATGAAATAGGATCTAGGCAGCAGGTGGTTTTTCGGAAAGTAGAGAGAAGCTTGGAGAAGGCTGTGGTGGATACAGTAGTAAAGGTGTCACAAGGCTGCATCAATGAAGGGGAGGGGGAACTAGAGAGATGAGAGCAGCAGGAGGAGAGATTGGTAAGAATTCATGCTGCAAAGTTATGACTTTGTCATGAAAGAAACCAGCCAGTTGCGATGGGGAATGCTGATGGTCAAAGTGAGTAAGCTGGGATGGGGGCTTTGATGATATGGTAAGATTTTAACCACTTCCCACCTGCCACTGTTATGCGGGACCGCGTTGGTCCAATATTGAAGCTGAGTTTAGAATACAACTCCTCAAGGAATTAGGAGGGTATGTTAGGACTTGTATCTTGTTGCCTACATAAAATACCTGCTACAAGTAAATACATTGGTTTTCTCCGAAGACAAGCAGGATAACAAATCCTCACATATCTGATTTCCTAGCTACAGGATGGCTTCAACAGAAAAAGGGAAAAAAAGAATAAGAACATAAGATGTGCCATAATGGGTCAGACCAAGGGTCCATCAAGCCCAGAATCCTGTTTCCAATAGCGGCCAATCCAGGTCATAAGTATCTATTCAAGGTTCCAAAAAGGTACACAGACCAAGACAAACCACCCATCTGGGCAGCAGCAGAATGGGATAGTGCTGACGGCGGAGGATCACATTTTTGTGACAACGGCAACACCACCAAACTTAAACTGCGCGGAAGAAAGGCCCGGCAATCTACTTCTGTATCTTGCCATGAAAACCCAATGGATAGTTACAACAAAACAAATTGTGCTATGGTGCTGGAAGATGAGACCCCCAGGTCAGAAAGCACTCAACTAGCTACTGGGGAAGAGCTGAAGACTTTTCAGAGTAAAGCCAGCATTTATGATGTGGTTGGATCAAAGCCCTCGGGAAGTCTGACTGCTGATGTAGCTGCGCATGAAATGAGAGTCAGAAGCTGTAAAGATGTCTTACACATTGGAACATGGAACATACGAAGCATGAACCAAGGGAAGTTGGAGGTGGTCAAGAATGAAATGGAACGTGTACAACTTGATCTGTTGGGTGTCAGCGAACTGAAATGGACTGGCATCGGGCACTTTGCATCAGATGATCACATGGTCTACTATGCTGGAAATGAAAGACAAAGAAGAAATAGTGTTGCATTTATAATAAAGAAGAAACTTGCAAGAACTATAATGAAATACAATGCAGTCAGCGAACGCTTAATCTCTATTCGTCTACGAGGATTGCCTATCAACATAACTATAATTCAAGTATATGCCCCAACAACAGCTGCAGAAGAGAATTAAATTGAAGAGTTCTATGAACAAGTACAAGCTGAAATTGACAGAACATGCAAACAGGATATCCTGATAGTCATGGGTGACTGGAACGCAAAAGTGGGCAACAAAGAAGAAGGCAAAGTAGTTGGAAAATATGGACTTGGCAACAGAAATGAAGCTGGAGAAAGATTGATAGAATTCTGCAAGACCAATGATCTATTCATCTCAAACACCTTCTTCCAGCAACACAAGCGGCGACTGTACACATGGACTTCACCCAATGGATTGTATAAAAATCAAATTGACTACATCTGTGGAAGTCAACGATGGAAAAGTTCTATAACATCAACAAAAACAAAACCTGGAGCTGACTGTGGTACAGATCATCAACTACTAGTATGCAAACTCAAGCTAAAGTTGAAAAAGAGCAAACCACTCATGAATGCAGCAAAATATGACCTTGAGAATATACCACTGGAATTTAAAGACTGCCTGCAAAATCGATTTATTGCTTTAGATACAAATAACAGAGCTCCGGAAGAGTTATGGAATGACATCAAGAAGGTTGTGTTGGAAGAAAGCGAGAAGTCTCTACAAAAGGTGAAAAAGCAAAAACGGCCAAAATGGATGACTGAAGAAACTCTGAAAATTGCCCAGAAACGTAGAGAAGCTAAAGCCAGAGGAGAAAGAAAGACAATCGCAGAACTCAACAGAGATTTCCAACGTGCAGCAAGACAGGACAAGGAAAAGTACTACAATGACACTTGCAAGGAAATAGAAGCAGAAACTATTAGAGGAAGAACAAGATCGGTTTTCCTGAAGCTACAAGAGTTAAAGAAAAAGTTCCAGCCTCGAATTGGAATGTTACAAGATGCTCAAGGTTCTATGTTGAATGATGCTGAGAAGATCAAGAAAAGGTGGAAGGAATATACAGAGATTTATATGATAAAGATCAAGTGGACCAACAGCCGTTTCAACCTGTACCTTATGATCGGTAACCATTGGTGATGAAAGAAGAAGTTGAAACAGCATTGAAAGCCTTATCAAAGAACAAAGCACCAGGCATTGATAGCATTCCTATAGAAGTATTGCAGCAATCTGATGCAGCTGTTACCATACTTACAAGGCTCTGCCAAGAAATATGGAAGAAAACATCATGGCCAACTGACTGGAAAAGATCTGTGTTTATACCAATACTAAAGAAAGGTGATCCAACTGACTGTGGAAATTATCGAACAATCGCTCTGATCCCACATGCCAGCAAGATACTACTGAAGATTATTCAAAAGAGACTACAACCATACCTGGAACAAGAACTACCTGAAGTGAAAGCAGGGTTCAGGAAAGGGCGAGGAACGAGAGACATCATTGCGGATGTGAGATGGATCCTTGAAAAGACTAAAGAATACCAAAAGGATATCTATTTGTGCTTTATCGACTATCAAGGCTTTTGACTGTGTAAACCATGAGAAACTCTGGGCCACATTAAGAAGCATGGGTATACCAGAACACCTGATCGTTCTCTTGCGCAATCTGTACACTGATCAAGAAGCAACAGTTTGAACGGAACAAGGAGAAACAGAATGGTTTAAAATAAGCAAAGGTGTAAGACAAGGCTGCATACTTTCCCCCTACCTGTTTAATTTATATGCAGAACAAATCATCAGAGAAGCAGGATTGTATGAAGACAACAGAGGTGTGAAGATTGGTGGAAGACTCATCAACAACCTTCGCTATGCTGATGATACCACATTACTGGCTGAAAGTGAAGATGATCTGAAACATTTGCTTCTCACAATCAAAGAACATAGTCTCAAAATGGGCCTGCACCTTAATGTAAAGAAGACAAAGATCATGACAACTGGCATAATCAACAGGTTCATCATTGAAGGAGAAGAAATTGAAATTGTGAACAACTTTAACCTACTTGGATCAACTATCAATAAAGAAGCAACAAGCAGTCAAGAAATCCAACAACGCATTGCTCTTGGCAGAATGGCTATGAAAGACCTAGATAAGATTCTCAAGAGCAGAGATGTCTCTCGCCATACAAAGATTCGACTTGTTCAAGCCATGGTATTTTCAATAACATCATATGGATGTGAAAGCTGGACAGTGAAAAAGATAGACAGGAAGAAAATTGATGCCTTTGAATTATGGTGCTGGTGGCGAATACTGTGTATACCATGGACTGCCCGAAGAACAAACCAGTCGGTACTAGAGGAGATCAAACCTAAGCTTTCTTTAGAAGCTCAGATGACAAGACTTCGACTTTCATACTTTGGACACATCATGCTAAGAGAGAGATCTTTAGAGAAAGACATCATGCTTGGCAAGATAGAAGGTCAACGCAAAAGAGGAAGGCCAGCAATGAGATGGATCGATACAATAACAGCAGCTACAGGTACCAGTCTGTCAACAATGAGCCGCCTGACTGAAGACCGAACACAATTTAGGATAGCTATCCAGAGGGTCGCCATGAGTCGACTCCGACTCGACGGCACTTAACAATAACAACAACAACATAGATTCCACATTGCTTATCCAAGAACAAGCAGGAAGTCAGTCCTCACATACGGGTGAAGTCAGCACAGACTGAGCCTAGCAGAGCATTTCCCCAGCTTTCACAGAAAGTCTTTGGGAATGCTACCACGGAAGCATAATCCCCTTTCCACCCAACAGTGCCATCTTGGTCAGCCTCCTTTTTTCCACGGAGCCCAACAGATGTATGTCCTGTTTCCCTGGAAAATTCCTTTAAAACTTATCCTCAAAAGTTGTTTTTTTCCCGGTTTGCATACCGGTTCCTCTTCCTGCCTCGAGCCAGTACCGTCCCTGATGCCATCCTTGGCTCTTCCCTTCATTTTTGACAAGGCTTGCCTCGACCGGCATTCATCGACCCCGAACGGGTGTGTCCCAACATATCCCCCAGTGAGTTCAAGAAGCATGACCGCTGCGGTCAGACCATTGTCACAGACACATGGATGCTTGCACTGCCTCAGCCCGGACCATAACAGTGCCACCTGCAACCTGTGCCAGGCCATGACTCTGAGAACCAACAGAAAACGGTCAAAGTTGCAGGAGAAGTTGTTCTCGTGGTCTGACTCGGCATCGGCTTCCCCGAAGATGAACCCCAACCCGAGCACATCCCATGAGGCCCAGGCGTCTCTGGAGACGCGCGACTGCAGCTCCTCCATAAAAACACCGGACCCTTCAAAACAAAAGAAAAAATCCTCAAAGCCAGTCAAGGATCCACCGGTGAAACCTTGTAAGGTCCCATGGCGGGATTCTGGCAACTCCAAGTAGTGCCCCCTTACGGTCTCTAAGAGGGAGTTCTCAGTCGGCGGCGACCGTGTGAGGATCATCGAGGATGCACTGACAAGAGTGCTCGCGTCAGGCCAGAGACCCTCTGTGCCCACACCAAAAGCTGCAGAGACTCCTGGTATCAAGTTCAGGATGGTGGCCCTGGAGCAGAATATCTCTGCCATCCCAGCCTTGCAGCGGACGATGATGTCAGCTTCATACTCATCATCTGCCCCAACAACTGGACCCCCAACTGCAGGGGAGTCCCTGGGCATCAAGCCAGGCCCCGAGCGACACCGGCCTCGGACGAGCCCTCGGCACTGATGGGGGTCTCTGTCCCGATCTTCAGGTGTCCGGTCCTCCCCAGCCAGTTTTCGGAAGTCCGACCAGAGACCCACCGGGGGGAACCTGGTTCCTTGGGGCAGGCCTCGAGGGATGAGAACCCCGAACCTCAGAATCCTCAATGCCCTTAGGCTCCAACTGGGAGACAGACGTCGAGGCCTCCCCTGAGACCTTTTGACACAGAGATGTCCCCTCTGAGCCATTCCCTCCGAAACCCCAGCGCTACTCCCCACCCGAGGACATGGCTTTCCACGACTTCATATGGGACATGGCCCGGGCCCTCTTGGTTCCGACAGAGTCAGAGGAGGACCCACGCACCAAAGAACTGGAGATCCTCCAGCATGAGTCCCCACCAAAGGAGACAATGATGATGCCGGTGTAGCCCATCCTCAAGGGCCTGTGGATGTGGGAGAAGTGTGGAGAGTGAGCGAACTCCAGGCCTTGGTGGCAGATCCACCATATACAAGGTTCTATAAGAACAGGCTAGTGCTCCGCACACATCCGAAATTCCTCTCCAAGGTGGTATCCCCCTTCCACCTCAACCAGGAGGTAGTCCTCCCCACTTTCTTCCCACGGCCCCACACTGGGAGGGAGGAACTCATCTTGCATATGCTAGACTGCAAGCGGGCCTTGTCCTACCTGCAGAGGACCTAAGCCCATCACAAAGTTTCTCAGCTCTTTGAATCATATGACTCCAGTAGACTCGGACTCCCAGTAACAAAGTGGACTCTGTCCATGTGGGTGGCAGACTGCATTGCCTCCGCCTATGAGTGAGCAGACCTCTCCCTTGAGCACCGGATCACTGCACATCGGTGGCCAACCACCTGAGCGGGTCCGACAAGCCCTCCCGCTCAGGGACTCCAGCCCAATTGGGGCTGTGGGAGGAGGGAACAATACTTCAAAAGGACGCCGCCAGGCGGGCCCGCACCGGGCAGGCTCGTACCTGAGGGCCTCACCAGAGGGCCCTTTGGCGTGGCCTTTAGGCACGGACCAAGTAGCGGCCAAAGATCCGCGTCTCAAACCCTCATCTAAGTTAAGTATGCTGCCTTGCCTTGCATGGACAACCCACTAATTGTAAGTTAAGGTTACTGCATTACCTTGCCTGGACAATCAACTGCATGCATAAGTTAATGTTGTTACCTTGCCTGGACATTCCATTGCTTGTAGATTAACTGCATAGAACTTGCTACCCATTTTCACATTGCTTGCTTTGTAAAACAACTCACACTGCATAAGCCTATTAACTCCATCAATTCAATTACCACCGCATAGCTAGTCTGCCAACTAACCACAAATACAACACACAGAGCAAATATACCAATAATAATAAAACTACACCTAGAGGACACAACTCAAGTCGAGCCCAGGTCAGTAAACCACAAACCCTATCCCAGGTCAATAAATACAAGTTATAAAATGCACTCTATCACCCACTACTTCATGGCCTACCTCACACTCCCAAGGAAGAGCTGAACCGCTCTTGCTGTGACAATCAGGAGAACACTAGGAGCAAGAGACGTATGATGGTCGCAGGATACCTTTATTGAATAACCCCAAAGCGTTTCGGCGAACGCCTTCCTCAGGGGGTATGCAGCTTATGAAATAAAATGAAATGAGAATAATGATTACAAAGTCTAGTTATACATAAAAATAATTATTACATAAAAATATATTGTCTGTGGTCTGGATGAATGAGGATGTGAGCATAAGCATCCTTCAGGTCTAAGGAGCATAACCAATCTCCCTGCTGGAGGTAGGGCAGCAGTATTCCAAGGGTAAGCATCTTGAACTTTTCCCTCTCCAGGGTGTTGAGATTTCGCAAGTCTAGGATGGGCCTGAGGCCTCCTGTCCTTTTTGGTACCAGAAAGTACCGTGAATAGAAGCCTTGGCCTCTCAGGTGGTGAGGCACCGGTTCCACTGCCTGCTCCCTTAGAAGACTTGCCAACTCCTGAAGGAGGAGGTTCCTGTGAAGAGGGAGTCTTGGAGGCTCCCCTGGAAAATAGGAGGGGGGTAACTGGTTGAAGTGGAGCAAATAGCCCTTTTGGACTATGCTCAGCACCCAAGTATCCCCTGTTATGGCTGACCACCTGTCGGCGTACAGTGTCAGCCGGCCTCCTATACTGAGAGGAGCCAGCTGAGGAGAGGCTATGCAGTGGGAGTCAAAACCCCGCTCCCTGCTGTGCAGGAGCCGGAGCTGATGGCTTGGGTGTTTTCTGCCTACGGGGCCCATGTCCCTGCTGACCCTGATGGGCAGCTGTAGAGGCCTGAAACTGAGGGTAGGATTTGTAGGCAGTAGCCTTCCTCGGGTAAAAAGGCTTTTTCCCCGAGACCTTCTTCTGAGAAGGGGCAGAAGTCTTCCTGGACAGCCTTGTCCTGGTGAGAGTCTCAATCTCTATTTCTGCAGCCTTTTCAGACATGGGTTTGCCAAAGAGGTTCTCACTACGGCAAGGGACATCGACCAACTTGTCCTGAACCCATGGCTCAAGGTCCAATGACTGTAGCCAGGCCTGACGGCGTGCACCAATGCCGGCTGCTGCTATTCAGGCCGAAGCCTCGAAGCCATCATAGGCTGCTCGAGATATAAACTTCGAGCACTCTCGAATCCCCGATGACAAAGCCTTGAACCTCTGCAAAGGGTTCCTTGGAGAGGCCAGCAGAGAACCCGGCAATCTCCTTTGCCAGGTCTCGGAGGTACATGCCCATGTACAGCTGGTAAGTCTGGACACGGCAAGCCAGCATAGAGCCCTGGAAGCACTTTCTACCGAGGGCATCCAGGTTCCGGGCTTCCCTGCCGGGGGGCACCGAGAAGTGCATCTTCTTACTCTTCAGACGATGCATGGCCGATTCCACAACCATGGAGTGGTGCGGTAGCTGTGCCTTCTGGAACCCAGGGCTCTTACAGACTCGATAAATGGAATCGACCCGTTTGCTGAGAACCGGTGCCGAGGCCGGTGCCTCCCACATGCGGAAGAGCAGCCGTTCCAGCATCGGAGGAACCGGTACAGTAAAGGCCTCCTTCAGGGGAGAGTCATACTGGAGGGCCTCGAGCTCTTCGGCTCCTTCTCGGGATCCGCGGGGAAGGCCAAGGCCTTGGCCATATCCCTCACGAAGTCCGAGAACTGGGTATCCTCCGGGTGGGACCTTCTCCGAGGCTCGGACTCCGGTGAGTCCGATGGGACCACCAGGTCCAAAAAGTGTCTGGGGACTCCTCGTCCTCAGTCTTCCACCCCGACCCCTCCGAGGAGGAATCGAGCGGCTCCGGCCGGGCGGGCACCGATGCCATCTGCCCCGACGCCGAGGGTACCGGTGTCGACGACTTTGGCTCCATACGGGAGGCCGAGGGAGACCGAGGCCGAGGGAGACCTTGGCCGAGGATTGACTCGAGACCACATGGACTCGAGGATCGGCTCGGCCTCCGGGATCGACTTGGACATCGAGGTCCAGGTGGTCGGGCCAGATGCACCGGTCAGATCAGCGATCAGCACCCACTGCTGTTCCATGAAGGCAGCCAAGCTGCTCTCCAAGGCCGTCAACCTGAGTCCGAGCTCAGGAGACTCAGCAGCCCCCAACTCGGCCCCCGATGGTGTCGGGGCCGACGTTGGCTCCCCCGGAGGAGAGTCCATGAGGACTACAGCACTCACGTGACTCGGGGACTCCGGCTCCACAAGAGGCAGGCCTCTCCGGCTCCAAGGACCCAGGACGGCGGTCGGGGCTATGCGACCTGGCCCTCGAGGGACAAAGAGCATCCACCGATGCCACCCTCGCGGGTTTCTTCTTCCTTTTATGTTCCTTGAAGGGAGACCCCCACTCAGAGGAGCCCCGACAATGCTCGGGGTCGGACTCCCGAGACGTCAAGACCTCTGACGAATTCCGGGCGCGGCAGGACGCGGAGTCAGAGAAGATCCTTTCTTGCTGATGATGACGGCTCAGCGCCTTCGGGGACATTTTGCCACACGGGCCACAGATCATTGGGTCATGATCGGGCCTGAGGCATCGGAGGCAGCAGTCATGTGTGTCGGTGAGAGACATCAGTTTCTTACACCGATCACACTTCTTAAACCCGCCGGCAGCCATCGGGGGAAAAAGGGCCCCTGCAAGGTCAAAAGACCGGGCTGCCAGTGAAAAAGAAAAAAAAGAGCGCGAACGCTAGTCTCGAAGGACAAAAAACGAAAAAACAGCTCTGGGTTTGATACCGGTGTACCGTGCCCAGGCGGGAAGGGGAACCGGCGTCATTGGCAAAAGAACACAAATCTTTGAAGGAAAAATCAACTTTTAACCGGGTGACTAAGACACACGTCCGTCAGGCTCCGCGGAAAAAAGAAGACTGAGCAAGATGGCACCCTTGGGCGGGAAGGGGACCGCGCATGCGCGCTGCATTCCCAAAGGCTTTCTTTGAAAGCTGTGGAAATGCTCCGCACGAGGGTTCCGTCGATGCCAACATCACCCATATGTGAGGACTGACTTCCTGCTTGGTCCTGGAGAATATAACAATCTAATAAATGAGCGTAAACAGCAACACCATACCAACCTAATCATGAAATCTACTAATAGACTTTTTAGCATTGCCCAAAAGCTCACCAAGGTCAACACACAACAAAGCACCCACCATCTTGACTCACAAAAATATGCAGACTACATGAAATGAAGTCAAAAAACACCAACCAAACTAGCTCTGATTCACTACAAAAAAACGATCACACGATAAAAAAAGCATCAAACATGGGAGAGCATCTGCGTACCAACAAAACAACAAGTAGAAGACATTATATCTGGACTAAACACAACAACTTCACCATCAGACCCATGCCCAGTGTCTTGGATCAAAGCCACAAAAAGCCAGCTCTCTCACCATATTCAAAAAATTGTCAAAGATTCGCTCCAACAAGGATACATGCAGCAACCCCTAAAGCACGCGATGATACGACCAATACTTAAAAGTAGTAATCTGAGCCCATCTGAACCAAAATCATACCGTCCCATCTCCAGCCTGCCATTCCTTGCCAAAATCGTGGAAAAAGCAGTCCAAAGGCAACTTCAGGACCATATAGATATCAATGCCCCTCTGGACATACATCAGCATGGATTCAAGCCCCAACACGGCGTAGAAACACTACTCACCTCCCTCTTTGACAATCTCCTAAATGGACAACATAAAAAATGGATTCCTGCTAGTGTTCATGGACATCTCAGCGGCCTTCGACACTGTGTCACACGCTAAGCTATTGCAATGCTTACAAGACACGGGGAGGGGGGGCCTGCACGGAGCGGCAGTTGTACCTACTCTTGACATTGTGCTGGGCAGACTAGATGGACCATACTGGTCTTTATCTGCCATCATTTACTATGTTACTATGTTACAACAGATAGGTCTATGCAAGAATTCCCTGAAGTGGTTTACATCATACATGGAAGTGCGAATGCAAAAAGTCAAATGCGACCAAAAGAAATCACTACAATTCCCCGTCACGCAGGGAATACCTCAAGGCTCAGCCCTATCATCAATGCTCTTCAACATCTACATACAGCCCATATGCAGCATCATCAAGCACTACAAACTACACTATCACATTTATGCTGATGACATCATGGTGTACGCTCCAATCAACTTACTAGCACTAAATACTACAACAATAACAAGATGCCTCGAAGATATAAATGACTGGCTCATAGCCAACAACTTAGCAGTCAACTACGAGAAAACTGAGGCAATGTTCGTCACCAGGAACCCCACCTTCATACCTCCACAAACTATCAGCATCCTAGACAAACACATAGTAGTCAAAGAAGTAGTTAAGTATCTGGACATAACACTAGACAGAACTCTGAACCTAAAATCCCACATCACCAAAACCGCAAACAAGGCATATCATCGATTGAAAACAATCAGACAAATCAAACCAATGCTCCGACAAGACCACTTCCGCACAGTGTGTCAAGCACTCATTACACCATTGCTTGATTATGGAAACTCACTATATCAAGGCCTTCCTCAGCAGACACTCCATCCACTACAGATGGTACAAAACACCACAGCACGCATCATTACAGACACGCCAAGGACCAAGCACATCACTCCCATCCTACAACTACTACAATGGCTCCCAATGGTAGCAAGAGCTAAATACAAAACAATCATGATCATCTTCAAAGTCATTCACCATCTCTCAGCAGATGTACTCCAAAACGTTATAACAAGTGACAGCAGCAATAGACCAAGAAGAACCAATAACAACATGATCGGCACACCTGCAGGCTATAACAAAACCAAACAATCAACCTCAAAAAGAGCACCATCACTACTGGCATCCACACTATGGAACCCCCTACCAACGAGCCTGAGAGCTTTAGATGACCTCACAGACTTCCGCAAAATCCTCAAAACATGGTTATTTATAGAAACCTATGAGCATTCAGGCAACATTCCCTCCTTACCCAAACATTAACCTCTGCCAACAAAACACACACCCATCCTTATCCACACACACAAATATATCATACCACGTTACTAAATACCATTATGTTAAATGTTACCTCAATTGTACTGTCTAAATACTGTTACATGTTACCTCATTTGTACTGTCTAAATACTGTTACATGTTACCTCATTTGTACTGTCTAAATACTGTTAACTGTACTGTCTAAATGTTTACATGTACCCTAATGTTAACTGTAACCCTCCAATTGTGATGTGACGTGACCACCTTGATTGAAGGAAAAGGTGGCATACAAATCTGTCTAAATAAATAAATAGGGGTCTACCCGCCACTCCATGTAGGTCACCCCTATTTGTTGAAATATAAGAGATAGTTATGTTTGTTTTGATTTTATCCTGTTGCTATAAATGGATCTACTGTGTCTGTCCCACGCCATTTTGAATTCTGTCACTGTATTTGCCCCCTCCACTTCCATCGGGAGGACATTCCAAGTATCCACCACCCTCTCAGTGAAAAACTTATTTCCTGAGATTGCCTTTCAGTTTACCCCCTTGCAGCTTCATGTTATGCCCTCTAGTTTTACAACTTCACCATCTCTGGAAGAGGTTTGTTTGTATATTAATACTCTAAGTATTTAAAAGTCTGAATCATATCTCCCTTGTCCCTCCTCTCCTCCAGAGTGTACATATTTAGGTCTTCAAGTCTCTTCTCATAAGTCTTCTGATGCAGGTTCCAAATCATTTTGGTCGCCTTCCTCTGAGCCATTTCCAGTCTTTTTATATCCTTTGTGAGATATGGTTTCCAAAACTCAACACAATACTCCAAGTGAGGCCTCACCAGCGACTTGTATAGTGGTATTAGTACCTCTTTCTTTCTGCTGGTAACTCCTCTTTGCATGCAACCCAGCATCCTTCTGGCTTTTGCAACCGCCTTGTCACACAGTTTCACCACCTTGAGATCTTCAGAAAGAGTAGTTACTCACCTGTAACAGGTGTTCTCCAGGAGCAGCAGGAATCAGTCCTGAAATATGGGTGACATCGACGTCGATGAAGCCCTTGCGGAGCATTTCCCCAGCTTTCCAAGAAAGCCTTTGGGAATGCAGGCACGCATGCGCGGTTCCCTTCCTGCCTAAAGGTGCCATCTTGCTCAGTCAAATGACATAGCTAAAAAACAGCACACAAAAATGAAAAAAAAAAAAAAAACCACTATGTACAACTGCAACTCCAAGGGGAGGAGGGAGGGTTGTGAGGACTGATTCCTGCTGCTCCTGGAGAACACCTGTTACAGGTGAGTAACTACTCTTTCTCCAGGACCAAGCAGGAAGTCAGTCCTCACATATGGGTGACTCCCTAGCTCTGGGCTACCAGGGAACCCAGGCTGAACAAGAGAACTCCCTCTAGTCCCAGCATCAAAGAAAGGCTTTTCACTGATAGAACCTACACCGGTAGCCCAACGGAGGGCTGGAGGGCAGGAGTTGCCTAAACCTCAAAGAGATTCCGGAGTACTGCCAAAAGCACTGTCCCTACGGGACTCCCTCTCCAGACAGTAATGGGCTGCAAAAGTCTGGCTTGAGGACCAAGTTGCAGCCCTGCAGATGTCCACCACCAAGGCAACCATTGCCCTGACACGATGGGCCGTGACCCGACCCTGCAAAGGAAGGTCAGCCGCCCTGTAAGCCCAGGTGATACAGTCAGCTACCCAGGTGGACAGGGTACGCTTGGACACAGCTAACCCCAAATTCTTAGGGTCAAAATATATGAAGGGCTGAGTAGCCCTTCTATGCCCCTGCGTATGGTCCAGGTAGAAGGATAAGGCCCTCCTACAGTCCAGGGTATGCAGCACTGCTTCAGCCTGGCTTGCATGAGGCCGAGGGAAGAATGTTGGAAGAACCACCTCTTGGTTAAGGTGGAAGGAGGAGACAACTTTTGGGAGGAACTTTGGATGAGTCCTAAGGACTACCCTGTTCCTATAGAAGCGGGTGTAAGGCCTGTCACAGACCAGGGCCTGAAGTTCACTCACACGCCTGGCCGAGGTTAAGGCTATCAAGAAGAGTGTTTTCCAAGACAGGAAGCGTAGAGGGCAAGTAGCCATCGGCTCAAAAGGTGGGTGAGTCAGTTGCTGCAAGACCACATTCAACTCCCACTCAGAAGCAGGAGGATGGATTGGAGGCTTGAGCAAAAGCAAGCCTCTGAGAAAGCGGGAAACCAAGGGGTGAACCGACAGAGAATGTCCTTCCACCAGTGAGTGGTGAGCTGCTAGAGCTGAGAGGTGGACTCGAACAGAATTGGACTTAAGTCCTTGATTTGATAAGTGCAGTAAGTACTGAAGCACTACTGGTACACTACAGGAGAAAGGATCCTCTGTATGTAGCTGACAACACACAGAAAACCTTTTCCATTTGAGAGCATAGGTATTCCTAGTGGATTGTTTCCTAGAGGCTAGGACAACCTCCTCAACTTCTTGAGGTAGGCCCCAGGGAGCCAAAACTACCCTTGCAGCCTCCAGGCTATCAAATTGAGAGCTTTGAGATTGGGGCGCAGAAGGGAACCCTGATCCTGAACGAGAAGGTCGGGTTGCAACCACAGAGGCAGTGGAGGATCCACTGCCAGCTGAAGCAGAAGTGGAAACCAAGGCTGTCTGGGCCACCTGAGAGCCACCAGCAGGACCGAGGCCTTGTCCTGAAGAATCTTGAACAGGGTTTGGGCCACCAAGGGCGTGGGAGGAAACGCATACAGGAGGCCATGGGATTAGAAAAGCATCTGCTGCTATCCGCAGAGGATGCGGTTGTCTGGAGCAGAACTTTGGCAGCTGGTTGTTCAGTAGACTGGCAAACAGATCTATGGATGGAAGTCCCCATTTCAGGAAAATCTTCTGAACCACCAAAGGGTGGAGCTGCCACTCGTGGGGCTGCAAAATCCTGCTCAACCTGTCGGTCAGGTAGTTTTCCTGGCCTGGAAGGTACACAGCCTTGAGAAGCATGTTGTGCTTGAGGGCAAACAAGCAAAGGTCCTGTGCTTCCTGACAAAGGAGCCTGGACCCAGTTCCGCCCTGCATGTTCACATAAAACATGGCAACCTGGTTGTCTGTTTGAACTAGGACAGACTGATGAGCCAGAGTTGGAGAGAAAGTCTTGAGGGCGAACCGAATAGCCCTGAGTTCCAGTAGATTGATTTGCTGTGCGGCTTCCCAGGGAGACCACAGGCCCTGGGTGCACTTGCCTAGACAATGAGCTTCCCAGCCCTGCAGGGAGGCATCTGTGGTCAACACCACTGTGTACCCAGGAATTTGAAAGGTACCCCTTGTAGCAGATTGGGTGGGTGCCGCCACCAGCTGAGGGAGTTCAGAAATTGTCTGGACACCCTTATCCTGTCTCTGAGGCTGCCTGTGGCCTGTGACCACTGAGTCCGAAGGCACCACTGTGCAGGCCTCATATGGAGCCTGGCATTGGGGGGTCACACGTACTGTCGAAGCCATGTGGCCTAGAAGCTTCAGGCAGAGTCTGGCGGAGACCAGTGACCTGCTGAGAAACTGGTTTGCTAAGTTTATCAGTCTTTGGGCTCTGTCTTCTGGCAAGAATGCCTTTGCAAAGAGAGAGTCCAACCTTGCCCCTATGAACTCCAAGTTCTGGGAGGGGAGCAAAGTGGACTTTGCGAAGTTTATTACAAACCCCAATCTTTGAAGAAGAGCAATAGTTCTGAGGGTGGCCTGTCGGGCCTCCTGGCACGTCTGACCTCTTATGAGCCAGTCGTTCAGATAGGGGAAGACAAAGACTCCTTGATTTCTTAGGTAGGCCGCCACCACTGCCAGGCATTTGGTAAAGACCCAGGGAGCGGAGGTGAGGCCATAAGGCAGTACTCTGTACTGATAATGGTTTCCTCCCACAATGAACATGAGGTACTTTCTATAGTCTGGATGAATGAGGATGTGAGGGTACGCAATGAGCATAGCCAATCTCCCTGCTGGAGGTAGGGCAGAAGTGTTCCAAGAGTAAGCATCTTGAACTTTTCCTTCTCTAGGAACTTGTTGAGGTTTCTGAGGTCTAGAATAGGTCGAAGGCCACCGGTTCTTTTGGGTACCAGGAAATACCTGGAGTAGAACCCTTGACCTTGCAAGTGGGGAGGCACAGGCTCCACCACCCTGTCCACCAACAGACCTTGGAGCTCCTGAAGGAGAAGATCTGTGTGCAGGAAAGGCCTTGGAGGCTCCCCTGGAAAGTATGGAGGAGGCAGTTGTTGGAAGTGTAGTAGATAACCTTTGTGGACTATGCTTAACACCCAACTGTCTCCAGTGATGGATGGCCACTGGTGGGCAAACAGGGCAAGGCGACCTCCTGTGCAGGGTTGGGAGAGCAGGGACGGAGAGGCTATGCCTAAGGAGTCAAAAAACCCCACCCTTCTGAGTGGGAGCAGGGGCCGGAGGCTTGGGGGTCCTCTGCCTACGGGGCCCCATTACCCTGCCCCTTGGCTTGCTGACCCTGAGGGGCAGCTTGGGCAGCCTGGTACTGTGGGTACTGTTTGTAGGCAGTGCCCTTCCTCGGGTAAAAGGGCTTTTTACCCGAGCCCTTCTTCTTGTGAGAAGGGGCAGAAGTCTTCCTAGACAGCCTTGTCCTCGTGAGGTGCTCGGTTTTGAGCTGTGCGGCCTTCTCGGTCATGGGCTTGCCAAAAAGGTTCTCACCTCGGCAAGGGACATCGACCAACTTGTCCTGTACCCATGGCTCGATGACTGCAGCCATGCCTGGCGTCGAGCCGCGATGCCGGCTGCCGCAACACGGGCCAAAGCCTCGAAGCCATCGTAGGCAGCGCGGGACATAAAACTGGAGCATTCCCGGATCCCCGAGGACAAGGACTTGAACCTCTGCAAGGGTTCCCCGGAGAGACCAGCAGAGAACCCGGCCAGCTCCTTGGCCAGGTCTCGCAAGTACATGCCCATGTACAGCTGGTAAGACTGGACAGGGCAAGCAAGCATCGAGCCCTGGAAGCACTTTCTACCAAAACCATCGCAGAGTAGATCTTCTGACTTTTCAGGCGATGCATGGTCGATTCCACCACCATGGAATGGTGTGGTAGCGGCGCCTTTTGAAAGCCAGGACTCTTCCGGAGTCGATAGATCGAATCGACCCGCTTGCTTAGAACCGGCGCCGAGGCCGGTGCCTCCCACATCCGGAAGAGGAGCCGTTCAAGTATCGGAGGAACCAGAACAGTAAAGGCCTCCTTCGGAGGAGAGTCGTACTGTAGGGCCTCGAGCTCCTCGGCTCGAGGCTCCTCCTCGGGGTCCGCAGGGATAGCCAACGTGGTGACCATATCCCGGACGAACTCCGAGAACCGGGTATCCTCCGGGGGAGGGGGGATCTACTCCGGGGCTCAGACTGTGGTGAGTCTGACGGGACGCACCGAGTCTGGAAGGTGTCGGGGGACTCCTCGTCCTTCGTCTCCCAGGCAAACTCTTACGATGAGGAATCGGGCTCAGACCACGTGGGGCCTGTGAGCACCCGCCCCGACGCCGAAGGCACCGGCATTGACACCCTCGGTCCCGAACGGGAGGTCGTGGGAGACCGCGACAGAGGTCGACCTCGAGCCTTCATGGTCTCGAGTATCGGCTCGGTCTCCGGGGTCGACTTCGATGTCGATGTCCCGGTGGTCGGGCAGTTGCGCCAGACAGGCTGGCCATCAGTGCCCGCTGCTGTTCCATGAAGGCAGACAGCCTGCTCTCCAAGGCTGTCAGCCTGAGACCCAGCTCAGGAGACTCAGCAGCTCCCGACTCGAGCTTCGGTGGCGCCGGGCCCGACGTCGACTCTCTGGGAGGAGAGTCCACGAGGACTACAGGGCTTACGTGTCCAGCAGACTCCGGCTCCACTAGAGGTACTTTGGAAGGCTTCTCCTGTTCCACGGACCCGGGGCGACGGTCGGGGGTCTGAGACCTAGCTCTCGAGGAGCCAGGGACCTCTCCCGATGACGCCCTCGCGAGCCGCTTCTTCCTCTTTCGTTCCCGGTCGGGGGACCCCCTGTCTGAGGAGCCCCGACGGTGCTCGGGATCCGATTCCCGAGATGTCGAGGCCTCAGACGAGGTCCGGGTCCGGCCGGAGGCAGAGTCAGAAAAAAGCCTTTCCTTTTGGTCCTGACGACTTCGAAGTGCCTTGGAAGACATCTTTCCACATGGTCCACACGTCTTAGGATCGTGGTCAGGACCGAGGCACCAAAGTCAGCAGTCATGTGTGTCGGTGAGAGACATTAGCTTCTTGCACCGATCACACTTTTTAAACCAACTGGAATCCATCGGGGAAAAAAAAGAGTCCCCGCGAGGTCAAAGGACCGGCCTTCCAGGGAAAAAGAAAAAAGGGCACGAACGCCAGCCACGAAGGGCAAAAACCGAAAAAAGTAGATCGGGCTCGAAACCGGTGTACCGAACCCGGCGGGAGGGGAACCGGCGTCGAACCGGAAAAAAATAGCAAAGGATTGCCAAAAAATCTAACTATTTTCCGGGAGGACTAGGACACACGTCCGGTGGGCTTCACGGAAAAAGATACTGAGCAAGATGGCACCTTTAGGCGGGAAGGGAACCGTGCATGCGTGCCTGCATTCCCAAAGGCTTTCTTGGAAAGCTGGGGAAATGCTCCGCAAGGGCTTCATCGACATCGATGTCACCCATATGTGAAGACTGATTTCCTGCTTGGTCCTGGAGAAACAATCATTCCAAGGTCCTTCTCCTGGTCCATGCACACCAACCTCTCACCCCCTATCGCATACAATTCCCTTGGATTTCTGCTTCCCAAGTTCATGATACTGCACTTCTTCACATTAAATATTAACTGCCAAGCATTAGACCATTCTTCCAGCTTTTGTAGATCTTTCCTCATGTTATCCACTCCTTCAGGGGAGTCCACTCTGTTGCAAATTTTCATGTCATCTGCAAAAAGACAGACTTTTCCATTCAGTCTTTCAGCAATATCAGTCACAAATAAATTGAACAGTACAGGTCCCAGGACCGAACTCTGGGGCACACCGCTAATCACCTTCCTTTTATCCGAGTGTGCTCCGTTTACCATCACCTTCTGTCATCTGTTAGTCAACCAATTTCTGATCCAGTTCACCACCTTGGGACCTATCCCCAAGCTGTTGAGTTTATTGATAAGCCTCCTATGAGAACAGTATCAAAAGCTTTGCTGAAATCTAGGTAGATTACATCCATCGCATGCCCTTGATCTAGTTCTCTGGTCACCCAGTCGAAGAACTCAGATTTGTTTGGCAAGACCATCCTTTGGTAAAACCATGGTGGTTTCGAGAAAGTCCACTATTCGCTCTTTCATGAGCACTTCCATTACTTTTCAAGCCAACGAGGTAAGGCTTACTGGCCTGTAGTTTGACACTTCTTCCCTATTACCACTTTTTTGTGAAGAGGTACCACCATCAGCCCTTCTCCAATCTCGTGGAACTTCTCCTGTCTCCAAGTATCTATTAAAAACATCCTTTAACAGTCCTGCAAGAACCTCTCTGAGCTCTTTCAGTATCCTAGGATGTATCCCATTCGGTCCCATGGCTTTGTCCACTTTCAATTTTGCAAGTTGCTCTAACACATCATCTTCTGTGAATGCTGTATATCCGTCAATTACAGGTGGTCCTTTCTCCAGGATTATCTTTAGTAAAATCATGGCAAAAATATTTGTTTAGCATTTTCGCTTTTTCAATGTCACTTTCCACAAATCTGTTCTCAGCACTTTTGAGTCCTGCAATTCCCCCTATCATTTTCCTCCTCTCCAGAATATACCTGAAAAACGTTTTGTCACCACACTTCACATCTTTAGCCATCTTTTCTTCTGCCTTTGATTTTGCTATCCTTATTTCTCTTTTAGTTTGATCGTATTCTTTTCTGTGTTCCTCTGTTTGTGAGCTTCTGAATTTTGTAAAAGCTGTGTTTTTTGCTTTTTTGTGCAGCCACTTCTTTGGAGAACCAAATAGGTTTCCTTTTCCTCTTGTTTTATTTACTTTCATTTAGTTTAGCTCATTGCAATTCCACTTCCCTTATCTCCTCCCACCCTGCCAACTCCTCCTTCAGGTTCTTGGCCATTTTACTGAAGTCAGTTTTTTTGAAGTCTAGGACTTTGAGCCTGCTATGATTGGACTCCACCTTAGTTTTTATCTCAAACCACACCATGTGATGATCACTGCTGCTCACATGGGCACCCATCTGAATATTCAACATGCTATCTCTGTTAGTAAGCACTAAATACAGCATCTAGCTTTCGCTGGTTGATTCTATCACCATTTGTCCAAGTAATGTATCTTGGAAGGCATCCACAATTTCTTTTTTACTTCTTTCCAGATTTGAGAAGGAATATTCCAATCCACAATGGGTAGATTAAAGTCACCCAATATGATCACGTCCCCCTTGGTGAAACAGCCAAGCTATCAGACAGAGGTGAAGATGGAGGGGCTACAGAATGAAATGAGTTGGACAAGAGTCACCAGAGCCTGCAGAATCAACAATCTAACTCCATCAGCCCTTGAACTAAAGAACCAGTGTGCAATCCTGGAAGTGGGGGTGGTAAAAATATCCCAGGAAAGGGAAAAACCAAAACTCTAGCACCCCAAAGTTGCAGAATCAGTGACAAGGAAGCGAAGGGTAGTGATGATTGGCGATTCTCTTCTGAGGGGTACTGAGGCGCCCATCTGCCAACCAGATATCTAGAGAGGTGTGCCATCTCCCAGGTGCCAAAATCCGTGATGTTTTGGAGAATTTGCTGAGACTCATCAATCCTACTGACTATTATCCAATGCTGCTCATCCATGTCAGCACAAACGATACTGCTAAGTATCCCTCTAAGCGTATCAAAAGTGATTTCATAGCTCTGGGACAGAGTGAAGCACATAGGTGGGCGGGTGGTATTCTCTTCAATCCTCCCTGTTGAGGGTAAAGGCTGAGGCAGAGAAGCTCACATCCTGGAGATAAATGCATAGCTGCATGGATGTTGTCATCAAGAGCATTTTGGTTTCCTTCACCATGGGATGATTTTCCAAGGGCTGCAGAGCAGAGGTGGCATCCATCTGTCCAAGAAGGGTCATAATGTATTCCGCAGAAGACTGGCCAAATTACTGAAGAGGACTTTAAACTAAATTTGTTGGGGATGGGTGAAGAAAGCTCCCAGGTAAGTGAAACATTAAATGCCTCTGTAGAAATGGGTAAAAGGGGCAACATCTGGAAAGCAGTGTGCATAAATGCCAGTAGCATGGGAAATAAGATCACGGATGTTGAGGCTTTAATGGAAGAGGCTGACTTGGATTTAGTGGTAGTTATGGAGACACAGTTCAGGGACAACCATAAAATGGGATGTAATTATACTGGGCTATACTTTATTCAGGAAGGATAAAATAGGAAGAAGGGGAGGAGGTGTGGCATTATATGTAAAAAATATTAAAGCCATAGAATTACAGAAGTGAGCGAGGAGGAAAATCCATTCACACTGGTGTGATATACAGATCTCTCTCACAAGGAGAAGAAGTGGACGGGATTTAAAAGAAGACATACACAGTATTGCCATGATACTGATTGGTGATTTGAATATGCCAGATATTGATTGGCACATCTGTGCTGTGGTGTAATCTAGAAGTAAGGAGATCCCAGATTCTCTACAGGGAGAACTATTCAGTCATTGTCCAACTCAAGGTTGAAGGGGAGGAACATGTGGATAAAGTGGAATTGCTTAACAAATATTTCTGTTATGTTCACAAATGAAGGGCCAGGAGCAGGACCTCAGAAAACAAAACTAGCAATAGAAGTGACAGGGATCTCAAACAATTTTCAGAAGACTGTGTTAATGAGGAACTAGCTAAACTAAAAGTAGACAAAGCGATGGGGCCAGATGGGATACATCCGAGAATACTGAAATAACTTGGCACGTTCTAGGGCTCCAATGACTGACTTTCAATACTTCTTTAGAGTCGGGAGTGGTTCCAGGGGACTGGAGAAAGGCACATGTGGTTCCTTTACACAAAAGCAGAAGTAAGGATGAGATTGCAAACTACAGGCCAGTTAATCTAATCTCTTTGGTGAGAAAATTATTGGAAATGCTAAAATAGAGGATAGTGAGGTTTCTGGAGTCCAATGGATTGCAGGATCTGAGGTAGCATGGTCTTAACAGAAGCAGGTCTTGTCAGACAAATCTGATTGACTTCTTTGACTCGGTGACCAGAGTTGGACCTAGGGAGAGCCCTAGGTGTGGTGTGCTTAGATTTCAGTAAAGTCTTTGGCACCATTCCATACAGCCGATTTATAAACAAACTGAACACCCCAGGGATGGACCCTAAAGTGACAGACTGGCTTAGAAATTAGTTAACATCTTAACATCTTTGTTAGTGATATTGGTGAAGGACTGTTGGGTAAGATTTGCTCTTTGTGGATGCTACCAAAATCGGCAATAGAGTAGATACCTAGGAAGGAGCAATTAACATGAGGAGGGATCTAGTTAAGCTTGAAGAATGATCAAGAATTTGTTAGCTGAGATTTAATGCTAGAAAATGCAGGGTCATTCATTTGGGCTGCAAAAATCAAAGGGAGCGGTACAGAGTAGGAGAGAAGTACTTTTGTCCATGACAGCAGAGTGGGACTCGAGCATGATTTTTTCTGATGATCTTAAGGTGGCTAGACAGGTAGAAAAGGTGACGGCGAAAGCCAGAAGGCTGCTTGGGTGCATAGGGAGAGGAATGGTCAGCAGAAAAAAGGAGGTGATAGTGCCTCTGTATAGATCTCTTGTGCAACCTAATTTGGAGTATTGTGTGCAATTCTGGAGACCACACCTGCAAAAGGATATAAATAGGATGGAGTCAGTACAGATGGTGGCTACAAAAATGATTAGTGGTCTTCAATTTTTATTTATCTAACATTTTTTTTTTATATACCGCTTTTCAGTATTATCAAAGTGGTTTACAATGGAACATAACGGTTTACATAAAACAGTAGAAACAACAACTATTTACATTTAGCAATTGAAAATTCTTTACAACATTTTATAATTATTTACAGAAGATTGGGGTTTTGCTTAGCAAGAAAACTTGTTGTGTAAGGCGGGGATTTATTAGAGAGGTTGCGTATTTTCCATGGAATCAAAGTGTTCTGTAAATAGGTGAGTCTTTAGGTACTTTCTGAAGTCAGTGATATCTGTGGTTTCTCTCAGGTGGTGCGGGAGAGAATTCCATAGTGATGGGGCATGGAATTCAAATACTCTGTGAAGTGCAGATTGTAAGGTATATGAAGAAATATTAGCTGTCAAGAGAGTGTTAAGGTGTTGCGTCCTTCTTGATGAGATGTTTGGAACTCTTTTAATTAGTCTGGTCAGGCATCCAGCTGACTGGTTGTGTAATATCTTAAATGCCAACATTATGGTCTTGTATTCTATTCTTGATCAAATGGGGAGCTAATGGAGGGATTTTAGGACAGATCAAGTAAGGGCCATAGGTATTTCAGGATCTTGATTTTGTAGTAGGCTTTGGAAGCAGTCTTGTTGATGTGAGATTGGAAATTGAGCCTTTGATCAAGGTGTATTCCAAGGTATTTTACTTCAGTCTTGATAGATTAATAGATTATGAGAGGGGATAAATGCCGAGTTTCTTTTTGATTATGAGGGCTTCGGATTTGTTGTAGTTAATTATTAGGTTGCGTGGTGCTAGCCATTCAGTGATTGCAGTCATACATGATGAGATATTTGAGTAGTCTGGGTTACTGATGTCGAGAGTGGAGTATATCATTAAGTTGTCTGCATATAAGTGGTAATGTATGTTGTGCTCTTCTATTATTTTGCAAACTGGCTGTATGTAAATGTTGAAAAGGAGGGCGGAGAGTGCCAATCCTTGAGGAAGTCTTTGGTTTAGTGGGAAGGGTCTTGAGGTGCTGCTTTTAATCCCGACTTGAGTCTTTCTTTCGGAAAGGTATGAGCGAAACTATATTAGTGGGGTGTCACTTATTCCCATTTTCCTCAGCCTATGAGGACAGGCGTAAAGATCTTAATATGTATAAGTTAGAGGAAAGGCATGATAGAGAACATATGATAGACACATTTAAATACCTCCATGACATAAATGCACAAGAGGAGAACCTCTTTCAATTGAAAGCAAGCTCTGCTATGAGAAAACATAGGATAAGGGTGAAAGGGGGTAGACTCAGAAGTAATATGCAAAAATATTTCTTTACGGAAAGAGTGGTAGATGCATGGAATAATTTCCCAGTGCAGGAAGTAGAGGCAAGAACTTAAAACGGAGAGAGGAGGGGGGCGGAGCCTGATGTCCAGCGGGTAGGACGCTTTGCGTTGAAGCTCCCGAGAGGCCTACTTAGAATCCTGACTTAATACCTATATAAATTTACTATTTCGCTCCGTGCTGACCGGGGCACCTCGGGGGGGATGGCGGCCCATAAACCAGCGCGCTTGGACTTCGGGTCTCCTTCTTCTTCTCACGGAAAACGCTCCAAAACAGAGGTGTCCTCCCCACAGAAGATGGTTCCATTTCGTGAAAACCCCGAAATGCACCTGGAGATTTTGGAGGAAATACGCGGCGTGAAGGAATTGGTGCAGTCCAATGGAGAAGCGCTTCGAGCCATGCGAGAAGACTTTGGAGTGCTCCAGGACCGACTTGAAAGTCTTTCATTACGGCAGGACAACATGGCGGGGGTCCTCGACTTGCACGAGGTGCACTTGGGCAAACTGGACAAGGCTGAGCGCCAGATACAGAATCTTCAAAAGGAGTTAGAAGATAGCAATAATCGAGCCCGTCGCAACAATGTGAGGCTCCTCGGAATGCCGGAGGGGGTGGAAGCAGGAGATATAAGAGAATTCTTGCTCAAAACTCTTCCCTCCTTGCTGAAGATCACTTTTCACAGAGAACTGGAAATCGATCGAGCACACCGTGTTCCTGCCCACATGGCGCTCAACCGCACGACCCCCCGGCCTATTATCTTTAGCTTGCTACGATATCAACAAGTGGAACAAATTTTACATGCTGCCCGAGCGAATCATCATTTGGAATTTGAAGGTCGTAAGGTCTCCTTCTTTCCTGATTTGGCAAAGCCTACCGTTGACCGTCGGAAGAAACTCCTTGCTTTTCGCCCTCGACTTCAACAGTTACAGGCTCGCTTTGGCCTGTTGTATCCAGCGAAGCTCCGAGTGACTTTCCACAACCAAACCAGGACGTTCGAAGATCCTGATCTACTATCAACATTTTTAGACTCCAAAGAAGCAGAGCAGATGCGCTAATCCCAAATCTTGGACTCTTATCTACCGGCTCTATCCGCCATTTTGAAGGGCCCGATGCGGCGGTCATAGCCAAGCACAGAAATAGCCTGGACTTTCTTTCTTTCTCTATATGACTTTTGTTTTTTGGTCTCCTATCCCTTCATGATGTGTGCCTCGGTCGGATTCGGAGCACGCACAGTCCTACAGGTTATGTGTTTTTTCAATTTCGGCCTTCTCTGGGGTTTCTCCCCGCAGACACATGGTCGCCAGTAATTTTGGGGTTTTGCTTCTCCTCTACCGTACTGCGGTTTTCTTTGTTAATGTGGGGCGCTTCATTGTATTATATTAGCTTATTTTTCCTATGTCATGTGTACAGCCAGATACAGTCAGTTTGAGGGACATAGTGAAATTATGTGTGCTATCATGCTCAGAATTTTTAACTTTTCTGAATGGCCTTATGTAAAATCTTATCATTCACCGTCAAAGGCATTAATGGTCCACTCAAAGGAAAGAAAATCCTTAGCTATCTTAGCCATGAGCATGTTGATTTAGTGTTTCTTCAGGAAACGCATTTAAACTCTGCTGAAACACTGAAACTCAATGCTAAGCCTCACATGGTAGCTGCCTATTCTCCCACCGTTTCCAAATGGTACGGGATAGCCATTCTGGTTAAGAAGTCTTTGCACGCTACTGTACCTGATATAAGCGCTGACAAGGAGGGTAGATGGGCCCGTGTACACCTTGAGGTTGGAGATAGTGAATTCACGTGTATTTGCATTATGCCCCGAATGTGGACAACCCTGCTTACTATGCAAGTATTGCGCAGATGGCCTTGGCCTCTGCCAATGCTCCATTAATACTTGGTGGCGATTTTACTCAAGTGTTCCCTCAATCTTTTCTTCTCAAACAAGGTGCTCGTTGGTTGGAAGATCCAGTACCGAGTAGACCTGTGTGGCTAGATATAGAAGCGGGCCTTTGCAAACCGATTCCTCTTACCTTTCTCCCTGGTATGACTCTCCCATCAGACTCCCACTATCCACCAATGCTTTTAGACACTTTAGGTGCCTTTAATACTCTTATGCAATCTTTAGACTCCCGACTCTGGTCAGCGCAACTTCAGCATCGCCTTCGGAGCACTAGAGTACTCCCGCCATCGGCATTCTCTACATAAGGTTGATTGGAGACTTTCCGATCTCTCGGTAGTTCACCGGGTGTAGCATCTAATTTTACTAAACCTTATGTAATGCTATAACTAGAGATACCCCTATAGCGCAGAAAGTATGGGAGAGAGAATTGCATGTGACTTTGACCTCGGAGCAATGGAGCCTTATCTGGAGTAGAGGGACACGGGTTCCCGATCCGCCTCACTCACTCAGACCCTCTTCTTTCTAGCCCACCGGTGTTTTTACACTCCTCACAGATTAGACAAATGGAACACTACTCAGGGCAATGGTTGCTGGACACGTCCTGCGGCCATTGGTTCATTGCCTCATGTTATGCATGAATATCCCGCACTACAGTATTACTGGCGTCGGGTCTGGGGTCGTATTTAGTCTATCTCGCACTCTCAGGAGCCCCTTTCTTGGAGGATAGTGGGACTTCGCCCAGTTGCGGGGATCCCCTCTCTCCCAAAAATGGCTTATCTCCTTTCGAACTTTATGCTTGGCATTGCTATTTCCCTAATTAAGTAATACTGGAAAATTAGCTCCCATCTGAGCCCCAATGAATGGTGGAATCATGCCTGTCTTTACAGTAAATATGAACAAATACCTCGTCTGTTCGCTTCCTCCGTTCAGACTCCTTCTCATTGGTCTCAATGGAAGATGCTCAATGACTATGTACATTTTGCTAAATGCTCTCATCTGACTGTCTAACTTTGTATATATCTCTGTCCCATGATCATGCTGTATTGTAGATACTCTTTTGATCGTTTGATGTATAATCACTGTTAATTGGAAGCGCTCACATGCTGATATAATCGGGTAGAGAAGAAGCATCGGGGTGGGGGGTAATGGGTTTACTTTTCCTTATTGTATACTTGTTTTGTCTCTTTTGGTGTGTTATTTCTTTTGTTTGTTGCAAAATGAAAATAAAAGTTTAAAAAAAAAAAAAACGGAGAGAGGAGGCACTGTGGGTTAAACCAGAAAGAGTGAAAGAGAAATCTATTTGCATTGGCGTGATATACAGACCTCCCTCACAGGAGGAAGAGGTGATGGAGAGTTAATTGAAGATATACGCAGCATTGCTAGGAAAGAGGAAGTGATACTGATAGGGGATTTCAATATGCCAGATGCTGACTGGCAGATTCCGGCTGCAGTATCATCTAGAAGTAAGGAGATCCTGGATTCTCTACAGGGAAAACTATTCAGGCAATTGGTAACAGAACCCACAAGTGAAGGGGCCATACTGGACTTGGTGTTTACCAATGGTGAAAGTGTTTCTGATGATGTAGTGGGAGATCATTTTGCATCCAGTGATCACCAGATGGTGTGGTTCAGTATTAGGACTAGGGCTGTTAGAATCAATTCAAAAGCGAGGGTCTTATACTTTAGCAAAACTAACTTTGCCAAGATGGACCAATACCTCAGGGAGTCATTAGCAGGATGGGAACAGCTGGGGGATGTAGAAAAAGTGTGGGCAAAACTGAAAGGGGATATTTTAAGGGCAACCAACCTTTTTGTTAAAATGGTAAATAAAGGTAAAAGGAAAAGGAGACCACTATGGTTTTCGAAAGAAGTAGCTGAAAAGGTGAAGAAAAAGAGGGAGGTCTTCATGAAATACAAGAGATCACAGAGAGAGGAAGACAGGCATCTGTATTTGGAAAAACGTAGGGGTACGTTTACTAAACCTTCTTAACGTGCACGCTGTGCAATTAGCGCGCGTTAAGGTACCTTAGCGCACGCTAATGACGCTTTACGGGGCACAAATGTGCCTTAGTGCACGCTCATGCGCGCAGCGGCGCAAATGAGCGCTGAAGGCGGGGAAAGGCTCCCGGAGGGCGAAGAAGGCTCCCCAGGGGCGGAGAGAAGGGGTCAATGGGTGGAGAGTGGGAGGGGAGAGGCTCCCCGCACACTAACGATGTGAAATCCGAGGCCAAAACTAACGCAAGTGAAAACCGCGCGTTAGAGCTGATTTAAAGGGAAAAGAAACCATTTCTGTCAGCAATGTACAGCAAAACCAGGGAAACCTACAAAAAAGTGATAAGTGTGATACATGTGCACGGAACAAAAGTGCAAATAAACATTGAAAATGACCCCAACAAAATAAAAAAAATCATAATCAAGCTGGGCAATAGTGATAGTAATGGGAAACATCAAAAAACACTCCCAAGAAAGCCCCAAAAAATAAATATGAATTTTGGAAAGGTCTACGCTCCGTCCCCATACAAGGTGAATGATCCCACAGTGAAATAGCACTGATCAGGGTTTCCCTCTCCATTGGACAGGTTACCTATGGCATGCACATGTTCCACAACAGCAGGGCGGGCATGTTGGAATGGGCAACTGGACAGATGCTGGGAAAGGGGATACAGAGGGCTGCAGGCGGCACATGCTGTGGTTGAGCTGGGGCACAGTGCAGACTAGGCAGATGCCTAGGTGGCACTTAGGAATGCTGAAACTGAACAGCAGCCAGACAGCAACTGATGAGGGAGGAGTGGCCTAGTAGTTGGGGCAAGGTACTACAAGCCGGAAGGTCGGTGGTTCAAATCCCACTAGAGGACAGCAACCTTGGGCCGGAAAGACTGGGGTTTCTAGTCCAACAGGTGCTCCTTGTGGTCTTGGGCAAGCCACTTAACCCTCCATTGCCCATGTTCCCTGTAAGTATTAGTGTATGTGTCTCATATCCCCTCATGTTAAATGCATCCCCCAACCGCTTTGACCCAGTGAAAAGCGGGATATAAATGCAGCTAAATAAAAAAATAAACAAACAAACATGGGCACGAGAGTGTTTATCACAGTGTCACTGGGGATAGTACCCAGTAGGTACCTCCAAGGGCACAGAACATTGGCAGGCGGTGTTGGGGGGAAGCGTGGATGCCTATGCAGGCACCCCTACCCCAGAACACGCACCATAGGCAGCTTGCCTACCTGCACACTGGATGGCTTGAGACTGCACACCACCAGCACCAGGGCATGTCAGCATGGTGGCAGACGGGTATTGGTGGTGGAGGGGGGCAGTGGCAGCTGCCAGAGCAGACCATGGCCTAGCCCTGTCTAGGTGGGTGCCATGCATGGCAACAGACAGGCCCTGCCGGACAAACAGTCATTGTATCACCAGGGAATGCACCGTCTCTGTGGCAACACAGTGGTGCAGTGCACACAACCAGTGTGTTTGGAGGCAGAAGGTCACATGTTCAAGTCCCAGCTATGGTGCCTGCCAACCCAGTCCCCATATTTTACCCACTACTACAACGTGCTAGTACAGACAGAACGTTTAGTGCAGATGATGTAAACATGCCCAACACCTACATTTTACCCTACAGAGCACAGACTCCATAAACAGGCGCATTACCTACAGCAGAGTCTCCCAAATGCAGTCCTGGAGGGCCAAACACCATTCAGGTTCCATGCTGCCTCTAATAAAGATGCCTGTGCTGCATATCTATGCACCACCCCCATGGTATGCAGATGTATCTCATGCATATTCATGAGGGACAGCATGAAAACCCGAACAGTGTTTGGCACACCAGGACTGGAGTTGGGAACCTCTGCCGTAAAGCAGCAGCCAACAGGGGCAGACACACCCACACCCACAGGCTCCATTAGCCAATGCCCCCTGGAGAGGCAGGACATTGGGCCCTGCGTGCATCTTCCAATACTAGCACTTGCATACCTTAGCAATGCCACCCTACACCTGGGAATACGGTACACAGCTATCAAAAGGTTGCTATGATTACTGGCAAATAGCAATTCCTACGTTAAGCACAGTTTGCTGATTGAGCTCCATCATAGCAACCTTTCTGATGTCTGTGGGGTGTGCTTCAGGTCTGGTCTCTGACAGTGTTTACCACCCTGGGGAGTGACCCCCAACAGTTTTGCGTACCATATCCATGCCTGCACTGTGCCCAGGACTGGTGTGGTAGCCAGGGCTGCTAAATACCTCTATAGTAGCACAATGCTGGCATAGGTGTGGGAGTGTGTGTCTGTCTATCCAGTGTGTGGTGGCTGTAAACACCCTCCACAGCCCACACTGCCAGCACTGTTGCCAGTATTGGCCTGCCAATGTGCATAATGAGGAGCAAGGTACCATGGGTATAGCCCGTACAGGGTGGCCTGGCCAGGATGCATCTGCACAGGGCATAGGGCAATGGCTGGGACATTGTAGTGCCCGGTCACCACCTGCACAGACAGGGTGGCCACAGTATGTCCTGCTGGGAGTTCACTCTCACCCTGACTGAGCAGTGACCACGGCATGGCTAGGTTCCCCCATAGTGCCCTATAATACCTCTTTCATGTGATATTTCTGGGTTCCCTTTTGGGGCCCAATCACTGACTTATCTGCTTGGTGTGTATGCTGACATCCCAGTTCTGGGTGCATGCATCTCCTCCAGGAACATGCCCTATGGACTAGCTATCAGACTGTCTGCAGCTAGTATGTGTCTTGCTGGAACACCTAGCAGGGTGCAGTGTCTGCAGGCTTGCTGCAGGAGATTATCAGATTGTGGTGGGGTGCAGCTGAGTATTTCCGGGCCTAATGTCTGTCTGCTATTGCTTTATAGATATGTACAGAGCTGCATTGACTGCCCTGTAGGGTGTCTGTTCCCCAGCAGGACTGCGGTTGGTGGTCCCCTCTACTGCTGCCATTGCAGGGACGTAAAATGTGGATCTGTCGGTGGGAGACCCTGTTTCCCACCCTCAGCCCCAGAGGGTGGGTTGGGTGGTGGTACATAATCTGCCTATGGGTCCATAAGGGTCAAACCTGACTGAGAAATACAGATGTATCCAAAGTGTGTCTGCAGGAACTACCTATCTCACACACTAGGACTGCTGGGTACCTACAGCATGGCCTATTTCTGCCATGGAAGGTGCTGTGGATCTGGTACTGGGCGCTCCACCGCACCCTCAGGGTGAGCACAGTACCCGCACAATGTGACGGTGTGTAGCTACTCTGTGCCAGTAACACACATGGTCAGTTCCCCCTACCAGGCCGAGGTGCTGTGGGGGTGCATACCCCATCTTGTGTTCATCTTAGACAGCTGATTTGCATGTGCAGTGCATCATGGGTACGGGTGGGCTAACCCTATCCTGGTGACCACAGCAGACTGTTTGTGTGGTGACGTGCAGTCCTTCTGCAGCCAGCCAGGGGCTTGCTAGCAGCTATAGAGCTGTAGCCCACTGGTTACTTCACTACCAGTGGAGCCAGAGGTCATGGGTTCAAACCCACAGTGGGGTTATTTGATAGGGCTGTCCAAAGCATTATCTATTTTTAATGTACATTAGTGCTGCCAGCAAAAACACCCTCAGCGTACTGTACCCATAAGGTGCCTCAGAGGGCGCCCTATAGGGCACCTTATGGTTACCGTCCATATAAGGTGCACTTTACAGTATCCTATGGAGCGATTTATAGGGTGCCCTATAGGGGACATTATAGGGTGCCGTGGCAGACAGTGCACTTTATAATGTGCCCTATGGAGTGCCTTATGCGGCACTTTAGGTTACGGCACATGAGGGTGTGTTTGCTGGCAGCAATTAATAAAATACAAATAAAGTGCCGCAGGAAACAATACTTACATGTCAAAGCTGATGCCTCAGCCAGCCTTAAGTATTAGGCACACTGGGGATCGAACTCATGACCCCTGTATCATCAGTCAGTGCCTTAACCATTGTGCTACACTGCTGTTCCTCCTTGCATGTCGCACACCTACTTAAGATTTCCATGCGTTTAAATGCACAGTGCTGCCATCAAACACAGTGCTATGACCTTGCCGTGCTGCCTTGGCGGACAGTGCACTTTAAAATGTGCCCTCTGGGGTACCTTATGGGGTGCCTTATGCAGCACCTTATGTTACAGCGCTTTGAGAGTGTGTTTGCTAGCAGCAGTAATTAAAATAAAATTAAAAGGCCTCATAATGCAATATTACACATAAATGGTAGTGCCTCAGCCAGCCTTATTCACTGGGCACAGTGGGGGGATTGAACCCATGACCCCTGCACCATCTGTCAGTGTCTTCACCACTGTACTGCAGCCCTGTTCCTCTGTTTGCACATCAGCACACCTGCTTATGCTTCCCACGTGCGTTTCTCGTGCGCTAATGTGCGCAGCGCACAAGAGCACGCGCGCTAATCCAGTTTTGCTACTTTTGACCGGACCGCCCGCTCCTTTTATGGCATCCTGCAGACTAACGCGGCGCACACGTTAAGAGGGTTTAGTAAACATACCCCTTAGAGAAGCTAGCAAAGTAGTCAGGAAAGCAAAGATTCAAAAAGAGGAGGAAATGACCAAAGCAATAAAATGGGGGGATAAGGCAAATTTCAGATGTGTTAGTGAGAAGAGGAAGGGCAAAAGTGGTATTGTCAGACTCAAGGGTGAAGGGGAGGAATATGTAGAAGCTGATGAGGATAAAGCGGAATTGCTTAACAAATATTTCTGTTCTGTGTTCACAGATGAAGAACCAGGAGCAGGACCTCAGAAAACACCCACAAACAGGAACAGAAGCGAGGGGCATCTTGAACAATTTCCAGAAGACTGTGTTCATGAGAAACTAGCTAAACTTAAAATAAACAAAGTAATGTGACTGGATGGGATACACCCTAGAATACTGAGGGAACTTGGGGACATTCTAGCAGTTCTACTGACTGACCTTTTCAATGCCTCTTTGGAGGTGAGAGTGGTGCCAAAGGACTGGAAAGAGGCTCATGTGGTCCGTTTACACAAAAGCAGAAGTAAGGATGTGGTTGAAAACTACAGGCTGGTTAGTTTAACTTCAGTCGCAAGTAAATTATTGGAAACGCTGCTGAAATTGAAAATAGCGAGGTTTCTGGAGTCCAGCACATTACAGGATCTGAGGCAGCATGGATTCACCAGAGGCAGGTCTTGTCAGACAAATCTGACTGATTTCTTTGACTGGGTGACCAGGGATTGGACAGAGGGAGGTATTTAGATTTCAGTAAAGCCTTTGACACCGTTCCTCACAGGCGACTTATAAACAAACTGAGCACCCTAGGGATAAACGCTGAAGTTACTGCTTGGGTTGGAAATTGGTTGAGTGGGAGGCAACAAAGGGTACAGATAAATGGAGCTCACTCTGAGGAGAATGAGGTTACCAGTGGTGTGCCGCAGAGATCTGTCCTTGGTCCAATTCTTTTTAACATCTTTGTTAGTGATATAGCAGAAGGGCTGTCGGGTAAGGATTGCCTCTTTGCGAATGATACCAAAATCTGCAATAAACACCCAGGAAGGTGCAGATAACATGAGGAGGGATCTAGCTAAGCTTGAAGAATAGTCTAGAATTTGGCAGCTGGGAATTAATGTTAAAAAATGCAAGGTCATGGATTTGGGCTGCAGCAATCCAAGGAAGCGATATAGTATAGGGGGTGAAGTACTTTTGTCCACTAAAGAAGAGCGGGACCTAGGAGTGATTGTGTCTGATGATCTTAAAGTAGCTAAACAGGTAGAAAAGGTGACAGCAAAAGCTAAAAGGATGCTTGGGTGCATAGGGAGAGGAATGGTCAGCAGAAGAAAGTACCTCTGTATAAGTCTTTGGTGCGACTTCATTTGGAGTATTGTGTGCAATTCTGGAGACCACACCTTCAAAAGGATATAAACAGGCTGGAGTCAGTACAGAGGGTGGCTACTAAAATAGTTAGTGGCCTTCATTATAAAGCATATGAGGACAGACTTAATCTTAATATGTACACCTTAGAGGAAAGGCGGGATAGAGGTGATATGATTGAGACGTTTAAATACCTCTGTGGCATACATGCACAGGAGGAGATTCTCTTTCGATTGAAAGCAAGCTCTGCTACGAGGGGACATAGGATGAGGGTGAAGGGGGATAGATTCAAGAGTGATATGTAGAAATATCTATTTACGGAAAGAGTGGTGGATCCGTGGAATAATCTCCCAGTGGAGTTGGTAGAGATGAGGACAGTATCTGAATTCAAAAAAGCATGGGACAAACACAGAGGATCTCTAAAGGAAAAAAGGGGACTGTTGTAGTTGTTGATATGGAAGGACAGACTAGATAGGCCATGTGGTCTTTTTCTGTCACCATGTTTCTATGTTTAATGGAGGGATGCAGAACAATGAGCGGCAAGTGGGACTTGCGCCAACAATGCTCTAAGTGGCATAACTGGCGCTTAAGGAGATGGAGACTGGAATGGTACCAGGAGTTACAATGGTGTGGTAAAGTGGGAGAGGGACGCAAAGGATCTATGGATTCCAAAGCAGAGGAAAGCATGGAATTTAGGAGTTCCAACTTGTCACCAAGAGGAAGCGAGGCCAAATAGTCAGAGAAAGGTGGGCAATTAGAGACAAAAGACTCTGCGGTAAATTGTTGTAGAAACCAGCGCTGGAAGGCCGAGCCTGTAGGGAAGGCCAAGAGGAGGGAAAAAAAGTATCTGTGTCAGAAAGCAAGAAGTGATCAGAGAAGGGTATAGGCGCGCGTGCCGAAACAGAAAGACACAGAGGAAGTAGTAAGAATATCCAACGTCTGACTAGTGGCATGGGAAAGGAACCAAGAAGTGCTGACGCAGATCATGAACACGTAGAAAAGAGCAGAAGTTGGAAATCACATCAGTGGCTGACAAAATACGAAGCTTAAATCCCCAAAGACGAGGAGAGGGGAAGAACTGAGCAGAAAAGGAGACAGCACATTATAAAATTACTGAAGAGCCAACACAGTGATGGGGGGGATGGGAGGGAGAATGAGGGAGGGCAGATAGACCAATGCAAGTAAAAATGGTGAAGGAGCAGGCACCCTTGCGATGAGAAACTCCAGGGAAGGTGAAACATGGGAGGAAAGGGATGTCCGAGAACGAGCGGCCGAAAAAAGGATGGCTAGCCCCCCACTGCAGCACTGAGGATGGTGAAGATAAAGGTAGCTATAACCCAGGGAGTAGGAATCACGAAGGTAAGCCAGACATGAATCAGAAAGCCATATTTCCACCAGGCAGAAAATATCCAAATGATGGAGCATAAGCAAATCAAATGTGAGATGCGATTTCCATCTCAAAGAACAAACATTTAGAAATCCAAAAGAGAGCATAAGTGGATGAGGAGGCACAGAGAACTGAGGAGACAGCAATAGTGCCTGGAACAGGCACCAGAGTTCAGACCAAAGGGGGTGCCTTGATAAGGGGGTCAGGGAAACAAGATCCCCACACAACGGGAACAGACTGGGAAGGTATTCAAGTGGGAGAATGTACTTTAGACTTTTGGATATTTCAAATAGAGAGACTCCCACACCTCAAACCACTCTAAGGGCCATGCCTAAGGGCCCTTTGGCATGGCCCTTAGGCACAGGCACGCTTGAGTCAGCATTGAGATATAGAGTGGGATCACTGACAAAGGGAGGGGCTTTGCTCCAACAGCAACACCAACTCTGAAGGAGCTGAAGCAGGTAGGGCAGACTGAAGGTGAATCAGAAAGAGCCCAAATGAAAGCGATTTTTCCTCTGTGCCTCACTAGCTACAAGGCAGAGCAAGCAGCTGGTTCAGTTGGAGCCCGAGTCAGTAGATAGCATGTTCCACTGATATAGACGATGTGGAAACCACATAATTGCATCGAACAAAGATGCAAGCCATCTGCTCCTCATATCTCTTCATGAGGTGTTCATCGAAAGCTGCCATCGTCAAAGGCATGAGGGTCACTGTAGAAGTGGCCATTTCCTACTAAGACAAGAGGGGTTGTTGGGGGCTTGGTGTTGGGCTCTTGGAGGCTACTACTACTACTTATCATTTGTATAGTGCTACAAGGCATACGCAATGCTGTAGAGACACATTTAAGACAGTTCAATAACGGATCTATACCGTAAGCCCATGGATAGAAATCAACTGCTACATTATTGAAGTTACCATAACCACTCACTCAAATACAACCTCCCTATGAGCCAGTTTCTATGGACCAAAAGAATCTGTTCTAGAGAGGCAGATTTTGATAAAGCGTAGTTACTCACCTGTAACAGGTGTTCTCCAGGAGCAGCAGGAATCAGTCCTCACTTATGGGTGACGTCGGCGCCGACGGAGCCCTCGCGGAGCAATTTTCCCCAGCTTTCAAAGAAAGCCTTTGGGAATTGCAGCGCGCATGCGCGGTCGTCTTCCCGCCCGAGGGTGCCATCTTAGCCAGTCAGATGACATAGCTAAAAAAGACAGCATAAAAATTTGCAAAAAAAGAACATAAGCAGACGATTGCAACTCCAAGGGGAGGAGGGAGGGTAGTGAGGACTGATTCCTGCTGCTCCTGGAGAACACCTGTTACAGGTGAGTAACTACGCTTTCTCCAGGACCAAGCAGGAAGTCAGTCCTCACTTATGGGACTCCCAAGCTCAAGGCTACCGGAGACCCTAAGCACAAAAATGAGCTCCCTCTAGCTCAGCAGCACAGAAGGATAGAATCTTCGCTGAATTATCACCCACCGGTAGCCCACATCCGGGATGGAGGGTAGGAGTTGCTCAGACCTCAAAGAGATTACGGAGGACTGCCTGTCCGAAAGCACTGTCCCTACGGGACTCCCTCTCGAGACAGTAATGGACCGCAAAAGTCTGGCTCGAAGACCAAGTAGCGGCCCGGCAGATGTCTGCCAGCGGAACAGAGCGGAGGTAAGCCACTGACGTGGCCTTTGCCCGAACGCAATGAGCCGTGACTCGACTTTCTAAGGAGAGTCCGGCTGCCCCATAAGCCCAAGAGATACAGTCCCCAACCCAGATGGACAGAGTACGCTTGGAGACCGGGAGCCCCAATTTATTGGGGTCAAAAGACACAAAAAGCTGAGCAGCTTTACGGTGCTCCCGCGTACGGTCAAGGTAGAAGTTCAATGCCCTTCTACAGTCCAGGGTATGGAGGACCGTTTCAGCTCGGCTGGAGTGTGGTCTGGGAAAGAAGGTTGGAAGTACCACCTCCTGATTGATGTGAAAAGGGGAGACCACTTTAGGCAGAAATTTTGGGTGAGTCCGTAGGACTACCCTATTCTTGTAGAACCGAGTGTAAGGGGGATCAGACACGAGGGCCTGCAATTCACTTACGCGCCTAGCGGAAGTGAGGGCTATCAAGAACAGTGTTTTCCAAGACAGAAAACGGAGAGAACCCCGGGAGATAAACTGCCTTGAGGAGAATGCCGTGACTGACGGCCCAAGAGCAGAGCTTCTGTGCCTCCCGGCAGAGGAGGAAGGAGCCCGTGCCCCCCTGCTTGTTCACGTAGAACATGGCAACTTGATTGTCCGTCTGGACAAGGACGGACTGTTGGGAAGTCAGGTGGGAGAAGGCCTTGAGAGCTAGGCGGATCGCCCTGAGCTCCAGGAAGTTGATCTGCTGAGCAGACTCCCACATGGTCCAGAGGCCCTGAGTACGTGCCTCTTGGCAATGCGCTCCCCAGCCCAGGAGGGATGCATCGGTGGTCAGCACCCGGGTCGGCTGAGGTGACTGGAAAGGCATTCCGAATATCAGGTTCGGCTGCCGGAGCCACCACCGAGAGACGAGAGCAGCGGCTCGGAGACGCGCACCAGGTCCGCCAGGCCGCCTGTGGCTTGTCGCCACTGCTGGCGGAGACACCATTGAGCAGACCGCATGTTCAGGTGGGCATTGGGGGTCACATGGACGGTGGAAGCCATATGGCCGAGCAGTCTCAGGAAGCGCCTGGCGGAGACCAGGGGCTGGCTGCGAAAGCGGTCGGCTAGGTCCATGAGCCGTTGCGCCCTGTCGAGCGGTAGGTACGCTCGTGCCCGAGGAGTGTGCAGCCTTGCGCCGATGAACTCGAGATCCTGTGAGGGGAGCAAAGTGGACTTTGCGAAGTTTATGACAAAGCCCAAGTGCTGCAGCAGAGTCACCGTGCGGCGCGTGGCGTTGGCGACCTCCTGAGCGGACGCTGCTCTGATGAGCCAGTCGTCGAGGTACGGAAAGACATAGAGGCCGTGAAGCCGGAGATGGGCCGCCACGACCGCGAGACATTTTGTGAAGACTCGCGGTGCGGAGGATAGGCCAAAGGGCAGTACTCTGTACTGGTAATGATTTCCTGCCACCACAAACCTTAGGTATTGGCGGTGGCTTGGGTGGATGAGGATGTGCGTGTAGGCATCCTTTAGATCCAAGGAGCATAGCCAATCTCCCTGCTGGAGGTAGGGCAGAAGGATTCCAAGGGTAAGCATTTTGAACTTCTCCCGCACAAGGAACTTGTTGAGGTTGCGCAAGTCCAGGATGGGTCTGAGGCCCCCTGTTCTCTTTGGTATCAGAAAATACCTTGAATAAAAGCCTTGACCTCTCAGGTGGTGGGGCACCGGTTCCACCGCCTGTTCCTGCAGAAGACCTGCTAACTCCTGAAGGAGCAACTCCCTGTGCAGAGGGGGGGCGCGAAGGTTCTCCCGGAAAATAGGAGGGAGGGACCTGATGGAAGTGGAGAAGGTAGCCTTCTCGCACGACCTGAAGTACCCAGGCATCTGCGGTGATGCTGGACCACCTGTGGCCGAAGTGAACCAGCCGGCCTCCGGTGCTGGGAGGAACCAGCGGGGGGGGAGAGGCTATGCTGAGCGAGTCAAAAACCCCCACCCTGCTGAGCAGGGGCTGGTGGTGCAGGCTTAGGGGCTTGCTGCCTACGGGACCCGTTACCCCGTCCCTTGGCCTGCTGGCCCTGTTGGGGAGCTGCAGGGGCCTGATAATGGGGGTACTGTTTGTAGGCAGCCGCCTTCCTCGGGTAAAAGGACTTTTTTCCCGAGCCCTTCTTTTTCTGGGAAGGGGCGGAGGTCTTCCTAGAAAGCCTGGTCCTGGTGAGAGTCTCAGTCTCAATTTGTGCAGCCTTTTCCGCCATGGGCTTGCCAAAGAGGTTTTCGCCTCGGCAGGGGACATCGACCAACTTGTCCTGTACCCAGGGCTCAAGATCCGACGACTGAAGCCAAGCCTGTCGGCGGGCACCGTGCCGGCTGCGGCCACTCTAGCCGAGGCCTCAAAGCCATCATAGGCTGCTCGGGACATGAACTTTGAGCATTCCCGAATGCCCGTGGACAAGGCTAGGAACCTCCGCAAGGGCTCCTCGGAGAGACCAGCGGAGAATCCGGCTAGCTCTTTAGCCAGATCCCGGAGATACATGCCCATGTAGAGCTGGTAAGTCTGGACACGACATGCGAGCATAGAGCCCTGGAAGCACTTCTTGCCAAGGCCATCCAGGTTACGGGCCTCCCTTCCAGGAGGCACCGAGGAGTGCATCTTCTGGCTCTTAAGACGATGCATGGCCGATTCCACTACCATGGAATGGTGTGGCATCTGTGCCTTCTGAAAGCCAGGGCTCTTGCGGACCCGATAGATAGAATCGACCCGCTTGCTCAGGACCGGCGAGGAGGCCGGACTCTCCCACATGCGGAAGAGTAGTCGTTCCAGCATAGGAGGAACCGGCACAGTAAAGTGCTCCCTCGCGGGAGAGTCATACTGGAGGGCGTCGAGCTCTTCGGCTCGAGGCTCCTCCTCGGGATCCGCAGGGAAGGCCAAAGCCTTGGCCATATCCCTAACGAAGTCCGAGAACCGGGCATCCTCCGGGGGGGACTGCTTCCGAGGCTCGGACCCCGGTGAGTCCGATGGGACACACCGAGTCCGGAAAGAATCAGGTGACTCTTCCTCCTCAGACTCCCAGACCGACTCCGACGAGGACTCGGTGGGGTCGGCCCGGCAGGGTGCGGCGCCAGCCGCCCCGACGTCGAGGGAGTCGGCGTCGGCGACCTCGGTCCCGAACGGGAGGCCGAGGGTGACCTCGACCGAGGATCGACTCGAGTTCTCATTGACTCGAGGATCGGCTCGGTCTCCGGGGTCGACTTGGACGTCGACGTCCCGGCGGTCGGGGCAGCGGCGCCAGCGAGGCCAGCGAGCAGTGCCCGCTGCTGGTCCATGAAGGCAGACAGTCTGCTCTCCAAGGCCGTCAACCTGAGTCCGAGCTCAGGTGACCCAGCAGCCCCCGACTCGGGCCCCGACGGCGTCGGGCCCGACGTCGGCTGTCGCGGAGGCGAGTCCAGAAGGACTACAGGACTTACCCGGGCAGGCATCTCCGACTCCAGGCGAGGTCGCTTCGGGAGATGTTCCTTCTCCAAGGACCCGGGGCGGCTGTCGGGGCTATGCGACCTGGCCCTCGTGGAGCCAGGAGCGTCCACCGACGCTGCCCTCGCGGGTTTTTCCTTCCGACGATGGTCCCCGGAGGGAGAACCCCGGTCGGAGGAGCTCCGGCGACGGTCCGAGCTGGAGCCCTTTGACACGGAGGCCTCCGACGAGGTCCGGGTACGGCTGGGGTCAGCGAAGATTCTCTCGCGCTGATGCCGCCGACTTCTCAACGCCTTCGAGGACAGTTTGCTGCAGGGCCCACAGATCAGTTCCTCATGATCCGGGCCCAAGCAGCGGAGGCAAAAGTCGTGTGTGTCGGTTAGTGACATATTTCGGTCACACCGACCACACCGCTTAAAGCCACTGGCAGCCATCGGGGGAAAAAGGGCCCCTGCGAGGTCAAAGGACCGGGCTGCCAGGGAAAACGAAAATGAAAGCTGACTAAGTCAGAAAAAACCGAAAAAAAAACGCTAGAGGACTCGAGACCGGCGTCGCGAGTCCGGGCGGGAAAACGATCGGCGTCGAACCGAAAGAAAAAAGTATAAAATAAAGAGGAAAATCAACTTTTTCGCGGGGACAAGACGGGGACGTCTGCAGGGCTCCGCGGAAAAAAGAAGACTGGCTAAGATGGCACCCTCGGGCGGGAAGACGACCGCGCATGCGCGCTGCAATTCCCAAAGGCTTTCTTTGAAAGCTGGGGAAAATTGCTCCGCGAGGGCTCCGTCGGCGCCGACGTCACCCATAAGTGAGGACTGACTTCCTGCTTGGTCCTGGAGAAGCATGCATATGATTTGAGGAATCGCCTTCTGACCAGGGGGGATATGAATTCTGTAGCTAGTTGGATAAGTAATACAGTTTCAGTTGTGGAAGACATCGCTCCCATCATTTGCAAAAAAACATTTTGTCTCTAAATATCTTCCTTGGTTTTCTCAAAGAATGAATGTAGATCTTTAGAAAGGAAATGAAGAAAATCTTATAAAACTGCTGATATTCAAAACTGGCAAATAAGATACAAAACGGCCATTCATCAGGCACGCAAACAATATAATTAAAAATATAATTTGCTTCTTTGCAGCCTCATTCCCTGTTTAAAATAACTTCCTCTTTAATAAGGGACAAAATTAAGTTAAAACCAGTTCCAACTTTATTGGCTCAACAATTCGTGGATTATTTTAAACAAAAAATAGAAAATGTACAAAATGGTTTTGATAAAGGACAAATAAATTTAGAGGTTTTCTGTAAATGTTTCAATGATAGGACTCTGGATAACTGTTTTGTAGACTTCGTGTGGTCTGAACTTACTATCCCATCTTATGGAATGGTAAATACACTTTTCAACAAACACATTAGAAAGTTTTCACTGTAGACCACTGTACTACTTATTTTATTTTATTTATTTATTTCTTTATTTTTAACATAAGCGCTGCAAGATTTTAGGACATGGTTTTATGAAATTTCTGTTGAGTTTATGACTCAAGGAATTTATCCAGCTATTCTGGGAGATATTATCCTGACACCTATTCCTAAAGATAATAAACTGAGTTTAGCTGAAATTACTAACTTTCGCCCTATAGCTAACATATCTTTATTAATAAAGGTTACAGAATCAATTGTGGTGAATCAGCTAATTTCCTATTTGGACAAATTTGACATTTTGAAGGAAATATCAATTTGGGTTTAGGAAAGCCTACAAGGTGTGACAAATAAGAAACTAGACTGTCCCATAAATGTTTTATTACAAAATCTACAGAGAAATTACACATTGTCTCCTTCAAAGTAATCCCCCCCCAGAGTTAATGCACTTCTGCATTCCCTTCTGCCATGTAAGGAAGCACTCAGTAAAGTCCTCCTCCTTGAGGTCCCTCAGCTCCCTCGTCACAGTGGCCTTGATCTCTTCTACAGAAGCAAAATGAGCTCCTTTGAGCACAGTCTTCAGCCTGGGGAAAAGCCAGAAGTCGCATGGTGCGAGATCTGGGGAATCAGGAGGGTGGTTGAGAGCTGTGATCTGTTTGTTGGCCAAGAACTGCCTCACATTGAGCACGGTGTGCGCGGGCGCGTTGTCGTGGTGAGCAGCTATGACTTGTCTCTCCACAGAGCCAGCTTGCTGCGCCGAACCCGGTCATGGAGGCGATTGAGGACCTGCTGGTGGACGTGCTGGATGACTGTCTGACCCTCAGGCACAAACTCAAGGAGGACCATTCCCTTCTGGTCGAAGAATGCGATCAGCATGACCTTGATCCTTGATTTGGACATGCGCGCCTTCTTGAGTCTGGGTGACAGTCAAGTCTTCCATTGCAGGATCTGTCTCTTGCTTTCAGGGTCCTACTGGAAGACCCAAGTCTCGTCTCCTGTGTTGTCTCGGCCAACAAACTCTGGATCTTCTCTGATCTTCTCTAGCAAGTCTCGACAAACATTGACCCGGTGCTCCTTCTAGTCATCCGATAAAAGCTTGGCCACCATCTTGGCGCACACCTTCCGCATCCCCAGCTCCTGCACCAAGAGGGTCTGCACTGACTCCCTGTTCAGGCTGAGCTCCTCAGCTATCATCCGCACCATCAATCTGCGATCACTCCGCACCAGTTGGTTCACTCTGTCAAAGTTCTCAGCCGTCTTTGTCGTGGAAGGCCGTCCTGACTTGGGGTCATCCTCCACCTCCTCACCGCCAGTCTTGAAGCGTTTGTGCCACTCGAAGACTCGCGGCCTTGACATTGCATCTTCTCCATAAACCTTTTGGAGAAGTTGAAGACACTCAGTTGTGCCCTTCTTCTACTTAACCAGAAATTTCAAGTTGATTCTTTGCTCCATATTTCTGCCACCTCCAGGTGCGTGACACAGCGATGGAGCAGTGTGCTACAAAAATACCTGAAAAAGAAAAACAGTGAGAGAGATGAAAAATATTATAGCAGAATAGTGGCGAGATGTTGCACAAAACAGTGACATAAGCGTTTTTTTTGTCACACCTCGTATAGTACGGAATTGTTATTAGGAGTTTTAGTGTCTGATATAAGTGTTGCGTTAGCAAAGGGTCATCTGGCAGTTCTTCTGCAGTTTGATTCGAGTTCAACCTTTGAGCTAGTACATGATGTGCTAATGCTCCTATTAGAGTATATAGGGATAAATGGTATAGTGCAGCGATGGCGAACCTATGGCACGCGTGCCAGCTGTGGCACGCGAAGGCCTTGCAGCTGGCACGCGGGAAGGTCCGCAAAAAAAGAAAAAGCTGGCTCTGACTGCTGCCGCGGACGCGGCAAGGGCAGAATGCAGCGTCCCGCGGGGCCCCCTCCGCCCGCTAAGCCCCTCTGCAAGAGCTTTCAGATTCGCGAGGGAGAGCGTCTCCCTCGCGTCTCTGTTAAGCCCGCAGGGGCTAATGGGAAATTTCCCATCAGCCCCTTTAGACGCGAGGGACTGATGGGAAATTTCCTATTAGCCCCTGCGGGCTTAACAGAGACGCGAGGGAGATGCTCTCCCTCGCGAATCTGAAAGCCCTTGCAGAGGGGCTTAGCGGGCGGAGGGGGCCCCGCGGGACATTGCAATCTGCCGCGGCAGCAGCCAGAGCCTGCTTTTTTTTTTAAAAAATTTGCCAGGGGGGGGTTAGGACTGCTAATGGGCAGGGAGGGAGGGGGGGGGTTAGGACTGCTAATGGGCAGGGCAGGGAGGGAGGGAGGGGGGGGTTAGGACTGCTAATGGGCAGGGAGGGAGGGAGGGGGGGGTTAGGACTGCTAATGGGCAGGGAGGGAGGGGGGGTTAGGACTGCTAATGGGCAGGGAGGGAGGGGGGGGTTAGGACTGCTAATGGGCAGGGAGGGAGGGAGGGAGGGAGGGAGGGGGGGGTTAGGACTGCTAATGGGCAGGCAGGGAGGGAGGGAGGGAGGGGGGGGGTTAGGACTGCTAATGGGCAGGGAGGGAGGGAGGGAGGTTAGGACTGCTAATGGGCAGGGAGGGGGGGATTAGGACTGCTAATGGGCAGGGAGGGAGGGAGGGAGGGGGGGTTAGGACTGCTAATGGGCAGGGAGGGAGGGAGGGGGGGTTAGGACTGCTAATGGGCAGGGAGGGAGGGAGGGGGGGGTTAGGACTGCTAATGGGCAGGGAGGGAGGGGGGGTTAGGACTGCTAATGGGCAGGGAGGGAGGGAGGGGAGGGGAGGGGGGTTAGGACTGCTAATGGGCAGGGAGGGAGGGGGGGGTTAGGACTGCTAATGGGCGGGCGGGCAGGGAGGGAGGGGGGGTTAGGACTGCTAATGGGCGGCAGGGAGGGAGGGAGGGAGGGGGGGGTTAGGACTGCTAATGGGCGGCAGGGAGGGAGGGAGGGGGGGGTTAGGACTGCTAATGGGCAGGGAGGGGGGGTTAGGACTGCTAATGGGCAGGGAGGGAGGGGGGGTTAGGACTGCTAATGGGCGGGCGGGCAGGGAGGGAGGGGGGTTAGGACTGCTAATGGGCAGGGAGGGAGGGAGGGGGGGGTTAGGACTGCTAATGGGCGGGCAGGGAGGGAGGGAGGGGGGGGTTAGGACTGCTAATGGGCAGGGAGGGAGGGGGGGTAGGACTGCTAATGGGCTGGGGGGGTTAGGACTGCTAATGGGCGGGCGGGCGGGGGGGGTAGGACTGCTAATGGGCTGGGGGCTGATGGGGGCTGTCTGGAAATGGGGTGATGGGGGTTAGGACTGGTAATGGGTTATAGGGGGGGCTTAAACTGAAAATGGGGTGATGGGGGTTTAGGACTGGAAGTGGGTTGATGGGGGGGGGCTAGGACTGGTATTGGGTTGGGGGGTTGCTAGGACTGGAAATGGGCTGATGGGGGGCTAGGACTGGGAATGGATGCTGGGTGAGGCTGGAACTAGAAGGGAGCTGGTGTTGGGGGAGGATTAGAATGGGATGGGGCTGGGAGAGTAAAATGGAGAGGGGAAAAATATTTTGTGTGGGAGGGATAAAAAATCTACAATTGGCCGGGTATTGGGAGAATAAGTGGGGATTGAGGATGGAGGGGTAAATTTTGAGTAGATGAAATAGGAATGAGGAAAGAGCAAAAGGAGAAAGATTAGTATGTTAAAGCAGATGTAGAGAGAGAATGGAAAAAAAAAAACAAGACAGAAGAAAGGACAAATGGACAGCAGATGGAGAGTTAGCAGAAGACACGAAGAAACCAGAAGAAAGTGGCTGGAACAATTGCAACTGAAAAAAAATGCACAAAAGGTAGAAAAATATCTCTTTATTTTGAATTTATTAACTGGAATATGTCAGCTCTGGGAAATGTGCATCATTAATTTTTGCGCTTTGTTTAGTACAAGAGGAAATTAATTTATAGTTTTATTTCTACAGTGTTGTTGTATATTCCAAGTTTGGCTTTTGGGGTTCCCAGTTTAATTATTGTCTTCCTGTTTCTAAATTGTGATTCCTTGTTTGGTGATGGTCTGTTCTGCATGTGTAACTGAGCTGAGGTATTCTGTTTATATAATTCCTATTGACATTGCCACTTGTTCTTTCCCCAGTAGGTCATGTATTGTTGTTCTCTGAAATGTATTGGTTTAATATTTGCAGTGTTGCCTTTTGATAGTTAGGGTATGGTGCTTTGTGAGTCCTGGTAGTGCTGTTAGGATACGGCGGGTTTGCTATGGGTTCTAAATGGGCAGCGTTTGTAGTAGTTCCTAATGTGCCTGGCGGTTGGTACTGGATTATAGTAATGTAGAAACCTTTTAGTCTTTCTTTATCCATATACTCATTAAGAGGCATGTTTACTAAAAGTTAGTGTATGGTAACATTATGCAAATATTTATGCAAATGAGGCACCTTATGCAAATGAGGCTTTAATTGACGTGCTGGCACTTTGAGGAAATTCTTTGGTTTTGTGCGGCAGTTTGGGCACTCGGGCTCAAAAAGGTTAGCCATCACTGGTATAGTGCATGGTTGGTTTCATGGTTTCTTGAAAAACCGAAAATATCTGGTGCAGTTAGATCAAGATTGTTCTTCTGAGTAGAACGCTTGCTGTGGGGTCCTGCAGGGTTCCCCATTGTCACCCATTCTATTTAATTTGATTATGACTACCTTAAGGTCTGCTTTTGAGCAACTGAATTTAAAACTTTATACTTATGCAGATGATATCTCACTGCTGTTGACTTTTTCCTCTTCTTCTAAAGATTTTTATGAAACTATTAATGCTGCTATTGTAAATTTGAGCAAAATTGTTACGTTTACAGGTCAATATTTGAAAAACAAAGGTTATGTGCTTTAATAATAACAAATCTGTACCAGATTCTTCAATGTGTGCTTTGGCACATTTAGAGCTGAAGTTAGATCCAGTCTTAAACGTTCTTGAAGTTTTAACAGATACAAATTCAACATTTGAGACCTATGTGATTGTCTCTAAAACCTTTCATAAACTATGCCAATTGCAAAGATTAACGGGCTGCTTTTAAACAGAACATTTTCAAATTGTGCTGCAAAGCGCCATCTTGTCATATCTGGATTATGGAAACTTATTTCTGAATTGTTCTCAAATGCAGATTAGACTATTACAGCTGTGTGATTCCACGGCTGCTCGCCTCATTTTTGGCATCTCCAGGTATACTAAAATAACTCTTTTCCATCGTCAAGTCACTCATAAGTGAACCTTCCCAACCAGAACAGATACTCAAAATAACTCCGCAAACCATAACTGACCATCTCAGCTCAAAATTCCACCCTCCTCCCAAATTAACTGACCCCCAACTAACTTATAAAAATGATAATGCAACACCCTTAGAAACTTGGAATGAATTTGGGCCACTTGCCCTCGAGAGCATAACGAAAGTTATTAAAGATCTTAATGCATCCACCTCTGCCCTCGACCCATGCCCTGTCACATGGCTAAAGACCATAAAATCCACAATCAGCCCATACATTTATTTATTTATTTATTTAACATTTTTCATGATATCAAGGTGGTTTACATTGAACAAACTGAAATTACATTGAACAGGGCATTATAACTTGGAGATAACTATTTTACAGAGAACATGGGCAATGGAGGGTTAAGTGGCTTACCCAAGACCACAAGGAGCGCCTGTGGGACTACAAACCCCAGTCCTTCCGGCCCAAGGTTGCTGTCCTCTAGTGGGATTTGAACCCCCGATCTTCCGGCCTGAGGTAACTTGCCCCAACCACTAGGCCACTTCTCCCTTTTTCATGTCCCATCTCCCGCCACATTCCAGTTTAGAGTAGTTACTCACATGTAACAGGTGTTCTCCAGTAGCAGCAGGAATCAGTCCTCACATATGGGTGATGTCGGCGCCGACGGAGCACCCGTGCAGAGCATTTCCCCAGCTTTCGAAGAAAGCCTTTGGGAATGCAGCGCGCATGCGCGGTCCCCTTCCCGCCCAAGGGTGCCATCTTGCTCAGTCTGACGACACAGATAAAAGACAGCAAAAAATAGCAAAATAAAGCATATGACTGCAACTCCAAGGGGAGGAGGGAGGGTTGTGAGGACTGATTCCTGCTGCTCCTGGAGAACACCTGTTACAGGTGAGTAACTACTCTTTCTCCAGGACCAAGCAGGAAGTCAGTCCTCAAATATGAGACTCCCCAGCTCAGGGCTACCAGAGGCCCTAAACTGAAATAATGAGCTCCCTCTAGAGCCTCAGCATGAAAGAACAGAATCTTCTCTGATAACGCCCCTGAACGGTAGCCCAACACCAGGACCGGAGGGTAGGAGTTCCCTAAACCTCAAAGAGATTATGGAGTACCGCCTACCCGAAAGCACTGTCCCTTCAGGACTCCCTCTCAAGGCAGTAGTGGGCCGCAAAGGTCTGGCTTGTAGACCAAGTAGCGGCCCGGCAGATGTCTTCCAACGGAACAGAGCGGAGATGAGCCACTGACGCAGCCTTCGCCCTGACACGATGAGCCGTAACTCGACCCTGCAACGAGAGGCCGGCTGCCCTGTAAGCCCAGGCGATACAGTCAGCTACCCATATGGACAAAGTACACTTGGAGACAACCAACCCCAACTTATTGGGGTCAAAAGAGACGAAGAGCTGAACAGCCCTCCGGTGCTACCGCGTACGGTCAAGGTAGAAGGACAACGCCCTCCTACAGTCCAGGGTATGCAAAACCATCTCAGCCCGGCTGGCATGCGGCCTGGGAAAGAAAGTCGGAAGAACTACCTCCTGATTGAGGTGGAAGGAGACGACAATCTAAGGAAGGAACTTAGGGTAAGTCCGTAAGACTACTCTGTTCTTATAGAACCTAGTATAAGGAGCATCTGATACTAGGGCCTGAAGCTCACTCACTCGTCTCGCTAAGGACTACCAGGAACAACGCTTTCCAGGAGAGAAAACGTAGAGGGCAGGTAGCCATAGGTTCAAAAGGTGGACAAGTAAGCCGTTGCAAGACCACATTCAAGTCCCAGTCTGGGGCAGGAGGACGCAGTGAAGGTTCAAGCAAAAGCAGGCCTCTGAGGAAGCGAGCCACCAAAGGATGGCTGGAAAGAGACCGACCTTCCACTGGGGAGTGGTGTGCTGAAAGAGCACTAAGGTGCACTCTCACAGAATTGGACTTAAGGGCTAGGTTGGACAGGTGAAGCAAATATTGCAGCACCACTAGTACCAGGTATGAGAAAGGATCCTCGTTGTGCTGAGTAGACCAGACAGAGAACCTATGCCACTTAAGGGAATAAGACTTTCGGGTGGATTGCCTCCTAGAGGCCAAGACCACGTCCTCCACTTCCCTAGGCAGCAGTAAGGGCGCTAGAACTACCATTTCAGCAGCAAGGCTATCAACTGTAGGGACTGGAGATTGGGGTGTAAGAGATATCCGTCCTCCTGAGACAGGAGATCGGGTTGCATCCCCAGAGGAAGAGGAGTGTCCACCGCCAGTTGCAAAAGAAGTGGGAACCACGATTGCCTCGGCCATCTGGGGGCCACCAGGATCACCGAAGCCCTGTCCCTGAGCACTTTGAACAGTGTCTTGGGCACTAGAGGCGTGGGAGGAAACGCATATAGGAGGCCTGTGGACCAAGAAATGAGAAACGCATCTGCTGCTACTCAGAGGATGCGGATGTCTGGAACAGAACCTTGGAAGTTGACGGCTCAGAGGACTGGCAAAGAGATCTATGGTTGGAAGGCCCCATCTCAGGAAGATCTGTTGAACCACTAAAGGATTCAATTGCTATTCATGCGGCTGAAAGATCTGGCTCAGTCTGTCCGCCAAGTAATTTTCCTGACCTGGAAGGTAGACTGCTTTGAGAAGGATGCCGTGATCGATTGCCCAGGAGCACAGTCTCTGCGCCTCCTGACATAGAAGAAGGGACCCTGTGCCCCCTTGTTTGTTCACGTAGAACATAACAACTTGATTGTCTGTCTGGACCAAGACAGACTGGTGAGAGATGAGATGGGAGAAGGTTCTCAGGGCTATGCGGATAGCTCGCAGTTCTAAGAGACTGATCTGCTGAGCAGCCTCCCAAGGGGTCCACAGGCCTTGAGTACATGCTACTTGGCAATGTGCACTCCAACCCTGAAGAGAAGCATCGGTGGTCAGCACTTGAGAGTGTGGAGGTGTCTGAAAAAACACCCCTTGCAGTAGATTCGGAAGATGAAGCCACCACTTCAGAGAAGAGACTAGTAGCGTGCACACCCTCACTTTGTCCGTAAGGCATCCCGTGGCTTGGTGCCACTGAGTTCTGAGGCCCCACTGAGCTCATGTGCAGCCTCATGTGCAGCCGGGCATTTGGGGTTACATGGCCCGTAGAAGCCATGTGACCTAAAAGCCTCAGGAATTGCCTGGTGGAGACCAGAGAATTGCTGTGGAACTGCCTGGCCAGATCCATTAACCTGTGGGCCCTGTCCATGGGTAAAAAGGCCTTGGCCTGAAGGGTGTCCAGTCTTGCTCCTATGAACTCCATGTTCTGTGAAGAATGCAAAGCGGACTTTGCGAAGTTTATAACAAACCCCAAGTGCTGAAGGAGAGCAACAGTGCGAAGGGTGGCTTGATTGGTCTCCTGTGGAGATTGGCCCCTAATGAGCCAGTCGTCCAGGTATGGAAACACAAAGAGGCCTTGAAGCCTTAGGTAGGCCGCCGCCACCACCGCCAGGCACTTGGTGAACACCCTGGGGGCGGAGGTTAGGCCAAAGGGCAGTACTCTGTTCTGATAGTGATTTCCTCCCACTACAAACCTGAGATATTGTCTGTGGTCTGGATGAATTAGGATGTGAGTATACGCATCCTTTAGGTCTAAGGAGCATAGCCAGTCTCCCTGCTGGAGGTAGGGCAGCAGGATTCCAAGGGTGAGCATCTTGAACTTTTCCCTCTCCAGGAACTTGTTGAGATTTCGAAAGTCTAGGATAGGTCTGAGACCTCCTGTTCTTTTTGGTACTAGAAAGTACCTGGAATAGAAGCCTTAACCCCTCAGGTGGTGGGGCACCGGTTCCACGGCCTGTTCCTATAGAAGACTTGCCAACTCCTGCAGGAGTAAGGCCCTGTGCAGAGGGAGTCTTGGAGAGTCCTCTGGAAAATAGGAGGGGGGTACCTGGTGAAAGTGGAGAAGATAGCCCCTGTGGACTATACTGAGCACCCAGGTATCCCTTGTGACGGCTGACCACCTGTGGGCAAACAGGGCCAGCCGGCCTCCTGTGCTGATGGCCAGCTGAGGAGGAGAGGCTATGCCACCGGAGTCAGAACCCTGCTCCCTGCTGTGCAGGAGCCAGTGTTAGGGGCTTGGGGGCTTTCTGCCTACGGGCCCATGTCCCGGCCCCTTGGCCTGCTGACCCTGTTGGGGAGCTACAGAGGCCTGATAATGAGGGGACTGTTTATAGGCAGATGACTTCCTCGGGTAAAAGGTCTTTTTCCCGAGCCCTTCTTCTGAGAAGGGGCAGAGGTCTTTCTAGACAGCCTAGTCTGGGTCAGAGTCTCGGTCTCGAGTTCTGAGCCTTTTCAGCCATGCGCTTGCCAAAGAGGTTTTCACCTCGGCAGGGGACATCGACCAATTTGTCCTGCACCCATGGCTCGAGGTCCGATGACTGTAGCCAAGCCTGACGGCATGCACCGATGCCGGCCGCGACTACTCGGGCCGAAGCCTCAAAGCCATCATAGGCTGCTCGAGAAATAAACTTCGAGCACTCATGAATACCCAACAGAGCACTGAACCTCTGCAAAGGTTCCTCGGAGAGACCAGCAGAGAACCCGGCAATCTCCTTTGCCAGGTCTCGAAGGTACATGCCCATGTACAGCTGGTAGGTCTGGACACGGCAAGCAAGCATGGAGCCCTGGAAGCACTTCTTACCAAGGGCATCCAGGTTCCGGGCCTCCCGGCTGGGAGGCACCGAGGAGTGCATCTTCTGACTCTTCAGAAGATGCATGGCCGATTCCACAACCATGGAGTGGTGCGGTAATTGTGCCTTTTGAAACCCGGGCCTCTTGCGGATTCGATAGATTGAATCTACCTGCTTGCTTAAAACCGGCGGTGACGCCGGCGCATCCCACATGCGGAAGAGCAACCATTCCAGCATCGGAGGAACCGGAACAGTAAAGGCCTCCTTCTGGGGAGAGTCATACTGTAGGGCCTCGAGCTCCACGGCTCGCGGCTCCTCCTCGGGAGCCACGGGGAATGCCAAGGCCTTGGCCATATCCCGCACGAAGTCCGAGAACCGGGTATCCTCCGGTGGAGACCTTCTCCGAGGCTCGGACTCGGGTGAGTCCGGAGGGACGCACCGGGTCCAAAAGGTGTCGGGTGACTCCTCATCCTCCGTCTCCCAGCCAGACTCCTCGGAGGAGGAATCAAGCGGCTCCGGTCGGGCAGGCACCGACGCCATCCGCCCCGACGCCGAGGGAACTGGTGTCGACGACCTCGGTCCCGAACGGGAGGCCGAGGGAGACCTTGGCTGAGGATCGACTCGAGACCGCATGGACTCGAGGATCGGCTGGGCCTCCGGGGTCGACTTGGACATCGATGTCCCGGTGGTCGGGGCAGATGCACTGGTGAGACCGGCGATCAGTGCCCGCTGCTGTTCCATGAAGGCAGCCAAGCTGCTCTCAGCAGGCCCTGACTCGAGCCCCGGCGGCGCCGGGACCGACGTCGGCTCCCGTGGAGGAGAGTCCACGAGGACAACAGTAATCACGTGACCCGGGGACTCCATCTCCACACGAGGTTGTTTTGCAGGCCTCTCCGACTCCGAAGACCCGGGACAGCGCTCGGGGCTATGCGACTTGGCCCTCGAGGAGCCGAGTGCGTCCACCGACGCTGCCCTCGTGGGTTTTTTCCTCTTGCGATGCTCCCGCGAGGGAGACTCCCTTTCAGAGGAGCCTCGACGCTGCTTGGTGCCGGAGTCCCGAGATGTCGAGGCCTCTGACGAGGTCCGGGCCCGACCGGATGCGGAGTCAGAGAAGATTCTTTCCTTTTGGTGCTGCCGACTCCTCAACGCCTTAGAGGACATTTTCCCACATGGACCACAGATCATTGGGTCCAAGGCACCGGAGGCAGCAGTCATGTGTGTCTGTTAGAGACATAAGTTTCTTACACTGATCACACTTTTTAAACCCGCTGGCAGCCATCGGGGGAAAAAGGGCCCCTGTGAGGTCAAACAACAGGGCTGCCATTGAAAATAGAAAAAATGGCGCATATGCTAGTCACTAAGGACAAAAACCGAAAAAAGAGGTCCGGGCTCGATACCGATGTATCGGGCCCAGGCGAGAAAGGGAAACCGGCGTCGAACCGAAGAAAAAATGGGTCCACGCAGAAAAATCAACTTTTTCCTCGGGTGAAAATGAAACACGTCCGTCGGGCTCCGCGGAAAAAAGAAGACTGAGCAAGATTGCACCCTTGGGCGGGAAGGGGACGGTGCATGCGCGCTGCATTCCCAAAGGCTTTCTTTGAAAGCTGGGGAAATGCTCCGCACGGGGGCTCTGTCGGCGCCGTCACCCATATGTGAGGACTAACTTCCTGCTTGGTCCTGGAGAACCATGCTATACCCTCTTCTGCCAAGGATTCTTCTCCCACCACATGTCTCCTCCCAGCAGTTCTTACTTACTGTACCTGTTCCAAAAAATGCACAGAAATGGCAAATGCACATACTGGAGCAAGATCCGATCATTTCTTTACAGACTGATAGGCAAATGGAAGAAATGAAGGATAGCTTATTCTCTCTGTTTTCTCTTTAAGGGAGACAAGCCCCCTGGAGTAAAACAAGTCCCAGAGGTACCTGTTACAAAACTCTACTCCTGGGTCTCGATTTTACCTTAAATTAAATTTTACTACACATTGTCCATACTCCAAACTGGATATGTACCTACTCAACTAAAATGTTTCTCAATCCACCCCATCCTCAAAGGATTAAAACTGAACCCATCATTACCCACTTTTCATAGGCCCATCTCAAGTATCCCCTTCATTGCAAAGATTACTGAAAAAATTGTCCAGACTCAACTTCAGAATTTCATAGATGATCATTCCCCCCTTGACTTATTCCAACACGGTTTCAAAAAGAACCATGGAGTTGAAACCCTTATAACATCCATTTTAGACGCCGTGATAATTCACACTCAGAACCCCACCCAAGGTTGCCTACTCATTTTTCTTGATATATCATCAGCTTTCGACTATTGAATAGACTCCACGAAAATGGACTTAAAGACACAACCCTTAACTGGTTCCGCTCCTACCTGGTAAACAGAACCCAACAGGTTTGCATTGGAAATGACACCTCCCAACCCTTCACACTAAAACAGGGAGTTCCTCAAGGATCTAGTTTATCCGCTCTCTTATTTAACATCTTCTTGCAACCTTTACGTAAAATTTTCCAAACCCATGGAATCTTTTACCAAATTTACACAGACGATATCATGTGCTTCTCCCCATTCAATATAGCAAACCCCGACTTCAAGAATATAACTAAATGCCTGACAAATATAAGGACTTGGCTCACTCAACACAACCTAATAATCAACCAATCTAAATCAGAAGCTCTCCAAGTTTTCACCAACACCTCCTACTCCCCTCCTTCTCTTACCCTTGGTGACTTCACCCTCCACATAAAAAATCATATCAAATATCTTGGCATTACCTTCGACCAGAACCTCACATTCCTTGAAGACATAAGAAAAATTTTGAATTCCCTTTATGCCAAATTACGAACCCTTCGAAACCTCAGAACCCCCCCTTAAACCCTGATTCCTTTCGTACTGTCTGCAAGTCCCTCACTACACCTTCCCTAGACTACTGCAACCTTATCTACCATGGTCTCCCTAAAAACAGTATTCATCCTCTCCAAATGGCACAGAATACAATTGCCCGCTTAATCACAAATACTAGCCGAAAACACATAACCCCAATACTCTATGACCTACATTGGCTCCCTATACTTTCCAGAATCAAATTTAAAGTCTTAACTCTTATCCATAAAGTCATTCACAATGAATCAGCACCATGCCTATCCTCTCTGATCTCCAACCTCAACAACAATAGATCACGCCGCTCAAACAGCAAAAACCTATTAAACATACCCTCAACTATGGAAAACCTACAAGCAAACTACTTGTAACAGGGCCTTTTCACTCTATGCACCCTCTACATGGAACACTCTTCCTCTTGAACTACGGAACTGTCCTGACCATTCTGATTTTAGAAAGAGACTTAAAAATCACCATTTCCATAAAAACTTCTCAGTATCACCCTAACTTCCCCCTCTATGGCCACTGCTCCTTTCCCCTTCTGCCCTTAAAAATTCCTCGCTCAATGACTTCTTATAATGTAAATATGTACATAGTTACCTGATGTATTTCATATTTTCATTTTTTTTAAGAGTTCAATTTTAATTGAGTTCTGTTCTATGTAAGACAGCAGTGCCATGCTGTTATGTTCTTGTTACCTGTAAACAGTCATGAATCGACGAAAGATGGTATATAAAAATTGTTTAAATAAAATAAATAAAATAATTAGTGGGCAATAGGTTTATTTATTCTAAGTATCTTTATTTTATTTAGGTGTATTTATATGATGCCTTTTCCAGGTCAAGGCGGTTTACATAGAACTGAAGCGTAACTTACATTGAAACAGTGGTATTAACTATGTACAGCATGCAGTCGATGAGCTTTTGGCTCTTGACAATATACAGGTAAGAACATAAGATATGCCATACTGGGTCAGACCAAGGTCCATCAAGCCCAGCATCCTGTTTGCAACAGTGGCCAATCAAGATCATACGTACCTAGCAGTTTCCCCAAAAGAGACAGGTTCCACAATGCTTGTATTGGGTCAAGCATTGATATCCTGGGTCCCTTTTTAATAATGGTTTATGGAACTTTCCTCCAGGAACTTTTCCAACCCTTTTATAAACCCAGCTACACTAATTTACTACATCCTCCGGTAACAAATTCCAGAGTTTGATTACACGTTGAGTGAAAAAATATTTTCTCTTATTTGTCTTAAATAGTTTATCCTGTAGCTTCATTGCATGTCCCCTAGTCTTTCTATATTCTGATAACGTAAACAATCGATCTACGTTTACCAATTCCACTCCGTTCATTAATTTATAGACTTCTATCATATCTCCCCTCAGCCGTCTTTTCCAGGTTAAAGAGCCCTAACCTTTCTAGCCTTTCTTCATAGGGGTATCCTTCCATCCCCTTTACCATTTTAGTGGCTCTTCTCTGAACCTTTTCTAATAATGCGATATCCTTTTTAAGATACGGCGACCAGAATTGCACACAATATTCAAGGTGTGGTCGCACCATGGAACTACAGAGGCATAATAATATCCTTTGTTTTATTTTCCATTCCTTTCCTTATGATACCTAGCATTCTATTTGCTCTCTTGGCTGCCGCTGCACACTAGGCGGAGGGTTTTAACATGTTGTCCAAAATGACACCTAAATCTTTTTCTAGGTGGTGGTACTTAATGCGGAACCTTGCATCGTGTAACCATAGTTTGGGTTGTTCTTCCCTAGGTGCATAACTTTGCACTTGTCCACATTAAATTTCATCTGCCATTTGGATGCCCAGTCTTCCAATTTATCAAGATCCTCTTGCAATTTTCCACAATCCTCATGGGTTTTAACAACTTTAAATAGTTTTGTTTCATCTGCAAATTTGATAACCTCACTTGTTATTCCCTTTTCCGGGTCATTTATGAATATGTTAAAAAACAGCAGACCCAACACAGATCACTGGGATACACCACTATTCACCTTTCTCCACTGGGAAAATTGGCCATTTAGCCCTACCCTCTGATTTCTATCTTTTAACCAATTCCTGATCCACATAAGTACACTGCCTCCTATCCCACGACTTTTTAATTTTGCCAAAAGTCTCTGATGAGGGACCTTGTCAAAGGCTTTTTGAAAGTCCAAATACACTATAATCAACCGACTCACATTTGTCTACCTGTTTATTCACACCTTCAAAAAAAACATAACAGATTAGTAAGACAAGATCTTCCTTGTCTAAAGCCAATGTTGGCTGTCTCCCATTAAGCCATGGCTATCTACATGTTCAGCAATTTTGTTCTTTATGATGGTTTCTCTATACATTTCTACACTAACTGTTACCCTACTGTATGTATATTCTATATGCTAGACTTAAATCCACCAAGCTGATACCTTAACCCTGGTCAAAACTGTATACCTTAACGTCACTTTGAGATACCAACTACTCAAACCAGTTACCAAGTATCTCACTGATCATTCCTCTACCTGAGCAACTTACCAGCTATTACTCAGCACTATCTTGATCTGGACGTGTTTTACACCAGACTCCTCTAACATCCTCTCTCATACCATACATTCCCCATCATGGAACTGGCCAAACTCTACCCTACCAAAATATGGACCAGTCTTCTACTACTCTATACTACTTCATCTCTCCTCTCATATGCCTTGATATCAAAGCACAGTACATGATTATTGCAACTGGTACCATTAGGAACATAGGCACAGAGTATGAGGATTGATTCTCATGTGGTTACTATTATAAGCTTTTAATGTGGATATTTTATGCCAGTTTGGGCGGTATCATTTTAATTTTAGCGTACTAATCTATTCATTTAAATATTTATTTATTATGTGTTTTTAACGCATACACTTTATACTAGTTTGGCTGGTACCATTTTAATGGAGGTGCATTCACTTATTTATTTATTCACTTACTGCAATGTATGAGTATTACTCTGGGCACATTTTTTAGCCCAGTTCATTTCCCCACAATCATCCCGCACATGGAGCAGCCCTTATTGAAAGTCTATTCAAAGCTTTTATATCTCTCCAATCTCTCCAAGCAAGGAAATACTTTTTAACAAATGCTCTAATGCTAGAAATCTGAAAATTCCCCCCTTTTTACAGAATAGCACACAACTTCTCTTTAGATTTTCATTAAAGTGACATAAAACATGTAGGGAACTCATTTATGATTCCTTCTTTTAGTCCCCCGGTTGCTAATCTTGATTCCTTACATCCTGTTTCCCATCCAAGAATAGATCCTTTTACCTACACTAACTTTCTGTGGACCAATATAGATTTGGTTATAATGCTGCTAGGCATCCTTGCTGCCATGGAAACCCCTGTTGGCTCCAAAATCTGTTCTAATATGCCAATGCGGCATTCTTTCACCCTTTGGCTTTTGCAGCACAGTGACTGGCAAGGAAGTGTTGCCATTCTATTCCAAGGTAATAACATGTTTTTAAATATGTTTGGCTGAGTTATTTAATTTTTATTTTCACCAGGGAGGCTACATTGTATTTGAGAATAAAGTCTTCCAAGTTTACTTTTGGACTATCTAGTATTTTCGCATATTTGTGTAGTTTAAAAGACTAAGGAGGATTTGCTTCAGCTAGTCCCAGTACACAATTCCACTAGATGAGAATGTGAACCATAAATCGTAGTTACTCACCTGTAACAGGTGTTCTCCAGGAGCAGCAGGAATCAGTCCTCACATATGGGTGACATCGGCGCCGACGGAACCCTCGCGGAGCAATTTTCCCCAGCTTTCAAAGAAAGCCTTTGGGAATTGCAGCGCGCATGCGCGGTCCTCTTCCCGCCCAAGGGTGCCATCTTGCTCAGTCAGATGACATAGCTAAAAGACAGCAAAAATTAGCAAAAACGAAAGCATATAACTGTAACTCCAAGGGGAGGAGGGAGGGTTGTGAGGACTGATTCCTGCTGCTCCTGGAGAACACCTGTTACAGGTGAATAACTACGCTTTCTCCAGGACCAAGCAGGAAGTCAGTCCTCACATATGGGACTCCCAAGCTTAAGGCTACCGGAGACCCTAAGCACAAAAATGAGCTCCCTCAAGGTCAGTAGCACAGAAGGAAGGAATCTTCTCTGAATATGTCTCCAAATCAAAAAATATAACCCAAGCTTCAAACCTCCGTGTATATCATTAAAACCCAAAGATGCAATTCTTTTTCTTTTTGTCGGAGTAGCCGATCAGAGGATGCAGGAACTGTCACCCGTCCCCCGCCACGGTCACTCCATTTTAATCATTAAATGCTTGAAAAAACTTTACAGCTTTACTTATCTTGCTTGACTTTAGCCAATGAGGAATTCCAAAGACACAACGTGCCACGTTTCGAGCCCTCCAACAGTCACCGGCTCTGCATCAGGTGAAAAGCTAGAATCCCTTAAAAAATGCATCCTCTGATCGGCTACTCCGACAAAAAGAAAAAGAATTGCATCTTTGGGTTTTAATGATATACACGGAGGTTTGAAGCTTGGGTTATATTTTTTGATTTGGTATTTCTCTGCCTTGAGCTGGGTACTTTCTTTGTCTGAATATGTCTCCAACCGGTAGCCCAACATCCGGGACGGAGGGTAGGAGTTGCCTATACCTCGAAGAGGTTACGGAGGACTGCCTGTCCGAAAGCACTGTCCCTGCGGGACTCCCTCTCCAGGCAGTAATGGGCTGCAAAAGTCTGGCTTGAAGACCAAGTAGCGGCCCGGCAGATGTCTGCCAATGGAACAGAGCGGAGGTAAGCTACCGACGTAGCCTTCGCCCGAACACGATGAGCTGTGACTCTACCTTCCAGCACGAGGCCGGCTGCCTCGTAAGCCCAAGCGATACAGTCTGCAATCCAGATGGACAGAGTACGCTTGGAGACAGGGAGCCCCAACTTGTTGGGGTCATAAGACACAAAGAGCTGAACAGCCTTTCGGTGCTCCCGCGTACGGTCAAGGTAGAAGGTCAATGCCCTTCTACAGTCCAGGGTATGCAGGACCATTTCAGCTCGGCTGGAGTGTGGCCTGGGAAAGTAGGTCGGAAGTACCACCTCCTGGTTGATGTGAAAAGGGGAAACCACTTTGGGAAGAAATTTAGGGTGAGTCCGTAGGACTACCCGGTTCTTGTAGAACCTAGTGTAAGGAGGATCAGAAACCAGGGCCTGCAGCTCACTAACGCGTCTAGCAGAAGTGAGGGCTACCAAGAACAAAGTTTTCCATTAAAGAAAACGTAGCAGACAGGTAGCCATAGGCTCAAAAGGCAGACAGGTAATCCGCTGCAACAGCACATTAAGATCCCAGTCCGGGGCTGGCGGGCGCAAAGGTGGCTTAAGGAGAAGGAGGCCTCTGAGAAACCGAGCCACCAGAGGGTGGCTGGAAAGAGGTCTACCATCCACCGGCATGTGATGCGCAGAAAGAGCACTGAGGTGGACCTTGACCGAGTTGGACTTAAGTCCAAGGTTTGAGAGAGAGAGCAAGTACTGCAAGACCACTGATGCTGAACAGGAGAAAGGATCTTGAGACTGCTGAGCACACCAGACGGAGAACCGACGCCACTTGAGAGCGTAGGCCTTTCGGGTGGAGGGCCTCCTGGAGGCCAAGATAACCTCCTCCACATCTGGAGGTAGCTGCAGCGGAGCAAGGACTACCCTTTCAGCAGCCAGGCCATCAGATGAAGGGACCGGAGATTGGGGTGTAGGAGAGTCCCCTGATCCTGCGACAGGAGGTCGGGCTGAAATCCCAGCGGAAGAGGAGTGTCTACTGCTAGCTGCAGCAGAAGCGGGAACCAAGGTTGTCTCGACCGCCGGGAAGCCACTAGGATCAGCGATGCTTTGTCTCTGAGAACCTTGAAGAGCGTCCGAGACACCAGTGGCATGGGAGGAAAGACATACAAGAGGCCGGTGGACCATGGAATTAGAAAAGCATCCGCCGCTACCCGGAGAGGATGCGGCTGTCGAGAGCAGAATCTGGGCAGCTGCCGGTTCAGAGGACAGGCAAACAGATCCATGGTGGGGAGGCCCCACTTGAGAAAGATCCGCTGAACCACCAGCGGATCCAACCTCCACTCGTGTGGCTGGAGGATCCTGCTGAGCTTGTCGGCCAGGTAATTTTCCTGACCTGGGAGATAGACCGCCCTGAGGAGGATGCCCTGGCGGACTGCCCAAGAGCATAGCCGTTGCGCCTCCTGAAAGAGGAGGAAGGAGCCTGTTCCGCCTTGTTTGTTGACGTAGAACATGGCAACCTGGTTGTCCGTCTGTATCAGCAGCGACTGGTGGGACACCAGGTGAGAGAAGGCTTTGAGCGCTAGGCGGATGGCTCTGAGCTCCAGGAAGTTTATCTGTTGAGCAGACTCCCAAGGAGTCCAGAGTCCTTGAGTACATGACCCTTGGCAATGTGCTCCCCAAACCAGGAGGGAAGCATCGGTCGTCAGGACCTGAGAATGCGGAGGGGACTGAAACGCCACTCCTAGCACTAGGTTGGGTAGATGAAGCCACCATCGCAGAGAGGAGACCAGCTGGTCGGAGATCTGCACAGAGTCCGCTAAGCTCCCCGTGGCCTGATGCCATTGATTGCGAAGGCACCACTGAGCAGGACGCATGTTCAGTCGGGCATTGGGGGTCACATGGACTGTGGAAGCCATATGGCCGAGCAGTCGCAGAAAGTGCCTGGCTGAGACCAGCGCATTGCTGTGAAAGTGGCCGGCGAGATCCATGAGCCGCTTTGCCCTGTCCAGAGGGAGGAAGGCCCGCGCCTGAAGTGTGTCCAACCTGGCGCCGATGAACTCGAGATTTTGAGAGGGGAGCAAAGTGGACTTTGCGAAGTTTATGACAAAACCCAAGTGCTGGAGCAGAGCCACAGTGCGATGAGTGGCTTGAGCGGCCTCTGGTGAAGATGGGGCTCTGATGAGCCAGTCATCCAGGTATGGGAACACAAACAGACCTTGAAGTCTCAGATAAGCCGCCACCACTGCGAGGCATTTGGTGAACACCCTGGGTGTGAAGGATAGGCCAAAGGGCAGCACCCTATACTGGTAATGATTTCCTCCCACAACAAATCTGAGATATTGTCTGTGGTCCGGATGAATGAGGATATGAGTATACGCATCTTTCAGATCCAAGGAGCATAGCCAGTCTCCCTGCTGGAGGTAGGGCAGCAGGATTCCAAGGGTAAGCATTTTGAACTTTTCCTTTGCAAGGAACTTGTTGAGGTTTCGCAAGTCCAGGATGGGCCTGAGGCCTTCTGTTCTTTTTGGAATCAGGAAGTACCTGGAGTAAAACCCCTGGCCCCACAGGTGGTGGGGCACCGGTTCCACGGCTCGTTCTTGAACAAGACTTGCTAACTCCTGAAGGAGTAAGTCCCTGTGCAAAGGTAGTCTGGGAGGCTCCCCTGGAAAGTAGGAGGGAGGTACCTGGTGAAAGTGAAGAAGATAGCCCTTTTGAACTATGTGAAGTACCCAGGTATCTGTGGTGATGTTGGACCACCTTTGGACAAAGTGGACCAGCCGGCCTCCTGTGCTGAGAGAAACCAGCTGAGGGGGAGAGGCTATGCTGAGGAAGTCAAAAACCCCCACCCTGCTGAGCAGGGGCCGGTGGTGCAGGCTTGGGGGCTTGCTGCCTACGGGACCCATTACCCCGTCCCTTGGCCTGCTTTCCCTGTGGGGGAGCTGCTGAGGCCTGATACTGAGGGTAGTATTTATAGGCAGCACCTTTCCTCGGGTAAAAGGGCTTTTTCCCCGAGGCCTTCTTCTTTTGAGAAGGGGCAGAGGTCTTCCTTGAGAGACGAGTCCTGGTGAGAGTCTCCGTCTCGATTTGTGCAGCCTTCTCATCCATGGGCTTGCCAAAGAGGTTATCACCTCGGCAGGGGACATCGACCAACTTGTCCTGTACCCAGGGCTCGAGGTCAGACGTCTGAAGCCAAGCCTGGCGGCGTCCACCGATGCCGGCCGCAGCTACTCGAGCCGAAGCATCAAAACCATCATAGGCTGCTCGAGATATAAACTTGGAGCACTCCCGAATACCAGTAGACAAGGTTTGGAACCTCTGCAAAGGTTCGTCGGAGAGACCAGCAGAGAACCCGGCTATTTCCTTAGCCAGGTCTCGGAGATACATGCCCATGTAGAGCTGGTAAGTCTGGACTCGACAAGCAAGCATAGAGCCCTGGAAGCACTTCCCACCGAGGGCATCCAGGCTTCGGGCTTCCCTACCAGGGGGCACCGAGGAGTGCATTTTTTGACTCTTAAGTCTATGCATGGCCGATTCCACCACCATGGAATGGTGCGGTAGTTGTGCCTTTTGGAAGCCGGGGCTCTTGCGGACTCGATAAATGGAATCGACCCGCTTGCTTAACACCGGCGACGACGCCGGGCTCTCCCACATGCGGAAGAGAAGTCATTCCAGCATCGGAGGAACCGGTACAATAAAGGCCTCCTTCGGGGGAGAGTCATATTGGAGGGCATCGAGTTCTTCGACTCGAGGTTCCTCCTCGGGATCCGCAGGGAAGGCCAAGGCCTTGGCCATATCCCTCACGAAGTCCGAGAACCGGGTATCCTCCAGGGGGGACCGTCTCCGAGGTTCGGACTCAGGGGAGTCCGAAGGACACACTGAGTCCGAAAGGAACCAGGTGACTCTTCGTCCTCAGATTCCCAGGCCGACTCCTCGGAGGAGGAGTCGAGCGGCTCCGGTCGGGCAGGCACTGATGCTATCCGCTCCGACGACGGGAGGCCGAAGGAGACCTTGACCGAGGATCGACTCGAGCCCTCATGGACTCGAGGATCGGCTCGGTCTCCGGGGTCGATTTGGAGGTCGACGTCCCGGCGGTCAGGGCAGAAACACCGGCGAGGCCAGCGATCAATACCCGCTGCTGGTCCATGAAGGCAGTCAGACTGCTCTCCAAGGCCGTCAACCTGAGTCCGAGCTCAGGAGACCCAGCAGCCCCCGACTCGGGCCCCGACGGCGTCGGGCCCGACTTCGGGTCCTTCGGAGGCGAGTCAACGAGGACAACAGTACTCACGTGAGCTGGCAAGTCCACCTCGAGTCGAGGATGTTTTGACGGCCTCTCCATCTCCGAGGACCCGGGACGGGAATTGGGGCTATGCGACCTGGCCCTCGAGGAACCAGGAGCGTCCACCGATCCCGCCCTCGCGGATTTCTTCTTCTGATGATGTTCCCGGGTAGGAGACCCCCATTCAGAGGAACTGCGACGATGCTCAGGACCAGAGTCCCAAGACGTCGAAGCCTCTGACGAGGTCCGAGCCCGGCCGGAGTCAGAGAAGATATGCTCCCGCTGATGCTGCCGACTCCTCAACGCTTTTGAGGACATTTTGCCGCATGGCCCACAGATCATGGAGTCATGATCGGGTCCGAGGCAGCGGAGGCAGAAGTCATGAGTGTCTGTAAGAGACATGAGTTTCTTACAGAGGTCACACTTTTTAAAGCCGCTGGCAGCCATCGGGGGAAAAAGGGCCCCTGCGAGGTCGAATGACCGGGCTGCCAGGAAAAAAGGAAAAAGGCGCAAAATCTGTCACGAAGGACAAAAAACCGAAAAATAAGGAACGGACTCGCAACCGGTGTCGCGAGTCCGGGCGGGAAAAGAACCGGCGTCGAACCGATAGAAAAAAAGAGAAAAATAGAGAAAAAAATCAACTTTTCGGCGGGGATTCACAGACAACGTCTATAGGGCTCCGCGTAAAAAAGAAGACTGAGCAAGATGGCACCCTTGGGCGGGAAGAGGACCGCGCATGCGCGCTGCAATTCCCAAAGGCCTACTTTGAAAGCTGGGGAAAATTGCTCCGCGAGGGCTCCGTCGGCGCCGACGTCACCCATATGTGAGGACTGACTTCCTGCTTGGTCCTGGAGAACTACAATATACTCACCGTTTTTTAAATATTTTTTTATATTTATTTTTTTTTTATTTTATTTACATTCTCGTATATACTGCGCTATTCTGCATCAGTGCAGTTTACATTGAACAAACTGAAATTACATTGAACAGGGCATTATAACTTGGAGATAACTATTTTACAGGGAACATGGGCTATGGAGGGTTAAGTGGCTTGCCCAAGACCACAAGGAGCACCTGTGGGACTAGAAACCCCAGTCCTTCCGGCCCAAGGTTGCTGTCCTCTAGCGGGATTTGAACCCCCGACCTTCCGGCCTGAAGTACCTTGCCCTAACCACTAGGCCACTCCACTCCATTTATTCCTGCATTTACATTTACTGATGTATGCCACTTATATATATATATATATATATCAGCCTCCCACTACATGAATATTTTAATGGTAAGATGAAGGTTTCTAACATCTCCAGCTTTACCATAACATTGATTGCAGACACGTCTATACATTTATATGGAGCGTCCCTGACTTACAGTCTCTCCTCATCACACGGTTCTCTATGTATTTATATTATTTTTTATTTTTGTTACCCACAGTGCCCTCCCCTTTTATGCAATTTTATGTTTGGTCAGTTTTACCCTTTCAACTTTTCCCCCTTTTTTATTTCTGTTTGACAATTTAAAATTGCTTCAGCTAACAGTTTTATATAGTACCATATCTTCCCATTCCTCATTGGCAGTCCCCAGTTGTGCACGGGACCCATACAGTTTTAGCAATATGAGTTTTATATCACATTTTAGGGTACCTTTGATTTTCAATTTTATTTTTCTTCTGATGTCATTTAAAATTTTCTGTTTCAACGAGACAGAACCTACTTGATTAAATGATCTTCCGTAGCATTAATATTAACACCAAATATGTATTTATTTATTTATTACAGTTTCTTATATACCGCGCTATTTAGAATCAGCGCGGTTTACATCATAACAAAACGACCATTACGACAAACTGTTAGGTTTTACATTGAACAGGAGTACAAACTTGGATAACTGGGTTAACTATATACATAATCTATCTACACTGCAGTGTGAGGGCATTTCTAGATTGGGTCATTTCTTGGAGGGGATATCTGGTTCAGTTGCTGTCTGGGAAATATTGGCGGAAAAGGTATGTTTTGAGAGCCTTTCTGAACTGATATAGATTGGTAATGGCTCTAATGTCGGGGGGTAGGGTGTTCCAGAATTTTGGTACATAAAAACTGAATGCCCTGTTTGTGGTGTTCGTGTTGGACTTTGTTGAAGCCTTTGGTATTGCTAGCAAGTTTACAGCTGATGTTCTTCTTGCTCTATTGGGGGGGACCATGTGGATTAGATTCGTGAGTGAGAGGGATGAGGTGCCTTTGATTGCCTTAAATGCTAATACAAGGGATTTGAAGGTGATTCTCCCGTGAATTGGTAGCCAGTGCAGCTGTTTGAGAATGGGAGTCACGTGGTCGTTTCTGGATGCACCGTAGAGGACCCTAGCTGCGGCATTCATGGCCAACTGTAAGGGGGTTAGTGTGGATTGGGGGAGACCTTGTAGGATGGCATTTGCAAAGTCAAAATGCGGCAGGATCAGCGCTTGATATATGGTACGGAAATCGTCTGGGTCCAGCAGGGAGCGTAGGTGTTTGAGGGAACGGATTTTGAAGTAGATGGCTTTGACTACGCTGCTTATGTGGCGTCTCATGTCTAGATGTTGGTCCAGGGTAACTCCCAAGTATTTTATTGCATCTTTAGTTTGCAAATCAGCTTCCTTGACACTGACGTGGGATGGGGGCGTAAAGTTGGAGTCTCTGGAGATGAAAAGGACCTCTGTTTTTTTATGCTGGATACGTAGGTTCTGTGTCTGGAGCCATGTTGAAACTGCATTGAAACAATCTGTGAGTGGGGTCAGGTCCATGTGGGTTGTGGAGAAAGGCATGTATAAAAGAATGTCATCTGCATATATCATGCAGTTTACGTTGAATGATCTTATGATATTGCATATGGGCTGCATGTAGATATTGAAGAGTAAGGAGGATAATGAGGATCCTTGAGGTACCCCTTGTTTTTGATGGAAGTGGCTAGACTCTTCTGATCCAGACTTCACATACTGCCATCTATCGTCCAGATAAGACTTGCACCATTTTAGTGCCTTGTTGCAGACACCCTTTTCTTTTAGTCTTCCCAGGAGGATTTGTACTGTCACTGATCGCAGGAGGATATGTACTGTCACTGATCGCATATTGGGAGTCATGGTTGTGCCAGCCCCCTCCTTCCTTTCCAATTATGGGGGTGTCCAGTGGCTTCTACTTTTTTTATACCATCTTTTCCATCCATCCCCCTCCCCTTCTTCCCCTACCCCCATTTCTAGTTTTTAATCTGTCTTATTTATTTTCTTTTAGCTATACAGCGTAGTTACTCACCTGTAACAGGTGTTCTCCAGGAGCAGCAGGAATCAGTCCTCACTTATGGGTGACGTCGGCGCCAACGGAGCCCTCGCGGAGCAATTTTCCCCAGCTTTCAAAGAAAGCCTTTGGGAATTGCAGCGCGCATGCGCGGTCCTCTTCCCGCCCAAGGGTGCCATCTTAGCCAGTCAGATGACATAGCTAAAAAAGACAGCATAAAAATTTGCAAAAAAACTAAAGCAGACGATTGCAACTCCAAGGGGAGGAGGGAGGGTTGTGAGGACTGATTCCTGCTGCTCCTGGAGAACACCTGTTACAGGTGAGTAACTACGCTTTCTCCAGGACCAAGCAGGAAGTCAGTCCTCACTTATGGGACTCCCAAGCTTAAGGCTACCGGAGACCCTAAGCACAAAATGAGCTCCCTCTAGCTCAGCAGCACAGAAGGAAGGATCTTCGCTGAATTATTACCCACCGGTAGCCCACATCCGGGATGGAGGGTAGGAGTTGCTCAGACCTCAAAGAGATTACGGAGGACTGCCTGTCCGAAAGCACTGTCCCTGCGGGACTCCCTCTCGAGACAGTAATGGACCGCAAAAGTCTGGCTCGAAGACCAAGTAGCGGCCCGGCAGATGTCTGCCAGCGGAACAGAGCGGAGGTAAGCCACTGACGTGGCCTTTGCCCGAACGCAATGAGCCGTGACTCGACCGTCCAAGGAGAGTCCGGCTGCCCCATAAGCCCAAGAGATACAGTCCGCAACCCAGATGGACAGAGTACGCTTGGAGACCGGGAGCCCCCATTTATTGGGGTCAAAAGACACAAAAAGCTGAGCAGCTTTATGGTGCTCCCGCGTACGGTCAAGGTAGAAGTTCAAAGCCCTTCTACAGTCCAGGGTATGGAGGACCGTTTCAGCTCGGCTGGAGTGTGGTCTGGGAAAGAAGGTTGGAAGTACCACCTCCTGATTGATGTGAAAAGGGGAGACCACTTTTGGAAGAAATTTTGGGTGAGTCCGTAGGACTACCCTATTTTTGTAGAAGCGAGTGTAAGGGGGATCAGACACGAGGGCCTGCAATTCACTTACGCGTCTAGCGGAAGTAAGGGCTATCAAGAACAGCATTTTCCAAGAAAGAAAACGGAGAGAACAGGTAGCCATAGGTTCAAAAGGCGGACAGGTGATCCGCTGTAAAACCACATTCAGGTCCCAGTCAGGCGCTGGCGGGCGCAGAGGTGGTTTAAGTAGAAGGAGACCTCGGAGAAGAAACCTCGCTACGAGAGGGTCGTTGGAGAGAGGTCTGCCGTCCACCGGCACATGATGTGCTGAAAGAGCACTGAGGTGAACTTTGACGGAGTTGGACTTAAGTCCCAGATTAGAGAGGTATAGCAAGTACTGCAAGATCACCGACACCGGGCAGGAGAAGGGATCCTGAGACTGTTGGGCACACCAAACGGAGAAACGACGCCATTTAAGGGCGTAGCATTTTCGGGTAGAAGGTCGTCGCGAAGCTAGGACGACCTCCTCCACCTCTGTCGGCAGGAGAAGGGGAGCAAGGACTACCCTCTCAGCAGCCAGGCCATAAGGTTGAGAGACCTGAGGTTGGGGTGTAGCAGAGACCCCTGATCCTGAGTGAGGAGATCCGGTTGAAACCCCAGAGGGAATGGATCCTCCACCGCTAATTGCAGCAGGAGCGGAAACCACGGCTGTCTGGGCCAGCGAGGGGCCACCAGGATCATGAAGGCTTTGTCTCGGAGAACCTTGAAAAGAGTCCGGGAGACTAGCGGGATGGGAGGGAAAGCGTACAGAAGGCCCCCCGACCATGAGAGCAGGAAAGCGTCCGCCGCAACCCGAAGGGGGTGTGGCTGACGAGAGCAGAAGCGAGGAAGTTGCCGGTTGTGAGGACTGGCAAAGAGATCCGTCGTGGGGAGGCCCCACTTTAGAAAGAGCTTCTGAACTACCAAGGGATCCAGGCGCCACTCGTGCGGCTGGAGGATCCTGCTGAGTTTGTCCGCCAGGTAATTCTCTTGGCCTGGTAGATAAACTGCCTTGAGGAGAATGCCGTGACTGACGGCCCAAGATCAGAGCTTCTGTGCCTCCCGGCAGAGGAGGAAGGAGCCCGTGCCCCCCTGCTTGTTCACGTAGAACATGGCAACTTGATTGTCCGTCTGGACAAGGACGGACTGGTGAGAAGTCAGGTGGGAGAAGGCCTTGAGAGCCAGGCGGATCGCCCTGAGCTCCAGGAAGTTGATCTGCTGAGCAGACTCCCACGTGGTTCAGAGGCCCTGAGTACGAGCCCCTTGGCAATGTGCTCCCCAGCCCAGGAGGGATGCATCTGTTGTCAGCACCCGGGCCGGCTGAGGCGACTGGAAAGGCATTCCGAATATCAGGTTCGGCTGCTGAAGCCACCACCGGAGAGACGAGATCAGCGGCTCGGAGACGCGCACTAGGTCTGCTAGGCCGCCTGTGGCTTGTCGCCACTGCTGGCGGAGACACCATTGAGCAGGCCGCATATTCAGGCGGGCATTGGGGGTCACATGGACGGTGGAAGCCATATGGCCGAGTAGTCTCAGGAAGCGCCTGGCGGAGACCAGGGGCTGGCTGCGAAAACGGTCGGCTAGGTCCATGAGCCGTTGAGCCCTGTCGAGCGGTAGGAACGCTCGCGCCTGAGGAGTGTGCAGCCTTGCGCCGATGAACTCGAGATCCTGTGAGGGGAGCAAAGTGGACTTTGCGAAGTTTATAACAAAGACCAAGTACTGCAGGAGAGTCACCGTGCGGCGCGTGGCGTCGGTGACTTCCAGCGCGGACGCTGCTCTGATGAGCCAGTCGTCGAGGTACGGAAAGACATAGAGGCCGTGAAGCCTGAGATGGGCCGCCACCACCGCGAGACATTTTGTGAAGACCCGCGGTGCGGAGGACAGGCCAAAGGGCAGTACCCTGTACTGGTAATGATTCCCTGCCACCACAAATCTTAGGTATTGGCGGTGGCTTGGGTGGATGAGGATGTGCATGTAGGCATCCTTTAGATCCAAGGAGCATAGCCAATCTCCCTGCTGGAGGTAGGGCAGAAGGATTCCAAGGGTAAGCATCTTGAACTTCTCCCGCACGAGGAACTTGTTGAGGTTGCGCAAGTCCAGGATGGGTCTGAGGCCTCCTGTTCTCTTTGGTATTAGAAAATACCTGGAATAAAAGCCTTGACCCTTCAGGTGGTGGGGCACCGGTTCCACCGCCTGTTCCTGTAGAAGACCTGCTAACTCCTGAAGGAGTAATTCCCTGTGCAGAGGGGGTCGTGGAGGTTCTCCCGGAAAATAGGAGGGAGGGACCTGGTGGAAGTGGAGAAGATAGCCTTCTCGCACGACTTGAAGCACCCAGGCATCTGCGGTGATGCTGGACCACCTGTGGGCGAAGTGAACCAGCCGGCCTCCGGTGCTGGGAGGAACCAGCGGGGGGGGAGAGGCTATGCTTAAGGAGTCAAAAACCCCCACCCTGCTGAGCAGGGGCTGGTGGTGCAGGCTTGGGGGCTTGCTGCCTACGGGACCCGTTACCCCGTCCCTTGGCCTGCTGGCCCTGTTGGGGAGCTGCAGAAAAACCAAAAAAGAAGAAGAGGACTCGTGACCGGCGTCGCGAGTCCGGGCGGGAAAAAGACCGGCGTCGAACCGAAGGAAAAAGAAGAGAATTATGAAAAAATATCAACTTTTTCGCGGGGACACGACGGGGACGTCTGTAGGGCTCCGCGGAAAAAAGAAGACTGGCTAAGATGGCACCCTTGGGCGGGAAGAGGACCGCGCATGCGCGCTGCAATTCCCAAAGGCTTTCTTTGAAAGCTGGGGAAAATTGCTCCGCGAGGGCTCCGTCGGCGCCGACGTCACCCATAAGTGAGGACTGACTTCCTGCTTGGTCCTGGAGAAATACTAATATGCCATTTAGATTTTATATGAAAACCTCCAATTAGACATTAAATATATTTTTGATATATACACAAAAGTCCGTGTTAATATTTGGCAGCAACTGGGACCTTTAAAAATGCGAGTCTGCAGTTGTCTTTTCACTAGCTTCTGTATTTGCATGGCGTTAACGTTCTATAACTGTCCAAACCGGCAAAGGTATGAGAGTTTCTTGGTCAGAATTACTCTAATTACTTGTATTTTTACAGATATAATAAGAGCATAAAGACATGCTTTTTTATACACGTTGTGATAAGGAAGCTTATCATAGCTCAGGTAGGAGCTATAGAAAAGATGATGTGACTCTGAACAAGCAACCTGTCAGTTCTGGTAGAATTGAGAAAACAGAGTTTTCACATAAAAGACTACCAGTCCCAGAATGCACCAGCTTTCCAGCAGCCATGAGAGGGGCTGAAGTGAGAGAATGTGTGTGCAATCAAGAGAGCTATGAGGTAATCCCTAAGCACTCATCTCAAAGGGCAGGGCTTGATTCAACACAGCTGCGCTGTGTTAGGGAGCAGCACACATTAGGAAAGAATAAGAATAGAGATTATTCTTCAGGAAACAGTCTCAGCAACAGTTTCAAGAACAGCTTCAGGAAGAGCTACAGAGGGAGGAAGAGATACAGAGACAGCAACGGCTACAAGCACCAGTATCACCTGGAGAAACAGAAGCCAATCCAAGCAGATAGAGAGAGAAGGAAACTCTCTGGAAGGAAGAGAAGAAAGGCCATTGGAAGGTCTGGGAGATTCCAAGGCAGTACTCATACTGGGAGGTATTCTAAAAGCCAGCAGAGTCCATTGGACTGGATTCAGCCAGAGGAATGGAGTGGCAGAGATAGGAATCACCAGTGGCTACTTGGAAGAGAGAAGACTGCATGTGGAAGGGACTTGCAGACCAAGGCCAGAAGGTATGTGAGAGAAGATCCAGTGTCCAGGGATCAAGATTGGAAGGCTGGACATCAGAATTGGATTACATATTGGCCAGGCTATACAGAGAGGAATAATGATAGCAGGAGAGGCTCAGGTATGAACACTGATCCAGACCCTATCTATAATAGAGAATGGCAGCAAGGGAATAAGCATTCTCATGATAGTGCCTTAATGAAAGACTCATCTGTGCCAATGTATGATATTGACCCTATGATTGTTGATGCAGGGGGAAATACAGCAGATGAAACTATTTACATGGACTGTTCTTTATCTAAATGCTATTGCTAGTTTTCTATGAGCAAACACATCAGCCATCACAAAGAAACCTAACTTTGTTCTTTATTTCCACTGAAAACAGCTCTTAAAGCAGGATTTGGGCTCACACAGTAGCAGCCAGCCAGCTAAAGGCTTTCAGCTGGTCCATTGATAGTAATTAGGGCTGCACCTGATTGTGTTGGAGAGCAAGGGAGAATCACTGCTGAGATCAGCGTGGAAAATAAGCAGAAGTTAACCTAACCAGCAAAGTTTATTCTTTACTTTGTGCCTTTGTATTTGGTAATTATTTGCTAAGAAAACATTAGCTAATTGCCTGACAAGCTGAAGGTTGTTTTCTGGTTTACTTTGTGACTTTTTGTTATCCATTTCAAACACTGCAAGCAAGTAACCTCATTTATAGTGCTATCAAGCATACATGTGCTGGGTGAATTAAACCCCATCAATAAAAGAAGTATTTTATTGATCTTACCACTTGGTTTCACAACTCAAATTATTGTCATCAGCTGTGTTTGGGAGTGAATGAACTACAATACCCATAATACCTTGCAAGAATCATATGAATATATGCATCGTCAAGATTGTGTAAGTTCTCACCCTAGGCAGCCGTCTGACAACGTGGGCGCATTTCTTAGAGAACATTAATGGTTCACTCAATAGATAAGAATTCCCCTTCTGTTCTTCTCCCCCACCACCCTTTCTCTCTTCTCCTTTCTCCTATAACCATGTTTTATTTCCTTTTATAGCTGCAACATTTTTTTAATGTAGGAGTGGAGGAGTGGCCTAGTGGTTGGGGCAAGGTACTTCAGGCCGGAAGGTCGGGGTTCAAATCCCACTAGAGGACAGCAACCTTGGGCCGGAAGGACTGGGGTTTCTAGTCCCACAGGTGCTCCTTGTGGTCTTGGGCAAGCCACTTAACCCTCCCATAGCCCATGTTCCCTGTAAAATAGTTATCTCCAAGTTATAATGCCCTGTTCAATGTAATTTCAGTTTGTTCAATGTAAACCGCACTGATGCAGAAAAGCGCGGTATATAAGAGAATGTAAATAAATAAATAAATCTATGACTGTAATGCAGAAAACAGACATTACAACAGTGAGTTCCATCTTCCATGTAGATTCAGTCTCTCCGCTATGGCCTTGTCCCCTCTTAGTGCCCCTTTTACCCCTCTATCAACTAATGGTCCAACTGATTCACAGGGTTTTTGCTACAAATGTACTTGAAAAAGTCTTTATTATGCATTGTTGCTTCCGAAGCCAGCTTCTTCTCAAATACTCTCTTTCCCTGCCTTGCCAGTCAGTGCTTGTGCTGTTTCCAGTTTTCATCATTTGGCTCCTTTTTCCATTTCCTGAAAGATGCTTTTTTGGCAAAAGCCTCTTACCTCACCTTTAAACCATGCTGGCAGTTTTTTGGACTTCCTTCCACTTTTCTTAAAGCGTGGAATACAGCTGGTCTGGGCTTCCAAGACAGCATTTTTAAACACCACCCAAGCTTGATGTAAATCTTTAACCTTTGCAACTATTCCTTTTCATTTTTTGTTAATTATTTTACTCATTTTATCATAGTCTCCCTTTTGAAAGTTAAAAGGTAGTACTGTGTATTTCCTTCCTTCATTTATTTATTTTTATTTTTATTTATTTAACAGTCGCTTATATACCGCTACCTTCCAAAGATCAGGTGCGGTTTACAGAAAACAGGTAAAGAAACAGTATAACATATCTGTTTTTACATTAAACATTGCTTGAATTATGTACATCTTAACTTTAACAATTAAACTTTAGTGAACTATGTACAAGCAACGGATGTTGAAGTAAACAAAAAGGTAACTATTTACAAACATCGTAAACCGTGTATAATGGTCATGTTTTCAGGGGTCATTATGGAACTATGCTCAAAGTGTTATATATTATCCCTTTTCATTTTGGGATTGGGAATTCGCAAGTGGACCGTAGTGGGAGCTAAACAAGTAAGTTTTTAATGTTTTACATAGTTCTTTAAGATCAGTTAAGGCTCTTATTTCTTCAGGTAGGGAGTTCCAGAGTATAGGGGCTGCATGAGAAAACGCTTTTTTATTTGTTGTTTTTTTAGTCTTTGTGAACTCTTTTGGAATCCTTATTTTATTAGTGTTGCATCTTCTGTGAACAAAAGATGCAACAGATTTATTAAATCAAATGCGATCATGCTATGATCATTATTGCCAAGTGGCCCCAACACCCTTGCCTCTTGCACTAGATCTGGTGTTCCACTAAGGACTAGGTCCAAAATGGCTTCCCCTCTGGTCGGTTCATGAACCAGCTGCTTCAAAAATTTATCTACCTAGCATTTCAGGCCGTGACACTGACCCAGTCGATACTGGGGTAATTGAAATCACCCATTATTATTACTGTGTTGTATCTTTTCTTAGCTTCCCTGGTTTCTTTGAGCATTTCATCATCCATTTGTTCATTCTGGCCAGGCGGTCGATAGTACACCCCCCACTGCCATCGCCTTCCTCTTCCCACATGGAATTTCAATCCATAGAGATTCTACAGTGAATTTTGTTTCCTGCAAATCTTTAATCCTTTGTGACTCAATGCCCTAACAGAGCGCAACCCCTCCAACAATTTGACCTGCTCTATCATTACGATATACTTCGTACCCAGGTATCACAGCGTCCCACTGGTTGTCCTCCTTCCACCATGTCTCTGAGATACCAATCATATCTAACCTCTCATTTAGTGCTATATATTCTAACTCTCCCATCTTATTTTTTAGACTTCTAGTTTTTGCATACAAGAATTTTAGAGACTGTATTTTATTCATACTAATCTGGCTATTAGTAGGCAGCGGTAATTTGGAATCTTTAAGCTCTGTCTGCTCTGTACTCAAGGGCATTTGAGCTACTTTCATCTTTATTGAAACCTCTCTACTGATATGCCCTAACTTCAATCTTCTGCTAGTATCCTTGCAAGGATACATTGTTCCGAACCATGCACTCTTGGGTGACTGTGGGCTTTTCCCTATTATCTAGTTTAAAAGCTGCTCTATCTCCTTTTTAAAAGTTAATGCCAGCAACCTGGTTCCATTCCAGTTAAGGTGAAGCCCGTCCATTTGGAAGAGCCCCTCCTTTCCCCAGAATGTTCCCCAGTTGCTAACAAATCCAAAACCCTCATCCTTGCACCACTCTCATATCCACGCATTGAGACTCCGGAGCTCTGCCTGCCTTTTGGGTCCTGCGCGTGGAACGGGAAGCATTTCGGAGAATGCTACCCTGGAATTTCTAGATTTCAACTTCCTACCTAAAAGCCTAAAGTTAGCCTCCAGAACTTCCCTACCACACTATTCTATGTCATTGGAACTGACATGTACTAAGACAGCAGACTCCTCCCCCCAGCACTATCTAAGATCTTGTTTAGGTGGCGTATGAGGTCTGCTACCTTTGCACCAGGCAGGCATGTTACCAAGTGATCCTCCCGTCCACCAGCCACCCAGCTATCTACATGCCTAATGATCGAATCACCAACTATAACGGCTGTCCTAACTCTTCCCTCATGGGCATATGGCCCTGGAGAAACCTCCTCGGCATGAGGGGGGTTTTATATCACCTGGAAGACAGGTCCTAGCTACAGGATCACTTCCTGCCACACCAGGGTGATGCTCTCCTGTCATGTGACCTCTCTCCTCCATGGCAACAGGGATGCTGACAGACTGGAGGTGGGACTTCAGTACAATATCCCTGTAGGTCTTGTCTATGTACCTCTCTCTTCCTTATGTCCTCCAAGTCTGCTACTCTAGCCTCCAGAGATTGGACTCATTCCCTAAGAGCAAAGAGCTCCTTGAAGCTAGTGCACACGTAAGTCCCCTCACCAACTGGGAGACAATCATACATGTGATACGCGATGCAAAAGACTGGAAAACCCCCATCTCGCTGCTGGATGGCTATCTGCATCTTAGTTTTGTTATGTTTAGGCATTTAAGTTCTTTACTTACTAAGGTTTGTTGGGGATACTTATACTAATAAAACTATACCTAATATGTTTAATGTACTTTGTTCACCTGAAGCTTAATCTCAGGTTCTTAATGTGTGCCTGATGAGGATAAACAGCTGCACCTGAGAGTGAATATGGCACCTCCTTTCTTTTAAGAGATTTAAGCACCTATAAAGCTATGATTATCCCAGGGGTGGGTGGGTGTCGGGGAGGGAGGAAGAGAAAGAAGACTTATTAAAAACTGGCTGCTACACAATACCCTGTCCTGTGCTTCTAAGGTAATCTGTGACCAATTCCTGGGTGATTCACACAGCCCTTGCTTGGACTGAAGGAGTCTTGGGTTCTAAATTTAACCAGAAAGCTCTCTGCTGTGTTTTAAAATTAAACTGAAAGCTCTTTGCTGCTACCAGGCCCTGACTGAGTATTAAATTTAAACTAAAAGCTCTCTGCTGGGTTTTAGACTTAAATTAAAAGCTCAACAGGTAGCTTTCAGTTTAACTAAAAGTTCTTTGCTGCTACTAGGCCCTGACTGATTTAAAAAATACACTGGATTCACAGATTGATCAGCTTTAATCTAAAGAATTCCTTTTTCACCAAGATAAAAATTCCCAGAAGCAAATACTTACAATTGCAGATCTTTCTCCAGAAGTAGCAGTCCCTTTTTGTAGTCCTTCAAGACAACAATGAGTGATCAACAGTAGAGAACTGGACTGGTCTATCAAGACTCAAGGGAAGGACATTAACTGGTAAGTAAAATGTCACCTTCCGCACCGTCTTGCTAAACCAGTTCAGACATGTGATACGCACCAAACTTACAACTCTACTGGACGCGATGAAGACACAGCAACTTGCAAAACCCTTGAGTCAAAAGCTACGTCTGCCTGTGCAAGGATATGCAAGAGGTAATGCTTGACAAAGGTGGAACGTGGTGGCCACGCTGCTGCCTGACAAATGTCTGCAGTGGCTACCAAGCTCCTCTCTGCCCATGAAGTTGCTTGTGCTTGGGTAGAATGAGTACACAAACCTTCCAAAACTGGCTAGTTCCACAACAGATATGCCAAAGCAATGGTCTCCTTAATCCAGTGCCCCAAAGTCACCTTAGCTGCCATGTCACCCTTGCATGGGCCAGAAAATAGCACCAAAAAAGGAGGAGGACAAGCATACTACTTGGTTCATGGGGAAAGGGAGAAGGCACCTTAGGCAAGAAGGAAGGCATAAGCTGAATGGAAACTGGCCTCTTCAAAAAAGACAGATAAGGATCTCAGCAAGACAGACTGTAGCTTAGAAATACACCTTGTGGAACAAATCGCGACCAAGATGACCATCTTGAGTATCAAATCCTTTAAAGTAGCGTGCTTCAATGGCTCAAAGGGTGCAGCCATTAGTGCTCTGAGCAGGAGACACAGATCTCAGGAAAGGAGTACAGACTGGAGGGGATGCCGCAGACTCCAAACCCCCTGGAGAAAGTACGAGACATCCGGGTACAAGGCTAGAGACTTATCGGCCACCGGACCTCGAAAACAGGCCAAAACTGCTACCTGAACTTTCAAGGAGCTATGGGAAAGGCCCTTCTCCAGGCCATCCTGTAGAAAAGACAACAGAAATGGTAGCTTGGTCACTTCAGGAGTCGACTGCGGAGCACTGCACCATCGCTCAAAAGAGGCACCCGATCTGCAAATATGCTAGTTTGGTAGACCTCCTCCGGGCTCTGACAGAGTGGAGACCACTACTGGGGAGTAACCCTTACGTGCTAGCCATTTCCTCTCAAGAGCAAAGATGTAAGCGAGAAGGGAACCGGGACCTCCAGGACAAACGGTCCCTGCCGCAAAAGGCCCCGTAACAGAGGCAAACGAAGAGGCGGCACCTGCAGGAGCTGCATCAGGTCTCCAAACCACGCTCTCCTCAGCCAATCCAGCACCACCAGAACAATCCTGCCTTGGTAGCATTCTATACACCCTCTGACCCCGATCTTCATGTGGTGACTGATGTAGTAGCAAATTTCAACACTGGAGCAGATCACCATCAGATCCATGTTGGTGCAAACCCAGCAGCACAGAATCAACTGAAATGCCTCCTAACTCAACTCAGACGTTCCAGTATCCAGAGTGCGCCGGCTGAGGAAATTTGTTTCCACACTGTCCCCCCCAGCAATGAGCTGAGCCAACAAGGCTAGGAGGAGGTTCTCTGCCCAGGCACGCAGGACAGCCATTTCCAGGGCTACCTCAGCACTCCTTGTACCGCCTGGCCAATTGACATAAGTCACCGCCATGGCATTCTCTGAAAACATTTGAATTGCACAGCCCTCATTCAGAGACCATAAATGCAGAAGAGCCACCCTGATGGTCCTCCCACTGAGGTGGTTGATGGACCACACCGCTTACCTGCAGTTCCAACAGCCCTAGGCCATACAGTCTTGGCAATGGGCTCCCCAGCCCAAGAGACTGGTATCCGTCAGCAGGAGGGTTCAGGAGAAGTTGTCCCATGGCATGCCCTTACTCAGATAACAGGGCTGCAGCCACCACCGCAGGCTGGACTTCAACATCAATGGGACCAGGAGCCTGTGCTCAAATAGCACCGTTACTTACCTGTAACAGGTGATCTCCGGAACAGCAGGAATTAGTCTTCACATATGGGTACGTCGGCGCCGACGGAGCCCGCACGGGAATGCTCCCCAGCATCCAATCAGAAAGCCTTTGGGAGCATCCCTCGCGCCTGCACGGTGACTTCCTGCCTTTCCCATTGCCTCTCCTCAGTTGAGTTTCATAACTGAGACAGAAGGAGAGAAAGAGGAAAGGAAATAGATAGATACAACTCCTAGGGGAGGTGGGTGGGTTGTGAAGACTAATTCCTGCTGTTCCGGAGATCACCTGTTACAGGTAAGTAACTGTGCTATCTCCAGGAACAAGCAGGAATGAGTCTTTACATATGGGGACTCCCTAGCTGCGGGTGCCAGGGGAGATCCCATAAAATGCGTATCCCTGGAACAGGACGGCATTTCCCAAACCTGGATCTCCGACATCCCCTGGGGGATGGGGGGTAGGAGTTGAATAGAGCAGAGCTGCAGAGGAACAGCGAATCTAAAGACTACAGGGAAAAAGTCTTTAGAATGTATGTCAAGTACCAGTAAAATATTTAATGAACTAGCACAATATAGAGCTTACCTACTGGATTGTAGGAAGTAGACAGTAGATGCAGTAGCGGAATCTTTGAGGTAACTTTACAGCAGTGAGGAAGAAGTTCCAATCTGGAATGGGCAGGTGACCCAGGTGTCAACCGGGGCAGGAGAAGATCGTCAGGCCTCCAATGAAAAGCTTTATGGGAAAGCTGAGAACTCTTTTAGGTACAGAGCCATAAACATTGAGGACTAAAAGAAGAAAACTGACCGATCTGGAAAATTAGCCCAGTCCGGAAGGGAAGAGAGGGTATGGAAAAAAGCCCCTATTCCCAAGGAGAACAGAAGTGTACCCAGGAATACTGAAGATGTACACTGTCTTTCCTAGCTAGTAAGAGATAGGAAGACATTGAAGTTTGAGACTGCATAGAAAGGGAGATGTATAACAAAAATAGAAGCTGTTGACGTCACAGCAGTAAATGTTAGTATAACCAGTCCCAGTTACTGAGCCGTATGATAATAGGCAAGTTTACTGTCTGGACCCCATAAGAAAACAAAAACCTATGCACCGACAGTCAGGGAGATAGGTTAGACATAGGGTGCTATGGACATCTCCCAATATGCGCATACCTATATATATATATATATATATATATATATATATATATATATATATATATAGGGAAAGACATACATATCTATACATATGGGAATATATATGCCTAGACAAGCGTGATATATATATCTACATATAGAAATGTAGATAGATGTGTATAGATAGAGACGGGGTGGCTGATGCCCACCCAAGGTATAAAAACATGTATGCACAGGACACATACATACAGGAAAATAATTTTAAAAATACATGCCTGCAACAGAGCCACAGAAAAACATTCACATGGGGAATGTGATGGGGAAAAAAATTCATCCAATAATAGGGGGTGAAACCCATCTGAAGAAATATAGAGAAACTATTTCTGTGGAGCAGGAATGTAGGTCAGTGGAAGAACCAGCATGGTTGCGTGAAACACAGAGGACAACAGCAGTCTGGCAAGAGTATGTTAGCAGTACCTTAGGACTCTGATATGTCCAAAGGACAAGAAGAACGCAGAGACGGAGATACCAAAGTGACCCAGCCAAGGGGTTCAGGGGCATCATGTACGGTAAAAGAGTATGCGTTGTCCAAGTGGAGTAGAAAACATAATGCCAAGCTGGAAGGAACAGGAGTATATTCCGGCCAGATTGGAAACTCCGTGGACATTCACGTAGAAAAAAAACTTGTCCTCTGTATATGAAAGACCCTCAGAGACAAGTTCAATACTCTGTAGCAAGGGCCCATAGCAGAAAGCTTCTCTGAAGGTAGCAGAGAGCAGTGTGCAGGAGAATTATAAGATAAAACTGACAGAAGTCAGGTGTGTTGCCATATCCTAGGAAAGGATATGGCTAGAAGAAGATAAGCTGCAGTGAATAGTATTATGCAAGATAGTTGCAAGTAGCTTGCAATGAGCACTAAAGTAATCACTGGAACTCCTGTATATACAGCAACTGAACCAAACAACAGAGGGGATTCTCCTGTATGAAAACAGAGAGAAAACAGACAAAGGCAGCGGAGAAGATTTCCGTTCCAGTCTGATGCGTTGTTCAGAGCACGCGCTGAAGGAAAAACAAACAGTCTACACTGGAAGAAAAGGAAGTGTTTCAGTATGGCACCAACTCAAGCAGGGGAGACCCTGGAAGAGAGGGGGTTGGAAAGTGACTTACCATGTGGTAAGTCAGCTGAGGGAAAAGATGTCCATATGGGGACAGAACTATCATGGGATAGTTGTAACCTCCCTTCGTGGTAGTAAGAATGGGAGAATTCTGTAACCCATGGACAAAAGTATCCCAAGAGCATAGCATACTGGAAAAGAAAAACCAGTGTAGAGTTTGAAGAATAAACTTCCGCTAAGGAGAAGTTAACTGTAGATTGCAATACACAGGAACCTATGGGTGCTGGTTATGAGTAGACTGGGTAGAGTCTGGAGACTTCAGACCAGGATGAGATGTCCCTTGCTTGGGTACACCGGGAGGATGGGCAGAAGAAGGATGAAACTTTCTCTTCTTCGGGAAAGACGGTTTGGTAGGACATTTCCTACGTCCTGGGGAAAAAGAAGGCTTAGGATGGTTTCCAGGAAAGTCAGTGGAGCAATGAGCAACCTGACGTAAAGCTTCTCTATTGAAAAGGTTTTCTCCAGTACAAGAATTACCCAGTGTATGTTGTGCCCATCTGCTCAAGTCTGAAGCCTGCAGCCACGCTGTACGACACGCTCCAATGGCAATAGCAGAGGATCTGCTAACAGACTCAAAAGAGTCCAGAGAAGCCCGGGAAAGAAACCAAGAGATATTCCTGCTATGATTAAGAAGCAAGGAATAGTCAGAGGCCTTAGGTTCTGACAAAAAAGGAGACAAAAGAGATAACTTCTCTTTGACCTCCTGAAGTGTGAGACTCATATAAAAAATATATGAAATAATTCTAGAAGCCAACATAGAAGTTTGGAAGGTTTGACGTCCAAAGGCATCAAGTGCTTTAGATGCACGACCTGGTGGGAAAGAAGAATGCTTCTTCTTGCTTCTGACCTTCCTCATTGCTGATTCCACTACAATGGAATGATGCGGAAGTTGGCTTTTCTGAAACCCCGGAGGCACCTGATACAGAACATTCATGGCTGTAGAAGGAGCATAAACCTTTAAAGGTGATTCCCAAATCCTCAGAAAAAGGTCCTGCAAAGACTGATGCAAAGGAAGCATTATGGTTTCCTTTTCTGCAGGATCTTGGTCAAGAGTAGGACCAGGAATAGGAATGGCAAGAAAGGCTGCCATGTCAAGGAGAAATTTCCGAAAAGAAAGATCGCCCAGAGGAACTATTCCTGGGTAGGCTGAGGTTGAATGAGCAGCGTGAACACCAGAAGACCTACTGGACTGGTGCATAAAAAGAATCCTGCTAGATGGAGAACGATACTGACAGTTCTGATTCGAGGCAGTTAGTACTGCGTCGTCGGTTCCAGGTATCGATTCCAAGCTAGGCATAGAAAGGATCGATGGCACCAATGGAACTGCAGGAAACGACGTCGATACCGGTACCAGCATCGGGGACGGTAATGCCATCGTAGCAGGTATCGGAGGTTGCCGAAGCGGCACCGAGGTAACCAGAGAGCTTTGGTGATTATCCCCGGTACTGCGTAGTCGGAGGCGACATGGATCGGCTCCGAAACGCGTCGGAACCAAGTCATCTAGACTGGATATGGATTCTAGACTGGGCATCGAAACGAGCGTCGGTGGCGGAATCGGCGATGCCGCTACATGAAGGTCAATCGGAATCGTATCGATCGGTACCGAAGGCACCGAGGACAACGTCCGGTGAAGAGAGGAACACTCGACACCGGCGCTGATGTCGGGGTATCGGTACCGCTCGAAGCCGGTACCCCCCCCCTCAAGCATGGCGTAGATAGAGGAAAGTCCATCCGGGGCGCATCGATCGGCCCCGAAGGTACCCAGGGCACCAGATGACGATCCCCGGTGAAGAGTGGAACACTCGACACTGATGCCGACGCCGGGGCATCGGTACCGCTCGACGCCGGTATCAACCCCGCGGTTGGCTGGGATACAGGAAATCTAGACTGGGTCGTATCGATCGGCCCCGAAGGCACCGAGGACTCCCGACGACGATCCCTGGTGAAGAGCGGAGCACTCGACACCGGTGCCGATGCCGGCACCAACCCCGCGCATGGCTGGGAAGCAGGAAAACCAGTCTGGGTCGTGTCGATCGGCCCCGAAGGTACCGAGGACACCAGCTGACGATCCTCGGTGAAGAGTGGAGCACTCGACACCGGTGCCGATGCCGGGGGATCGGTACCGCTCGAAGCGGATACCACCCCGAGCATGGCTCAGGTATGTTCTGTGAGGAGTGAACCCCAGGAACAACCTGAAACCCCATAAATGCTTTGGAGCCCGAAGACTCCCGCCGGGGTCTTATTGCCAATGGGGTCTTGAGGGCAAGGCCGGAGCGGTCATCATGCTGGGCATGAGACCTACCCATCAAGAATTGGCTAGTCTTAACAGACTGTTTGTGGGTTATCTGGATCCTGGAGAGAAGAATAAACCGGTGTCCTCACCTCAGGAGGAAAAACGGCATCGAGGGATACCCGAAAAAGAGAAGGTCTTCTCCCGATACTAAAGCCTGATGGACCAGGGGAAAAGGGGTCAGGACCCAAACAGGTTAGACACCAGGCACTGGAGTCTAAAAAGAAAACTAAGTTTCCGCAGTGAAGGCACTTCTTAGGGGAAGAAGGCTCTATGTTGGAAAGGCCTGGTAGGCCTCAAAAACATAAAAGAAAAAACTGAGAAGTTATTTCTCTAAGTTGGAAAAGAAAAGAATAAAGCACCGGCGGTACCGGTATCGGCAGGAAAGACAGCCGCGACCACAAGAAAACAAGAAAATAAGGATTTTAAAGAAAAAGGTTTCTGCGGTGACAGGAGGTACGTCCTGTTGGCTCCGCGGAAAAACGAAAACTGAGGAGAGGCAGTGGGAAAGGCGGGAAGTCACCGCGCAGGCGCGAGGGATGCTCCCAAAGGCTTTCTGATTGGATGCTGGGGAGCATTCCTGTGCGGGCTCCGTTGGCGCCGACGTACCCATATGTGAAGACTCATTCCTGCTTGTTCCTGGAGATTCCTGAGAATTCAGGGACCAACAAGTCAACAAGGAGCAGTGGAGCAGTCGCATGTGAGCACGCGCCCACGGCATCATCTCTATGGGCACCGCCATTAATCCAAGGAGCTGAAGAGAATCTCAGCTTCTGGGAGCCTGCTGCGCACAGAACAGTGCCAGGCAATCCAACAATCTTGATTTTCTCCTCCGGAAGGAGAACTCTGCCCACTAGAATGTCAAAACATTCTCCCAGAAACTCCAGGGACTGGGAAGGCCACAGCTGGCTCTTCCCCGATTGATCCCCAGCCGAGGCTTTCTAAGGAGGACACAGATTCCTTGGCACGGCAGTCGCTACCACCATGACTTGACCATGTCTCTTCCATCACCATCCCAGGCCCATCTAGAATCCACTCGCTCCTTCAGCCTTCTTTTTCCTTGGTCCCCGGCTCTGGAACTTGCTCCCTTCAGCTCTCTGCCTGGAACCCTCCTTGAACACCTTTAAGGCCAGATTAAAAACCCACCAATTTTGTTCTGCCTTCGACCTCCCACCACCGACCTCCCCCCTCTCCCCACCCCGTTGATGTCATGTTCTCCCCTCCACAGCATAGCGCAGTCACCATCTGCTCTTCCCTCTACCTTTCGCCTTTCCTTTCCTGTCTAAATTTATTGGCGTTCTTTTCCCTTTCACAGCAGTTCGACGTTTTATTGTAAACCGCTCTGATGCATTTGGTATGAGTGGTATATTAAGCTCCAAATAAAAATTGTCACGCCTTTAGCCCCTTACATTGGTATGGAGGGGCGTGGTTTTGTTTTTGCCATTGTGGTGCTTCAACTTTCTGGCCTTTTTCTAACTGGATGCCTTTAAATGCATTGTGGGAAAGGTAGCTCAGTTAGATATCATTTGGGCTCAGATGAAAAAAAAACACCTTCATTGTAGTTGGGTTGAGTAGGTGCATTGACAAGAATTTATTTAGAAAAGAAAGACACGCTAAGGTTCACAGATCCACCTTTTTAGATATTTCACCAGGAATTCTTGTAACTCATTACAGGATAACTTGAACTGAATCAAAACAGCTTTCCTCAGCCTTAATTAACAGCACCTGCTTCCTAGCAGAGCTTGCAGTGCAGATCAAAACATAACAGAAACTTTAAACCAGGTTTTCTTTCCCTTTTCAGTCCAGAACAAATACCTGGCTATCTTGTGTGCTTAAACACAGCACTTCATACAGATAGTCAAATTCACACAAGCAGATAAAACTCTTTTCAAGGTTTTCTCAGTAGTCAAACAAAAGCATTTCTTACTTCCTTCAGTTGAAACGGCATCAAAAAGAGCTCAGCACTGCTCACGGCTGTTTCTGAAAAGATAATCAGGAAGATTCAGCTTTGCACTGCGTCACACTTCTCCTGAACTTAGAACATTAACAAGCTAACACAGCTCTTAGGGCTTTGGACACTGGAGGCTTCTCTTTACGGTTGACATCCCTTGCAACCCCCCCTTAATTGGCAGACTGGCATGCAGAGCAGTCCATGTATGAGACCCTCTTCTTCACAAGGTAAATCTGGCTCCCCCAATTCCATGGGTTCACTCTCTGGCTCAGATTCAGATAGCTTACTTAACTGCCTTCTGTTATGGTTAAAGCTGTCTCTGGCAAATACGTAGTGCTCCTTATTAGCTAAGCTTCTGGGGCTCATACCTTGATCAAAGCCTGTAGTAGCTTCACTTCTTACATGCTCTGGCCACCATCCAGCACGTCCTGTTCTCCAATTAGTGTTTCTGGCTCTTACTGCTCCATTCCTTCTTGAGTAGGCAAAACTTCTGCTCTCTCTCTCTGGTCAGCAGTTACAGCACTCTCAGGTCTCAGGAGTCCTTCCAGTTCCTCTCCACGTGTTCTGCTTGTCCCTCCTCGTCTTGGTCCTCGACTGCTCTCTGGTATCACTGAGCTAAACTTAAACCCCTCAGGTTCCTGCTCCACCCTCTCCCCTCTCAGGTGAGAGAGATCAAACTCCCTTGTGGCAGCTGAGTGATTAGGGGATTGTAGTGACATAAGGGTTCATTACCCAGGGTCTGTATTCCCTCTCCTTTCCACCACTAGGGGCACTCTGTTCCTTATTGTAGCCAGGAATTACCTGCTTTCTAGGAGCAAATGGAGTTTTAAGTCCTGGACCTTTTAAAATGGGTCCCTTTATTATGGTAACTTCCTTCTTTTTACCCCTCTCTTCTAGGTCCTGATAAGCTTCCTTATCACAAGATAAAGATAAAGAACATCTTTGGGGTGGTGGAAAGCCTGGAAGGGAGGGTAGTGATCTGACAATGAGTGCAAAGCACAGCAACACGCAGATACTTTGCTGACTGGCCTGGATCAGGATATGAAAATACACCTCCACCAGATCCAGAGAAGACACAACTCCCCTCAGTGCACAGCTTGAATCATGGAACGCAAGGATTCCATTCGGAAGAGCAGGACATGCATGTGTGCTTGTTGACCCCTTTGAGGTCCAGAATGGGCCAGAAGGAACCATCCTTTTGGGCACCATGAAATAGAAGGAGTATCTGCCCTAACACCACTCATCCAGTGGGAAGGGCATCACTGCCTTTAGGTGTAGCAACTCGTCCAAGGTGATCCACACAGTGGCACTTTTGATAGCAAACCCACCAGGGGAGATGAAGGCATCTGGAATCATCTCTTTGCATTCCAGGAAATAGCCAAACTGAATGGTGTCTAGCACCCAGCAATCCTTAGTAACTCAGCCCATTCCTGAAAGAAAAGGCAAAGCCTGCCTTCAACTGGAGGAACCAGGGAATGGTCCCCAAAACCTTCACTGCACAACCTGAAAGATTCCTCATCTGGAGCAGATCAAGTCCCTGGGTCTCTGCGCTCCATGAAAGAACTGAGAATGAGTCCGAAGCCCCGAAACAGAGGGGAAGAAAGGTTTTCCATACTGGTAACAACGAGAGTCCCAAGACCCCTGGGCATCCATCCAGCGCGCCCTCAGAGGACGGGTGGAGACTGATGAGAAGGTGCACCAGCCAGCTTCACAGGCCCCTTGGACATGTCTCCTGGATTTTGTCTCACCCAGGTCCTTCACCAGCTTCTGCAAATTGGCTCCAAACTTCCCCTTAAAAAATAGTTGGCCAAAAAGGCTTTGGAAGATGTGTCCACTGCCCAGTGCTGAAGCCAAATCCAACGTCATGACACCATGGTCAGGGCACCAATCTGTGACCGCTAAACATACTAGGCCATAGCCTACTTCAAAAGAGGGGTAGTAACATCCGGTGGAAGAGACTGAATCCACTGGAGCAGGGCGTGAGACATCAGGCCTGTACATACCGCCAGTTGCAGAATAGGCACCATGGTGAAACTGGATCCTTAACCACGAATCCACCTTACGATCCAGAAAATCCTTTTAAGGCCGATTCACCATCTACAGGAACGGGGGTCTGTCTGGTAAATGCCATGACCTTCGGATCCACCTTGGGAATGCCAAATCACTCAACACACTCCGCCGGGAGAGCAGAGATGATCTTGCACACCCTTGACCCTTTAGGCAGGAAGTCAGGAAAGTCCCACTCCAAATGGATCATATCTTTGATCACATCTGGAAACAGGAAAACAGTAATGGATTTTCGCACCCTTTGAAGGAGTGGGTGTACCTTTGGCATCTGCTCTGTACCAGAAGAATCAGCAAGTTCAAGGTGGATGAGACCCTGGCAATCAGCGCCATCAGTTCCTTCTTCTGGAATAGGCAAATCACATCAACCTCCTCACAGTCTTCTGTAGGTGGGAGTACTTCTACATCTATGTTGGAGCACAGTATTAAACCATCTGCATCCAAGTCACAGTCAAAATCTTGGACAGCTGTGCCCCATCTCCAGGGGGCACACCCTACGCTGGAGACGCTTAATCAAAAGCAATCGAACAGGGCTTTTACTCTCCACCTGCCCCGCTTCTCCATCTCTCCCATCTGCTGGAGACAAGGAAATACTGGAGGGATCTCTAGTGGTTGAGGTGAATGGAGGCATGCGAGTGATGTCATTGAAACCTGGGCTTTTCATTGCTTTTTTTTTTTGTCTCCACCAATCTTCTGGTAGGGGAATACAAAACTTTTGTCTGTACTGGTCTAGCAGGATGATATGGAATCGGGATTTCTCTCTGGGAGATTGACAGGGTACAATGTATGTAGGTTGATCAAATTAATTTCATGAGTCCATCTTCGAGATATTCCTTTGATCTTGCTAGCAAATGATACTGAAAAGTCTTCAATTGAGTGGGCTTTCATGAAATCAGTTTTGAGGAAGCTTGGGTTTAACCCTAGCTTTTTTAGTTGGATAGAGGCTCTTTATGCCACCCTGAGGATAAGGGTGAGAATTACAGGCAATATTCAGAAACCATTCCATTCCACAGGGGGGCACTATGCTGAGTTACCCTCTTTCCTGCCTACGTTTTGTCCCAGTGGTGGAGATCAGGGCAAAAAGAGATTAGAAGGATCACGTTGGGAGGTGAGGCGTACAAAATCTCATTTTTTGAAGATGGCATTATACAGACTGTGCTATTTCCGTAATAGTGCATGCCGGCTGTTCTAGGAGAGAATTGGGAGGCCTATAGTTGTCTGTCCAGTTCTGAAGTCAATCGTTTAAAATCAATTAAATATATCCTTGAATCAGGATGGCATAAGTTGTTGGATTCACTTGTATCTTTTTAGGGAGGGGAGCGATTGGTCTGCAGGTTGAAGCAGATATAGTTACTATGCATAGATTAAACTATACGAGATCCAAGGAGAGCACAAACACCTGCAGGAGAGAAGCAGGAACAAAAGGAGCAAGGTGTGACAACAGTAGATGGTTAAAAAAGGCTTTATTGTAGACAAACCCCTAAAGCGTTTTCGCTAACGTCTTCCTCTTGGGATGCAAGCCTCAAAAGGAAACATATGTATGTATTAAAAGCAGATACATCTTTTCAATACATCAATAAATAAATTAAAAACACATATAAAGCAATAGTAAAAGTCAAAACATAAAATTATACATAATAAATATTAACAATAAGGTATAAAAGTTACATGAATTATGTTCTTAGGGGTAAAAATATGTTTCAGAGTTGTTGAGAGAGACTTTCTCAGAGCTTTAACCATCCATGTTATCATGCCTCACTCCTTTTGTTCTTCCTTCCAAGATTAAACTATCCTCCCTCAATTAGGATACTGAGGAATAATTAAGGATGAATCATTCTTGGGTGGATCATATAGCAAGACTCAAGATAATGCTTTCACTCCAATTCTTATATATCTCAAAGACCCTATCATTACTGATCCATGAAAGGGTTCTGTAGGAAAGTGTTTCCCTTTGTCTGGAAGCGTTGGCCTCCTAGAACCTCCCATCAGGTGCTGTTGAGAAATAAGCTGAATGTGGAGTTGGAGTGCCCGAGCTGAAAGGATACTATAGCACCGCTCAACATAGTGGTAGTCGAATGGTGCAGAGTCCCTCCCAAGCAATGGGTCCATAGAGAGCTGAATATTTTATTTTATTTATTTATTTGCATTCTCTTATATACCGCGCTATTCTGCATCAGTGCGGTTTACATTGAACAAACTGAAATTACATTGAACAGGGCATTATAACTTGGAGATAACTATTTTACAGGGAACATGGGCTATGGAGAATTAAGTGGCTTGCCCAAGACCACAAGGAGCACCTGTGGGACTAGAAACCCCAGTCCTTCCAGCCCAAGGTTGCTGTCCTCTAGTGGGATTTGAACCACCGACCTTCCGGCCTGAAGTATCTTGCCCCAACCACTAGGCCACTCCTCCACTCCCTTTGAATCCAATATTTGTTTCCAAGGAAGAAGGTTTAAATCTGTAGGGCAGTGCTCCCCGATGTCACATTCGCTCTTCAAATATGGGGAGAATGAGAGGGAAATTGTATTATTATTCTAGGTTAGAAGTTTATTTCAAGGCTGAGATCCCTGCACTACATACATTCTTTACCTGTCAGAGGGTGCTTAATATGTGTAGGTACAATAGGCAGCCAACTGTAGGAAGTTGATGTATTGAGTCTGGATTTCTCCTGGAGACTTCTGGTGTTCAAAATAAGGATTTAAAAAATATATTTTTAGCTCCAACTTACTTTGACCCGCCCTTTCTGTTAAGATGACTTGCTGAAAGTGATTTTAAAAGTGTGTGTGCACATTCTAAAATTTGCAAAGTGTTGACTGCTGGGGACTCATAAGCCCAAACATCTTAAAACATCTGGAGTGGAGGAGTGGCCTAGTGGTTGGGGCAAGGTACTTCAGGCCGGAAGGTTGGGGGTTCAAATCCCACTAGAGGACAGTAACCTTGGGCCGGAAGGACTGGGGCTTCTAGTCCCACAGGTGCTCCTTGTGGTCTTGGGCAAGCCACTTAACCCTCCATAGCCCATGTTCCCTGTAAAATAGTTATCTCCAAGTTATAATGCCCTGTTCAATGTAATTTCAGTTTGTTCAATGTAAACCGCACTGAAGCAGAATAGCGCGGTATATAAGAGAATGTAAATAAATAAATAAAACATGGAAATGGGCTTGGAATGAAGTCCTAGAATGGAAGTACTAGGAAAATATTTTTAAATATACTTATTGGATATCAATAGTTTGCCAATTGGGGGAAAATGGGTTAAAGCGCCTCTTTTGCAAAAATCCAAGTCTCCATAACATTTTTCTGATGGTCCTTGACTGTTGCTGATGCAGGGAATTCAGAACTCCATTTCACAAATTATGGGACTATCCTATTGTGCAACCTTTTCGTACTTTGATATCATGGGCTTTTGACTAAGCCCAAATCTTTTTCTATTGGTCTTTAGCTGACAACACTGAAAAGGACGTCTCCAATATGCTGCTTGTTTTACTTTCATACTGCATCTGCCCTATCAGAATGTCTCTGAATTGGCAACATGGAGATCAGGCTAATCACCCCCTTCTCTTCCCGCCCCCCCCTCCCCATACCCGCTAAATTGTAAATCTTTCCCACTCAAATTCAAAACTTCTTTTCCCCAATCTGTTTTAGGGTTGTTGTTTTTAAATAGTTGAACTTGTTTAAATCTCCTTGATATGTCTGAAATGCAGTATATCAAGTTTTTCAATAAACCATAAACTGCTGCAGTCTCCCGATGTGAATTGGTGAAGGTCTGGAAGTCGTTCCCAAAGTTAGAGACTATGGAATGTTTATTATTCAAGATAGATAGCAGCAATTTGCCATGATTTATTTAACAGGTTTTTTTATACCGTTTTATCATTTCAAAGCGGTTTACATTGTAACAAACTTGGTAAACGTACATTAAACAGGGACATTGATAACTTGGATTTTTCTGAGCAATGGAGGGTTAAGTGACTTATCCAAGGACACAAGGAGTGTTAGTGGGAATCGAACCCTTCTCTCTGGATTACCAAGCCAGTGCTCTAACCACTAGGCTACTCCTCCATGATAAACTGAAGAGCTCTTAAAACTCTTTGGGCTACTTCTGTAACATGGATTCAGATTAACTTTCCAAACAGGCAGAGATCACCAACAGTAATCTGGATGAGAAGAGAATCAGAGGCTTGTAAATGGACCCAGGTAGATTAGAACAGGCAATGTTAAAATTATAGCTCCCATAACAAATTTGTTTGATTTTGTTGGTTTTCTTTTGGGTACCAGGCAGGAAGAGGGAAGAGTTGGAATATTTCTTTATAGCGCCAGTGGGAGTCTAAAATTGCTGAAAGCGTGAACTTTTCAGAACTGCTGATTGTAAACTCTAAAACTTTTTATTTAAAAAAAATAAAATAAAAAACTGAACTTCATAAAAAATTACTAGTTACAGATCCATTCATCATACCTGAGACTAGAGGGTGGCCAGAACTCCAATTTTTAAAAAGGGCTCCAAGGGTTATCTGGGAAATTGTAGACCAGTGAACCTGACATCTGTTGTGGAAGAAACTATTCTCCAGGACCAAGCAGGAAGTCAGTCCTCACATATGGGTGACCTTGACGCCGATGAAACCCTAGCGGAGCATTTCCCCAGCTTTCCATGAAAGCCTTTGGGAATGCAGGCACGCATGCGCGGTTCCCTTCCCGCCTAAAGGTGCCATCTTCCCTCAGTCTCTCTTTTTCCGAGAAGCCCACCGGACGTGTGTCCTGTCATCCCGGATAAAAGTTTGATTTTTTTCAGCGATTCTCACTACTGTTTTCTTCCTGGTTCGACACCGGTTCCCCTCCTGCCGGGTTCGGTACACCGGTATCAAGCCCGTTTCTACTTTTTCATTTTTTGCCCTTTGTAGCAGGCGTTCGTGCCCTTTTTTTTGCTTTTTTCCTGGAAGGCCGGTACTTTGACCTCGCGGGGACTCTTTTTTCCGCTTCCAGGGGTTTTAAAAAGTGTGATTGGTGTAAGAAATTGATGTCTCTCACCGACATACACGACTGCTGCCTTCGGTGCCTCGGTCCTGAAAACGACTCTAAGATGTGTGGGCCATGTGGGAAGATGTCTTCCAAGGCACTGCGAAGTCGCCAGCAGCAGAAAGAAAGGCTTTTTTCTGACTGAGCCTCTGGCCGGGCCCGGACCTCGTCTGAGGCTTCGACATCTCGGGATTCGGATCCCAAGCACCGTCGGGGCTCCTCGGACAGGGGGTCACCCGACTGGGAACGCACGAGGAAGAAGCGGCTCGTGAGGGTGTCGTCGGAAGAGGTCCCTGGCTCCTCGAGGGCCAGGTCTAAGACCCCCGACCGTTGCCCCGGGCCCGTGGAACAAGAGAAGCCTGACAAGGTTCCACGAGAAGCCTGACAAGGTTCCACGAGAAGCCTGACAAGGTTCCACGCGTGGAACCGGAGTCTGCTGGACACATAAGTCCTGTTGTCCTCGAGGACTCTCCTCCCAGAGAGCCGCCGCCGGGCCCGAGTCGATGGCTGCTGCGTCTCCCGAGCTGAGTCTCAGGATGACAGCCTTGGAGTGCAGACTGTCTGCCTTCATGGAGCAGCAGCAGGCACTGATGGCCAGCCTGTCTGGCGCATCTGCCCCGACCAACGGGACATCGACATCGAAGTCGACCCCGGAGAGCGAGCTGATACTCGAGACCATGAAGGCTCGAGGTCGACCTCGGTTGCGGTCTCCCTCGACCTCCCGTTCGGGACCGAGGGCATCGACGCCGGTGCCTCCCGGGCCACGCAGGGTCAGACCCTGACCACTCGTCGGACGAGTCCGCCTGGGAAACGGAGGATGAGGAGTCCCCTGATACATTCAAGACTCGGTGCATCCCGTTGGACTCACCGCAGTCTGAGCCCCGGAGTAAATCTCCTCCGGAGGATACCCGGTTCTCGGAGTTTGTCCGGGATATGGCCGCCGCGTTGGCTATCCCGGCGGACCCCGAGGAAGAGCCTCGAGCCGAGGAGCTCGAGGCCCTGCAGTACGACTCTCCTCCGAAGGAGGCCTTTACTGTCCCGGTTCCTCTTCCGGATGTGGGAGGCACCGGCCTCGGCGCCGGTTTTAAGCAAGCGGGTCGATTCGATCTATCGACTCAGGAAAAGCCCTGGCTTCCAGAAGACACAGGAACCACACCATTCCATGGTGGTGGAATCGGCCATGCATCGCCTGAAAAGTCAGAAGATGCACTCCACGGTGCCTCCTGGCAGGGAGGCCCGAAACCTTGATGGTTTTGGTAGAAAGTGCTTCCAGGGCTCGATGCTTGCTTGCCGTGTCCAGTCTTACCAGCTGTACATGGGCATGTACTTGCGAGACCTGGCCAAGGAGTTGGCCGGGTTCTCTGCTGGTCTCTCCGGGGAACCCTTGCAGAGATTCAAGTCCTTGCCCTCGGGGATTCAGGAATGCTCCAAGTTCATGTCCCGTGCCGCCTACGATGGCTTCGAGGCTTCATCCCGAGTTGCGGCAGCCGGCATCGCGGCTCGACGTCAGGCATGGCTGAAGTCATCGGACCTAGAGCCATGGGTTCAGGACAAGTTGGTCGATGTCCCTTGCCGAGGTGAAAACCTTTTTGGCAAGCCCATGACAGAGAAGGCCGCTCAGCTCGAGACCGAGCACCTTACAAGGACAAGGCTGTCTAGGAAGACCTCTGCCCCTTCTCACAAGAACAAGGGCTAGGGTAAAAAGCCCTTTTACACGAGGAAGGGCACTGCCTACAAACAGTACCCTCAGTATCAGGCTGCCCAAGCTGTACCCCAGGGTCAGCAAGCCAAGGGGCAGGGTAATGGGCCCCGTAGGCAGAGGACCCCCAAGCCTTCGGCTCCTGCTCCCATTCAGCAGGGTGGGGGGTTTTGACTCCTCAATCATAGCCTCTCCATCCCTGCTCCCCCAACCCTGCACAGGAGGTCGCCTCGCCCTCTTTGCCCACCAGTGGCCCCGCATCACGGGGGACAGTTGGGTGTTAAACATAGTCCACAGGGGCTATGCACTACACTTTCACCAACTGCCTCCTCCTCCATATTTTCGAGGAGAGCCTCCAAGGCCTCCCCTGCACACAGATTTTCTACTCCAGGAGCTCCAAGGTCTGTTGGTGGACAGGGCAGTGCAGCCTGTGCCTCTTCAAATGCAAGGTCAAGGGTTCTGCTCCAGGTATTTCCTGGTACCCAAAAGAACAGGTGGGCTTCGACCTATCCTGGACCTCAGGAATCTCAACAAGTTCCTAGAGAAAGAAAAGTTCAAGATGCCTACTCTTGGAACACTTCTGCCCTACCTCCAGCAGGGAGATTGGCTATGCTCCTTGGATCTAAGGAATGCGTACACTCACTTCCTCATTCATCCCGACCACAGACAGTACCTCAGGTTCATAGTGGGAGGAAACCATTATCAGTACAGAGTACTGCCTTTTGGCCTAACCTCCGCTCCCAGGGTCTTTACCAAATGCCTGGCAGTGGTGGCTGCCTACCTGAGAACTCAAGGCATTTTGTCTTTCCTTATCTGGACGACTGGCTTATAAGAGGTCAGACGTGCCAGAAGGCCTGACAGGCCACCCTCAGGACTATTGCTCTTCTTCAAAGCTTGGGGTTTGTGATAAACTTCGCAAAGTCCACTTTGCTCCCCTCCCAGAACTTGGAGTTCATAGGGGTGAGGTTGGACTCTCTGCTGGCAAAAGCATTCTTGCCAAAAGACAGAGCTCAAAGACTCGTAACTTAGCAAACCAGTTTCTCAGCAGGTCACTGGTCTCCGCCAGACTCTGCCTGAGGCTTCTAGGCCACATGGCTTCAACAATTCATGTAACCCCCAATGCCAGGCTCCAAATGAGGCCTGCACAGTGGTGCCTTCGGACTCAGTGGTCACAGGCAGCCTCAGAGACAGGATAAGGGTGTCCAGACCTTTTCTGGACTCCCTCAACTGGTGGCTGCACCCACCCAATCTACTGAAAGGGGTGCCTTTTCAAATTCCTGGGTACACAGTGGTACTGACCACAGACGCCTCCCTGCAGGGCTGGGGGGCTCATTGTCTGAAAAGTGCACCCAGGGCCTGTGGTCTCCCTGGGAAGCCGCACAGCAGATCAATCTCCTAGAACTCAGGGCTATTCGATTGGCACTCAAAGCTTTCTCTCCTGCCCTGGCTCATCAATCTGTCCTGGTTCAGACAGACAACCAGGTTGCCATGTTTTATGTGAACAAGCAAGGCAGGACTGGGTCCAGGCTCCTCTGTCAGGAGGCACAGGACCTTTGCTCATTTGCTCCCAAGCACAACATGCTCCTCAAGGCTGTGTACCTTCCAGGCCAGGAAAACTACCTGGCCAATAGGTTGAACAGAATTCTGCAGCCCCACGAGTGGCAGCTGCATCCTTTGGTAGTTCAGAAGATCTTCCTGAAATGGGGTCTTCCTTTGATAGATCTGTTTGCCAGTCCACTGAGCAAACAGCTGCCTCAGTTCTGCTCCAGACAGCCACATCATCTGCGGGTAGCAGCAGATGCTTTTCTGATACCATGGTCTCAGGGCCTCCTGTATGCGTTTCCTCCCATGCCTTTGGTGGCCTGAACTCTGTTCAAAATTCTTCAGGACAAGGCCTCAGTCCTGCTGGTGGCTCCCAGGTGGCCGAGCCAGCCTTGGTTTCCACTTCTCCAACTGGCGGTGGATCCCCCCCTGCCTCTGGGGTTGCAACCCGACCTTCTCTCCCAGGATCATGGTTCCCTTCTGCACCCCAATCTCAAAGTTCTCAATTTGATGGCCTGGAGGCTGCAAGGGTAGTTTTGGCTCCCTGGGGCCTACCTCAGGAAGTTGAGGAGGTTGTCCTAGCCTCTAGGAAACAGTCCACTAGGAAAACCTATGCTCTCAAATGGAAAAGGTTTTCTGTGTGGTGTCAGCTACGTACAGAGGATCCCTTCTCCTGTACTGTACCAGTAGTGCTTCAGTACTTACTGCACTTATCCAATCAGGGACTTAAGTCCAATTCTGTTCGGGTCCACCTCTCAGCTCTAGCAGCTCACCACTCACTGGTGGAAGGACATTCTCCCTTGGTTGACCCCTTGGTGCCCTGGTTTCTCAGAGGCTTGCTTTTGCTCAAGCCTCCCATCCGTCATCCTGCTCCTGAGTGGGAGTTGAATGTGGTCTTGCAGCAACTGACTCGCCCACCTTTTGAGCCGATGGCTACTTGCCCTCTTTGCTTCCTGTCCTGGAAGACACTCTTCTTGATAGCCCTAACCTCGGCCAGGCAAGTGAGTGAGCCTCAGGCCCTGGTCTGTGACAGGCCTTACACTCGCTTCTATAGGAAGAGGGTAGTCCTTAGGACTCATCCAAAGCTCCTCCCTAAAGTTGTCTCCTCTTTTCACCTCAACCAGGAGGTGGTTCTTCCAACATTCTTCCCTAGGCCTCATGCAAGCCAGGCTGAAGCAGTTCTGCATACCCTGGACTGTAGAAGGGCCTTATCCTTCTACCTTGACCGTATGCAGGGGCATAGAAGGGCTACTCAGCTCTTTGTGTCTTTTGACCCTAATAAGTTGGGGTTGGCTGTGTCCAAGCGTACCTTGTCCATCTGGGTGGCTGACTGTATCACCTGGGCCTACAGGGCGGCTGACCTTCCTTTGCAGGGTCGGGTTACGGCCCACCGAGTCAGGGCAATGGCTGCCTCAGTGGCTAATCTCCGCTCTGTACCATTGGTAGAAATCTGCAGGGCTGCAACTTGGTCTTCAAGCCAGACTTTTGCGGCCCATTACTGTCTAGAGAGGGAGTCCCGTAGGGACAGTGCTTTTGGCCAGGCAGTACTCCGGAATCTCTTTGAGGTTTAGGCAACTCCTGCCCTCTCTGTTGGGCTACCGGTGGAGGTTGTGTCAGTGAAAAGCCTTTCTTTGCTGCTGGGACTAGAGGGAGTTCTCTTGTTCAGCCTGGGTTCCTCGGTAGCCCAGAGCTAGGGAGTCACCCATATGTGAGGACTGACTTCCTGCTTGGTCCTGCAGAAAGAGTAGTTACTCACCTGTAACAGGTGTTCTCCAGGAGCAGCAGGAGTCAGTCCTCACAACCCTCCTTCCCTCCCCTGGGAGTTGCAGTTGTACATAGTTTATTTTTACTTTTTGTGTGCTGTTCTTAGCTATGTCATTTGACTGAGGTAAGATGGCACCTTTAGGCGGGAAGGGAACCGCGCATGCGTGCCTGCATTCCCAAAGGCTTTCATGGAAAGCTGGAGAAATGCTCCGCTAGGGCTTCATCAGCGTCGATGTCACCCATATGTGAGGGCTGATTCCTACTGCCCCTGGAGAACACCTGTTACAGGTGAGTAACTACTCTTTCTAAGAAAGAAAATTACAATTAATATTGACAAATATGACTTAACTGGAATAGGTCATCATGGGTTTTGCAAAGGCAAGACTTGCCTTACCAATTCAATTTGTTTTCAAGCATCAAACATGGATAAAAGTGAGCTGGTTGATTTTTAGAAGGCATTTGAGAAACACTCCTCAATAAATTAAGAACTAACGGAGCAGGGCACCATGACCAAATTATGTTTAAAAATAAAATCACTGCAGATAGAGGTTTCTTTGACTCTATAAGAACATAAGATATGGCATACTGGGTCAGACCAAGGTCCATCAAGCCCAGCAGCCTGTTTCCAACAGTGGCCAATCTAGGTCATACGTATCTAGCAGTTTCCCCAAAAGATAGAGGATCCACAATGCTTGTATTGGGTCAAGCATTGATATCCCTGTTCCCTTTTTAATAATGGTTTATGGACTTTTCCTTCAGGAACTTGTACAAACCTTATTTAAACCCAGCTACACTAACAGCCTTTACTACATCCTCCAGAGTTTGACTACACATTGAGTGCAAAAAATATATAAACATAGAAATATGACGACAGAAAAAGACCACATGGCCTATCTAGTCTGTCCTTCCATATGAACAACTACAACAGTCCCCTTTTTTACCTTTAGAGATCCTCTGTTTGTCCCATGCTTTTTTGAATTCAGTTACTGTCCTAATCTCTACACCTCCACTGGGAAACTATTCCACGGATCCACTACTCTTTCCGTAAAGAAATATTTCTGCATATCACTCCTGAATCTATCTCCCTTCAGCCTCATCCCATGTCCGCTCGTAGCAGAACTTGCTTTCAATTGAAAGAGGCTCTCTCCTGAACATTCATGCCACGGAGATATTTAAACATCTCAATCATATCACCTCTATCCCGCCTTTCCTCTACGGTGTAACATAAGAACATAAGATATGCCATACTGGGTCAGACCAAGGTCCATCAAGCCCAGTATTCTGTTTCCAACAGTGGCCAATCAACGTCATATGTACCTAGCAGTTTCCCCAAAAGACATAGATTACACAATGCTTGTACTGGTCAAGCATTGATATACTGGGTCCCTTCTTAAGAATGGTTTATGGACCTTTCCTCCAGGAACTTGTCCAAACCTATTTTAAACCCAGCTACACTAACAGCCTTTACTACATCCTCCAGTAACAAATTCCAGAGTTAATTACACATTGAGTGAAAAAATATTTTCTTTTATTAGCCTTAAATAGTTTACCTTGTAGCTTCATTGCATGTCCTCTAGTCTTTCTATATTCTGATAAGGTAAACAATCAATCTACGTTTACAAGTTCCACTCCATTCATTAATTTATAGACTTCTATCATATCTCCCCTCAGCCGCCTCTTTTCCAGGTTAAAGAGCCCTAACCTTTTTAGCCTTTCATAGGAGTATCCTTCCATCCCCTTTACCATTTTGGTGGCTCTTCTCTGAACCTTTTCTAAAATCACTATATCCTTTTTAAGATACAGCAACCAAAATTGCACACAATCTTCAAGGTGTGGTCTCACCATGGAACGATATAGAGGCATATAATATCTTTGGTTTTATATTCCATTCCTTTCCTTATGATACCTAGCATTCTATTTGCTCTCTTGGCCGCCGCTGCACACTGGGCAGAGGGTTTTAACATGGTATCCTGTCGCGAGCACTACCCTGGCGGTAAGTAGCGGTCAGGGCAGGTCGGACACAACTGTATAGGGAGGAGATTGGCCAGTAATGCAGAGGCCCAATTGGCTTTTGGTCCTCTTAGTTTCCTGGATCCTAATCTTCCAAAGAATTCAACTGCACAAGTGGTGGGAAAATAAAGGCTTTTATTTCCCCTTCTCGCAAGGGTTCAAAGGATTGGGCAATAACAACAACGCAAATGTCCTTAATTCACGTAAGAAAAAGTAAAACAAAAGTTTAAAGCAAAACTGTTACTTTCACAGTAGCGCTGGTATTCACACAACAGGAATGTTCTAGGCAGCAACACATACAGCTTACAAGCCTGGCAAAGATTCTAGGCTTCCCGTGGTACAGTACGTACAGTCCATTTCTGTATCTGAAACGTCATTTTTCAGTTCCACTTGCATTGGCTCATAGGCGGAAGCCTCTGACTCTGAGTCCCTGGGTTCAGGTAGGTTATAGTCAGGCTTCTTATATAGCTTTTCTAGCACAGCCCAATGTTCTGGGTAACTCGTAGGGCGTCGGCTCTGTGCTGTTTTATATTGAGGAAATTCCTCTCTCCTTAGCGGTTTTATGGCAGCTTTATAAAAACATTTATTACTCAAGCCTTTCTTATCAGGTAAACTTTTCCTATAGCTTGTATCATAAAAAGCTTTACCTTGGGAATTTGGCTTCTCTGTTTCCAGCGAAGGTTGCGGCCTGCACCAGTTTCTCCGTTGGCTTGCCTGTACAGCACGGCTTAGGTCTTCAGGCTGTGACCCTGTTGGTTTTGGACAACAGTTGCAGCAATGCCTTTGCCTCTCTGGGCAAACAGCTTTTACTCCTCCGTGAGCTGAGACCTTCCCAGGTTCCTCCTTAGCTCTCCGGCAATCACCTTTCACTCGGGGTGATCTTCTGACAGTGGAATATTCAGGTTTGCACTCTAACCTCTTTTCCTCTGTCTTGCCTTCCTTCCTGCTGCCTCCTTTCCAGCCGTCTTTCCAGCTGCCTTCAGTATGGCTGCTTCTTTTCCAGCCTTCACTCCGGCTGCTTCTCCAGCTGCCTGCTTTCCAGCTGCTCTCGCTGCCACTTCTCTCTTCTGCTTTCCAGTCTTCCTCCTTAAGAAGTCCTCCTGTGCTCGAGGATTGGAGGATGGCTAGCATTACCTCATGATCAGTGGGGCGTGGTTCTTCAGTCACTCTGGGGTCCCTCTTGCTCCCTCTATCTGGTTCCTCCAGATATTGCAGCTTGTATGTACCTTTTTCTCTATTTAAAGCATTTTCCTTTCTCTCAACCAGATCTGCTGGGTGACAATCCACAATGATGCCTAAATCTTTTTCCTGGGTGGTGGTTCCTAATGTGGAACCTTGCATCGTGTAATCATACTTTGGGTTGTTCTTCCCTAGGGGCATAACTATGCACTTGTCCACATTAAATTTCATCTGCCATTTTGATGCCCAGTCTTCCAATTTATCAAGATCCTCTTGCAATTTTCCACAATCCTCTTGGGTTTTAACAACTTTAAATAGTTTTGTGTCATCTGCAAATTTGATAACCTCACTCGTTATTCCACTTTCCAGGTCATTTATGAATATATCAAAAAGCAGCGGACCCAGCACAGATCTCTGGGGTACACCACTATTCACCTTTCTCCATTGGGAAAATTGGCCATTTAGCCCTATCCTCTGCTTTCTATCTTTTAAACAGTTCCTGATCCACAATAGTACACTGCCTCCTATCCCATGACTCTTTAGTTTTGCCAAACATCTCTGATGAGGGACCTTGTCAAAGGCTTTCTGAAAGTCCAGATACACTATATCAACCGACTCACCTTTGTCCACCTGTTTATTCACACCTTCAAAAAAACATAACAGATTAGTAAGACAAGATCTTCCTTGTCTAAAGCCATGTTGGCTGTCTCCCATTAGGCCATGCTGAGTAATTTTATTCTTTATGATGGCTTCTACCATTTTTCCAGGTACTGATGTCAGGCTCACCGGTCAGTAGTTTCCCGGATCACCCCTGGAACCCTTTTTAAAAATTGGTGTTACATTGGCGATCCTCCAATCTTCAGGCATTAGAGATGATTTTAATGATAGTTCACAGATTACTAATAGCAGGTCTGCAATCTCATATTTCAGTTCTTTCAACACCCTTGGATGTATACCATCCGGCCCAAGTGATTTGCTCCTCCTCAGTTTATCTAATAGTTGTAATACATCTTCCCGATGTATCGATATTTCCTTCAATTCTTCCGCACCTTTAAATACCACTTCAGTCATGGGTAACATCCCTACATCTTCCTCAGTAAAGACCGAAGCAAAGAATTCATTCAGTCTCTCCGCTATCGCCTTGTCGCCTCTTAGTGCCCCTTTAACCTCTCTATCATCGAATGGACCAACTGACTCTCTCACAGGGTTTTTGCTACGAATGTACTTGAAAGTCTTTATTTCGCATTTTTGCTTACGCAGCAAGCTTCTTCTCAAATTCTCCCTTCGTCTGCCTTATCAATGCCTTGCATTTGACCTGCCAGTGCTTGTGCTGTTTCCAGGTTTCGTCATTTGGCTCTTTTTTCCATTTCCTGAAAGATGCTTTTTTGGCAACAGCAGCCTCTCTGAACTCACCTTTAAACCATGCTGGCAGTTTTTTGGACTTCCTTCCACTTTTCTTAAAGCGTGGAATACAGCTGGTCTGGGCTTACAAGACAGTATTTTTCAACAACACCCAAGCTTGATATAAGTCTTTAACCTTTGCAACTGCTCCTTTTAGTTTTTTCTTAAATATTTTCCTCATTTTATCAAAGTCTCCCTTTTGAAAGTTAAAAGGTAGTACTGTGGATTTCCTTAATATCCCTCCTCCACTAATTAAATCAAAGGCGATCATGCTATGATCACTATTGCCAAGTGGCCCCAACACCCTTATCTCTTGCACTAGATCTGGTGTTCCACTAAGGACTAGGTCTAATATGGCTTTCCCTCTGGTCGGTTCATGAACCAGCTGCTCCAAGAAGCAGTCATTTATTTCATCTAGGAACTTTATCTCCCTAGCATGTCCTGCCATGACACTGACCCAGTCGATACTGGGGTAATTGAAAGTACCCATTATTATTACTGCGCTGTAACTTTTGTTAGCTTCCTTGATTTCTTTGAACATTTCCATCATCCATTTTTTCATTCTGGCCAGGTGATCGATAGTACACCCCCACTGCCATCGCCTTCCCCTTTTTACATGGATTTTCAATCCATAGAAATTCTACAGCAAATTTTGTTTCCTGCAAAACTTTAATCCTTTCTGAATCAATGCCCTCTCTAAGAGAGCGCAACCCCTCCACCAATTTGATCAGCTCTATCATTACGATATAGTTTGTGCCCAGATATCACAGTGTCCCACTGGTTGTCCTCTTTCCACCACGTCTCTGATATTCCAATCATATCTAACCTCTCATTTAGTGCTACGAGTATATATTCTAACTCTCCCATCTTATTCTTTAGACTATTAGCATTTGCATAACAGCATTTTAGAGACTGTATTTTATTCATATTAATTTGGCTAGTGGTAGACATGGGTAATTTAGGATCTTTAAGCTCTGTCTGCTCCATACTCGAGGGCATTTGGGCTACTTTACTCTTTTTTGGAACCTCTCTGCTTTTTGTAGTATCCTTCAAGGATACATTCTTCCAAACGATCCGCTCTTGGGCTACTGTCGGCTTTCCCCTATTATCTAGTTTAAAAGCTGCTCTATCTCCTTTTTAAAGGTTAATGCCAGCAGTCTGGTTCCATCCTGGTTAAGGTGAAGCCCATCCCTTCGGACGAGCCCCTCCTTTCCCCAGAATGTTCCCCAGTTCCTAACAAATCCAAAACCCTCATCTCTGCACCATTGTCTCATCCACACATTGAGACTCTGTAGCTCTGCCTGCCTTTTGGGTCCTGCGCATGGAACAGGAAGCATTTCGGAGAACGCTACCCTGGAAGTTCTGGATTTCAACTTCCTACCTAAAAGCCTAAATTTAGCATCCAGAACCTCCCTACCTCATTTTCCTATGTCACTGGTACCGACATGTACCAAGACAGCAGACTCCTCCCCAGCACTATCTAAGACCTTATCTAGGTGGCGCGTGAGGTCCGCTACCTTCGCACCAGGGAGGCATGTTACCAGGTGATCCTCACGTCCACCAGCCACCCAGCTATCTACATGCCTAATGATCGAATCACCAACTATAACAGCTGTCCTAACCCTTTCCTCATGGGCAAATTGCCTGGAGAAACTTCCTCGGTGCGAGAGGGTTTTACATCACCTGGAGGACAGGTCCTAGTTACAGGATCACTTCCTGTCACACCAGGGTGATGCTCTCCTGTCACGTGACCTCACTCCTCCATGGCAACAGGGATGCTGCCAGACTGGAGGTGGGACTTCAGGACTATATCCCTGTAGGTCTCGTCTATGTACCTCTCTGACTTTCTTTTGTCTTCCAAGTCTACTACTCTAGCCTCTAGAGAATGGACTCGTTCCCTGACAGCAAAGAGCTCCTTGTACCTAGTGCACATGTAAGACCTCTCACCAACTGGGAGATAATCATACATGTGACACTCAATGGAAAAGACTGGAAAGCCCCCATCTCGTTGCTGGACTGCTGTCTGCATCTTAGTTTAAGCTTGTGTTTAGATCTGTAAGTTCTTGACTTACTAAGGGTTGCTGTGGATACTTATACTAATAAAGGTGTACCTAATACGTGTAATATACCTTCCCATCTCCTACCGGATTCAATTTAAAATCCTCACTTTCAGTCATAAGGCAATACATACTGGTGTCCCGTGCTATCTTTCTAACTTGGTCCGTCTCCATGCCCCTCAACGCTCCCTGCGCTCCATCCATGCTAACCTCATGTTTCTCCCTCCCCCCCCCCCCCCCCCGCCTCTGCTCACCTCGAATCCACCCGTTCCTCTGCCTTTTTCTTCCTTGGTCCCAGGCTCTGGAACTCACTCCCCCCTGCCCTCCGTCTTGAATTATCCTTTTGTAAATTTAAAGCTGGTCTGAAGACCCACCTTTTTTGTACTGCCTACGACCTTCCCTTTCCCTCCTGCATCCCTACAGACCCCTCATAGGTTGTCTCATTTTCCTCAGTTTGTCGGTATGTCTATCTCTAACCTACTCTTCTGTTCTCTTTTCTTTCTCTACCTCTGTCCCTTTCCTATTGCACTAATGGAGTTCTGTTTCTTCTATCCTCTCTTTCTAGCAGCAATGTTATGCCTCTTATTTTAAGCTTGTTGTAAACCACGCTGGTGTCTTTGGCGTGTGCGGTATATCAAGAAACAAATAAAGATAAAGACACAGAAGCTTAATTAATCTCAGGTCTTTAATGTAAGAATGATTTGGATAAAGAGCTGCACCTGAGAGCAGCTCCTTCCCTTTAAGATGTGTAAGTACCTATAAAGCTACGATTATCCCAGGGGTGGGTGGGTTGGTGTTGGGGACGGGGGGAGGGAAATAAGACTTATTAAACGAGGGCTGCGACACAGTACCCTGTCCTGTGCTTCTAAGGTAAGCTGTGACCAACTTTCTGGGTGATTAACAGTCCTTGCTTGGATAGGAGTCGTCTTTCAAAATGGCCTTTTGACCTGCCACTTTGTTTTAACACCTATTTAAAAAGTTTCACAGATCTCTTTGTAAAGGTCTCTAGAAGACTTTATTTATTGCTCAAAGAATACTGACCCTGTTTTGCCTTTTATACCTAAGTTATATTCTGATTTGATTTAATTTAATTTAAAGCACTTTGCTGCTGGTAGGCTCTGACTTAGTATGACAAGTAGAAGCTCTCTGCTGGGTTCTAAATTTAACCAGAAAGCTCTCTGCTGTATTTTAAATTTAACCTTAAACTGCTGCTACTAGGCCCTGACTGATTTAACAAATACACTGGGTTCACAGTTTAATCAGCTTTAATCCAAATTACTCCCTTCAGAAAAATTCCCAGAAGTATATACTCACTTTTGCAGATCTCTCTCCAGAAGTAGCAGTCCCCTTTTGTAGGGGAATCACTTTTCAGCCAATTCAGAAACAGAAGCATGACCTGAATGCTTACCTGGAGTCAGATGAGTTTTGTGCGAGTTTTTATGAAGTGCGACTTTGGTGGAATATATAGTTCGGAGAGAGTTACATGTCAAATATTTTACATCAGATTTACATGCATCCAAGGTGGGCCCCTATAGCAAAGGTAATTAATGCAGGCTCGCTATAAGTGAGATACCGGCCTGCTCACATATAATGGAGCTTTGGGAGTAGGTGTTTCAATATGTGTCGATGTACTGGAGACAAAACGTGAGACTGCACTGAAGTATGCTTTCTGGATACGAATGATGAACTTTCCCCGAGATGTGGAACTGACGTATTTGTTAGAAAGCCCTGTTTAGCCATTAAGAGATGCATTCTGATTACATGGATAAAGAATCGACATCCTTTATTGGCGTGCTGGAGGCAGCAAATATATATGAAATTACAGACAAAGCATATGACTGCACTGTTTGAAAGTCTGGCTAATAAAGTGTTGTACCTATCTGTATTGTCATTTTCACTGAGATGTCATAGTAAGATACTCAATCCTCTTAAAATTTAAGTATAAAGTCCAGATTGTTATAAGAGGGGGATAAATAGGTTGGGAGACACTACTGATTTATAAATATTTGAAATGATTGAAACTGTCAGTCAGTGTTAAATGAACAAATTAAGGGCTGAATGCTCACTGAAAAATATAAAGATTGAATTTAAAAAATGATGGCATGGGAGGCAGCACCGCATTATGGATTTTCTCCGTGGCAACTGCCCTCTAGAACTTTTCCTCTCCATCTTTGCACTGAAAGCATACTCACCTGTAACAGGTGTCGTCCAGGGGACAGCAGGAATCAGTACGCACATATGGGTGATGTCGGCACCAATAGAGCCCGTGCGGAGCATTTCCCCAATTTTCAAAGCAAGCCTTTGGAAATGCTACCATGCATGCATGGTCCCTTTCCCGCCCAAGGATGCCATCTTGTTCAGCCAGATGACATAGCTTAGGCAAAGACAAAAAAGTAAAGGTGGCAACTCCAAGGGGAGGAGAGAGGGTTGTGAGGTCTGATTCTTGCTGTCCCCGGAAAACATTTGTTACAGGTGAGTAAAGTGCAGTTATTCACCTGTAATAGGTGATCTCCGGGAACAGCAGGAATTAAGTCTTCACATATGGGTATCGTCAGTACTGACGGAGCCTGCACGGGAACGCTCCACAGCGTCCAATAGGAAAGCTTCTGGGAGCATCCCACTGCACCTGCGTCGCTGACTTCCCGCCTTTCCAACTCTCCCTCTTGAGTTTATAGCTTAGACAAAGAAGAGAAGGAGAGATAGAGACAACTTCTAGGGGAGGTGGGTGGGTTGTGAAGACTAAATTCCTGCTGTTCCCGGAGATCACCTGTTACAGGTGAGTAACTACACTATCTCCAGGAACAAGCAGGAATGCAGTCTTCACATATGGGGGACTCCCCAGCTGAGAGATGCCAGGGAGATTTATTTATTTATTTATTTATACATCTTTTCTATACCGCCACTTCCAGAGATCAGTGGCTGTTTACAGGTAACATAAACTTTAATAATAGAGTACTATTATTTTACATAGAACAGATTTAGAACAAAGAACATTCAACTATTAAATGTAACTCAAAAATACAATGAGATAACAGGAGAGGTAGGAACGTTTGAACTGGGTATGAATTAGATAATGTTTCAAAACATACTATCAACAGTAAAGGGAAATATTTACATTAAATTACAGTTATTCACATTAGCGACAAGCAATTGCTTTCAAAGAGTAAGCTTAATCTAGGTGAGCAATGTGAATGTGTGGGAAAGGTTTATGCCTTGTCTAGGTAGGGTCAGTGAGTGACTGATGATCGGTGTTTTTCTCTGTGTTAGGATTATCTTCAATGTGGAGGTTATTGTAGTGCAGAGTAAATAGATGGGTTTTTAGATGACAAACTGCGAAACCCAGGGTGAGATGGGTCATGCTTCCTCCCATGGATCTCTGGCATCAAAACCCGGGATGGCGGGTAGGAGTTGTTCTAAGCCTGAAAGAGAGGCTGGAGAACAGCTTGACCAAACGAGGCATCCCGACGCGAGTCCTTGTCTAAGCAGTAGTGGGCTGCAAAGGTGTGTACTGAAGCCTGAGTGGCTGCTCTACAGATGTCAATGGACACTGAGAGAAGGTTGGCCATAGAGGCTGCCACTGCTCTCACATTGTGAGCTGTGACATGACCCTTCAAGAGAAAGTCCTTTTCTTTCGTAAGAAAAGGATATGCAACTTGCAATCCATTTGGACAAAGTTCGTTTGGAAACTGGTAGTCCAAGATGACTAGAGTCAAAGGCAACAAAGAGCTGGGAAGACCTTCGATGTTGCTTAGTTCTCTGAAGGTAAAAGGCCAAAGCTCTTTTACAATCTAGAGTGTGCAGATTCCTTTCTGCATTGGAAGTGTGAGGCTTAGGGAAAAATACAGGAAGGTAGACCGACTTTTAAATGAAAGGGTGAAACCACCTTTGGCATAAAATGAGTTCTAAGAACTACCTTACCATGGTGGAACCTTGTATAAGGAGGATCAGCCACCAAAGCCTGGAGCTCACTAATGCGTCTCGCAGAAGTGACAGCAATTAGGAAGATTACTTTCAAAGAAAGAAACTTTAGGGATGTAGTGGCAAGCGGTTCAAAGGGCGGTTTCATGAGCTGCCCAAGGACAAGATTAAAATCCCATGCCACAGGCGGTGGCTTAATGGGAGATTTAGTTAAGAGTAGTCCTTTCATAAACTTTGCTACAAGAGGATGAGAAGAAATAGGTTGTCCATCTAAGGGCTTGTGAAAAGCAGCAATGGCACTAAGATGGACTCTTACTGAATTGATCTTAAGATCAGAAGATGATAAATGGAGGAGATAGTCCAGTAACGCCTCCACTGGCATTGAAAAGGGATTAAGTTCCTTTTTTGAACACCAGATAGAGAACCTTTTCCATTTAAAGGCGTAGGCGCTTTCTGTAAGGTTTTCTTGAAGCCAAAAGGATACCCTTCACCTGTTGAGAAAGGCTGATATCCTGGAATTCTAGGCCCTCAGGAACCATGCCCTGAGGTGTAGAGACTGAGGATTCGGGTGCAGTAGCAGATCTGGAGCATATCCCAACTCCAGAGGTCTGGCTTGAGAGAGACGTAGAAGCAGAGGATACCGCGTTTGTTGTGGCTAACGTGGGGCTATGAGGATCATATGGCCCCTGTCCCTCTGAAGCTTGAACAAGGTTTTGGGAATGAGGGGAATGGGTGGGAAGGCATAGAGAAAGCATAGTTACTCACCTATAACAGGTGATCTCTGGGAACAACAGGAATAAGTCTTCACATATGGGTAAACGTCGGTACCGACGGAGCCCGCGCGGGAACGCTCCCTAGCTTCCCAAAAAGAAAGCCTTTGGGAGCATGCCCACACGCATGCACGCTGCCTTCCCGTCTATTCACTTCCCTGACATCAGTTGAGTTTGTAGCTGAGATCGAAGGAGGGAAGTAGACAAATTAGAAAGAGAGAGAAAAAGAGAGAGAGAGAACAACTCCTAGGGGAGGTGGGTGGGTTGTGAAGACTTATTCCTGCTGTTCCCGGAGATCACCTGTTACAGGTGAGTAACTATGCTATCTCCAGGAACAAGCAGGAATGAGTCTTCACATATGGGGACTCCCAAGCTAAACGATGCCTAGAGGAGGCCCCAGCACGTTGCAAATCTAATGGATGGATGGAACCAGGCTGCTGGCATTAACCTTTAAAAAGGAGATAGAGCAGCTTTTAAACTAGATATTAGGGGAAAGCCGACAGTCGCCCAAGAGCGGATGGTTCGGAAGAATGTATCCTTGAAGGATACTACCAAAAGCAGAGAGGTTCCACAAAAGAGTAAAGTAGCCCAAATGCCCTCAAGTATAGAGCAGACAGAGCTTAAAGATCCCAATTTACCCATGTCTAACAATAGCCAAATTAACATGAATAAAATACATTCTCTAAAATGCTTGTATGCAAATGCTAGAAGTCTAAAGAATAAGATGGGAGAGTTAGAATATATAGCACTGAATGAAAGGTTAGATATGATTGGAATATCAGAGACATGGTGGAAGGAGGACAACCAGTGGGACACTGTGATACCTGGGTAGAAACTATATCGTAATGATAGAGCTGATCAAATTGGTGGAGGAGTTGCGCTCTATGTTAGAAAGGGCATTGACTCAGAAAGGATTAAAGTTTTGCAGGAAACAAAATCTGCTGTAGAATCTATATGGATTGAAATTCCATATAAAAGGGGGAAGGCAATGGCAGTGGGAGTGTACTATCGAGCACCTGGCCAGAATGAACAAATGGATGATGAAATGCTCAAAGAAATCAAGGAAGCTAACAAAAGTTACAGCGCAGTAATAATAATGGGTAATTTCAATTACCCTGGTATCGACTGGGTCAGTGTCACGTCAGGACATGCTAGGGAGATAAAGTTCCTAGATGAAATAAATGACTGCTTCTTGGAGCAGCTGATTCATGAGCCGACCAGAGGAGAAGCCATATTAGACCTAGTCCTTAGTGGAACACCAGATCTAGTGCAAGAGATAAGGGTGTTGGGGCCAATTGGCAATAGTGATCATAGCATGATCGCCTTTGATTTAATTAGTGGAGGAGGGATAGTAAGGAAATCCACAGTACTACCTTTTAACTTTCAAAAGGGAGACTATGATAAAATGAGGAAAACAGTTAAGAAAAAACTAAAAGGAGCAGTTGCAAAGGTTAAAGACGTACATCAAGCTTGGGTGTTGTTGAAAAATACTATCTTGGAAGCCCAGACCAGCTGTATTCCACGCTTTAAGAAAAGTGGAAGGAAGTCCAAAAAACTGCCAGCATGGTTTAAAGGTGAGGTCAGAGAAGCTGTTGTTGCCAAAAAAGCATCTTTCAGGAAATGGAAAAAAGAGCCAAACGACGAAACCTGGAAACAGCACAAGCACTGGCAAGTCAAATGCAAGGCATTGATAAGGCAGGCAAAGAGAGAATTTGAGAAGAAGCTTGCTGCGGAAGCAAAAACAGAAAATAAAGACCTTTTCAAGTACATTCGTAGCAAAAAACCTGTGAGTCAGTTGGTCCATTAGATGATAAAGGGGTTAAAGGAGCACTAAAGGCGACAAGGCGATAGCGGAGAGACTGAATGAATTCTTTGCTTCGGTCTTTACTGAGGAAGATGTAGGGATGTTACCCATGAATGAAGTGGTATTTAAAGGTGCGGAAGAATTGAAGGAAATATCGAAACATCGGGAAGATGTCTTACAACTATTAGATAAACTGAAGAGTAGCAAATCACCTGGGCCGGATGGTATACATCCAAGGGTGTTGAAAGAACTGAAATATGAGATTGCAGAACTGCTATCAGTAATCTGTGAACTATCATTAAAATCATCTCTAATACCTGAAGATTGGAGGATCGCCAATGTAACACCAATTTTTAAAAAGGGTTCCAGGGGTGATCCGGGAAACTACAGACCGGTGAGCCTGACGTCAGTACCTGGAAAAATGGTAGAAACCATCATAAAGAATAAAATTACTCAGCATGTAGATAGTGTCAGACGGGTGCTTGGGTGAGAATGTTCACAGTCTTGGCAAAGGCATATATCAATATGATTTGCAAGGGATTGTGGGAAATGTAGTCCATTCACACCAGACACAGCCGTTCACAATAATTAGTTGTGCTTGAGTGTAAAGCCAATAAGATATTTATTTATGGGGCTATTTCTCCCAACACAGATATGCTTGGTAGCACATAAAACAGGATACTTGCTTTCAGTGTTAAACTTAGAAAAACAAAATCAGGAAAACAGCAGCTGAACTTGTCAGGCAATCAAATCAAAAGAATAAAGACCTGGTTGGTAACAAACTGGTCTTTTCTGTAGGCTCTAGCTAATATTTTCTTAGCAGTGCTTTAATCAACAAACAAAACCCACAAAGTAAGGAAAAACTGTTCCTTTCAGGTTAACTTCTTATATCTTCACACATAGACTCAGAAGTGATTCCCTCAGAGCTCACAAGCAATTAGGTAAGGCTCAATTGCTAGCAGTTACCCAGCTGAAACCCCTTAGCTGGCTTGCTTTCTACTGCGTGGCTCAAATCCTACTCAGGAGCTTTTCTGAGTAGATTAAAGAACAAGTTTGTATTTCTTTGTGATGGTTGTTGTACTTTGTAACAGAAAATTACCAAAGGAGTTTAGACAGAGAGCAATCCATGTATTCACAGCCTGTATCTACCACCTCTCCCCCTTCTTCAACAATCATGGGTTCAAAATCATGGATTGGCACAGAGGAATTTCTCAATGGAGCACTTTCAGGAGAATACTTGTTTCCCTGCTGTCTTTCAAGGGGATAGCTAGGGCATAGATCAGTGTTCATACCCGAGCTTCCATTGCTGTTAGAGGTCCTCTCTAAATAGCCTGGCCAGTATGTAGTCCAGTTCTTATGTCCAGCCTTCCAATCCAGATCCCTGGACACTGGATCTCTCTTCACATACCTTCTGGCACGTGTCCTAGGGTCCCTTCCAAGTGCAGCCGTCTCCCTCACAGGTACCGTCTGGAGATTCCTAGCTCTGCAGCACCATTCCTCTGGCTTTCCCCAGTCCAATGGTGTAAGCTTGCCTTTGGAATGCCTTCCAGTATACGTACTGCTCTGGACTCCTTTAGACCTCCCAAAAGCTTTTCTCTTCTTTCTTCCAAAGGGTTTCTTGCCCTCTCTGTTCGTCCGCTCTGGCTTCTGCTTCTGATGATCCTCCAGATGATGAAGCTGTCCAAGATCATGAAGATGTCCAAGCTGAATCTGAGGATGATTCTCTGTAGAATAAAGTCTACCTTTATTCTGCTTAGATGAGGGCTCCACCCTAGCACAGCGCAGCTGTGCTGAATCAGGCCCTGCTCTTCGAGATGAGTGCTTGGGGATTACCTCATAGCCCTCCTGATTGAACACACGTTTCCCCACTTCAGCTCCTCTAATGGCTGTTGGAAACCTGGTGCATTCTGGGACTGGTAGTCTTTTATGGAAAAATTCTGTTTCCTTATTTCTACCAGAACTGACAGGATGCTTGTTCAGAGTCACTTCACCTTTTCTATAGCTCCTTCCTGAGCTATGATAAGCTTCCTTATCACAATAGTCACAACCTAATGGGAGACAGCCAACATGGCTTTAGACAAGGAAGATCTTGTCTTACTAATCTGTCATGTTTTTTTGAAGGAGTGAATAAATAGGTGGACAAAGGTGAGTCGGTTGATATTGTGTATCTGGACTTTCAGAAAGCCTTTGACAAGGCCCCTCATCAGAGACTTTTGGCAAAATTAAAGAGTCATGGGATAGGAGGCAGTGTACTATTGTGGATCAGGAACTGGTTAAAAGATAGAAAGCAGAGGGTAGGGCTAAATGGCCAATTTTCCCAATGGAGAAAGGTGAATAGTGGTGTACCTCAGGGATCTGTGCTGCGTCCGCTGCTTTTTGACATATTCATAAATGACCTGGAAAGTGGAATAACGAGTGAGGTTATCAAATTTGCAGATGACACAAAACTATTTAAAGTTGTTAAAACCCAAGAGGATTGTGAATAATTGCAAGAGGATCTTGATAAATTGGAAGACTGGGCATCAAAATGGCAGATGAAATTTAATGTGGACAAGTGCAAGGTTATGCACCTAGGGAAGAACAACCCAAACTATGGTTACACGATGCAAGGTTCCACATTAGGAACCACCACCCAGGAAAAAGATTTAGGCGTCATTGTGGATACCATGTTAAACCCTCGGCCCAGTGTGCAGCGGCGGCCAAGAGAGCAAATAGAATGCTAGGTATGATAAAGAAAGGAATGGAAAATAAAACAAAAGATATTATAATGCCTCTGTATCGTTCCATGGTGAGACCGCACCTTGAATATTGTGTGCAATTCTGGTCGCCGTATCTTAAAAAGGATATAGCGAGTTTAGAAAAGGTTCAGAGAAGAGCCACCAAAATGGTAAAGGGGATGGAAGGATACTCCTATGAAGAAAGGCTAAAAAGGTTAGGGCTCTTTAACCTGGAAAAGAGACGGCTGAGGGGAGATATGATAGAAGTCTATAAATTAATGAACAGAGTGGAACAGGTAAACGTAGATCGATTGTTTACGTTATCAGAATATAGAAAGACTAGGGAACATGCAATGAAGCTACAGGGTAAACTATTTAAGACTAATAAAAGAAAATATTTTTTCACTCAACGTGTAATCAAACTCTGGAATTTGTTACCGGAGGATGTAGTAAGGGCTGTTAGTGTAGCTGGGTTTAAAAAAGGTTTGGACAAGTTCCTGGAGGAAAGGTCCATAAACCATTATTAAGAAGTGACCGAAGATATCAATGCTTGACCCAGTACAAGCATTGTGGAACTTGTGTCTCTTGGGGAAACTGCTAGGTACATATGACCTAGATTGGCCACTGTTGGAAACAGAATACTGGGCTTGATGGACCTTGGTCTGACCCAGTGTGGCATATCTTATGTTCTTATGTTATGGGCCATGCTTTCTCCCTAGAACCTCAGGCATCCAAAGGGATGGAGGGTAGGAGTTGAACTAAAAAGGGTGCTGTGGAACAGCTTGACTAAACAAGGTATCCGGGGAGGGGCCTTGTGTAGAGAAAACTGTTAGTAAGTGAATGCCAAGTCCCAATTCTTGAAGTGGATCTTACCCAAAAGTATTGCGAAGGTATTCGTTGAGGCTGATATGGGTCTGTTAAAAAGAGCTGCTATATCATCCTCACAAGGAATTCGTTTACTGTGATAAGTACAGGAAATAAAATTGCAATACAGGTAGATATAAGAAACCTTAATGGCTAGAAACAACCCCAGAAAAAACTGGGTGAGTTTTATATGAGGTTGGGACTTTGGAGGCAAGCTAAAGCTTCTGTAAGTCCAGAATCTAAAGGAAACTTTCTTTCCTTGGAGCAGAATAGTGCCCTAGGAAAGAAGTCTACTGTAAAAAGTGGTTACGGTAATGAAGGTCTTTCTCTATTTTACCAGAGAAGTTGGTTGTCCATTTAGAAATTGATGGTATACTTTAACAGCATTAACCTGGACAGTATTTTAGAGTCAGATTTTATAAGAGATTCGTGTGATAACAAGAAGGGTTAGACCTTCTTGAGAATACTCATTGAGAATCACTTATTAGTGAAAGTATAAGAATGATATGTAAGGTTTCATGGAAACCAGTAGAATATTCTTACTTGAAGGAAATGTCTAGGTTTTGAAGTCTAGTCCTTGAAAACCCAGGTCTTGAGACGTACATGAAGGAGTGCAGAGGAGATCCCTAATCTTAAACCAGAGGATCTGGGTCCTTCTATAACTTCAGTGTGGTAGCTGGAAAGAAAGACGCAATGTAAGGGGATACCATTTTGCCTCTCTATGAGGGCAGTATGAGTATCATGCGCTCTTTGTTGATTATCAGCTTCAATTCAGATAAGAACCGACTGCAGTGATCAGGAATGCATCCCTGATGTAAGAGTTCCACTGGAGAAGTGGAACAACCTAGGGAGTTGTGCAATTCCCTAAGCTTTCATGTCATCCACGCCCTGGTTCCCCTCCCTTAAAAGGAAATTTAAGGACGATGGAAAGGATAGGAGAACCAGTCATATTTTTTTATTTTATTTATTTGCAAATCTTTTATATACCGCCACTTCCTAAGATCAGTGGCGGTTTACATCAAACAACATGAAATACATAAAACAGTGCTGTGATAAACAGGTACATTGAACAATAATCAAAACTATATACAGGTAGTTAAAATCAAGTACAATGAACAGTCATCAGTACTATATATAGGTAGTATTGACAATATTTGGAACTATTTACATATATACATTATAGTTTTATCTTAAGTTCTAAACATGACTGGAAACATGACTGGATAGAAACATGACTGGATAGAGCCCATCAGTTGAAGCTTTTCTAACCACCTGGAAGCTACCTACCAGTGGTGAACTCTGACGCTCTCTGGCAAAGGCCATAGTTGCAGAGCTTCATTGCATAGTTGCAGAGAGCATGTTGTAGGTTGCTTAGGTGAGACCTGGCTGTTTGATTGCCAGTGTGCAACCGAATGTATTCTGTTCAAGCTGAAATAGAATTGAAAGAACAGGCTTCTTTACCTGCAATGATAAACTGTCCAAGTGGGTTCTAGACCTTCTCTTGGGCAATTGTTAAGACAGCATTAAAACTATCAGGTCCTATAGTCTACAGACAAAATTAAGAGTGGCAATACTAAAATTTTGTCTAATAAGCTGTCTTAAAAAGAAGTATTTAAAAGATCGCCTCAAAGATACGCAGGCAGCGTAGATTAAGCAGAAACTCATGTGTGATATAGGGTTTCCTAAGCCTTTTGAGCTGACTGTGCTCTGATGAACAGAATAACCCTGGTAGGAATTCCCAGAATGCTATTGTGCATTTGGTAACAAACGTAGTGCAAAAAGAAACCCCAAGGGGGAAATCTCTGTATTGGAGAGACTTACTGGCGTAGGAATGGAAGAAATTCCTACAGCTTTAGTGAAAAAGCTCTCCAGTTGAATAATGTTCCCCCTTGGAGACTAAATGTCCCAAATGAAAGGGATAGAAAACAATACAGAGTTGAGAGGACCTACAATTTGGTAAGTCCTTGTAGATGAATAGTTAGAGTTCTTTTGCAGTTTAAACTATGAGACATCCTCTTACAGGTAACTGTAAAAAGGTGAAGGATATAGTTCACCTTGTTGCTAAGTTTCCTGCCCCTCTCCCCCTTTTTTTTTTTTTTAAACAGAGGGAGTAGAAACTTGTAACCTTTAGAGCATGATTGTTCTCAATAGCTCTTGGAGCTAGGAGAGTGAATTTCCTTTGTAATAAGAGATTCATGTCCAGAGGTAAAGAGTTGACTCAGTGTGGCACTGCTGTCTCAGTCTGGATGAATCAAATTCAAATGCCTGTTTTGATAAAAAGACAGGTTTATAGGTTCTGCATTTCATACAGAAAGAAGGAAAGACTAAGCAAATAAAGTATCAGAAACCCTGCAGTTACTGGGTCTGCTGAACCTGTTGAGGTTTTGGTTTTCTTAGTCTGGATTGATGTTGCCCTGTTTGGGAAACATCTGTGTGATGAGTAGAAGATTGATAGAACCTTTTTCCCCTAGGGCAGGGGTCGGCAACCCGCGGCTCCGGAGCCGCATGCGGCTCTTTCTCACCTTTGCCGCGGCTCCGGAGCACACTGCCCGCTTTAAATGTCGCGTTATGGGCTCCCTCCATGTCAGCTCCCTCCCTTCTTCTGCAGCCGCGGTTCCCTGTCTCTTAGGGAACCGCGGCTGTGCTTTTAAAATCATCTCGGAGCCCTTCCTGTCTTGACGGGCTCCGTGCAGCATTGTCCCGCCTCTAAAGGAAGTTTTGGCGGCGGCACACGGCGGCACGGAGCCCGTCAAGACAGGAAGGGCTCCGAGTTGATTTTAAAAGCTCCGCCGCGGTTCCGTACGTGGGAGGGAGCCGCGGCTGCAGAAGAAGGGTGGGGGGCTGACATGGAGGGTGGGAGCAGATATGAATGGTTGGAGGGTGGGGGGCTGACATGGAGGGAGGGAGCATATATGAATGGATGGTGGGAGGGGGGCTGACATGGAGGGATGGAGGGGGCTGACATGGAGGGATGGAGGGGGCTGACATGGAGGGAGGGAGCTGATATGAATGGATGGAGGGAGGGGGGCTGACATGGAGGGATGGAGGGGGCTGACATGGAGGGAGGGGGCTGACATGGAGGGAGGGAGCAGATATGAATGGATGGAGGGAGGGGGGCTGACATGGAGGGAGGGGGGCTGACATGGAGGGATGGATCGAGGGGGGCTGACATGGAGGGAGGGGGGCTGACATGGAGGGATGGATCGAGGGGGGCTGACATGGAGGGATGGAGGGGTCTGACATGGAGGGAGGGAGCAGATATGAATGAATGGAGGGAGGGGGGCTGACATGGAGGGATGGAGGGGGCTGACATGGAGGGAGGGGGGCTGACATGGAGGGATGGATCGAGGGGGGCTGACATGGAGGGATGGAGGGGGCTGACATGGAGGGAGGGAGCAGATATGAATGGATGGAGGGAGGGGGGCTGACATGGAGGGATGGAGGGGGCTGACATGGAGGGAGGGAGCTGATATGAATGGATGGAGGGAGGGAGGGAGGGGGGCTGACATGGAGGGATGGAGGGGGCTGACATGGAGGGAGGGGGGCTGACATGGAGGGAGGAGCAGATATGAATGGATGGAGGGAGGGGGCTGACATGGAGGGAGGGGGGCTGACATGGAGGGAGGGAGCTGATATGGATGGATGGATGGAGGGAGGGGGGCTGACATGGAGGGAGGGAGCTGATATGGATGGAGGGAGGGAGGGAGGGGGCTGACATGGAGGGATGGAGCACTGGTAATGGGGTTGAGGGGACGAGCACTGGAAATGAGCTGATTAGGGGAGGCTAGGACTGGTAATGAGCTGATGGGGGGTAGGACTGGTATTGGGCTGATTAGGGGAGGCTAGCACTGGTAATGGGGTTGAGGGGGGATTAGCACTGGAAGCGAGCTGATTGGGGGGCTTTGACTGGGCATGGACTGATTGTGGGGAGGGGAGGATAGAGCTGCTGGCCATGGAAGATAACTGGGGGCTAAGGCTACAAATGGGCTGATATGAGGGATGGGAGAATGGAACTGGATCTGAGAGGGGCTGCCATGGTATTTGTACTAGAAGGGACTGGTCAGTGGGGAAGGAGGGGGACTGGAAGGAAATGGACACCAGTGGCAATCATGGGAATGCAAGTTGACATTGGAAGGTACTGGGAGTGAGGACTGGAAAGGGGCTGATATTGGGGAGGGTTACTGGGACTGGAAATAGGCTGATGGAAAGAAGTGAAGAAAACGAAAGAAGAGATAAGAACTGGCAGATGGACCATAGACCACAGAAAGAGAGCTAAGAGAAGACAGGAAAGCAGAAGCCTCAGATCGGGACCAGCATGATCAAAGAATAAATTGGTCAGACAACAAAGGTAGAAAAAATAATTTTATTTCATATTAGTGATTTGACTACAAAATCATCATAATTTTGAAATCAAATATTGTTACTTCTTGTTGTTATATTTTCTGGCGTATTTTTTTTGGTGTGCGAAGGAAGAGGGGTAGTCTTATACGGCGAGTATAGGCCAAACACCTATATTTTAACAGGAAAAGTAGGGGGTCGTATATAGCATTAAGGTAAGAAACAATATATGCAGTGTTAGATTTGTTTTAAATGTCGCAATGGTTTTGCGGCTCCCAGTTTTTTTTTTCCCTTCGGAAACGGGTCCAAGTGGCTCTTTATGTCTTAAAGGTTGCAGACCCCTGCCCTAGGGGAACAAAGTCTTCTAGAAGATCTTTTAATAGCTGAGATAGAGGAAATTTTTGATAGTCCTCTGACAGTAGGCTTTTATCAGTGTCTAACTGACTTGCTTGAAATAGACAATCCTTGTTGAAGAGATTCTCTCCAGTACAAGGACTATTTCCCAGCTTTACTTATACCCATTTATCCAAGTCTGAAGCTTGGAGCCAGGCAATACGTCGTGCTCCTATGGCTATAGCAGAAGTTCTTCTAATAGACTCAAAACAGTCCAAGGAAGCACGATTAAGGAATTTAGAGATATTCTGAGCATGTTTGACTAATAATAAATAGTCTGCTCTTTTATGTTCTTGAAGAAAAGGGTTCAAAAGCTTTAAGTTCTTTGTAACCTCTTCAAGAGAGAATCCCATATAGAAAATATATGATATAATTCTTGCTGAAAGCATGGATGCTTGGAAGCATCGATGCCCAAAAGCATCTAAGGGTCTAGACTCACAACCTGGCGGGTAAGAAGAATGCTTTTTTGCATTCTTAATGCGCCTCATTGCTGATTCTACTATAGAATGATGAGAAGTTGAGTCTTTTGAAAACCTGGAGAAGGCGGCACTTTATACATAGTGTCAAATCTTTGAGAATGTGGGAATACCGTTAAGGGAGTTTCCCCACATTCTTAATAATAGATCCTGTAAGATCTGATGTACAGGAAGCATAAACATCTCCTTTGAAGCCCAAGGGTATTGCAGAGTTCCTGAATCCCTTGGTATAGACTCTTTCTGAGGTATGGAAAAGGTAGCTTTGCCATATCAAGCACAAAAGCTTGAAAGGAAATCTCTTCCGAGGGGTACCCTCCAAATTGAGGGGTAAAAGCTCGAACTGGTGAAAGTTCAGCTGTGGTACCCATGGATTCATCCCAGTCATCGGAATCGGAAGACTTGAAAGGATGAAGCACCGGATTTTCTTTAAAAAGATGTCTTCGGTACCGCTCGAGGACAGTACCGAGCCGAGTCGGTACCGAATCCTCTATGCTTGAGAGCGATTCTAGGCTCGGCATCGGAGGAAACCAGCCCGTCAAAGGAGACATCGACGGTACCGGTAGCGGTGCCAATGTCGATACCGGCACGTGCACCGATGCCGATGGCAATGCCAGCATCGACATCGATGCCCATACCAGCATCGACATCGATGCCGATACCGGCACCGATGCCGACACCGGCATTGGGGGAACAGTCTGCAGCGACTCTAGTGGTACCGAAGTAGCTGAGAGATTCTCTAGACCAAGTTCGATGGCGAGGAGTCTTTCATCCATCACCATAGCCGATGCCAGGGTATCAATACCGCTCGAAGCAGCCAGATCCACCGAGCATGGCACAGGTGTGTCCATGGAGGTAAAAACCTCAGGAACAACCTGAAGCCCCGATAATGCTTTGGAACCCGAAGACTCCCGCCGGGACTGTATTGCCATAATGTCCTCGAGGGCAACGCCAGAGGCATCTCGATGCTTAGAAGGAGATTCTACCTCTCGAGAACTGGCTAGTTTTAACAGACTTTTGTTTGGTTACCTGACCCTGGGAGGAAGAAGAAATTCCGGTTGGTGACATCAGACCTGATGTGAACCGGATATCGCGTTGTACTCGATCTTGAAGAGTTCTTCTAGTTAAACTCCTGCAGGCGAAACACTCCATCGAGTAATGGTCAGGACCTAAACACTTTAGACACCAGTTATGAGTGTCTAATAATTTAGTTGTACCGCCACATTTTGAGCATTTCTTAAGGATAGTGGCTGGCTTTTCCATGAGGAAAGGATAGAGGCCTAGTGGCCAAAAAACTTCAGCACTAAGTAGGAACGAAAATATTCTTTAGTGAAAAAGGAAAATTTTCAGTAAAAAGAAAGAAAAGCACCGGCGGTACCGGTGGGCGTCGAACGAAGGCAGGCGCGACCACAAAAAATAAAAATAAAAAAAGAAGAATTTTCCGTGGTGACAAGGACACGTCCTGTCAGCTCCACGGAAAATGAAGAACTGATGTGAGGGAAGTGAATAGGCGGGAAGGCAGCGCGCATGCGTGTGGGCATACTCCCAAAGGCTTTCTTTTTGGGAAGCTGGGGAGCGTTCCCGCACGGGCTCCGTTGGTACCGACATTTACCCATATGTGAAGACTCATTCCTGCTTGTTCCTGGAGACAGTCTTGACCCCAATGGAGGTAGAAAGCATCCCTTGCCCGACAGTTCTGAGCTGGAAGTCTGAAACAGAATTGGGGAAGTTTGGCATTCTGAGGACTTGCAAAGAGGTCTATCTTTGGAGTTCCCCAGATTTGAAAAATTCGAGTAACTTGCTCTTGATGAAGAAACCACTCATGTGGCAGCAGTACTCTACTGAGTTTGGCTGCTAAAAGATTTTGCGTGCCTGGAAGATACACCACTAGTAGGTGGATTTGAAGATCCCTGGCGAAGGCCCAGAGGCGTAGAGCTTTGTTGCACAACACTTGAGACCCCGTTCCACCCTGTTTGTTCACACAGAACATGGCTACTTGATTGTTGGTCTAGACAAGAACCATCTTGTAGCTAAGGTGGGCCCGAAAGACCTGCACAGCATAGAATATGGCTCCGAGTTCCAGGATGTTTATATGAGGACAAGCCTCCTGCTGGGTCCAAAGACCCTGTGTGGAGAGATTGTACAAGTGAGCCTGCAGCCCATCTTGGATGCATCTGTCGTCAAGGTGGCTTGGTGTAGTGGCTGCTGGAAGGGAAGGCCTACGAGAAGGTTTTCCAGTGACTGCCACCACTGTAGGGACGAAATGAGACGAGTCGAATTTCTGATTTTGTCCATCAGGCGACCTGAAGCCTGTGTCCACTGAGAAGTTAGGGTCCACTGGGCCACTCACATGTGGAGTCGAGCATAGGTAACCATATGTAGTGGATGCCATTTGCCCCAGCAACTGAAACATTTCTCGAGCAGTTAACAGATTTCACAGCTGCTTGAGATGCCAGCTTAAGTATTCAAAGACAACGTGGCTGTGGCAGGAAAGCCTTTGACTGCCTTGTGTCTAGACAAGCTCCTATGAACTCTAGAGATTGAGAAGGGGTGAGATGAGATTTTCGAAGATTTATGACCAATCCCAAGTACTGCAGGATCTGCACTGTGCGGGAGAGTGTGAAGCTGGCTTCTGGAGCTGTTGATGCTCAGATGAGCTAGTCACCTAAGTAGGGGAAGACGAATATTCCCAAAATTCTCAGGAATGCTGCTACTACTGACATGCATTTTGTAAAGACTCTTGGAGCAGAAAGGAATCCGAAAGGAAGAACCCTGTACTGGTAATGCCTTCCTTGGAAAAGGAATCGAAGAAACCTCCTGTGATCTGCATGAATGAGGATATGCGTGAATGCATCCTTTAGATCTAGAGAACATAGCCAATCCTGGCTCTGAATGTAAGGGAGAAGTGTTCCGAGGGAGATCATTTTGAATTTTTCTCGGAACAGATACTTGTTCAACTCTCTGAGGTCCAGTATGGGTCTGTATCCCCCTGTTTTCTTTTGAATGAGGAAGTAGGGGGGAGTAGAAACCCATGCCCTGTTGGGATATGGGTACCTCTTCTATTGCTCCCTGAGCAAGTAGTCAGGTGAACTCTTGAGTCAAGAGAGTGGTAGAGGGGCCCTGAGAATTGAACTTTTTATGGTGGGAGGGGGCATACTGTGAAAATGAAGTTTGTACCCTTCTTGAACAATGGAAAGGGTCCAGTTTTCTGATGTTATTTGTTGTCATCTTCTGGCAAAATGACAAAGTCTGCCAGGGATGGTGAGAGGTTCTGGACCTTTTGGGAGCAGGCTTGCCAAGTTCTCTAGGAAGGAGTCAAAGCCCCTGAGGAGGCTGAGTCTGTTGAGCTGGTTGAGCTCTGGGGACTTAGGCCTTCCTTTGCTGTCTGGGTTGCTGTTGCCCCTTCTGGGGAGCATGTACTGGACAGTGGACAGCCTTTGTGTAAGATGGGTAGAATTTCTTTTTCGTGTTGAAAAATGGTTTCTTAATTGTCTTCTTTTTTGTGGGGTTGGCTGTAGCCCTTGACAATCTGCTCAAGGTGGTATTTTCAGACTCAATCTGATTAGCCTTATCTTATCAATCCTTGCCAAATAGATTTTCTCCTGTACAAGGAATATTCCCTAACTTATCTTGCACCCATTGTTCTAAATCTGATGTCTGAAGCCAGGCAATGCGACGTGAACCGATGGAAATAGCAGAGGTTCTGGTAATACACTCAAAGCAATCAAAGGTTGCACGATTCATGAACTTAGATACATTCTGGGCATGTCTGACCAGAGTGAGGAAGTCTATCCTTTTGTCATCAGGGAGAAGTGGAGCCATGAGCTCTAAATCCCTTGTAACCTCTTTAAGAAACATTCCCATGTAGAGCATGTAAGAGCTGATCCTGGCTGATAGCATTGAGGATTGAAAGCATCGACGCCCAAAGGCATTGTGTGTCCTCGATTCCCGGCCTGGAGGATTGGAAGAATGCGTTTTAGCACTCTTAATCCTACGCATTGCCGATTCCACTACCATTGAATGGTGTGGTAGTTGAGTCTTTTGAAAACCAGGGCATTGTGGAACTCGGTACATGGTATCCAGTCTCCGAGAGTGTGGAGACACCGTTAAAGGAGCTTAACACATTCTTAGCATGAGATCATGCAAGAACCGGTGAATGGGAAGAGTTGCAGCTTCTTTAGGAGCTGCCAGGTATTGAAGAATTTCTAATTCTTCTGCTCTCGGTTCTTTCTCACGAGTCACTGTGATTGAAAGCCCTCTGGCTACATCACATATGAAATCCTGAAATGACATATCCTCTGAAGGAGACATCCTCCATTGAGGAGAAGGAGAGGGATCCTCTGGTAGAATCTCTCTGGTACCAGCGAAGTCAGAGTCATCGCAATCAGAGAACTTGAAGTATCTCCATGCCGGGTGCTCTTGCATTGTTTGACGCCGGTATCGATCAAAGTCGGCATCGGACATTCTCGATACCGGTCCCTCGATACCGGATATTGATTCAAGAGCCGGCATGGGGGGAAGCACATCGGTTGAAGCAGGTGTGGTCGGTACTGGTACCGACTGCGGAACCATCTGAAGTGGTCTTAGCGGTACCGAGGCTGCTAAGAGAGCCGCTAGACTGCGTTCAACAGCCAGGATGCGCTGATCCATAGCCCCTGCCGATGCCTGGATGTCGGTACCGGTGGAACAGGCCATGACACCAGGAGTTCTCCCGATGTGGAAGCTTCGGCCCCCGTTAATGCTTTGGAGGCCGGGGCCTCCCGCCGGGGCTGTTTTGCCTATTTTCCTCAAGGGCAACGCTAGTAGCATCTCGATGCTTCGAAGGAGATCTACCCTTTGAGGACCAGCCGGTCTTAGAAGACCTGGGTTTAGTTACCTGAGATCCATGGGAGGAAGATGAAGCCCTGGAGGAAGATGAAGCCCTGGAGGAAGATGAAGCCCTGGAGGAAGTCGATGCCACAGACATCGCATCTGCTGCAAAGAGGGTACCGAGTTTTGCAGCTCTGTTCTGCAGGCCTCTCTTGGTCATCTTTCTACAGAGGAGACACTCCAATGGTAAATAGTCAGGACCTAAACATTTAAGACACCAGTCATGGGTGTCAGTAGCAGAAATAGTACCGCTACACTTTGAACACTTTTTGAAACCACTAGATGATTTTTCCATTTTAGAAAAAAAAAAGGGGGGGCCTAGTGCACAAAATGGTGCCTGGCACCTAGAGGGGACAGACCCTCCAAAAAGAATTATTCTTTTTTCCCTTTTTTTTTTTTTTCTTTAGGAAAGAATTAAGAAAAATGAAGAAAAGACCGGTAGTAAGGGTATAGGCGTCGACGGTGAAGGCAGACGCGACCACAAAAATAAATTTTTCTGCGGTGACAGGGTTTGCTGCCCATCGGCTCTGTGGAAAACAAAAAACTGAGTTGGAAAAGCAGGAAGGCAGACACGCAGGTGCAGTGGGATGCTCCCAAAAGCTTTCCTATTGGACGCTGGGGAGCGTTCCCATGCAGGATCTGTCGGTACCGACGATACACATATGTGAAGGCTACATTCCTGCTTGTTCCTGGAGATCTACATTTTCTCCAGAAACAAGCAGGAAGTCTGTTCTGACATATGGAACTACCTATAGCCAGGTCCCGAACCATGACAGCAGAAGCAGCAACCCAAAGGAGGTCATGAGTTGCAGAGAGACTCCGCAGACCCAAACGTCCAGCATCACCATAACTCCGGTAGCCTGAACACTGAAGGGTTGGAGGGCAGGAGTTGCCTATACACCGAGAATGCTTCTGATCACTGCCTGGCCAAAGGCACTGTCCCTGTGGGACTCACTCTCAAGGCAGTAGTAGGCTGCGAATAAATGGACTGAAGACCACGTGGTGGCCTTACAGATTTCTTGCACCGGCACTGCATGTATGTTGGCCACCAATGTGGCCATAGCCCTCACTCGATGGGCAGTGATCCGGTGCTCCAGAGAGGGGCCAGCTCGCTCATAAGCGAGGGAAATGCTATCCGCCACCCAGGTGGACAGCGTTCGCTTAGTCACAGATAGCCCCAATCTGCTGGGGTCATAGGACATAAAAAGCTGAGGTGCTTTTCAATGGACCTTGGTCCTCTGAAAATAAAACAATAGGTCCCTCTTGCAGTCCAGGGTATGCAAGACAACCTACTCCCTGCCGGCATGCGGCTGTGGGAAGAAGGTGGAGAGAACTACCTCCTGAATGAGGTGAAAAGTGGAAGCCACCTTTGGGAGAAATTTGGGGTGCGTGCACAGCATCACCCTCTTCGTATAGAACCTGATATAGGGTGGGTCCACCACAAGGGCCTGCAGCTCACTTACTCTGCAAGCGGACATCACCACCAATAAAGAAGGCCACCTTCTAGGAGAGGTATTCTCAAGTGGCAGGTGACCAAAGGCTCGAAGGGCAGCCTACTGAGCTGGGAGAGCACCACACTGAGGTCCCATTCCACTGATGGAGGGTGGAAAGGGGGCTTGGAGAGTAGGAGTCCCCTGAGGAATCTGGAAACCAGAGACTGGCCTGAGAGGGGCTTTCCCTCTATAGGGTGATGGTTAGCCGCTATGGCGCTGAGATGCACCCTCACCAAATTAGACTTCAAGCCCGAGTGAGAGAGGTGCAGCAGGAACTGCAGCATGAGCTTTACCTGACAGAAGAATGGGTTCTCATTTCCTTCTGCACACCAGACGAAGAACCTTCTCCACTTGAAGGCGTAAGCCCTTCTTGTGGATGGCTTCTGGGAGGCCAAGAGGATTTCCTCGACCTCACCTGAGAGGCTGAAAGGGGCCAGTGCTACCCTTTCAGCAGCCACGCTGTCAGCGTTAGGAACCCTAGATTGGGGTGCAGCAGAGATCCTCCCTCCCGGGACAGGAGGTCCGGGTCCCGGCCCAGAGGTACTGGGGTTGCCACCGACAGTGAGAACAGTAGGGGGAAATCAGGGCTGCCTGGGCCACCTGGACGCAATCAGGATCACTGAGGCATACTCGCTCTGGATCTTGAAAAGGCACTTGGCTATCAAAGGAAATGCATAAAGCAGGCCCTGTGACCAGGAGATAAGGAAGGCGTCCGTTGCAACCCTCCTGTGGTGGGCTGAGGAGAGCAGAATTTGGGCAGCTGTAAGTTGTCAGGGGAGGCGCACAGATCCAGTCAGGGTCTTCCCCAGAGGCAGAAAAGCCTCCGGGCCATTCTTGGATACAGGCACCACTCATGAGGCCAAAGGACCCAACTGAGGTTGTCTGCCAGGCAGTTGTCCTGACTCGGTAAGTACATCGCCCTCAGAAGGATATGGTTGCGAATGCAAAGGAGTGGAGGGCCACTGCCTCCTGATTGAGGGAGTAGGAGCCCATATCCCCCTGCTTGTTCACAGAGTACATGGCAACCTGATTATCTGTGTGTATGAGGACTGGGAGGTCGCTCAGGTGGTGGCGGAAGGCCTGAAGGGCCAGGAAAATGACCCTGAACTCGAAGAGATTGATTTACAGGAGGGATTCCTCTGGGGACTAGGTGCCTTGGGTGCACAGAGCATCGCAAGGTGCTCCCCAGCCTACAAGAGAGGCATCTGTCTTCAGGACCCTTTGAGGGGTCAGTGCCTGGAAGGGCATCCCTGCCTGTGCTGATGTAGGGACTGGCCACCAGCTGGTGGGTGACCTTCACTCTGTCCCTCAGCCTGCCTGTTGCTTGCGTCCACTGGGAACGGAGGCACCAATGGGCTGCCTGCATATGCAGGCGGACCAGAGGCGTAACGTGAACTGTTGAGGCCATGTGGCCTAGCAGGTGGAGGAGTAGGCGAGTTGGCACTGAACTGGAGTCCTTCACGTCCCTTGCCAGCTGCATCAAGCAGTGGGCTCTCTCCACAGGGAGGAAGGCCCTGACCCGCAGTGTCCAGCTGGGTCCCTATGAATTCCAAATATTGGGCCAGAGAGAGGCTGGATTTGGGGTAGTTGATGAACCCCAACTGCTGCAGGGTGTGGATAGTGAGCCTTGTGGCCCACCTGGCCTCGGAGATGTGCTGCCTCTGATGAGCCGGTCATCCAGGTAAGGGAAGATGTGGGCTCCCTGGAGGCGCACATGGGTGGCTATGACCGCCAGGCATTTTGAAAAGACCCTTGGAGAGGAGGTGAAGCCGAATGGCAGCACCCTGCAATCGTAGTGCTGCCCCCCCACCACTAATCTCAGATAATGCCTGTGGGAGGAGTGGATAAGGATGTGGGTGTAAGCATCTTTGAGATCCAAGGAGCAGAGCCAGTCTCCCTGGTGGAGGTAGGGCAACAGTGTCTCTCAAGAGAGAGCATCTTGAACTTTTCCCTCACCAGGAACTTGTTCAAGTTGCGCAGGTCTAGGATGGGCCGAAGACCCCCCTGTTCTTTCTGGGACAAGGAAATACCTTGAGTAGAACCCCTTTCCCCAGAGGTGATGGGGTACCGGTTCCACCGCCCTGTCCCTGAGCAAACCTGCGAGTTCTGTGGCGAGCAAGGCCTGGTGGAGGAGAGGCAGTGGTGGCTCTCCTAGGAAGAAGTTTAGAGGGTTCTGCTTCAGATGGAGGAAATACCCCTCCTGCACCACCTGCAGAACCCACTGGTCTGTGGTGATGCTGGCCCATCTGTGGGCAAAAGAGGCCAGTCGACCCCCTGTGGGCTGAGGTGGGCCTCCAGGGGGAGTGGAGGCTTAGCCCAGGGAGTCAAAAGCTTACACCCGGGTTGGGTGGGTGTTGGGGTCTGTGACTTGAGAGCCTTGTGTCGAGGGACCTTGCCAGGTTTGATTGGAGGCACTTCCTTTGGGACCTTCTTCTTTTAGGGAGGGTCTGGGGCCGCAGCGGGGGAGCCATTGCCACAGAACTCCGAGGACGCCCAGACCTCTCTTGAAGAGCCAGCTTCGGGGATTGGCAATGGGGAAGCCAGAGCAGAGTCAGACCTCGGAAAAAGTTTCCCCTGCAACTCAGATCATCTCCTGTTGGTTTTAAAGGTCATAGCCTGGCACTAGTCGCAGGCGGAACTGTTGTGGTCTGGGCCCAGGAAACAGAAGCAGCAGTCATGAGTATCTGTGACTGAGACAATCTGACTGCAGTGGACGCATTTCTTGAACCCACCGGGAGTCACAGTGGGAGCACACCCAGCTGGAGTCAAGGATCCCCGGGCAAAAAAAGGCGCAAAGGCCAGTTGAGGTAGGACCTTGAGGAAACACGAAAAAAAAGGTAGCCGAGATCAGCACTGGTAGTGCCACCTCGAGGCAGGAAAGAAAACGGTAAGCAAACTGGACAAGGGGAAGGAATAAAAAAGATTTCCAGGAGAGTAGAGGACCACGTCCGTTGGGCTCCGCGAAAAAAGGAGACTGAGCAAGATGGCACCCTCGGGTGGGAAGGGGACTACGCATGTGTGGTAGCATTCCCAAAGGCTTTCTTTGAACATAGTAACATAGTAAATGACAGCAGATAAATACCAGTATGGTCCATCTAGTCTGCCCAGAAAGCTGGGGAAATACTCCGCACAGGCTCCATCTGTGCAGACGTCATCCATATGTGAGGGCTGACCTCCTGCTTGTTCATGGAGAACTCTCTTATAAGGCCTTTTATGTAAACCTGAAGACCCACTTCTTCTAGCTTGCTTTCAGGGGAACCAGGCTAGGTCCAATGGGCTGAAAGCCTTGTTTCGTGTTTCTATAACTTCTGTCCTATGCACCAAATTGCATTCCTTCTCTCTACTTTCCAAATAATCATTTTTTCATATTGTAAATGCTTTGATGGCCCTCCTAAAAGCAGTTTATGAAGACTGAAATAAAGATAAAGATAATGATAACTGCTTAAAAGAAAAGAAATAGAGGACTAAATCCAAAGTTTTCAAATAGAAAAAAGATCAATAGTGGAATACCCCACTGGAAAAATGAGCAATGAGTGAGGATCAAAATTACAGACAAAATGAGAGGATGTGACGTCACCAACTGGTATGGCCGCCTGAGACGAGAGCTCTCTTCGGGACGGAGAGATTAAGAGCTGTTAGCTGGTGCAGTTGGCCTCTTTTTGTTCTCATATACCACGGACCTAGGCGGTGGAGTCCTCTAGAATGTCTGTGAGGAAAAAATTGGATAAATTCCGATCCTCCTATGCCCCACTGGCGCTACAAAGTGAGGGTGGCGATGGAGTAGAGGCGGATACCGATGAGGAGCCTGAAAAAGCGGAGGAGCAGTGCACGAGGGGAGACCTTTGGCGCTGGTGAAAAGAGCTTAAGAGAGAGGTAATCGTCGGAAAGTTGGAAGTTAAAGAAGTGGTCAAGGAATTGCGCCAAGATTTGCAAGCGCTGGGCCACAGGGTTGACTACCTAGAGGAGCACGTGGATGCGGTGGTGGTGGCGGCGCAAAATGCACAAGCGTCCCTTAGCAGCTGGCAGAAGGAGCGGGATGAACTGAGAGATAAGCTGGAGGATTTAGAGAATAGATCAAGACGCTGCAATATTAGGATACGAGGGGTCCCGGAGGGCGCTAAATTTCAGAAAGCGGGACAGATTGTTAAAGACATATGTGAGGCCCTGCTGCGTGATGGCGAGGAGGGCGCAACGGGAGAGCTGCCAGATATTGGTATAGAACAAGCTCATCGGGCGTTGGGACCCCAGCTAGCCATGCGACCGAGAGATATTATAGCGTGCCTATCGAGTTACAAGATGAAAGAGGAAATTATGCGCAGGGCGGCAAAGAAGGGCAAGATGGCCTGGGGGAATACTTCAATCGAGATTTTCCAGGACTTGGCGCCCTCCACTTTGCAACGGCGGAGAGCCCTTCGACCCGTAACTACATATTTGCAGCGCGAAAATATCAAATACAAGTGGCTATTTCCATTTGGGATCCAGTTTGAAATTAAAGGATCGCCTAAAAGAGTTCAGACTGAGATGGAAGCGTGGGAGATTTTGGAGAAGAGCAAAGCTCCCAACTTTCCGGAACGGCCTAGAAGGTCCTCCGAATCGGAGCGAGTGCAAGGGACCGTACTAGATAAATTGAAATGGCAGCGACTTCCGGAGAAGGGACATCGCCTGCGACGTTTATCGAAGGATCATGCGACTGGATGCGACAGCGACTGCAGCAGCCTTTTGGCGGGGAATACTTGAACTGGGAAAGAGGAGATGTTGGATGGCATTTTGATTAGTGGGCAGGGTGCTAAATGAGGGAGAGGGGTGGCGGGGGTTAATGGTATGGATGTGATGCTGCTGTTTCTATTACTGTTTTTCTTACTGTTTTCGATCTGTTGTGGTTCTGAAAAGGGGGGTTCAGTTGGGAAGGTATATTGTTAGACTGTTACTTAAATATGGCGGGAGGATGCTAAGGTGCGGGTAGTAGGGGAGATGGGGGGTCTGGGGGTTGACTGGGGAAGGGGAGGTTCAATTAATAGTCGTGGGTGGTCCCGGGAGGTGGGGGTCATGTACTCTGGGATAGGTGCAGCAGAAGGAGGGTCTGCTGGTAGGGAGGGGGGGAGGGGGGGAGGAGGAGGGAAGGGGGTTGGGAACAATGCAAAGAGAGGGAGGGGGGTAAGGAGGGTTACAAATGGGGGGCAGGTAAAGCGGGTGATGGGGTTGCAGAGGAATGTTGGGGGGGGGGGTTGCGTATAGGATCTCTGAATGTCCGTGGGCTAAATACACCCCAGAAGAGAAAACTGCTTTTTAAGGAGGTGCAGAGTTGGCAATGGCAAGTTATGTTTTTACAAGAAACTCACCTGTTACCAAAGGATGAACATCTATTGCGGAGCGGGGCCTTTCCTCATATGTTTTTTAATGCAGAGGGTAACACTAAAAAGGCGGGAGTTGCGACTTTAATACGGGGGGACGTGCCCTTTCAGGTAGGGGGGGTGGTGAAAGGGATTAAGGGAAGGGTGCTGTTGGTATGGGGGAGCTCCAGGGCCAGGAGGTCACGTTGGTTAATATTTATGGTCCAAATGATTCCGGGGAAGCTTTCTGGAAAGAGGTGGGGGATTGGCTGGAAGGCAAGATACATGGTGCTCTGCTGGTTGGGGGGATTTTAATGAAGTTCTGAATTCCTGGTTGGATAGGTCTGGGGTGGGTAACAGAGGGGGGAACAAGGGGAGGGATGGGTTAGTTGAACTGGTACAGCGATATCAGCTACAAGATCTGTGGCGGACTATGCACCCGCAGCTAAGGGATTTTACATATTATTCGACTGCGCACTGCAGTTATAGCAGGATTGATCTTTTATTGGGTGATGAATCATGAGGGCAAAAAGTGGTGCAGGTGGTGATTGGGCCGCAAACTTGGTCCGATCATGGGCCATTGTGGGGAGACTTCCTGGGGGATGTGGAAAGGGGGGGTCGAACTTTTTGGAGGCTTAACGAAAGTCTACTGCAGGACCAACGGGTACGGTCGGAGGTGGAGGAAGCAATTGCCACCTATTTGGTGGAGAATGACACGGATGAGGTGTCAGTGGGAATTTTATGGGATGGGCTGAAAGCAGTGCTTCGGGGAGTGTTAGTGAAGTGGGGGGCTAGGAAAAAACGGGAGAGAGTAGACAAGGTTGAGCGCCTCACCAGCTTGATTATGGAACTGGAGCAACAACATAAGCGGAGGGGGGGGGGGGTACGGGTTCAGAGGACCTTAGAGCAAGTGTGGGCAGAGTTGGGGGAGCTACAATTGTAGCAAATTCAATTTCAATTGAATAGGATTAATCAACATTATTACGAGTTTAATAATAAGGCCAGTTCCTTATTGGCCAGGCGGCTGCGAGAGCGGGAACGCCGGACCAATATAATCAAAATCAAGGGGGAGAAGGACAAAGTCATCTTTCAGACTAGCGGTATTCGAGAGCAGTTTCGGCAGTATTACCAAAGTTTATATACTAGTGAGACGAAGAGCTCGCTCTGGGAAATGGAAGAGTATTTGAAGGATATGGAAGGGCTGGGGCAGCTTACTGAGGGCGAGCGAGAGCTTTTAGATGAGCGGATAGGAATAGGGGAGATAATTATGGTAATTAAGAACCTGGTGGGTAACAAATCTCCCGGATTGGACGGACTCCCTGCAGGATTTTATAAAAAGTTTTGTGATCATTTGGCACCGGTGATGCAGAGGGTGTACAATGGTGTGTTAGAAGGGAATCGTTTAGCGCCTTCTATGCTACAAGCGGGAATATCGGTCCTAGCTAAGCCCGGTCGCGACCCGGCCTTATGCGGGTCTTATAGACCCATATCTCTTTTAAATACTGATGGTAAAATATTGGCGAAAGTCTTGGCCTGTAGGATGGGCCGGATCTTACCGAGATTGGTGCATCCGGATCAAACCGGCTTTGTGCAAGGGCGGTGCACGGGGGATAATATTAGACGAGCTTTGCAGGTTATGTGGTCGGCTCAGACTTTAAAGCAGGAAATGCTACTAGTAGCAGTCGACGCAGAAAAGGCTTTTGATAGGGTGGAGTGGGGTTTTATGTTTTCAGTGCTACATAGGGTTGGGGTGGGGCCAGGTTTAATGGCGTGGATCAAGGCGCTGTATGAGCAGCCTGAGGCAACGGTAAAGATCAACGGACGATATTCGGAATTTTTTCCATTACGGAGGGGGACGCGGCAGGGATGCCCTTTATCTCCACTGCTTTTTGCGTTAGTGATGGAGCCGTTAGCTGAACGGTTGCGGCAGAATCCAGATGCATCGGGAGTAAAGGTAGGGGGAGGGAGGAACATAAGATAGCCTTATTTGCGGATTATATTTTGTTGTTTATTACACAGCCGTTACTGGCCTTGCCTATTTATATGATGGAATTGAAACGATTTGGGAGGCTGTCCGGTTTTAAAATTAATTGGGACAAGACCGAGGCCTTGGATGTGTCTTTGCGTAGTGGTTTGCAGCAGCATCTTCAACAGACTTTTAAGTTTCGTTGGGCTCAGAGGTCCATTAAGTATCTCGGTGTTCAGTTGCATAGAGATTTTCATGGCATGTATGGGGCAAATTACCCTCCTCTACTGGCTCAAATTGAAAAAGATCTCGCGCGATGGCATAAGGACGATTTTTCCTGGTTAGGGCGTATAGCGGCCTTAAAGATGGTGGTATTGCCGCGCCTGTTATATTTCTTCCAGGTGTTACCGTTGCGGGTGCCGCTATTGGTGTTGCAAAACTTACAAAGGAAGACGTTTTTATTTGTTTGGCGTCATCGACCGCCTAGGATAGCGAGGAGGGTGTTATATGGTAACACAACAGAGGGGGGACTGGGCATGTCTGAGATAGGGGTCTATTACTTAGCTGCGCAATTGCGACAGATAATGGTTGGAGAGAGAAAGGGGGAAATAAGCGTTTTGGGAGTATAGAGCAGTTTTGGGCCGGGGAGTATACTTTGCAGTTTCTTCCTTGGCTACCATAGGGGATGGTGCGTAGGGACTGGACAGGGAATCCATATCTTCGGCATCTGTGGGAAGTGTGGCAGAATGGGTGGCGGAGGATCAATACTAGGCCTCGAGATTCGATTTCGCTACTAGCCCCCATAGGATCCACTCAGTCTTTTGGGCCAGGGAGGGAGGGGGTTTTCCGTCAATGGGCGGGGAAGGGATTGGATAGGTTTATACATCTGATTGATTCAGGGGAGATTAAACCATTCTCTCAGTTACAAGAGGAGTACCAACTAGGAGCCCATGACTTCTTTGCGTATTTGCAGCCGGCTCACTTTTTGCAATCTAAACAGAATAAAGCCTTGATTAAGGATGGCCTTAATGGGGTTGAAGGGATTTGGTGGGGACATGGTCACTCACGGGGTCTGATACGGGTTTTATATGCCAATCTGTGCCTTACAAGAAATTTCGTTACATGGCAGAATGGGAGAGAGATTTGGGGGTAACATGGGGGGAAGAGGAATGGAGTAAGATCTTTAAGGAGATCAAGCGATCATCCATCTGTACGATAATAAAAGAGAATTCGTATAAGATATTGATGCACTGGTATTATACTCCTGTTAGATATAGTAGGATGGGGTCGGGAGCTTCGGATCAATGTTGGAGGGGATGCGGGGCTCAAGGGACTTATATGCATATGTGGTGGGAATGTGATATAATACATGGCTATTGGGTGGGGATTAAGGACCAAATTCGAACTATTTCTGCTTTGGGGGAAGATATAACCCTTTCCCCACATTTCTTTCTGCTGAGGGTATGGCCTGAGGACCTACCAAGATGTTGGAATAGACCGGTGCGGGCATGCTTAATAGCGGCTCGGTGTGAAATAGCTTGGCGATGGAAGCAGCCTCAGCCACCCAGAATAGAGGCCTGGGTGACCAGGTTACGCAGGGTCGTCATGATGGAGAGACTGACGATGCTGCGTAGAGCTAAGGAGGCCAGCTTTGATAAACAGTGGAAACCGTTATTGGATTATCTGAGGAAAGAGGGGTAATGGGTGGGAGAGAAGGGGGAGGGGGGGTTGGGTGTGGGAGGGCGGGGGGTAGGAGGGTTTAGGGGCGGGATTACGTTAGGGGGGGTATGGGAGTGGGTGGGGTGTAATTGGAGGAAGGGAAAGGGGGATGGGGGGGGAACATGCTTCTGTTTCTATCTGTATTTGTATTGGATAAATGGAGCCCGGTTGTCTGGGAGTTGGGGGTTAAGATTTTTCTTCTTCTTGTATGATGTTTATTTTTTGAGTGTGATGTTATACGGTAAATCAATACCAAAAGGTACTGGGGAAAAAATTCCTTTTTTTTTTCAATAAAGATAAAGTTATAAAAAAAAAAATTACAGACAAAAATGATATAGGGGATGAAACACTTCCCTTATGAAATAAATAGGTTAGGCTCTTTAATTTGGAAGAGAGATGACAGAGGAGATATAATACAAATTTATAAAACCATGAGTGGGGTGGAATGCCTGATAGGTTAAACAAGCATCCCCTATTCAAACACTAAACAAAAGGGGTATTCTAAGAAACCAACCACCAGCAGATTAAAAACAATTTGTAGAAAGTTTTTTACTCAGCACACAAACTGTGGAATTCATTTCTGTAGGATGTCGTCAAGAGGTTAAGATAACGGGTTTCAAAAGAGATTTTGGTAACTTTCTGCAGGAAAGGTCCATAAAAAAAATATTAGCCAGGAAGACATGGGAAAGTCATAACTGATCTATGGAAATGAGCTAAAAGAAACAGAACTATTGTTTTGGAATCTGCTGGGTACCTGGTAATCCAGACTGACCATTGTTGGAAACAGGATGCTGTCTCCGTTGATCTTGGTCTGACTCAGCATGATTTCTTATGTTATGTTATTATTTGCACAAGGAATCTGTTCATTTGGTTAAGCCAAAGACCCAATCAGACTGTGGAGTATTAGTGTCAATTATTTCTTTCCTTTTCTTTAAGCCACCACGGAGTCCTGAAATTCAATCCCATGCAAAAGACGAAATTAGACCTTACCTACCAATCGTCTTTCCTTGAGTTCCTCCAGGCCAGTCCAGGCATGCATGGATTGTCACCGTTCACCAGCAGCTGAGGACTGAGCATGTCCAAAATTCAGTACCTGAATAAGAGCTTCCCCTTCAGCTCCGGACTCCAGTCTCCTCCTGACAAAGCATAGTTACTCACCTGTAACAGGTGATCTACGGGAACAGCAAGAATTTAGTCTTCACATATGGGTATCGTCGGTACCGACAGAGCCTGCGCGGGAACGCTCCTAAGTGTCCAATTAGAAAGCTTTTGGGAGCATCCCACAGCGCCTGCATGCTGCCTTCCCGCCTTTCCCAACTGTCTCTCTCCAGTTGGGTTTAAAGCTGAGACAAAGAGAGAGAGAGGGAAAGAGAAAAGAGAGAGATAGAGAGATACAACTCCTAGGGGAGATGGGTGAGTTGTGACGACTAAATTCCTGCTGTTCCCAGAGATCAGCTGTTACAGGTGAGTAACTATGCTATCTCCAAGAACAAGCAGGAATGTAGTCTTCACATATGGGGACTCCCTAGCTATAGATGCCATGGAGAAACCCCAGAGGTTGTGTGCCCTTTTGAAAGGGCTCCACTTTCCCCCATGGATCTCTGGCATCCTACCAGGGATGGTGGGTAGGAGTTGATTAAGTATGGAACAGGTGTTGAAGAACAGCCTGACCAAACAAGGCATCCCGGCGGGAGTTCTTGTCCAAGCAGTAATGGGCTGTAAAGGTATGAACCGAGGCCCAGGTAGCTGCTCGACAGAGTGAAGATGAGCCATAGAAGCTGCCATGGCTCTCACATTGTGCGCTGTGACAAGGCCTTCAAGACGAAGGTTCTTACTCCGACAGGCAAAAGATATACACTGTGCAATCCAGTTGGACAGTGTTCTTTTGGAGACTGGATGCCCTAAATGACTAGGATCAAAAGCAACAAAGAGTTGAGAGGACTTTCTATGTTGCTGCGTCCTTTGCAAGTAAAAGGCCAAAGCCCTTTTACAGTCCAAAGTATGAAGATTCCTTTCTGCGGCGTGAGGTCTTGGGAAAAAAAACAGGAAGGTAAACTGCTTGGTTTAAATGAAAAGGTGAAACCACCTTTGGCATAAAGTGAGGATGAGTCCTAAGGACTACCTTATCCTGATGGCATCTTATATAAGGAGGATCCGCAACCAATGCTTGCAATTCACTGATGAGACGTGCTGATGTGATTACAATAAGGAAAATAACCTTCCAGGAAAGGAATTTTAAAGAGGTAGTAGCCAATGGTTCAAAGGCGGCTTCATGAGCTGGCCAAGATCCAGATTTAAATCCCATGCCACCAATGGTGGCTTAACGGGAGACTTAGTTAAAAGAAGGCCTCTCATAAATCTCGCTATGATAGGATGAGAGGAAATAGGATGCCCATTTAAAGGATTGAGAGAAGATGCAATAGCACTCAAATTAACTCTCACTGAATTAGTCTTAAGCCCTGCATTAGACAAATGAAGGAGATATTCCAGTAATGATTTCAGAGGTATTGCAAAAGGGTTAAGACCCTTCTGCGAACACCATACGGTAAACCTTTTCCACTTGAAAGCATAAGAGCGTCTTGTGGATGCTTTCCTGGAAGCATAAAGGATATCCTTTACTTGCTGAGAAAGGTTAAGACCATAAAGTTCTAGGCTTTCAGCAACCAAGCCCTGAGATGTAGAGACTGGGGATTGGGATGCCACAGCATCTCGTCCTCCTGAGATAGGAGATCTGGAGCAGATCCTAACTCCAGAGATGGAGCTTCAGAGAGATGTAAGAGCAGAGGGTACCACACTTGTCGTGGCTATGAGAACCATATGGCCTCTGTCTCTCTGAAGTTTGAATAGAGTTCTGTGAATTAGGGGAATGGGTGGGAAGGTATACAGAAAGTCCAGACACCAATGGAGGAGGAAGGCATCCCTGGCCTGACAACCGTGAGCCGGAATTCTGGAATAGAACCAGGGAAGTTTGGCATTCAGTGGACTTGCAAAAAGGTCTATGTCCAGGGTTCCCCAAAATTGGAAAATTTTGGCCACCTGGTCTGCATGGAGAGACCATTCGTATGGAAGCAGAACTCGACTGAGTCTGTCTGCCCAAGAGTTTTGGATGCCTGGAAGATACACTGCAAGGAGATGAATCTGATGCTCTCTGGCGAGGGCCCAAACTCGCAAAGCTTCATTGCAGAGTGACAGAGAGCCTGTTCCGCCCTGCTTGTTCACATAGAATATGGCTACCTGTTTGTCCGTTCGAATTAGGACAGTTTTGTAGCTGAGCTGGGTGTGAAAGACTCGAAGAGCAAGGAAGATTGCTCTGAGTTTTAGAAGATTGATGTGTAAATCGGTCTCCTGTGGAGTCCAGGTACCCTGTGTAGAGAGGCCTTGCAAATGGGCTCCCCAACCCACCTGTGAGGCATCTGTTGTTAGAGTTACTTGGGGCGGGGGTTGTTGAAAAGGGGACCCCACCAACAGATACTGGGGTGACCGCCACCATTGGAGATACAACATAAGACGATCTGAGTTGCTATTTTGTCTGACAGGCAACCTGATGCCTGAGTCCACTGAGTGGATAGAATCCACTGGGCCGCCCTCATATGGAGGAGGGCATAAGGGGCCACATGCACGGTGGATGCCATGTGGCCTAGCAATTGTAACATTTCCCGAACAGTGAGGTGAGACTTTAGCATTGCTTGGGAAGTTAACAGCACAATGCGAAGGCAGCGTGACTGTGGAAGATAGGCCCTTCTCTGTCTGGTATCCAGCAGGGCTCCTATGAACTCTAGAGACTGAATGGGAGCTAGGTTGGATTTTGGGAAGTTTATGACAAGTCCAAAATATTGAAGGATACGCATTGTGCGAGATAGAGAAATCCTGGCCTCTGGCTCTGATGGGGATCGAATGAGCCAATCGTCCAAGTAAGGGAAGATGAATATCTTTAGGGTGCGGAGAAATGCTGCCACCACAGCCATGCATTTTGTGAACACCCTTGGTGCCGAGGCCAGGCCAAAAGGAAGAACTCTGTATTGACAGTGCTTCCCTTGAAATAAAAAGCGAAGAAATCTTCGGTGAGATGGATGGATGAGAACATGAGTGTACGCATCCTTGAGATCTCGAGAACAAAACCAGTCCTGAATCTGAAGGTATAGCAGTAGAGTTCCCAGAGAAATCATTTTGAATTTCTCTTTGAACAGGAATTTGTTCAATTCTCTGAGGTCTAAAATGGGTCTGTGCCCTCCTGTTTTCTTTGGAATAAGGAAAAAGGGGGAAGGGCATAGCCTGCGTCGGCACCGGTAATTCACCTGCCAACATCAGTACCAGTTGAAATGTCTGGAGCGGTTTCGGGGGCATCGATGCTGAGAGAAGAGCCGCCAGACTGTGTTCAATAGCCAAGAATCTCTGGTCTATCGACGCCGCCGATGCCTGGGTATCGGTACCGGACAAAGTGGCTGGTACCCCAGAGCATGGCACCAGTACTTCTGCCGAGGTTGGGGCCTTGAGAACATCCTGGAGCCCAGATGATGCTTTGGAAGCCGAAGCCTCCCGCCGGGGCAATTTTGCCGGTGTGAGTCCCTCATGGGCAACGCCAGAGGCATCTCGATACTTAGAAGGAGATCTACCCCTTTGAGGACCGGCTAGACTTATGTTTAGTTACCTGAGATCCATGGGAGGAAGACGAAGCCCTGGAAGATGTTGATGCCACAGAAGCTGCATCATAAGAACATAAGATATGCCATACTGGGTCAGACCAAGGTCCATCAAGCCCAGTATTCTGTTTCCAACAGTGGCCAATCTAGGTCATATGTACCTAGCAGTTTCCCCAAGAGACACAAGTTCCACAATGCTTGTACTGGGTCAAGCATTGATATCTTCGGTCACTTCTTAATAATGGTTTATGGACCTTTTCTCCAGGAACTTGTCCAAACCTTTTTTAAACCCAGCTACACTAACAGCCTTTACTACATCCTCCGGTAACAAATTCCAGAGAGTTTGATTACACGTTGAGTGAAAAAATATTTTCTTTTATTAGTCTTAAATAGTTTACCCTGTAGCTTCATTGCATGTCCCCTAGTCTTTCTATATTCTGATAATGTAAACAATCGATCTACGTTTACCCATTCCACTCCGTTCATTAATTTATAGACTTCTATCATATCTCCCCTCAGCCGTCTCTTTTCCAGGTTAAAGAGCCCTAACCTTTTTAGCCTTTCCTCATAGGAGTATCCTTCCATCCCCTTTACCATGTTGGTGGCTCTTCTCTGAACCTTTTCTAAAATCGCTATATCCTTTTTAAGATACGGCGACCAGAACTGCACACAAAATTCAAGGTGCGGTCTCACCATGGAACGATATAGAGGCATTATATCTTTTGTTTTATTTTCCATTCCTTTCCTTATCATACCTAGCATTCTATTTGCTCTCTTGGCTGCCGCTGCACACTGGGCTGAGGGTTTTAACATGGTATCCACAATGACGCTTAAATCTTTTTACTGGGTGGTGGTTCCTAATGTGGAACCTTGCATCGTGTAACCATAGTTTGGGTTGTTCTTCCCTAGGTGCATAACCTTGCACTTGTCCACATTAAATTTCATCTGCCATTTTGATGCCCAGTCTTCCAATTTATCAAGATCCTCGTGCAATTTTTCACAATCCTCTTGGGTTTTAACAACTTTAAATAGTTTTGTGTCATCTGCAAATTTGATAACGTCACTCGTTATTCCACTTTCCAGGTCATTTATGAATATGTCAAAAAGCAGCGGACCCAGAACAGATCCCTGGGGTACACCACTATTCACCTTTCTCCATTGGGAAAATTGGCCATTTAGCCCTACCCTCTGCTTTCTATCTTTTAACCAGTTCCTGATCCACAGTAGTACACTGCCTCCTATCCCATGACTCTTTAGCTTTGCCAAACGTCTCTGATGAGGGACCTTGTCAAAGGCTTTCTGAAAGTCCAGATACACAATATCAACCGACTCACCTTTGTCCACCTGTTTATTCACTCCTTCAAAAAAACATAACAGATTAGTAAGACAAGATCTTCCTTGTCTAAAGCCATGTTGGCTGTCTCCCATTAGGTTGTGACTATCTACATGCTGAGTAATTTTATTCTTTATGATGGTTTCTACCATTTTTCCCGGTACTGATGTCAGGCTCACCGGTCTGTAGTTTCCCGGATCACCCCTGGAACCCTTTTTAAAAATTGGTGTTACATTGGCGATCCTCCAGTCTTCAGGTATTAGAGATGATTTTAATGATAGGTCACAGATTACCAATAGCAGGTCTGCAATCTCATATTTCAGTTCTTTCAACACCCTTGGATGCATACCATCCGGCCCAGGTGATCTGCTACTCTTCAGTTTATCTAATAGTTGTAAGACATCTTCCTGATGTATCGATATTTCCTTCAATTCTTCCGCACCTTTAAATACCACTTCAGTCATGGGTAACATCCCTACATCTTCCTCAGTAAAGACTGAAGCAAAGAATTCATTCAGTCTCTCCGCTATCGCCTTGTCGCCTCTTAGTGCTCCTTTAACCCCTTTATCATCTAATGGACCAACTGACAATCACAGGTTTTTTGCTACGAATGTACTTGAAAAGGTCTTTATTTCGTGTTTTTGCTTCCGCAGCAAGCTTCTTCTCAAATTCTCTCTTTGCCTGCCTTATCAATGCCTTGCATTTGACTTGCCAGTGCTTGTGCTGTTTCCAGGTTTCGTCATTTGGCTCTTTTTTCCATTTCCTGAAAGATGCTTTTTTGGCAACAACAGCCTCTCTGACCTCACCTTTAAACCATGCTGGCAGTTTTTTGGACTTCCTTCCACCTTTCTTAAAGCGAGGAATACAGCTGGTCTGGGCTTCCAAGATAGTATTTTTCAACAACATCCAAGCTTGATGTACGTCTTTAACCTTTGCAACTGCTCCTTTTAGTTTTTTCTTAACTGTTTTCCTCATTTTATCAGTCTCCCTTTCGAAAGTTAAAGGGTAGTACTGTGGATTTCCTTACTATCCCTCCTCCACTAATTAAATCAAAGGCGATCATGCTATGATCACTATTGCCAAGTGGCCCCAACACCCTTATCTCTTGCACTAGATCTGGTGTTCCACTAAGGACTAGGTCTAATATGGCTTCCCCTCTGGTCGGTTCATGAACCAGCTGCTCCATCGGAGGGAAAAAGGGTGCTAAGTTTATCAGCTCGGTTTTGCTGACCCCTCTTCGACATCATCCCACAGGCAACACACTCGGAGATAGAGTGGTCAGGACCTAAACATTTGAGGCACCACTCATGGGTGTCCGTGTCAGAGATGGTACCGCCACACTTGGAACACTTTAAAACCTGAGGCGAGCTTTTCCATTATAGAAGAAAGTTGGGCGCGTGCACCAGAGGAGAAAAAGCTGGAAGACTCCAAGATAGATTTTTATTTTTTTTTTTTTTTACAAGGAAAAGAAAGAAAGAACCGGCGGTACCGGTGTAGCGTCGAAAGAAGGCAGATGCGACCACAAAAGAGAAATAAAAGGGATATTTTCTGCGGTGACAGGAAGTGCGACCTGCTGGCTCCGTGGAAAACGAAGAACTGGAGAGAGACAGTTGGGAAAGGCGGGAAGGCAGCATGTAAGCACTGTGGGATGCTCCCAAAAGCTTTCTAATTGGACACTGGGGAGCGTTCCTGCGCAGGCTCCGTCGGTACCGTCGATACCCATATGTGAAGACTACATTCCTGCTTGTTCCTGGAGATAGCAGCTTACTGGAACAACCCTCCATGAACTACCCCTCAGATAGGAGTGACCAGAAGGGATGCATTGCCACCCCCTAACTAAGCAACTAAACAGAAGATTAGGGACTTAATGAAACACAAGAGATCACAGAGAGAGGAAGACAGGCATCTATATTAGGAAAAACTTAGAGAAGCTAGCAAAGCAGTCAGGAAAGCAAAGATTCAAAAAGAGGAGGAAATAGCCAATAAAATAAAATGGGGGGATAAGACATTTTTCAGATATGTTAGTGAGAAGAGGAAGGGCAAAAGTGGTATTGTCAGACTAAAGGGTGAAGGGGAGGAATATGTAGAAGCTGATGAGGATAAAGCAGAATTTCTTAACAAATATTTCTGTTCTGTGTTGACAGATAAAGAACCAGGAACAGGACCTCAGAAAAAAAAACACTAACAGGAACAGAAGCGAGGGGCATCTTGAACAATTTTCAAAAGACTGTATTCATGAGAAACTAGCTAAACTTAATGGGACCGGATGGGATACACCCTAGAATATTGAGAGAACCTGGGGACATTCTAGCAGCTCCACTGACTGACCTTTTCAATGCCTCGTTGGAGTCGGGAGTGGTGCCAAAGGACTGGAGAGAGGCTCATGTGGTGCCTTTACACAAAAGCGGAAGTAAAGCGGATGTGCTTCAAAAAAACAGAGGCAGATTAGTTTAACTTCGGCGGTGAGTAAATTATTGGAAACGCTGCTGAAAGAGAAAATAGTAAGGTATCTGGAGTCCACCGGATTAGGATCCAAGGCAGCATGGATTCATCAGAGGCAGGTCTTGTCAAATAAATCTGACTGATTTCTTTGACTAGGTGACCAGGGAGTTGGAACAAGAGAGCCCTAGATGTGGTGTATTTAGATTTCAGTAAAGCCTTTTGACACCGTTCCTCACAGGCGACTTATAAACTGAGCACCCTAGGGATGGACCCTAAAGTTACTGTTTGGGTTAGAAAGTGGTTGGGTGGGAGGCGACAAAGAATACAGGTAAATGGAGCTCACTCTGGGGAGAAGGAATTTAAAAGTGGTGTGGGCCCAGGGATCTATCCCTTGGTCCGATTCTTTTTAACATCTTATATATATATATTTATATATATATATATAGCGGAAGAGCTTTCGGGTAAGGTTTGCCTCTTTGCAGATGATACCAAAATCTGCAATAGACAGGAAGGTGAAGGTAACATGAGCAGGGATATAGCTAAGCTTGAAGAATCGTCTAGAATTTGGCAGCTGGGATTTAATGTTAAAAAATACAAGGTCATGCCTTTGGGCTGCAGCAATCCAAGGGAGCAATATAGTATAGAGGGTGAAGTACTTTTGTCCACTAAAGAAGAGCGGGACCTAGGTGTGGCTGTGTCGGATGATCTTAAAGTAGCTAAACAGGTAGAAAACGCGACGGCAAAAGCTAGAAGGATGCTTGGGTGGATACGGAGAGGAATGGCTAGCAGAAAAAAAGGAGGTTAGTGCCTCTGTAGAAGTCTTTGGTGCAACCTCATTTGGAGTATAGTGTGCAATTCTGGAGACCGCAACTTCAAAAGGATATAAACAGAATGGAGTCGGTACAGAGGATGGCTACTAAAATGGTTAGTGGTCTTCATTATAAAGCATATGAGGACAGACTTAAGGATCTTAATATGTACACCTTAGAGGAAAGGCTGGATAGAGGTGATATGATTGAGATGTTTAAATACCTCCGTGGCATAAATGTACAGGGGGAGAGCCTATTTCGATTGAAAGCCAGTTCTGCTATGAGGGGACATGGGATGAGGGTGAAAGGGGATAGATTCAGGAGTGATATGCGGAAATATTTCTTTACGGAAAGAGTGGTGGATCCATGGAATAGTCTCCCAGTGGAGGTGGTAGAGATGAGGACAGTATCTGAATTCAAAAAAGCATGGGACAAACACAGAGGATCTCTAAGGGAAAAAAGGGGACTATTGTAGCTGTTGATATGGAAGGACAGACTAGATAGGCCATGTGGTCTTTTTCTGTCGTCATATTTTATTTATTTATTTATTTAAAAGTACTTATATCCTTCTTTATCCTTGAAACAAAACGGATTTTACTTCAAACCAATCAAGTAGGGTAGTGCAGGGGTGTCGGCATGCAGTGGTTGTGAAGGTAGTGTTCGTGAGTATGTGGATAGGTAAAATCTTGATTTGGGGTGCAGTATATACAGGTTAAGCTATCTACATTGTGCTATGCACATTGAATTATCTACATTGGGTTATGTACATTTTAGTATGATTAATAGGATGTTTTTATGTTGTGGATGTCATGTCTTGTGTTAATTTGTTTTGTGGTGTGGTTAGTGTGGATTGGTGGACTTCATTGATTTCTTCAATGAATAGGGTTGTTTTAAGTGGCTTCCGGAATTCTTTTGTATCTGTTATTGATTTTAGATTATCTGGGAGGACATGGGTGAACTTCAAAAGGACCAAAAAGTGCACTAACCTCTGATCTCGCCCACCATGAACCTCTGATCCAAAGCTGCACTAACCTGTCCATGTCCAAAGTCTGTCTCATGTCAAAATCATCAATGTTGCCTCCCTGGTGATGGCCCAACCCTTATACTTAATTTCCCCACCCTTGTATGTAACGCTGCTTTGACCCGGTGAAAAGCGGGATATAAATACAGTTAAATAAATAAATTCCAGATAGCAGAGGCAGCAAGAGAAAAGGCTCGCAAGGATGTAGATTGGTTTGTTCTTGTGAATAGAGTAGATGTCGGTATATTCTTTTTGGTACTGTTTCTGTCTGGTCTTTTGTTTGTTTTGGTTCCAATGAGTTCCTGTAGTATTCCTGCCGAGATGTTTTTAATTTTGAAGATGGCGAGCGCTGATTTATATTTTGCACATGAGGAGATTGGTAGCCAGTGTAGATCTTGTAGTATTGGAGTTCTATGGTCTTGTATTGAAGCGCTAGTAATAATGCGGGCAGCAGTGTTCTGGACTATTTGTAGGGGGCGGGTGGTTTGTTTTAGGTAGACCTTGGAATAGTATATTACAGTAGTCCAGTAGAGGTGTAATAATGGCCTAGCATACTGTACAGAAATGTTCTTTATTGAGGAGGGGTTTTAGTCTCCGGAGTGCTGCGAGTTTGAAGAAGGCTGTTCTGGATATCTTATTGATATGCCGTTGGAGGGTGAGTTGCTTGTCTAGAATCAATCCAAGGTATCTGACTGCGTCTTTTATTGTAATCGATGTACTGGATATGTTGATAGCAGAAGTAGCAATGAATGTGCAGTCTCTTGTGACGATAATTGAGTCTTCAAGGACTAGAAAAGGGGACTGCTACTTCTAGAGAGAGATCTGCAATTCTGAGTATATACTTCTGGGAATTTTCTGAAAAGAATTCTTTCTATTAAAGCTAATTAACCTGTGAACCCATTATTTTTTGTTAAATCAGTCAGGGCCTAGTAGCAGCAGTTTAACTTTAACTTTAAAACACAGAAGAGAGCTTTCTGGTTAAATTTGGAACCCAGCAGAGAGCTGGTAGTTTAAATTTCATAATAAGTTACAACCTAGCAGCAGCAAAGAGCTATAATTTAAATCAAATCAGAATATAGCTTATCTCAGCAGCACAGGACAGGGTACTCTGTAGCAGCCCTCTTTTAATAAGTGTTATTTCCCTCCCTCCCCACACCCACCCACCCACCCCTGGGATAATCGTAGCTTTATAGGTACTTACATATCTTAAAAGACAGGAGGTGCTCTCAGGTGAAGCTCGTTAGCCAAATCAGTCATATACTAAGGACCTGAGATTAATTAAGCTTCAGGTGAACAAGGTATATTAAACGTATTAGGTACAGTTTTATTAGTATAAATATCCATAGCAACCCTTAGTAAGTAAAGAACTTAGATCTAAACACAAACTTAAAACTAAGATGCAGACAGCAGTCCAGCAGCGAGATGGAGGCTTTCCAGTCTTTTGTATTGAGTGTCACATGTATGATTTTCTCCCAGTTGGTGGGAGGTCTTACGTGTGCACTAGGTGCAAGGAGCTCTTTGCTCTCAGGGAACGAGTGCGTTCTCTAGAGGCTAGAGTAGCAGACTTGGAAAACATAAGAAAGAGAGAGGTACATAGACGAAACCTACAGGGATATATTCCTGAAGTCCCACCTCCAGTCTGGCAGCATCCCTGTTGCCATGGATGAAAGAGGTCACGTGACAGGACAGCATCACCCTGGTGTGGCAGGAAGTGATTCTGTAACTAAGACCTGTCCACAAGGTGATGTAAAACCCTCTCGCACTGAGGAAGTTTCTCCAGGGCCATGTGCCCATGAGGGAAGAGTTAGGACAGCCGTTACAATTGGTGATTACATTATTAGGCATGTAGTTAGCTGGGTGGCTGGTGGACATGAGGATCGCCTGGTAACATGCCTGCCTGGTGCGAAGGTAGCGGACCTCACGCGCCACCTAGATAAGGTCTTCGATAGTGCTGGAGAGGAGTCTGATGCCTTGGTACATGTCGGTACCAATGACATAGGAAAATGTGGTAGGGAGGTTCTGGAGGCTAAATTTAGGCTTTTTGGTAAGAAGTTGAAATCCAGAACTTCCAGGGTAGCATTCTCCGAAATGCTTCCAGTTCCACGCGCAGGAGCCAAAAGGCAGGCAGAGCTCCAGAGTCTCAATGCGTGGATGAGACAATGGTGCAGAGATGAGGGGTTTGGATTTGTTAGGAACTGGGGAACATTCTGGGGAAAGAAAGGGCTCTTCCGGAGGGATGGGCTTTAACTTAACCAGGATGGAACCAGGCTGCTGGCATTAAACTTTAAAAAGGAGATAGAGCAGCTTTTAAACTAGATAATACGGGAAACCCGACAGTCACCCAAGAGCAGATGGTTCGGAAGAATGTATCCTTGAAGGATACTACCAAAAGCAGAGAGGTTCCAAAAAAGAGTAAAGTAACCCAAATGCCCTCGAGTATGGAGCTGAGAGAGCTTAAAGATCCCAAATTACCCATGTCTACCACTAGCCAAATTAATATGAATAAAATACAGTCTCTAAAATGCTTGTATGCCAAAGCTAGAAGTCTAAAAAATAAGATGGGAGAGTTAGAATATATAGCACAGTTACTTACCTGTAACAGGTGATCTCTGGGAACAGAAGGAATAAGTCTTCACATATGGGTATCGTCGGTACCGACGGAGCCTGCGTGGGAACGCTCCCCAGCGTCCAGTAAGAAAGCTTTTGGGAGCATCCCACAGCGCCTGCGTGCTGCCTTCCCGCCTTTCCCAACCGCCTCTCTCCAGTTCGAGTTTTAAAGCTGAGACAAAGAGAGAGAGAGGAAAGGAAAGACAGATAGAGAGATACAACTCCTAGGGGAGGTGGGTGGGTTGTGAAGACTTATTCCTGCTGTTCCCAGAGATCACCTGTTACAAGTAAGTAACTGTGCTATCTCCAGGAACAAGCAGGAATGAGTCTTCACATATGGGGACTCCCTAGCTGCAGATGCCAGGGAGAAACCCTAGGTTGTGTGTCCTTGAAAAGGACTCTACCCCCTCCCATGGATCTCTGGCATCCGACCAGGGTAGGGGGGTAGGAGTTGATTAGGAATGGAACAGGTGTTTGAGAACAGCCTGACCAAACGGGGCATCCCGGCAGGAGTCCTTGTCCAAGCAGTAATGAGCTGTAAAGGTATGAACCGAGGCCCAGGTGGCTGCTCGACAGATTTGGCTGATGGACACAGAGTTTAGATAAGCCATTGAGGCTGCCATGGCTCCTACATTGTGAGCTGTGACATGGCCCTCCAGAGAAATGTTCCTACTCTGGTAGGCGAAAGAAATACACTGAGCAATCCAGTTGGACAGTGTTCTCTTAGAAACTGGAAGTCCTAAATGAGAAGGATCAAAAGCAACAAAGAGTTGAGAAAACTTTCTATGTTGCTGTGTCCTTTGTTAAGTAAAAAGCGAGAGCTCTCTTACAATCCAAGGTATGAAGATTCCTCTCTGCACTTGATGCATGAGGTCCTGGAAAAAAGACAGGTAAATATACCTCTTGGTTCAGATGAAAAGGTAAGACCACTTTGGGCATAAAGTGTGGATTGGTCCTGAGGACTACCTTATCATGATGGAAACTTGTATAAGGTGGATTAGCCATCAAAGCTTGCAATTCACTGATGCGGCGTGCTGAGGTGACTGCAATGAGAAAAATAACTTTGCAAAAAAGAAATTTCAAGGAGGTGGTGGCTAAAGGTTCAAACGGTGGCTTCATAAGCTGGCCAAGAACCAGGTTTAAGTCCCATGCCACTGGAGGTGGTCTAATGGGAGGTTTAGTTAGAAGAAGGCCTCTCATGAATCTTGCTATAAGAGGCTGAGAGGAAATAGGCTGTCCATTGAGAGGCTTGAGGGACGCTGCAATAGCACTCAAATGGACTCTTACTGAATTCGTTTTCAGACCTGCATGGGATAGATGCAGGAGATACTCTAGTAAAGAATTCAAAGGTATTGCAAGAAGGTTAAGACCCTTCCCTGAACACCATTTGAAAGCATAGGAACGTCTAGTAGAAGGCTTTCAAGAGGCATGAATAACATCTCTGACTTGCTGAGAGAGATGAAAATTGTGAAGGTCTAGGCCCTCAGCAACCAAGCCCTGGGATGGACAGACTGGGGGTTTGGGTGCCACAACGTTCCTTCTTCCTGGGATAGAAGATCTGGTGCACAGCCCAAGTCCAGGGAAGGAGCTTGAGAGAGATGCAGAAGTAGAGGGTACCACACTTGGCGTGGCCAATGTGGTGCTATGAGGATCATGGTCCCTCGATCTCTCCGAAGCTTGAAAATAGTTTTGGGAATTAGGGGAATGGGTGGAAAGGCTTAAAGGAAGTCTTGACCCCAGTGAAGGAGGAAGGCATCCTTGGCCTGAACTCCCTGACACAGAATTCTGGAACAGAACCGGGGAAGTTTGGCATTCTACGGACTTGCAAAGAGGTCTATGTCCAAGGGTTCCCCAAATTCGAAAAATCCTGGCTACCTGGTCCATGTGGAGGGACCACTTATGTGGAAGCAGAACTCGACTGAGTCTGTCCGCCCAAGAGTTTTGAACGCCTGGAAGATATACTGCCAGAAGATGGATGTGATGCTCTCTGGCGAAGGCCCACAGTCGCAAAGCTTCGTCGCAAAGCGACAGAGAGCCAGTCCCGCCCTGCTTGTTTACATAGAACATGGCTTCTTGGTTGTCCATATGGATGAGGATTGTCCTGTAGCTGAGCAGGGAATGGAACACTCAGAGCTAAGAATATTGCTCTGAGTTCCAAGAGATTGATATGCAGAGAAGTCTCCTGTGGAGACCAAATGCCCTGGGTGGAGATATCCTGCAGATGAGCTCCCCAACCCATTGGAGAAGCATCTGTTGTAAGAGTTGCTTGGGGTAGCGACTGCTGAAAAGGGGACCCCAGCAACAGATTTGGAGAGGACTTCCACCACTGGAGAGACCAAAATAGGCGACTGGAGTTTGCTATCTTGTCTGACAGGCAAGCTGATGCCTGAGTCCATTGGGTGGACAAAGTCCATTGAGCTGCCTTCATGTGAAGGCGAGCATATGGAACCACATGCACGGTGGATGCCATGTGGCCTAATAGTTGTAACATCTCTCAAGCAGTTAAATGGGACTTTAACTGTATCTGGGAGGCTAACTGCACCAAGCGTAGGCAACGGGCCTGAGGAAGATAGGCCCTTGCAGTTGTGGTATCCAGCAAGGCCCCTATAAACTCCAGAGACTGAGTAGGGGTGAGATGGGATTTTGGGATGTTTATTACCAGTCCCAAATACTGAAGGACATACATTGTGCAGATTAGACAAGTCTGGGCCTCTGACTGGGATGGAGCTCGAATGAGCCAGTCGTCCAGATATGGGAAAACGAATATTCCTAGAGTGCGTAGAAATGCAGCTACTACTGCCATGCATTTCGTGAACACCCTTGGTGCAGAGGCCAGACCGAAAGGAAGCACCCTGCATTGGTAGTGCTTTCCTTGAAAAAGGAACCGAAGGAACCTTCTGTGGGTTGGATGGATGAAGACATGGGTGTACGCATCCTTGAGATCTAGAGAACAAAGCCAGTCCTGACTCTGAAGGTATGGAAGCAGAGCACCGAGAGAAATCATCTTGAATTTCTCTTTGAATAGAAACTTGTTCAATTCTCTGAGATCTAATATGGGTCTGTAGCCCCCTGTTTTCTTTGGAATAAGAAAATAAGGTGAGTAGAACCCTGAGCCCTGTTGAAGAAGAGGTACTTCTTCTATTGCCCCTTGGGCAAGAAGGGTAGCAATCTCCTGACCCAGAAGGTTGAGGAGAGATGTTGGAGAATTGAACTGTTTCACCATGGTGTGGGGAGGAAGGCTTAAGAAATGAAGCTTGTACTCTTCCCTTATGATGGAGGGGGTCCATTGCTCTGCTGTGATTTGCTCCCATCTGGAAGCAAAGTAAGCCAACCTTCCTGGAATGGTGAGGGGCTCTGGTTCTTCCAGAGCTACAAAGGCTAAGTTCTCTAGTTGCAAGTCAAAGGCCCTGAGGAGGCTGAGGCTGCTGGGCCGTGGGAGGCCAGGCAGCCTTTGACTTGGCCTGTTTAGGGGGTTGCTGACGCTTTGCAGCAAAACGACCTGCAGAAGATGCCTGCTGACCATAAGCAGGATAATATCTTCCCTTTTTAGAAAAAGATGCCTTTTTGAACAATCTTTTCTTAACAGGAGCAGAGGTAGACTTTGAAAGTCGATCCAAAGCAGAGTTCTCAGCATCCATCTGAGTGGCCTTTGCTTGCCAATCCTTGCCAAAAAGGTTTTCACCTGTACAAGGAAGATTTCCCAATTCATCTTAGACCCAGAGTTCCAAATCAGAGGCTTGTAACCAAGCAATTCTGCGTGCACCTATGGCAATAGCCGAGGCTCTGCTTACACACTCAGAGTCAAAGGCTGCACGGTTGGAGAATTTGGAAACATCTTGGGCATGTTTGAGCCAAGTGAGAAATCCCTGCCTTTTATCTTCTGAAACAAAAGGAACTAAAGTCTGCAGATGATCGGTGACTTCTTTTAGAAACATCCCCATATAGAGACTATAGGAGTTGATTCTGGCAGCAAGCATATTGGCCTGGAAAACCCATCGGCCAAAAGCATCTAGGGTCCTGCATTCACGTCCTGGAGGATTAGATGAGTGTCTCTTTGCACTCTTTAATTTTCCTCATGGCAGACTCTACCACAATAGAGTGGTGAGGAAGCAGAGACTTATGGAAGCCAGGATAAGGAGAAACATGGTACATGGTGTCTAACCTACGAGAATGAGGAGAGGTGGTAAGAGGAGTCTCCCACATGCTCAACATGAGATCATAGAGAATCTCATGAATAGGTAAGGTAGCTGCCTCTTTAGGAGCCTTAGGATATTGCAAAATATCTAATTGCTTGGCTCTAGGCTCTGACTCAGGGGCCACTGTAATGGAGAGGCCTCTAGCCACTTCCCTAATGAAGTCTTTAAAAGACAAGTCTTCTGGAGGAGACATTCTTCGTTTTGGAGAAGACTCCTGAGGAAGAAGTACCGATGCCTCGACAGAAGCCTCCGACTCGTCAGAGTCTTCGGAGGAATCGAAGTATCGCCTGTCTGGATGCTCTTGTAAAGCCCGATATGCATACCGAGTGGGATCGACATCGGGAGTAAGCGGTACCGGTTCGGTACTGATGGGCATCATAGGACAGGGTATCGTTGCAGTCGACACCGAAGCCGATGTAATCGGTACCGGCACCGGGAACGATGCCAGTGCCGGAGCCGGTACCGGCAACGGAGATTGTTGCGGTACCGGAGGTGTCGCAGCCTGCATAAACGCCGTTAGGGTGCGCTGCATGGACAGAATCTTCTGATCCATCGACGCCACCACAGTCTGGATGTCGGTACCAGTGGAGGCCACCAGTACCCCAGAACATGGCAACAGGTGATCGGTCGAGGCCAAGCCATCGATGTCAACCTGTGACCTCAGACAATGCTTTGGAAGCCGGAACTTCCCGCCGGGGTAATTTTGCCGGTGCGGAATCCTCGAGGACAAGCCCAGAGTCATCTCGATGCTTAGAGGGAGATTTGCCCTTCGAGGACCGGCTAGATTTATGTTTGGTTACCTGAGATCCACGGGAGGAAGAAGCAGCCCTGGAAGACGTCGATGCCACCGAGGCTGCATCAGAGAGAAACAGGGTACTGAGCTTGACTGCTCGGTTCTGCCGACCTCTTTTAGACATCATGGTACAGGACACACAATCCGTAATGGAATGGTCAGGACCCAAACATTTTAGACACCAATCATGGGTGTCGGTGACAGAAATAGTACCGCCACATTTTGTGCACTTTTTGACCCCGGAAGCGGGCTTCTCCATGAGGAGAAAAATATTCAGGCCTAAGGCCCAAACTGAAAATGCACAGTTGAAGTAAAGAATAGGTTTTTTTTGTTTTTTTTAAAGAAAGAAAAGAAAAGAAAAGACCGGCGGTACTGGTCTGACGTCGAAGACGGCAGACGCGACACAGAAAAATAAAGAAAAAAATAAAGACCTTCTTCTGCGGTGACAGGAACACGACCTGCTGGCTCCGCAGAAAAGGAGAACTGGAGAGAGGCGGTTGGGAAAGGCGGGAAGGCAGCGCGCAGGCACTGTGGGATGCTCCCAAAAGCTTTCTTACTGGACGCTGGGGAGCGTTCCCGCGCAGGCTCCGTCGGTACCGACGATACCCATATGTGAAGACTCGTTCCTGGAGATAGCACTAAATGAGAGGTTAAATATGATTGGAATATCAGAGACACGGTGGAAGGAGAACAACCAGTGGGACACTGTGATACCTGGGTACAAACTATATCGTAATGATAGAGCTGATCAAATTGGTGGAGGGGTTGCGCTCTATGTTAGAGAGGGCATTGAGTCAGAAAGGATTCAAGTTTTGCAGGAAACAAAAATTGCTGTAGAATCTCTATGGATTGAAACTCCATGTAAAAAGGGGAAGGTGATGGCAGTGGGGGTGTACTATCGACCGCTTGGCCAGAATGAACAAATGGATGATGAAATGCTCAAAGAAATCAAGGAAGCTAACAAAAGTTACAGCGCAGTAATAATAATGGGTGATTTCAATTACCCCAGTATCGACTGGCTCAGTGTCACAGCAGGACATGCTAGGGAGATAAAGTTACTAGATAAAATAAATGACTGCTTCTTGGAGCAGCTGGTTCATGAACCGACCAGAGGGGAAGCCATATTAGACCTAACCCTTAGTGGACATCAGATCTAGTGCAAGAGATAAGGGTGTTGGGGCCACATGGCAATAGTGATCATAGCATGATCGCCTTTGATTTAATTAGCGGAGGAGGGATAGTAAGGAAATCCACAGTACTAACTTTTAACTTTCGAAAGGGAGACTATGATAAAATGAGGAAAATACTTAAGGATAAACTAAAAGGAGCATTTGCAAAGGTTATAAAATTACATCAAGATGGGTGTTGTTCAAAAATACTATCATGGAAGCCCAGACCAGCTTTAAGAAAAGTGGAAGGAAGTCCAAAAAACAGCCAGCATGGTTTAAAGGTGAGGTCAGAGAGGCTGTTGCCAAAAAAGCATCTTTCAGGAAATGGAAAAAAGAGCCAAACGACAAAACCTGGAAACAGCACAAGCACTGGCAAGTCAAATGCAAGGCATTGATAAGGCAGACAAAGGGAGAATTTGAGAAGAAGCTTGCTGCGGAAGCAAAAACGCGAAATAAAGACTTTTTCAAGTACATTCATAGCAAAAAACCTGTGAGAGACAGTTGGTCCATTAGATGATAGAGGGGTTAAAGGGGCACTAAGAGGCAACAAGGCGATAGCGGAGAGACTTAATGAATTCTTTGCTTCGGTCTTTACTGAGGAAGATGTAGGGATGTTACCCATGACTGAAGTGGTATTTAAAGGTGCGGAAGAATTGAAGGAAATATCGATACATCGGGAAGATGTATTACAACTATTAGATAAACTGAAGAGTAGCAAATCACCTGGGCCAGATGGTAAACATCCAAGGGTGTTGAATCACTTGGGCCGGATGGTAAACATCCAAGGGTGTTGAAAGAACTGAAATATGAGATTGCAGACCTGCTATTAGTAATCTGTGAACTATCATTAAAATCATCTCTAATACCTGAAGATTGGAGGATCGCCAATGTAACACCAATTTTTAAAAAGGGTTCCAGGGGTGATCCGGGAAACTACAGACCGGTGTACCTGAAGTCACCGGGAAAAATGGTAGAAACTATCATAAAGAATAAAATTACTCAGCATGTAGATAGTCGTGGCCTAATGGGAGACAGCCAACAGGGTTTTAGACAAGGAAGATCTTGTCTTAGTAATCTGTTATGTTTTTTTGAAGGTGTGAATAAACAGGTGCACAAAAGTGAGTCGGTTGATATAGTATATCTGGACTTTCAGAAAGCCTTTGACAAAGTCCCTCATCAGAGACTTTTGGCAAAACTAAAGAGTCATGGGATAGGAGGCAGTGTACTACTGTGGATCAAGAACTGGTTAAAAGATAGAAAGCAGAGGGTAGGGCTAAATGGACAATTTTCCCAATGGAGAAAGGTGAATAGTGGTGTACCCCAGGGATCTGTGCTGGGTCTGCTGCTTTTTGACATATTCATAAATGACCTGGAAAGTGGAATAACGAGTGAAGTTATCAAATTTGCAGATGACACAAAACTATTTAAAATTGTTAAAACCCAAGAGGATTGTGGAAAATTGCAAGAGGATCTTGATAAATTGGAAGACTGGGCATCAAAAATGGCAGATGAAATTTAATGTGGACAAGTGCAAACTTATACAACTAGGGAAGAACAACCCAAACTATGGTTACACGATGCAAGGTTCCACATTAAGAACCACCACCCAGGAAAAAGATTTAGGCGTCATTGTGGGTAACATGTTAAAACCCTCCGCCCAGTGTGCTGCTGCGGCGGCCAAGAGAGCAAATAGAATGCTAGGTATCATAAGGAAAGGAATGGAAAATAAAACAAAAGATATTATAATGCCTCTATATCGTTCCATGGTGAGACCGCACCTTGATTATTGTGTGCAAGTCTGGTCGCCGTATCTTAAAAAGGATATAGTGTTATTAGAAAAGGTTCAGAGAAGAGCCACCAAAATGGTAAAGGGGATGGAAGAATACTTCTATGAAGATATGCTAAAAAGTTAGTGCTCTTAAACCTGGAAAAGAGACGGCTGAGGGGAGATATGATAGAAGTCTATAAATTAATGAACGGAGTGGAATGGGTAAACGTAGATCGATTGTTTACATTATCAGAATATAGAAAGACTAGGGGACATGCAATGAAGCTACAGGGTAAACTATTTAAGACTAATAAAAGAAAATATTTTTTCACTCAACGTGTAATCAAGCTCTGGAATTTGTTACCGGAGGATGTAGTAAAGGCTGTTAGTGTAGCTGGGTTTAAAAAAAGGTTTAGACAAGCTCCTGGAGGAAAGGTCCATAAACCATTATTAAGAAGGGACCCAGGATATCAATGCTTGACCCTGTACAAGTATTGTGGAACCTGTGTCTTTTGGGTTAACTGCTAGGTACTATGACCTAGATAGGCCACTGTTGGAAACAGGATACTGGGCTTGATGGACCTTGGTCTGACCCAGTATGGCATATCTTATGTTCGTATGTTCTTAATTGCTTCAGTTTTTTTTATGCTGATGTTTAAGTTGTTGTTATTTCTTGAAAGCAGGTTGATTATTTCTTGAAAGCAGGTTGTTATTTCTTGAAAGCAGGTTGATTATTTCTTGAAAGCAGGTTGATTATTTCTTGAAAGCAGGTTGATATAGTAGCATAGTCTGGGGAGTCCAGTTGAATAGGGGTATATGCCATGATGTCGTCAGCATATATGGCGTATTGTATATTGTGTTTGTTTAAATATTTTGCATATGGGCTGAATATATTTGTTGAAGAGGAGAGCTGATAATGTTGAGCCTTGGGGAACTTCTTGAGTAGTCTTGAAGGGTTCTGAGGTGAGGTTCCCAGATTTTACTCTCTGCTGTCTATCTTCAAGGTTTCTATGTTTCTACTGGCAGGGTCAGCATCTCCAACACCTGGGGCACAGAACAACGGCGACAGTGTGGTGATGTCCATGGCAGATAGTGCTTCTTTTGTGCAGATTGGAGCATCGATATCTTCCAAAACTATGATTTTAGCAAAACCAGTGGTTGTAAGTTTGGATGTGCTATGGGAAGCTATTGGACCTGTGAATTCTTCTTAGTTCTCTTGTGGGTGCTTTGGCTATTGATTTGAATGGGGTTAAGAATATTTCTTCTGGGATCTCAATGGTTCAGGAGCAGCAGGCAGGGAAAATCCTCCATATGGAACAGGAGCTAGGCCAACTTCGGCGTCTGGTGAAGGCCCAGACTAAGGACGGGTTGGTGTCTCAGAGTAAGATGGAATATCTGGAAAATCAAGTGCGATGGTGTAACATCAGGTTTTTTAACTTCCCTAGTTCTCCAGTTTTATCAGCGATGGAGATGCTGCAGAAATATTTTAGGGAGGTGTTTAAAATTCCTCAGGAACACTTCCCACTTGTGAATCGAACTCAATTCCTGTCTATGGGGGTTGGGGACCCTGGTGATGTGCCTGGAGCTGTTTCCCTGGGAGTGGGGACCTCACTGGGTTTTTGGAAAATTCCCTGGAGGTTATTACAGGTAGATCTACTTTGTTTGTTACTCTTGCCCTGGAGTCAGATATGGCTTTAATTTTCCGCTCTTATTTTAGGAATTTCAAATCAGGTTTTCCTGGGTTCTCAGGTTAGGTTATTTCTTGATTTGTCAAGGGGTTTTCAGCTAAGGAGGAGGGAGTTCATGGGCCTAGGGTCTTGACCCTTGGGGCTTCTTTTCAGTTAAAATTGACTGTTTGATATTATGTTTCCTATAAAAATAAGGTTTATGTATTCTTTGAGCCCAGACAACTGCTGGAATTACTATGTGCTAGAGAGGAAGTGTTTGTACAAGCTATAGTTCCTTCTCATATGGCTGACGTGTAAGACTCTACCTGCTACTTTTTTGTTTTTTCTTTTGGATGGGGAGGTAGGGGTTTTGGTCCCTGACCCTATTTTTATTTTATTGCCTATTTCCCTTTTTGTGGACTAGTTTAGATATGGATGGGTATTTCTTGTGATATTTTTCATGTATTGTTGTAATCAATTATCTTTGCATTCATAGATTTTTTTCTTGTGTAAATTTGAAATTTTTTTAAAATTTTATATTTATTTGAAGTGCCTACAGCAACAGTCTCATATGCGCCCAGACCCAAGGCACCAGGTCGAGTACCATTGCCATGGAACCCAACAATTGGAAATACTAGGCCTTTGGAGCCTGCATGCTTAAAAACTTTCAAACTTGCACCTGAAGCTTGCTTACTCTGTCCTCAGGCAAGGAAACCACCCCTGCCTTGATAACGAAATGGGCCCCCAGGTAGACCAATTGCTGGACCAGCCACAGTTGACTCTTGGCCAGGTTTACCACCCAGCCCAGGCTTTGTAAGAACTCCTCGACCCACCTGGTTACGATAATGGCTTCTGCTTCTGACTTCGCCTAGATGAGCCAATCGTCAAGATACGGATGCACTAGAGTTACCTCCCTTCACAGAGCCACTGCCACTACTACCACTACCATGATCTTGGTGAAAGTACAAGGAGTGGTAATCAGGCTGAAGGAAAGAGCTCTGAACTGAAAGTGCCCCATAGGCACTGTGAAACCAAGGAATCGCTGGTGCTCCGAATGGATGGGAATATGCAGATAAGCTTCGGTGAGATCCAGAGCAGACAGGAAAATCGCACTGCTGCACCACCAGGATGACCAATCAAGGTTTCTATTCGGCGGTGCGGTACGCACAAGGCCCGGTTCAGGTACTTGAGATCCAGGATGGGAGTGAAGGCTCCCACCATCTTTGGCACCACAAAATAGATGGAATAATGCCCTGTTTGGTACTGACTCAGGGGTAATGGCACTACAGCTTCCAACTGCAGGAGTGTTGCAGGATGAAAGAACAAAGGCCTTAGATAGGGGTCTGGCAAACTCCAATGCATAGCCCTCCCGAATTATCTCCAAAACCCATTGGTTGGTCGAAATGATGGCCCAGATGGAACAAAACGGTTGTAATCGACCGTCTATCGCCACCTTCGCCTGGGTCTCCCTGGCTTCATTGGGGATTTTTGGGCGGGGTCAGGGGGGGAAAGCACAATACCCTCGACTGAATCCCCAGAAGCACTGAAAGGACAGCCCCCATAGGGCTGCCCCTGTGTGACATACTGCCCGCTTTGATAGGGCGCGAAGTGGTCGTTATTGAACCTCTGAAAGTCCCTAGGCTGCCGCCATGGGGGGGGTTCCTGTCTTCAGTCCTCGAGTTTTTCCTCCAGCAGACGCTCCCCTTTTGCATCCCCCAAGTCCAAATCTTTTCCAGTGCGTCACCAAAGAGCAACTTCCTCTTGAATGGAAGCTTATACAACCGAGCCATGGAGGCAGCATCCGCTGCCCAATTCCGCAGCCATAGAAAGTGCCTGGAGGCAATAATGGAGGCTACTGTCTTAGAAGAGATTCAAACTAAATCATAGCAAGTATCTGCCAGATATGCTTGTAGCTGACTCCAGCTTGGAACCTTCCACTGCCTGGTCCTCAGAGCCCAAAGAAGCTAAACCTTGGAGCCAGAGGATAGATGCTCAGGAAACACAGGTTTGCTTGAGTAAACACTCCAGTTTCCAGCCCTGGAGGGCCATGCCCCCTTACACAGGAATGGTGGTTTTCTTGGTCACTGCCACGACCAATGCATCCACCTTAGGCATCCACATGAGCTCCTTCTCCTCTGAGGGAATTGGGTACAACCAAGCCATAGTCCTACTGTCGTATAGGGTGGCCTCAGGAAATTCCTATTTGGACTCAATCAACTTTTTGGATTACCTTATGTACTGGGAAACGAGCCTGCACCCCCTGCAACAAGGGGTCCTCCAAGGGCTCCTTGGCCAGAGTCGGCGGAGACACAACATAAGAACATAAGATATGCCATACTGGGTCAGACCAAGGTCCATCAAGCCCAGTATTCTGTTTCCAACAGTGGCCAATCTAGGTCATACGTACCTAGCAGTTTCCCCAAGGGACACAGGTTCCACAATGCTTGTATTGGTTCAAGCATTGATATCCTGGGTCCCTTCTTAATAATGGTTTATGGACCTTTCCTCCAGGAACTTGTCCAAACCTTTTTTAAACCCAGCTACACTAACAGCCTTTACTACATCCTCCGGTAACAAATTCCAGAGTTTGATTACACGTTGAGTGAAAAAATATTTTCTTTTATTAGTCTTAAATAGTTTACCCTGTAGCTTTATTGCATGTCCCCTAGTCTTTCTATATTCTGATAAGGTAAACAATCGATCTACGTTTACCCGTTCCACTCCGTTCATTAATTTATAGACTTCTATCATATCTCCCCTCAGCCGTCTCTTTTCCAGGTTAAAGAGCCCCAACCTTTTTAGCCTTTCTTCATAGGAGTAGCCTTCCATCCCCTTTACCATTTTGGTGGCTCTTCTCTGAACCTTTTCTAAAATTGCTATATCCTTTTTAAGATATGGCGACCAGAATTGCACACAATATTCAAGGTGCGGTCTCACCATGGAACGATATAGAGGCATTATAATATCTTTTGTTTTATTTTCCATTCCTTTCCTTATCATACCTAGCATTCTATTTGCTCTCTTGGCCGCCGCTGCACACTGGGCCGAGGGTTTTAACATGGTATCCACAAGGACGCCTAAATCTTTTTCTTGGGTGGTGGTTCCTAATGTGGAACCTTGCATCGTGTAACCTTAGTTTGGGTTGTTCTTCCCTAGGTGCATAACCTTGCACTTCTCCACATTAAATTTCATCTGCCATTTTGATGCCCAGTCTTCCAATTTATCAAGATCCTCTTGCAATTTTCCACAATCCTCCTGGGTTTTAACAACTTTAAATAGTTGTGTCATCAGCAAATTTGATAACCTCACTCGTTATTCCACTTTCCAGGTCATTTATGAATATGTCAAAAAGCAGCGGACCCAGCACAGATCCCTGGGGTACACCACTATTCACCTTTCTCCATTGGGAAAATTGGCCATTTAGCCCTACCCTCTGCTTTCTATCTTTTAACCAGTTCCTGATCCACAGTAGTACACTGCCTCCTATCCCATGACTCTTTAGTTTTGCCAAAAGTCTCTCATGAGGGACCTTGTCAAAGGCTTTCTGAAAGTCCAGATACACAATATCAACCGACTCACCTTTGTCCACCTGTTTATTCACTCCTTCAAAAAAACATAACAGATTAGTAAGACAAGATTTTCCTTGTCTAAAGCCATGTTGGCTGTCTCCCATTAGGTCATGACTATATGCTGAGTAATTTTATTCTTTATGATGGTTTCTACCATTTTTCCCGGTACTGATGTCAGGCTCACCGGTCTGTAGTTTCCCGGATCACCCCTCGAACCCTTTTTAAAAATTGGTGTTACATTGGCGATCCTCCAATCCTCAGGTATTAGAGATGATTTTAATGATAGTTCACAGATTACTGATAGCAGGTCTGCAATCTCAAATTTCAGTTCTTTCAACACCCTTGGATGTATACCATCCGGCCCAGGTGATTTGCTACTCTTCAGTTTATCTAATAGTTGTAGGACATCTTCCCGATGTATCGATATTTCCTTCAATTCTTCCACACCTTTAAATACCACTTCAGTCGTGGGTAACATCCCTACATCTTCCTCAGTAAAGACCGAAGCAAAGAATTCATTCAGTCTCCCCGCTATCGCCTTGTCGCCTCTTAGTGCTCCTTTAACCCCTTTATCATCTAATGGACCAACTGACTCTCTCACGGGTTTTTTGCTACGAATGTACTTGAAAAGGTCTTTATTTCGCGTTTTTGCTTCCGCAGCAAGCTTCTTCTCAAATTCTCTCTTTGCCTGCCTTATCAATGCCTTGCATTTGACTTGCCAGTGCTTGTGCTGTTTCCAGGTTTCATCATTTGGCTCTTTTTTCCATTTCTTGAAAGATGCTTTTTTGGCAACAACAGCCTCTCTGACCTCAGCTTTAAACCATGCTGGCAATTTTTTGGACTTCCTTCCACTTTTCTTAAAGCGTGGAATACAGCTGGTCTGGGCTTCCAAGATAGTATTTTTCAACAACACCCAAGCTTGATGTACGTCTTTTAACCTTTGCAACTGCTCCTTTTAGTTTTTTCTTAACTGTTTTCCTCATTCTATCATAGTCTCCCTTTCGAAAGTTAAAGGGTAGTACTGTGGATTTCCTTACTATCCCTCCTCCACTAATTAAATCAAAGGCGATCATGCTATGATCACTATTGCCAAGTGGCCCCAACACCCTTATCTCTTGCACTACATCTGGTGTTCCACTAAGGACTAGGTCTAATATTGCTTCCCCTCTGGTCGGTTCATGAACCAGCTGCTCCAAGAAGCAGTCATTTATTTCATCTAGGAACTTTATCTCCCTAGCATGTCCTGTTGTGACACTGACCCAGTCGATGCCGGGGTAATTGAAATCACCCATTATTATTACTGCACTGTAACTTTTGCTAGCTTCCTTGATTTCTTTGAGCATTTCATCATCCATTTGTTCATTCTGGCCAGGCGGACGATAGTACACCCCCACTGCCATCGCCTTCCCCTTTTTACATGGAATTTCAATCCATAGAGATTCTACAGCAAATTTTGTTTCTTGCAAAACTTTAATCCTTTCTGACTCAATGCCCTCTCTAACATAGAGCGCAACCCCTCCACCAATTTGATCAGCTCTATCATTTCGATATAGTTTGTAGCCAGGTATCACAGTGTCCCACTGGTTGTCCTCCTTCCACCATGTCTCTGATATTCCAATCATATCTAACCTCTCGTTTAGCGCTATATATTCTAACTCTCCCATCTTGTTTTGTAGACTTCCAGCATTTGCATACAAGCATTTTAGAGACTGTATTTTATTCATATTAATTTGGCTATTGGTAGACAGGGGTAATTTGGGATCTTTAAGTTCTGTCTGCTCCATACTCGAGGGCATTTGGGCTACTTTACTCTTTTTTGGAACCTCTCTGCTTTTTGTAGTATCCTTCAAGGATACATTCTTCCGAACCATGCGCTCTTGGGCGACTGTCGGCTTTCCCCTATTATCTAGTTTAAAAGCTGCTCTATCTCCTTTTTAAAGGTTAATGCCAGCAGCCTGGTTCCATCCCGGTTAAGGTGAAGCCCATCCCTTCGGAAGAGCCCCTCCTTTCCCCAGAATGTTCCCCAGTTCCTAACAAATCTGAACCCCTCATCTCTGCACCATTGTCTCATCCACGCATTGAGACTCCGGAGCTCTGCCTGCCTATTGGGTCCTGCGCGTGGAACGGGAAGCAATATTCAGAGCTGCAAGGGAATGGCTAATAAGAGCCAAGAGCTCCTCTTTGCAGAAGACCCTGAAAACATTGGGGTTCTCCAATGAAAGTATTTCCACCTAACTTCTGAGGGATATGGTTGCCTCAGAGATCAAAGGGTCCTTCCCCCAGCTCCTCTGGCCCTAGGGACTGAGGGAGTCCAAATCCTTTTAGCCAAAAGAGACCCTTCCATCGAGTCTGCAATTAAACACACCTCCTCTAGAATACAAATTGCAAAAAATCCACCACTACTCCCAAAAAGAATCAAACAACCCAGGAACAAATGGATCACAGGAGGCTCTGGTAGGTTGCGACCTGTAACAAGGAGACACCCTTCCCATCAAGGGATATCCCTGCATAATGCCTTCTCTATCTTGGGAAATTCAAGTGCCCAATCAGTGAAAACTGAAGTTTCCTTAAAAGAGAAAGTTAATGCCCTGCATATAAAGCATAGTTACTCACCTGTAACAGGTGATCTCCGGGAACAGCAGGAATTTAGTCCTCACATATGGGTATCGTCGGTACCGACGGAGCCTGCGCAGGAACGCTCCCCAGCGTCCAATTAGAAAGCTTTTGGGAGCATCCCACAGCACCTGCATGCTGCCTTCCCGCCTTTCCCAACTGCCTCTCCCCAGTTGAGTTTTAAAGCTGAGACAAAGAGAGAGAGAGGGAAAGGGAAAGAGATAGACAGAGAGATACAACTCCTAGGGGAGGTGGGTGGGTTGTGAGGACTAAATTCCTGCTGTTCCCAGAGATCACCCGTTACAGGTGAGTAACTATGCTATCTCCAGGAACAAGCAGGAATGTAGTCATCACATATGGGGACTCCCTAGCTTTAAATGCCAGGGAGAGAGCCCAGAAGTTGTGCGTCCCTGAGAAGGGCTCCACTTCCCCCCATGGATCTCTGGCATCCTACCAGGGATGGTAGGTAGAAACATAGAAACATGATGACAGAAAAAGACCACAAGGCCCATCTAGTCTGTCCTTCCATAACAACAACTACAACAGTCCACTTTTTACCTTTAGAGATCCTCTGTGTTGGTCCCATGCTTTTTTGAATTCAGTTACTGTCCTCATCTCTACCACCTCCACTGGGAGACTATTCCACGGATCCACTACTCTTTCCGTAAAGAAATATTTCCGCATATCACTCCTGAATCTATCTCCCTTCACCCTCATCCCATGTCCCCTCGTCGCAGAACTTGCTTTCAATTGAAAGAGGCTCTCTCCCTGAACATTTATGCCACGGAGGTATTTAAACATCTCAATCATATCACCTCTATCCCGCCTTTCCTCTAAGGTGTACATATTAAGATCCTTAAGTCTGTCCTCATATGCTTTATAATGCACTACAGGTACAGGTAGGAGTTAATTAGGTATGGAACAGGTGTTGGAGAACAGCCTGACCAAACAAGGCATCTCGGCGGGAGTCCTTGTCCAAGCAGTAATGGGCTGTGAAGGTATGAACAGAGGCCCAAGTGGCTGCTCGACAGATGTCGTCGATAGACACAGAGTGCAGATGAGCCACTGAAGCTGTCATGGCTCTCACATTGTCAGCTGTGACATGGCCCTCCAGAGGAAGTTTCTTACTCTGATAGGCAAAGGAAATACACTGAGCAATCCAGTTAGATAGTGTTCTCTTGGAGACTGGAAGTCCCAAATGAGAAGGATCAAAAGCAACAAAGAGTTGAGAGGACTTTCTGTGTTGCTGTGTTCTTCGTAAGTAAAAGGCTAAAGCTCTTTTACAGTCCAAAGTATGAAGGTTCCTTTCTGCATTTGATGCATGAGGCCTTGGAAAGAACACAGGTAGGTAGACCGCTTCGTTTAGATGAAAAGGCGAGACCACCTTTGGCATAAAGCGTCGATGAGTCCTAAGGACTACCTTGTCATGATGGAACCTTGTATAAGGTGGATCAGCCACTAGTGCTCCTTCTGCTAGTCCCACAGGTGCTCCTTGTGGTCTTGGGCAAGCCACTTAACCCTCCATAGCCCATGTTCCCTGTAAGTATTAGTGTATGTGTCTCATATCCCTGCGTGTTAAATGTATCCCCCAATTGTGTTGTGACCGCTTTGATTGAAGGATAAGGCGGTATACAAAAACTGTCTAAATAAATAAAAATAAAAGAGTGCTTGCAACTCACTGATGCAACGTGCTGATGTGATTGCAATGAGAAAGATAACCTTCCAAGAAAGGAATTTCAAGGAGGTAGTAGCTAAGGGTTCGAAAGGTGGCTTCATGAGCTGACCAAGAACCAAATTTAAGTCCCATGCCACAGGAGGTGGCTTAATGGGAGGCTTAGTTAGCAGACGGCCTCTCATAAATCTTGCTATAAGAGGATGGGAGGAAATAGGTTGTCCACTTAGGGGCTTGAAGGAAGCTGCAATAGCACTCAAATGGACCCTCACTGAGTTAGTCTTAAGTACTGCGTTGGATAAATGAAGGAGATACTCCAGTAATGATGCCAGAGGTATGGCAATGGGGTTAAGACCCTTCTGCGAACACCATATGATAAACCTTTTCCACTTGAAAGCATAAGAGCGTCTTGTGGAAGGCTTCCTGGAAGCATAAAGGATATCCTTTATTTGCTGAGGTAGGTTAAGATCATGGAGATCTAAGCCTTCAGCAACCAACCTCTGAGATACAGAGACTGGGGATTGGGATGCCATAACATTCCGTCCTCCTGAGATAGGAGATCTGGAGCAGACCCTAACTCCAGGGAGGGAGCTTGAGAGAGACGTAGAAGCAGAGGGTACCACACTTGCCGTGACCAATGTGGTGCTATGAGAATCATATGGCCTCTGTCTCTCTGAAGCTTGAACAGGGTTTTGGGAATTAGGGGAATGGGTGGAAAGGCATACAGGAAGTCTTGACCCCAGTAAAGGAGGAAAGCATCCCTGGCCTGAGCCCACTGAGCCCCAGAACCAGGAAAGTTTGGCATTCCACAAACTTCCAAAGAGGTCTATGTCCGGGGTTCCCCAAATTTGAAAAATCTTGGCTACCTGGTCTGCATAGACCACTCGTGTGGAAGCAGAACTCGACTGAGTCTGTCTGCCCAAGAGTTTTGTATGCCTGGAAGATACACTGCCAGGAGATGAATCTGATGCTCTCTGGCGAGGGCCCATAGTCGCAAAGCTTTGTTGCAAAGCAACAAAGAGCCTGTTCCCCCCTGCTTGTTCACGTAAAACATGGCTACTTGATTTTCCGTATTAATGAGGACTGTCTTGTATCTGAGCAGGGTGTGGAACACTCAAAGAGCAAGGAAGATTGCTCTGAGCTCCAGGAGATTGATATGTAGATGAGTCTCCTGTGGAGACCAGGTGGCCTTGGGTGGAGAGGTCTTGCAGATGAGCTCCCCAACCCATCGGAGAAGCATCTGTTGTGAGAGTTGCCTAGGGTAAGGGTTGTTAAAAAGGGGACCCCAGCAACAGGTTTTGAGTGGACTTCCACCACTGGAGGGACCAAATAAGACGACTTGTGTTTGCTATTTTGTCTGACAGGCATCCTGATGCCTAGGTCCATTGAATGGATAAGGTCCACTGGGCTGCCCTCATATGGAAGCGAGCATAGGGAACCACATGCACGGTAGATGCCATGTGGCCTAGTAGTTGTAGCATTTCTTGGGCAGTGAAATGAGGCTTTAGCACTACTTGAGATGCTAACTGCACCATGCAAATTCAATGGGCCAGGGGGAGATAGGCCCTTGCCTTTCTGGTATCCAGCAAAGCTCCTATGAATTCTAAAGACTGAGTGGGAGTTAGACTGGATTTTGGGATGTTTATAACAAGACCCAAATACTGAAGGATATGCATTGTGCAGGATAGAGAAGTCCTGGCCTCTGACTCTGTTGGGGCTCGAATGAGCCAGTCGTCTAAGTAGGGGAAGACGAATATCCCTAGAGTGCTGAGAAATGCTGCTACCACAGCCATGCATTTCGTGAACACCCTTGGTGCTGAGGCCAGGCCAAAAGGAAGCACCCTGTATTGGTAGTGCTTTCCTTGAAAATGGAACCGAAGGAATCTTCTGTGAGTTGGATGGATGAGAACATGGGTGTACGCATCTTTGAGATCTAGAGAACAAAGCCAATCCTGACTCTGAAGGTATGGCAGCAGAGCTCCCAGAGAAATCATCTTGAATTTCTCTTTGACAAGGAATTTGTTCAATTCTCTGAGGTCCTAGATAGGTCTGTATCCCCCTGTTTTCTTTGGGATAAGGAAATAGGGGGAGTTAAACCCTGTACCCTGTTGATGAATGGGTACTTCTTCTATTGCCCCTTGGGCAAGAAGCATAGTGACCTCCTGACCTAATATGTTGATGAGAGAGGTCGGAGAAATGAACTGCCTTATCATTGTGGGAGGGGGCATGCTCGAAAAATGAAGCTTGTACCTCTTTTATGATGGAGAGTGTCCAATGCTCTGCTGTTATCTGCCCCCATCTGGGGGCAAAGTGACACAACCTTCCTGGAATGGTGGAAGGCTCTGGTCCAATGAGAGCAAGGAAGGCTAAGTTCTCTAGCTGAAAGTCAAAGGCCTTGTGGAGGCTGAGACTGCTGGGACAGCTGAGGCTTAGCAGTCTTTGCTTTTCTTTGTTTGGGTGGTTGCTGACCTTTCCGGACAAGCTGACCTGCAGAACGTCCCTGCTGAGAATAAGCAGGATAAAATCTTTTCTTTTTAGAAAAGAATGGTTTCTTGAAAGATTTCTTTCTTGCAGGATCAGCTGTGGACTTGGATAATCTATCCAAGGTGGAGTTGTCAGCATCCAACTCATTGGCCTTCTCCTACCAATCTTTACCAAACAGGTTCTCACCAGTACAAGGAATATTTCCCAGTTTGTCTTGTACCCAGAGCTCCAGATCAGATGCCTGGAGCCAAGCAATTCTACGTGCACCTATGGCAATGGCAGAGGTTCTGCTTATGCACTCAAAACAGTCAAAAGCTGCACGGTTGACAAATTTAGAAACATCTTGGGCATGTTTGACCAATGTGAAAAAATCCTGCCTTCTATCCTCAGGAAGAAGAGGGCTCAAAGCCTCTAAATCCCCTGTGACTTCCTTCATGAACATTCCCATATATAGACTATAGGAACTGATCCTGGCAGAAAGCATGGAAGCCTGGAAGACACAACGTCCAAAAGCATCCAAAGTTCTGCACTCACGTCCTGGAGGATTAGAGGCATGCCTCTTTGCACTCTTGATCCTTCTCATAGCTGATTCCACTACAATAGAGTGGTGAGGAAGCTGAGTTTTTGGAAACCAGGACAAGGAGGGACTCAATACAGTGTATCCAGTCTACGAGAGTGAGGAGAGGTGGTAAGAGGTGTCTCCCACATTCTTAGCATGAGATCATGCAAGATCTCATGGATGGGCAAGGTAGCTGCCTCCTTAGGAGTTTTAGGATATTGTAAAATTTCCAACTCCTTTGCTCTGGGCTCTGTTTCAGGGGCCACAGTAATGGAAGACCCCGAGCCACTTCCCTGATGAAATCCTGAAAGGAAATGTCCTCTGGAGGAGACATCCTGCATTTAGGGGAGGAAGGCTCCTCCGGGAGAAGTATTCCTGCATCGACAGAACTGTCAGAATCCTCAGATTCCTCTGAGGACTCGAAGTACCTTCCTTCGGTATTCTCTTGAAGAGCCCGATACCCGTACCGACCGAAGTCGGTACCGAGGGGAATCGGTACCGGTGTAACGGTACCAGAAAGCATCGCATGACTGGGTGCCGGCAATGCGGACGCCAATGTCGATGCTGTTGGTACCGGTACCGATACCAGTGCAGGAGTCTGTGCCAGTTGAACTGTCTGATGTGGTTCTGAGGGTATCGATGCCGCAAGGAGAGCCACCAGACTGCTTTCAATAGCCAGAACCCTCTGGTCTATAGATGCTGCCGATGCCTGGATGTCGGTACCGGAGAAGACCACCGGTACCCCAGAGCATGGCACCAGTAGTTCTGCCGAGGTCAAGGCCTCGAGAATGTCCTGGAGCCCCGATAATGCTTTGGAAGCCGAAGCCTCCCACCAGGGCAATTTTGCCGGTGCAGAATCCTCAAGGGCAATGCCCAAGGCATCTCGATGCTTAGAAGGAGATCTACCCTTTGAGGACCGGCTAGACTTATGTTTAGTTACCTGAGATCCACAGGAGGAAGACGAAGCCCTGGAAGACGTCGATGCCACCGAAGCTGCATCAGAGGGAAACAGGGTACTGAGCTTGGCAGCTCGGTTCTGTCGACCTCTCTTGGACATCATGACACTTGCCATACATTCCGAGATGGAATGGTCAGGACCTAAACATTTCAGACACCACTCATGGGTGTCGGTGACGGAGATGGTACCGCCACACTTGGTGCACTTTTTAAAACCCGAAGAGGGTTTTTCCATTGTGGAAAAAATCTTGGGTCTAAGGCCCAAAATGGCGCGTGCACCTGGAAAAAATGGGAAAAAAGTACTAAGATTTTTTTTTTTTTTTTTTAAAGAAAAGAAAGCAAGAAAAACCGGCGGTACCAGTAAAGCGTCAAGGAAGGCAGACGCGACCACAAAAAAGAAGGAAAAATTTCTGCGGTGACAGGAACACGACCTGCTGGCTCCACAGAAAACGAAGAACTGGAGAGAGGCAGTTGGGAAAGGCGGGAAGGCAGCACGCAGGTGCTGTGGGATGCTCCCAAAAGCTTTCTAATTGGATGCAGGGGAGCGTTCCCACGCAGGCTCCGTCGGTACCAACGATACCCATATGTGATGACTACATTCCTGCTTGTTCCTGGAAATAGAAAATGACACAAAAGATTAAACTACTTCTACTTGGGGATTCCATCATCACAGGCACGAACTTGGGAACACAGTTAAAAGGGGAAAAGATGATCAAATGCTTCCCAGGCTCTTCAGCCAGCAGGAATACAAAGCAAATTGCTGCCATTGTTAGTGCAGAAAGTGAGTGCTCCAAAATGGATGTTGTCATCCACTTGGGAACAAATGACCTGGCTAGAAACAGTGCTCTATGGTTCAGAAGGATTTCCAGATTCTGGGAGGGAAACTCAAACCGCTAACACTATAGCATTTTCAGAAGTTCTACCTGTTCTTGGTAAGGGGGCAGAAAGACTGCATCGTATAATCAGCTTTAATATATGGCTCCAAACCTGGTGCAAACAAAAGAGGATTTAGATATATAGGCGACTGGGGAAATAGATGGAACAACAAGAGGCTATACTATGTTGATGGACTACATCTCTCTGCTGCAGGGAAAAGGCAATTATGTGGACAGGCATTTAAACTAAGGAAAGAGGATGACAGATGGAAAAGAACAAGTTCAGGACGTCAATCTCAGCAAAAACATAATACTGGAAACAACCATAGTATTAACTCACATATCAACGACAAGTGGGAAGAGGCATGTAAAACAAAATCCATGTAAAATACAGGCAAGCCAGTCAACAAATGCTCCAAGTCTAGACAACAAGGCTCCTGACTTGAAAGCCCTAATGGTGGAAATGGACTTGGACATTGTGGCCATTACAGAAATGTGGTTTAACAAGTCGCATGAATGGGATATAGCCATAGCTAGCTATAATCTATTTAGAAGAGATAAAGAGGGTAGAAAAGGAGAAGGAGTAGCCCTATATGTCAAAAGCAATATTAAAGCTGCTGAAATACAGGGGACGTGGGGAAAAGAAGCAGCGCTGTGGATTGTGTAGGAAAGAGAAACATAGAAAAAGACTACATGGCCTATAGTCTGTTCTTCCATATCAACAACTACAACAGTCCCCTTTTTTCCTTTAGAGATCCTCTGTGTTTGTCCCATGCTTTTTTGAATTCAGATACTGTCCTCATCTCTACCACCTCCACTGAAAGACTATTCCACGGATCCACCACTCTTTCCGTAAAGAAATATTTCCGCATATCACTCCTGAATCTGTCCCCTTTCACCCTCATCCCATGTACCCTCATAGCAGAATTTGCTTTCAATCGAAAGAGGCTCTCCCCCCTGTGCATTTGCGCCATGGAGGTATTTAAACCTCTCAATCATATCACCTCTATCCCGCCTTTCCTCTAAAGTGTATATATTAAGATCCTTAAGTCTGTCCTCATATGCTTTGTAATGAAGACCACTAACCATTTTAGTAGCCACCCTCTGTATCAACTCCATCCTGTTTAGATCCTTCTGAAGGTGTGATCTCCAGAATTGCACACAATACTCCAATGAGGTCGCAACCAAAGACATACAGAGGCACTATCACCTCCTTTATTCTGCTAGCCATTCCTCTCCGTATGCACCCAAGCATCCTTCTAGCTTTTGCTGTTGCCTTTTCTACCTGTTTAGCTACTTTAAGATCATCAGACACAACCAAGCCTAGGTCCCGCTCTTTAGTGGACAAAAGTACTTCACCCCCTATATTATACTGCTCCCTTGGAATGCTGCAGCCCAAATGCATGACCTTGTATTTTTAAACATTAAATCCCAGCTGCCAAATTTTAGACCATTATTTCAAGAGGAGATGGCATTGTCATCCATACTGGTGTGGTCTACAGGTCTCCAACTCAAACTGAAGAAATGGATAGCGAATTGATTATTGATATTGCAAAGATACCCATGAAAGGGGGAGTGATCATATTGGGTGACTTTAATCTACCCGATGTGGAATGGAGTATTCTTTCTGCAAAACTGGAAGTAAACAAATTATGGATGCCTTCCAAGATACATTACTTAGACAAATGGTGATGGAACCGACCAGGGAAAGCTCGATGCTGGATTTAGTACTCACCAACCGAGATAGCATGTCGAATATCCGGGTGGGTGCTCATATGAGCAGCAGCGATCACCACACAGTGTGGTTTGAGATAAAAGCCAAGGCGGAGTCCTATCACAGCAAGCTCAAAGTCCTAGACTTCAAAAACGCTGACTTCAGTAAAATGGTCCTGAAGGAGAAGTCAGGATGGGAGGGAACTAGGGAAGTGGAATTGCAGTGGACTAAACTAGGAGGCGGCAATACCCCCCTCCCCCCACAGCAGTCCACCTCATCACCACAACCATACACCAGTCCACCACATTGCACAATGAATCGCAAGTGAGATGACAAAGGCAACCTTAGTCTGCCTTCTGCTCCCCATAAATAGTCATACTGAACACTATCCAACTTAGACGTATGGAACATACCTAAACCCGGTAAATACTTCAACAATAGAATTGTTCTTAGTTTCATGTTAAGCATCCTCTGTTATAACTAATATGTTAATGTACATAGTTAAAAAGAAAATGTTACTTGTACTTAACATATACTTGTTAAGGTAATAATCAAACTTTGTTCTCTGTAAACCGCTTTTGATTTGTCGCATAAACGGAGTATAAAAATGTACAATAAATAAAATAAATAAAAGGGGCAACAGATACACGTGTAAGGAAAGTAAATAAAAGCAAGAGAAAAAGGAAACCTATTTGGTTCTCCAAAGAAGTGGCTGCACAAATAAAGGCAAAAAAAGCAACTTTAACAAAATTCAGAGGTTCGCAAACAGAGGAACACAGAAAAGAATGCAGGATAAAGCTAAAAGAGACAAAAAGAAAAATAAGGATAGCAAAATCCAAGGCAGAAGAAAAGATGGCTAAAGATGTGAAGTGTGGCGACAAAACTTTTTTCAGGTATATACGGGAGAGGAGGAAAATCAGAAGTCGAACTGCAGGACTCAAAGGTGCTAGGAATGCATTTGTGGAAAGTGACAATGAGAAAGCACAAATGCTAAACAAATACTTCTGTTCTGTTTTTACTAAATAAAATCCTGGAGAAGGTCCACCTGTGATTGACAAGTATACAAATGGGAATGGAGTAGATACCACACCATTCACAGAAGATAATGTGTTCGAACGGCTTGCAAAACAAAGTGGACAAAGCCATGGGACCGGATGGCATACATCGTAGGATACTGAAAAAGCTCTGAGAGGTTCTTGCAGGGCTGTTAAAGGAAGCACAGTTACTTACCTGTAACAGGTGATCTCTGGGAACAGCAGGAATAAGTCTTCACATATGGGTATCGTCGGTACCGACGGAGCCTGCGCAGGAACACTCCCCAGCGTCCAAAAGGAAAGCTTTTGGGAGCATCCCACAGCGCCTGCGCGCTGCCTTCCCGCCTTTCCTAACCGCCTCTCTCCAGTTCGAGTTTTAAAGCTGAGACAAAGAGAGAGTGAGGAAAGGAAAGAAAGATAGAGAGATACAACTCCTAGGGGAGGTGGGTGGGTTGTGAAGACTTATTCCTGCTGTTCCCAGAGATCACCTGTTATAGGTAAGTAACTGTGCTATCTCCAGGAACAAGCAGGAATGAGTCTTCCCATATGGGGACTCCCCAGCTAGAGAGGCCTGGGAGATCACCCAGGTTGTGAGTCCCTGGGAAGGGCTCTACCTCCACCCATGAATCTCAGGCATCCAGCCAGGGATGGAGGGTAGGAGTTGGTTAGGTATGGAACAGGTGTTTGAGAACAGCCTGACCAAACAAGGCATCCCGGCGGGAATCCTTGTCCAAGCAGTAATGGGCTGTGAAGGTACGAACCGAGGCCCAGGTGGCCGCTCAACAGATCTGGTCGATGGACACAGAATTTAGATGAGCCATAGAGGCTGCCATGGCCCTCACATTGTGAGCTGTGACATGGCCCTCCAGAGAAAGGTTCTTAATCTGGTAGGCGAAAGAAATACACTGAGCAATCCAATTGGACAGAGTTCTCTTAGAGACTGGAAGTCCTAAATGAGAGGGATCAAAAGCAACAAAGAGTTGAGAGGACTTTCTATGTTGCTGTGTCCTTTGTAAGTAAAAAGCAAGAGCTCTTTTACAATCCAGGGTATGAAGATTCCTCTCTGCACTTGAAGCATGAGGTCCTGGAAAAAAGACAGGTAAATAAACCTCTTGGTTCAGATGAAAAGGTGAGACCACTTTAGGCATAAAGTGTGGATTAGTCCTGAGGACTACCTTGTCATGATGGAACCTTGTATAAGGAGGATTAGCCACCAAGGCTTGCAGCTCACTGATGCGGCGAGATGAAGTGACTGCAATGAGAAAAATAACCTTCCAGGAAAGGAATTTCAAGGAGGTAGTGGCTAAGGGTTCAAAGGGTGGCTGCATAAGCTGGCCAAGAACCAGATTCAAGTCCCATGCCACTGGACGTGGTCTGATGGGAGGTTTAGTCAAAAGAAGGCCTCTCATGAATCTTGCTATAAGAGGATGAGAGGAAATAGGCTGTCCATTGAGAGGTTTAAGGGATGCTGCAAAAGCACTCAAATGGACTTACTGAATTCATTTTAAGGCCTGCATGGAATAAATGCAGCAAATACTCTAGTAAAGAATTCAGAGGTATTGCAAGAGGGTTAAGACCCTTCTCTGCACACCAAATGGTAAACCTTTTCCATTTAAAAGCATAGGAACGTCTAGTGGAAGGCTTTCTGGAAGCATGAAGGATATCCTTCACTTGCTGAGAAAGATGCAAATCTTGAAGGTCTAGGCCTTCAGCAACCAGGCTCTGAGGTGAAGAGAATGGGGATTTGGGTGCCACAACGTTCCCTCCTCCTGGGACAGGAGGTCTGGAGCAGATCCCAAGTCCAGGGAGGGAGGGAGCTTGAGAGAGATGCAGAAGTAGAGAGTACCACACTTGGCGTGGCCAATGTGGTGCTATGAGGATCATAGACCCCTTGTCTCTCTGAAGTTTGAAGAGTGTCTTGGGAATTAGGGGAATGGGTGGAAAGGCATAGAGGAAGTCTTGCCCCCAATGGAGGAGGAAGGCATCCCTGGCCTGAACTCCCTGACACGGAATTCTGGAACAGAACCGGGGAAGTTTCGCATTCCACGGACTTGCAAACAAGTCTATGTCTGGGGTTCCCCAAATTCGAAAGATCCTGGCTATCTGGTCCCCATGGAGGGACCATTCGTGTGGAAGCAGAACTCGACTGAGTCTGTCTGCCCAAGAGTTTTGAACCCCTGGAAGATACACTGCCATGAGATGAATTTGATGCTCTCTGGCGAAGACCCACAATCTCAGAGCTTCGTTGCAAAGCAACAGAGAGCCAGTCCCGCCCTGCTTTTTCACGTAGAACATGGCTACTTGGTTGTCCGTGTGGATGAGGACTGTCTTGTAGCTGAGCAGGGTGTGGAAGACTCTGAGAGCTAGAAAAATTGCTCTGAGCTCTAAGAGGTTGATATGTAGAGATGTCTCCTGTAAAGACCAGATGCCTTGAGTGGAGAGATCTTGAAGAAGAGCTCCCCAACCTCTTGGAGAGGCATCTGTTGTAAGGGTTGCTTGGGGTAACACCTGTTGAAAGGGGGACCCCAGCAACAGATTTTGCGTGGACTTCCACCACTGGAGGGACCAAAAGAGGCGACTGGAGGTTGCTATTTTGTCTGACAGGCAACCTGATGCCTGGGTCCATTGGGTGGACAGAGTCCACTGAGCTGCCCTCATGTGAAGGCGAGCGTAAGGAACCACATGCACAGTGGATGCCATGTGGCCTAACAGTTGTAACATCTCTCGAGCAGTTAAATGGGATTTTAACTGAATTTGTGAGGCTAACTGCACCAAGCGTAGGCAACGGGCCTGGGGAAGATAGGCCCTTGCAGTTGTGGTATCCAGCAAGGCCCCTATGAACTCTAGAGACTGAGTAGGGGTGAGATGGGATTTTGGAAAGTTTATTACAAGTCCCAGATACTGAAGGATACGCCTTGTGCAGGTTAGAGAAGCCTGGGCCTCTGACTGGGATGGAGCTCGAATGAGCCAGTCGTCCAGATATGGGAATACGAATATCCCTAGAGTGCGTAAAAATGCAGCTACTACTGCCATGCATTTTGTGAACACCCTTGGTGCAGAGGCCAGACCGAAAGGAAGCACTCTGTATTGGTAGTGCTTCCCTTGATAAAGGAACAGAAGGAACCTTCTGTGTGTTGGATGGACGAGGACATGGGTGTACACATCCTTGAGGTCTAGAGAGCAAAGCCAATCCTGACTCTGAAGGTATGGAAGGAGAGTACCGAGAGAAATCATCTTGAATTTTTCCTTGCATAGAAACTTGTTCAATTCCCTGAGATCTAATATGGGTCTGTAGCCCCCTGTTTTCTTTGGGATAAGAAAGTAGGGGGAGTAGAACCCTGAGCCCTGTTTAAGAAGGGGTACTTCTTCTATTGCCCCTTGGGTAAGAAGGGTAGCAATCTCCTGACCCAGAAGGTCGAGGAGAGATGTCTGAGAATTTAACTGTCTCACCATGGTGTGAGGAGGAAGGTTTAAGAAATGGAGCTTGTACCCCTCCCTTATGATGGAGAGGGTCCATTGCTCTGCTGTGATTTGTTCCCACCTGGGAGCAAAGTAAGCCAACCTTCCTGGAATGGTGAGAGGTTCTGGATGTTCTAGAGCCAGAAAGGCTAAGCTCTCTAGTTGTAAGTCAAAGGCCCTGAGGAGGCTGAGGCTGTTGGGCTGTAGCAGTCCTAGCAGCCTTAGGCTTGGCCTGTTTCGGTTGTTGCTGTCTCTTTGTAGCAAAACGACCTGCAGAAGATGACTGCTGACCATAAGCAGAATAATATTTCCCTTTTTTGGGAAAAAAAACCCTTTTTGAACAACCTTTTCTTAAAAGGAGCAGAAGTAGACTTTGAAAGTCTAAAGCAGAATTTTCAGCATCCATTTGGGTGGCCTTTGCTTGTCAATCTTTGCCAAAAAGGTTTTCACCTGTACAAGGAAGGTTTCCTAGTCCATCTTGAACCCAGGGTTCCAAATCAGAAGCTTGTAACCAAGCAACTCTGCGTGCACCTATGGCAATGGCCGAGGCTCTGCTGGCACCTTCAAAAGAGTCAAAGGCTGCACGGTTGGAAAACTTGGAAATATCCTGGGCATGTTTGAGCCAGGTGAGGAACTCTTCCCTTTTATCTTCTGAAATAAAAGGAGATAAAGTTTGCAGGTGATCTGTAACTTCTTTTAGAAACATCCCCATATAGAGGCTATAGGAGTTGATTCTGGCAACAAGCATACTGGCCTGGAAAATTCTCCTGCCAAAAAGGCATCTAAGGTTCTGCATTCTCTTCCTGGAGGAGCAGAGTGCCTTTTTGTACTCTTTATCTTCTTCATAGCAGACTCCACCACAATGGAGTGGTGAGGAAGCTGAGTCTTATGGAAGCCAGGACAAGGAGGAACACGATACATGGTGTCCAACCTGCGAGAATGAGGGGAAGTGGTGAGAGGAGTCTCCCATATGCCCAACATGTGATCATAAAGAATCTCATGTATTGGTAAAGTGGCTGCCTCTTTAGGAGCCTTAGGATATTGCAAAATATCTAATTTTTTGGCTCTAGGCTCTGTCTCAGGGGCCACTGAGATGGAAAGGCCCCTGGCCACTTCCCTAATGAAGTCTTGAAAAGACAAGTCTTCTGGAGGAGACATTCTCCTTTTTGGAGAAGAGGGCTCCTGAGGATGGATCACCGATGCTTCGACAGAGACCTCTGATTCATCAGAGTCTTCAGAGGAATCGAAGTATCGCCTGTCTGGATGCTCCTGCAGAGCCTGATACGCATACCGCGTGGTATCGACATCGGGAGTGATCGGTACCGATGGGCATCACAGAACAGTGTACCGCTGCAGTCGACACCGAAGCGGATGTCTATGCAATCGGTACCGGCACCGGAACTGATGTTGGTACCGGCAACGGAGTTTGTTGCGGTACCAAAGGCGTCGCAGCTTGTATGAATGCCATGATGGCACGCTGCATGGTCAGGATATTCTGATCCATTGATGCAACCAATGTCTGGATGTCGGTACCAGTGGGAACCACCGGTATCCCAGAACATGGCAACAGGTGATCGGTCGAGGCCGAGCCATCGATGTCAACCTGTGACCCCATAGATAAAGCTTTGGAATCCGGAGCCTCCCGCCGGGGTAATTTTGCCGGTGCGGATTCCTCGAGGGCAAGCCCAGAGGCATCTCGATACTTAGAGGGAGATTTACCCTTCGAGGACCGGCTGGATTTAAGTTTGGTTACCTGAGATCCATGTGAGGAAGAAGCAGCCCTGGAAGACGTCGATGCAACCGAAGCTGCATCCGAGGGAAACAGTGTACTGAGCTTAGCTGCTCGATTCTGTAGACCTCTTTTAGACATCATGGAGCAGGACTCACAATCCGCAATGGAGTGGTCATGACCTAAACATTTTAGACAGCATTCATGGGTGTCGGTGACAGAAATAATGCTGCTGCACTTCGTGCATTTTTTGAACCCAGAGGCGGGCTTTTCCATGAGGAAAAATTTCCTAGGCCTAAGGCCAAAGAAGAAAATGCAAAAATCAAAACCAGGCCAAAAAGAACACCGTTGGTACAAAGAAAAAACTTTTTTTGTCGGAACAGCCAGCCAAGTGGAGAGGAAGAAAAACTCCCACCGCTGTGGCCTTTCCTTTTAATTATTCAATATTTTAAAACCAGCATACACTTAGCTGAAATTGTAGAGCTGAGGCCGTTTTCATCCAGTCAGCAATGCCAGAAACACGACGTGGCACGTTTCGGGGTAATGCCTATACTACCCCTGCATCAGGACAGAACATTGCTCGGCAATGCCCGAAACGTGCCATGTCGTGTTTCTGGCATTGCTGACTGGATGAAAACGGCCTCAGCTCTACAATTTCAGCTAAGTGTATGCTGGTTTTAAAATATTGAATAATTAAAAGGAAAGGCCACAGCAGTAGTAGGTTTTCTTCCTCTCCACTTGGCTGGCTGTTCCGACAAAAAAAGTTTTTTCTTTGTACCAACGGTGTTCTTTTTGGCCTGGTTTTGATTTTTGGATTTATTTAGCACTGGGTTTTTGGTATTTATTGGTGTTCAAAGAAGAAAATGCACTGAAGTGATAAAAACAGTAGGTTTTTGTTTTTTGGGTTTTTTTAGAATAAAGAAAGAAAAGACCGGCGGTACCGGTCCAGCGTCGAGAAGGCAGACGCGCAACCAAAGAAATAAAATAAAGAAATTCTTCAGCGGTGACAGGAACACGACGGGCTGGCTCCGCGGAAAAGAAGAACTGGAGAGAGGCGGTTAGGAAAGGTGGGAAGGCAGCGCGCAGGCGCTGTGGGATGCTCCCAAAAGCTTTCCTTTTGGATGCTGGGGAGCGTTCCCGCGCAGGCTCCGTCGGTACCGACGATACCTATATGTAAAGACTCATTCCTGCTTGTTCCTGGAGATTATTTTTAATAAACCCTTGGAGACAGGAGAAGTTCCACAGGACTGGAGAAGGGCTGATGTGGTACCTCTTTACAAAAGTGGTGATAGGGAAGAAGTGGCAAACTACAAGCCAGTAAGCCTTACCTCGGTATTGGGAAAAGTAATGGAGGCGCTCCTGAAAGAGCTAATAGTGGACTTTCTCGTAACCAACAGTTTGCATGATCCGAAGCAACATAGTTTTACCAAAGGACGATCTTGCCAAACAAATCTGATTGAGTTCTTTGACTGGGTGACCAGAGAACTAGATCAAGGGCATGCAATGGATGTGATCTACCTAGATTTCAGCAAAACCTTTGATACTGTTCCTCATAGGAGGCTAATCAATAAACTCAACAGCTTGGGGATGGGTCCCAAGGTGGTGAACTGGATAAGAAATTGGTTGACTGACAGATGACAGAAGGTGATGGTAAATGGAACTCACTTGGATGAAAGGAAGATGATTAGCAGTGTGCCCCAGGGTTCGGTCTTGGGACCAGTACTGTTCAATGTATTTGTGAGGATATTGCTTAAGGACTGAATGGAAGAGTCTGTCTTTTTGCAGTTGACACGAAAATTTGCAACAGAGTGGACTCCCCAGAGGGAGTGGATAACATGAGGAAAGATCTACAAAAGCTGGAAGAATGGTCTAATGCTTGGCAGTTAAGATTTAATGTGAAGAAGTGCAGTGTCTGTCTCAAAGCTGGATTATTGTAATGTCATTTTCACGGGACTCATACAGTACCAACTTCGTCGCCTTCAGCTCATTCACAACACAGCTACCCGCCTTATTACCATTCCTCCCCATCGGACCATATCGATGGAAGGGGCAGCATATAAAAATGTTTAAATAAATAAATAAATAAATATCACCCCTCTTCTTTTGCAGCTCCACTGGCTTCCCATTAAATATTGTTTTGTTCACAAGATCCTCACCACCACTCATCGGGTATTGCACACTGATGTTCCCTGCTACCTTACTGATCTTATTCAGCACCTGCCCTCCCCACAACCTCTCCGCTCCTCCTGTGGAAATCTGCTTTTCCTTCCCTCCCCTGCCTAAGCTCACCTCGAACTCACCTGCCACTCTGCCTATTTTTAACTTGCCCCTGCACTCAGGAACTCACTCCTCTCAGATTTGCGCACCAAGGCCTCATTTCCTTGCTTCAAAGCATTGCTAAAAACTCACCTATTTCATCTGGCTTTCGATCTTACATCTCCCAACCCCTGAATCCCCCATGTCAGCTATTCCACTCCCACCTCCCTCCTTTGAGTGTCACTGCTCTACTGTACTTTCTGTCCTTTTTTTTTCTGCCTGTTCTGCTGCTGTCCTATCCGATTAATGACATTCTTCCTTCGCTCTTTGTTTTCCCTGCAGCCTTTGTATTTTCTGGTTGTACACCGCTCTGATTCAATTGCCTGGGCAGTATATCAAATGTCTCAAAGTGTCATGCACTTGGGATGCAGAACCCAAGGGAATTGTATGCGACAGGGGGCAAGAGGTTGGTGTGCATGGAGGAGAAGGACCTCGGAGTGATTGTTTCAGAGGATCTCAAGGTGGTGAAACAGTGTGACAAGGCAGTGGCAAAAGCCAGAAGGATGCTGGGTTGCATACAAAGAGGAATTACCAGCAGAAAGGAAGAAGTACTAATGCCACTGTACAAGTCACTGGTGAGGCCTCACTTGGAATATTGTGTTCAGTTTTGGAGACCATGTCTCACAAAGGATATAAAAAGACTGAAAATGGTTCAGAGGAAGGCGACCAAAATGATTTGGAGCCTGCATCAGAAGACATATGAGAAGAGACTTGAAGATCTAAACATGTACACTCTGGAATAGAGGAGAGAGAGGGGAGATATGATTCAGATCTTTAAATACTTAAAGAGTATTAACAAACAAACCTCTTCCAAAGATGGGGAAGCTGTAAAACTAGAGGGCATAACATAAAGCTGCAAGGGGGTAAAGTGAAAGGCAATGTCAGGAAATACTTTTTCACTGAAAGGGTGGTGGATGCTTGTAATGACTTCCCGATGGAAGTGGTGGGGGCAAATACAGTGACGGAATTCAAAGTGGCTTGGGACAGACACAGTGAATTCCCTTTATAGCAACAGGATAAAATCAAAATAATCATAAAACGCCTATCTCTCAACAAATAGGGGTGACCTACATGGAGCGGTGGGTACACCCCTAAACAAAGGCATGGGGAAGGGTGACCTGCACGGAGCGGCAGGGGCACCTACTCTTACCGACTGGCTGGGCAGACTAGATGGACAATACTGGTCTTTATCTCCCATCATATACTATGTTACTATGAGTCCTCTGCCGGCACAGCCTCCACTGCTGATGAAACAGGGCCTGTAGACTTAGCCAAAGTCTCTGCCTGCTTCCTCTTAAGGCAATAAACCTTATAAAGTGAGAGGATAAAATCAGGAGCAAAAAATGTCTCCTGTGGCTCCATCCCAGCCAGAGGCACTGCCTGTGGTGCTGATCTGACTGCGCAGCCCCTTTGGTCTTACACTTTCCCCCTTTTAACTTCTTCTTCAGGGAAATGGACGTGGCTCTGCCAAAACCACGGGAACCGCTGGCCCAGAAAAAGTCCCACAGGTATTTCCAAGCTAGCGTCTATCTCCAGCACCTGCTGAAACAGTCGTCCCTACCTCAAAAAGACTGTGTAAACAACCCTCCCCCCCTCCCCCCAGAGTTACACCTCATGTTCCCACACACTGCACACATGCCAAAGGCGTCAGCAGCATACATGTTGTGCTGCACAGAGCGAAGACCGCCACTTAGAACACGAGTCACCGCACTGCTGAAGAGCTGCTAAAAACTCTGCCAGAAGAGCCCCAATTTCTCCCCCAAACCAACCTGAATGTCAACCGACAGAAAAGGGCATTACCCCGCAGCCCCAAACTTTCAGCGGTCTGTCACTTACCACCCGCTGACTCCAAAGCACAGCATCTCTCTCTCACTGGAGGTAAAAGGAATCCCCAAGCAGCCTGCTGCTAGCAGGTGATTGAGGTTCCCACTGGGGGGGGAGGGACCTGAGGCTCCCAGGTATTTTGCCCTAGGCCAAGCATTGCCCCACTGCCCACAGTCACTCTCCTAACCCAGAAGTAGGAAGGCTAACCCAAACAAGCTCCGCTGTCTCTCTCCTACCCTCCTATTATTTTTTTTCCTGTCACATGTATCTTAAGTTAGTAAGCCCTAATCAGGGATTCCAATGTGCACAAGCTGTTTACTCAGCTGCTGATAACAGAGACTGGAGTCTGCAACTAAATGGGGAGCTCTTATTCTGTTACTGAAGAGTTTGGAGATGCTCAGTTCTCAGCTGCTGGTGAACGGTGACAACCCATGTGTACCAGGAATGATTAGAAGGATAATGGTTTGCCTCCATCACTAACAGCATACTGGCGATCATTAAGAAGAAAAGAATGGTACTGGTTTTTTTTTATTCCATCAAAGAATACTGTCACAGTAACAAGCAAAAGCATGCCTCTCTGCCATATAATAAGTACTAACCAGAGCCCTCCCAACAGCCTCTGCAAGAGGCTCATTCTAATAGCAAGTTATGAAGCTCCTCAAATATCATAGGGAGGAGTAGCCTAGTGGTTGGGACAAGGTACTACAGGCAGGAAGGTCGGGGGTTCAAATCCCACTAGAGAATAGCAACCTTGGGCCGGAAGGACTGGGGTTTCTAGTCCCACAGATGCTCCTTGTGGTCTTGGGCAAGCCACTTAACCCTCCATTGCCCATGTTCCCTGTAAGTATTAGTGTATGTGTCTCATATCCCCGCATGTTAAATGTATCCCCCAATTGTGTTGTGACCGCTTTGATTGAAGGATAAGGCGGTATACAAAACTGTCTAAATAAAATAAATCATAAGAGATACCAAATAATGACTCGCACATCCTCTCAACCATCTACTGACATGAGTGGCAATCATTAACACAGAATTTCCACAGATACTTCTGAGATTTAAGTTAGATATTTATTATTAAAACTTACCAATAGATATTTGCTGCTTGTGATCCTCTCCTCAGCTCTTGGATTAAATGCCCAGATGTGGTATCAAATATTCTGATGAGGGTTCCCTTAAAAATTGAAGGATTTTCTTATCAAGATCAAAGCCCTCCCATTGATCTATACTGCATTTGTACAGTTTTATCTTCATAACCTCTACATCCCTCAGGCAGTTAAGTTTTCTCCAGGTTCTAATCTACCTTTTTCCTCTTGCTATACTAATTTTCAGATGCTTCTCTACAATAGGAATTTGGAAAAATTACAATTTGCCCATTGCTGTTCTAAGTCATTCTGATAGTATCCTGGCATACGAAGGGTCAGAGTCATTTCTGTAATGTTTTGGTGCAAGAGTTCACCCACCTAAGTAAATTAATAAAACACTGAAGAAAAGGATATGCATCATTAGTATTGAGTGTCTCCAGAGAAAGAAAACACCATATTTAAAGCCTTATTTAGGCTAATGATTTAAAATTACATTTAGTCAAACCATCTATGATAATTACAAACCCCAAAACAAATTTGAATCCTAGAAAATATAAAAAATTTTAACACAAAGAGAAGCTCAAATTTATTTTGTTAATACCATTTGACAAAATTCTTTTGGAAAAATCTCATTACTTACCACCTAAAAAACCTCTTATAGCCGATTACCCACCTAAGAAAGCCAGTTATTGGGGTTGTGAATACTTCATGGAATCATATGTTCTAGCCATTCCACCCTATGGCATCTCTCTGTGCAAGTCAAAGGCCAATCAGTATCTTTGACATTTCCTTGCTCCCTTGAATCACTCAATATTCCAACCTGCTCATTAGGGTGGTCCACTGCCATAGAGGAAAGAATTAAAGTAGGAATTTCTTTGCTCCCTGGCCTGATTCTGGTTCCATTTATGTAGAAAACAATGTGTGCAAAGTTTGAAGCCAATCAAATAATATTTAGGGGTGGCTCAAGGTCCCTATCTATCAGGCCCCTGGATCCCCCCCAGGGTTCGTCAGACCACTGGGTATTATCTGCTCATAGACGGGGGTATCATGCTTGCCAAGCACTCAATGTGGTCCAGATGCTAGTAAGGACTTTGACGATGTTGGGAACATCTTACGGTGTTGTGAGACAACACCCAGAAGGAACTGGAGTTGCTCTTCTTTTGTGGAGTGTTGGCCGTTGAACTCCTCAATGAGTTTGACCCCTCGCTCAGCCACATCGTTGATCACTGGAAGATTTTTTACTTTCTTCAGACCGTCTTTGAATGATGCATTCTCTTCCCAGTCTTCTGGGTCTGCATTAAGAAAATCACTGTTGATGTTGAGGTGTTTCAGGAAATGGATTGACTTGCGAGTTGCAAAAGATTCAAGTGGTGGAATCATGGAACTTTTCAATTTGACCCACTTTGGGGGATCTTCGTCTTCGTCATCATCCTCATCGCTTTCATCTGATTCTGCCGGGATCATGGCCGACACTATGGCCCGCTTTGTCGGTGCTGAAACAGCTTCATCGAACAGTGACAGTGCCACAAGCTCCTCTGACACATACCACAGATGCTGTTGCAGTTTGTCTCTGGCCACTCTTCCAACACGGTCATTGTGGTAAGAGTGTAGTTTCTAAAGCATCTCCAAATCTGTTCGAGGAGCAACTGCGGCATCAGGGGCAGAAAACCAGGCTTCCACATGAATCAGGATGGAGAAAATGCTCACATCACGAACATAGGACTCCTCCCGTTGGGTAAGATCTTTGAGTTGTCCTCGGAACATCCAAATCTTGAGACAGTACAAGACTTTTGCCATCCATCTGGCATGATGGAAAGCTCCAGGTTTCTTGAAATTGAAACTAGGAAGATTCCCTCCAAGGCAGACAATCGTTAACTCCAAGAATTCCAGGTAATCATCTCAGTGATTGCCCTGTGCCAACTTGGATTCCGCAAACTTCATGATGCAATCTCTGTCAGGTTGCAGCACCTCCAAGTCTTTTCCAGTTTGATAGTTGGACTTGTCAAGGGAGCCCCAATTCTTTTGGAACCGGCAAAAGAGTTGGACATCGGGACCCGATGAAGCTCCAGAGCATGTAGAGAATACTGCACCAAGAATTATTTCGTAAATGTGATGGCGGCATGCCAAATGAAGGACTGTGCGACGGAGTCTCTGTTCTAGAAGAATGCACGTTCCTGATCGATGTCCCGTGTTCGATGCAGTTGTATCAAAGCAGAAGCCTGCAACCTTTTCATCCAAACACCATTCCTGTAACAGTTCATAAACTGCTGCAGCTTGATTCTCGCCCGTTCCTGATGTCAGTTTTGGTACACCAAGAATTTGTGTTTCTCCAGTGGAGACAGCCGTTATCAAAACTGGAAGGCGGTCAACGGATGTGGTTGAACAGAGGAGAGATGGCAATAACTTGCTATCCCAATGCACAATGCATGTTTTGCCTTCGGCTTTGAATGCGTTGTGCAGGTCCGTCCATTGTTGCTGACGGTGCTTTTCTCTATGGCGCTTGACGCTGGAGCGGCTGATATTGAGCTCCCCAGGATAATGTCCCAGACTTCTGGCGGTTTCAGCTACCACAAACAGAGCATTGCGATCCGTTGTCCCTGTCCGATCCAGGGCTGCTGTAAGCTCTGGGGTCCAGACATTGTTAGGTCGAAACTGCTTCGTTTGTGGAGTTGCTTTCTTCTGTCCGTTATCTGAATCCGCAGATGTCGACGAGTCTTCACCTGACTCTGCTGAGGAAGAAGATCCTTCCAGCTAAACTTGGCTTGTAGTTGCCTCGGCTTCGGCAACATGTTTTTGTCTGCGCCTTTTCAGTTCTTCTTCTCGCTGTTGCGATCTTGCTTCCGTGTTGGCCAGTTTCTTGTCCATCGCGCACATTGAGCCGCGGCGCCCTGGTTCTCATTGCGCTATTAAGAATTCTTTGTCTTCTTGAATATGAATTAAAGACATTGCATTGGCATGCGCCACATCAAATAGGTTTTTCATTGCAACCTGGAATTCTTTTTCATTTGCCTCTTGTTTCCCTCCTCTCCCTTTGTTTTTCTTCAAAAGTTTCCACTGATTGAACAATTTCTTTACTTTTTCTTGAATTTTGTCATTTCTTTGAACAGGAAAGCCTGGCCTTTTCCCAGTAAGCTTCTACTTCACTTGTTACAATAGATGCACTTTCACTAATGCCTTTGTTTAATGTCATATGGTGATGTAAAAATACACTTAATACTTGCTCCTTGCTGGGGAGCTTGGCCCCAGAATTGTGGTGGACATTTCTTTAATGAGATAAAAACCACGTTTTTTCGCCATCTGAAAAGAATAAAGATACAAAGATAATAGTACAATGTCTTTGCCACCTCTCAGAGACGAGATTAGTTCAAATATGACGCAATCAAATGTAATCAGCGTGGAACTGAGTGGATGATACAAGATGATGCAACATTTCGTCATCTGCTCCCAGGGGGAAATCTCAAGACTTGTTGAGCCACCCCTAAATATTATTTGATTGGCTTCAAACTTTGTACACAGTGTTTTCTACCTAAATGGAATCCAAATCAGGCCAGGGAGCAAAGGAATTCAGGAATTCATTTTTATGGACCACCCGGCTCATGTATTCCAAAATCTGAGCAATGGACTTTACTTATACAATAGAACACAATATCAATAACTTTAGTTAGTTGGCATGGTTAAGAAATGACTTTAAGCTCCAGGAGCCACCCTCCCCCTCACCAAACTGGAATAGTTGCTGAAAAACAGGGAAAAATATGAAATTGAAGTTAACAAATATTTGTAACAAGCTGTATTAATGGTGGTTTTTTTGTTGTTGTTTTTTTTTGTTTTTTTTAAGTTCGTTAACCTCTCTGAAACTCAGCTTCCAGAGAAGCCCTTTAAGAATGAAGATTACTATGCTCCATACTTCACAGCATTTAACAACTAATGAAAAAGGCATGTGGGAGTAGTGGCCTAGTAAGTTGGGGCAAGTTACCTTGGGCCAAAGGACCAGGGGTTCAAATCCCACTAGAGGACAGCAACCTTGGGTCGTAAGGACTGGAGTTTCTAATCCCACAGGTGCTCCTTAAAACCTTGGGCAAGCCACCTAACCCTCTGTTGCCCCAGGTACAAAAAAACCAGACTGTGAGCCCTTCGACGACAAGAGAAAAATTATACATATACCTGTAACAGGTGATCTCTGGGAACAGCAGGAATTTAGTCTTCACATATGGGTGACATCTATACTGATGGAGCCGACACGGGAACGCACCCCAGCGTCTAACAGGAAAGCTTCTGGGAGCATCCGACTGCGCCTGCGTTGATGCCTTACCACCTTCCCAACTCTCCCTCCTCAGTTGAGTTTTTAGCTGAGAGAAAGGGAAAGGGAAAGAAAAAGAAAACCTACAATTCCTAGGGGAGGAGGGTAGGTTGTGAAGACTAAATTCCTGCTGTTCCTGGAGATCACCTGTTACAGGTGAATAACTACGTTATCTCAAGAAACAAGCAGGAATGTAGTCTTCACATATGGGTCTCCCTAGCTCCCAGATAACAGAGAAAACTACCTCAGGGTAGGCTTCCAGAGATCATGAATTCTCCATGGACGTCTGGTATCGTTAAATTCTACGATGGAGAGTAGGAGCTGCCCTTAAGTCTGAAAGAGGTGCTGGAGAACAGTTTGACCAAACATGGCATCCCAGCAGGAGTCCTTGTCCAGAGAGTAATGAACAGCAAAGGTATGGACCGAAAACCAAGTTGCTGCTTTGCAGATTTCGTTAATGGCTATAGAGCGTAGATTTGGCAAAAAGGCCATGGCATGAACATTATGGGCAGTGATATGACTCTCAAGGGATAGTCCTGCTTTATCATAAGCAAAAGAGATACAATCTGCTATCCATTTAGAGAGAGTACATTTGGATAATGGCAACCGCAAGCGACTAGGGTCAGAGGAGATGAACAATTGAGATGCTTTGCGGTGATCTTGAGTCCTTTGAAGATAAAATGCTAAGGCACGTTTGCAATCAAATGTAATGGAGGGACTAGTATAAAAGACAGGAAGGTAAACTGATTCAAATGAAAGGAGACATCACCTTCAGCATGAAGTGGGGGTGAGTCCTAAGTACAACCTTATCATAAGAACATAAGATATGCCATACTGGGTCAGACCAAAGTTCATCAAGCCCAGTATCCTGTTTCCAAAAGTGACCAATCTAGGTCATACGTACCTAGCAGTTTCCCCAAAAGACACAGGTCCCACAATATTTGTACTGGGTCAAGCATTGATATCCTGGGTCCCTTCTTAATAAGGGTTTATGGACCTTTCCTCCAGGAACTTGTCCAAACCTTTTTTAAACCCAGCTACATTAACAGCCTTTACTACATCCTCCGGTAACAAATTCCAGAGTTTGATTACACGTTGAGTGAAAAAATATTTTCTTTTATTAGTCTTATAGTTTTCCCTGTAGCTTCATTGCATGTCCCCTAGTCTTTCTATATTCTGATAACGTAAACAATCGATCTACGTTTACCGTTCCACTCCGTACATTAATTTACAGACTTCTATCATATCTCCCCTCAGCCGTCTCTTTTCCATGTTAAAGAGCCCTAACCTTTTTAGCCTTTCTTCATAGGAGTATCCCTTCCATCCCCTTTACCATTTTGGTGGCTCTTCTCTGAACCTTTCCTAATAACGCTATATCCTTTTTAAGATACGGCGACCAGAATTGCACACAATATTCAAGGTGCGGTCTCACCATGGAACGATATAGAGGCATTATAATATCTTTTGTTTTATTTTCCATTCCTTTCCTTATGATACCTAGCATTCTATTTGCTCTCTTGGCCACTGCTGCACACTGGGCCGAGGGTTTTAACATATTATCCACAATGACACCTAATGTGGAACCTTGCATTGTGTAACCATAGTTTGGGTTGTTCTTCCCTAGGTGCATAACTTTGCACTTGTCCACATTAAATTTCATCTGCCATTTTGATGCCCAGTCTTCCAATTTATCAAGATCCTCTTGCAATTTTCCACAATTCTCTTGGGTTTTAACAACTTTAAATAGTTTGGTGTCATCTGCAAATCTGATAACCTCACTCATTCCACTTTCCAGGTCGTTTATGAATATGTCAAAAAGCAGCGGACCCAGCACAGATCCCTGGAGTACCCAACTATTCACCTTTCTCCATTTGGAAAATTGTCCATTTAGCCCTACCCTCTGCTTTCTATCTTTTAACCAGTTCCTGATCCACAGTAGTACACTGCCTCCTATCCCATGACTCTTTAGTTTTGCCAAAAGTCTCTGATGAAGGACCTTGTCAAAGGCTTTCTGAAAGTCCATATACACTATATCAGCCAACTCACCTTTGTCCACCTGTTTATTCACACCTTCAAAAAAACCATAACAGATTAATAAGACAAGATCTTCCTTGTCTAAAGCCATGTTGGCTGTCTCCCATTAGACCATGACTATCTACATGCTGAGTAATTTTATTCTTTATGATGATTTCTACCATTTTTCCCGGTACTGACGTCAGGCTCACCGGTCTGTAATTTCCCGGATCACCCCTGGAACCCTTTTTAAAAATTGGTGTTACATTGGCAATCCTCCAAACTTCAGGTCTGCAATCTCATATTTCAGTTCTTTCAACACCCTTGTATACCATCCGGCCCAGGTGATTTGCTGCTCTTCAGTTTATCTAATAGTTGTAATACATCTTCCCGATGTATCGATATTTCCTTCAATTCTTCTGCACCTTTAAATACCACTTCCATCATGGGTAACATCCCTACATCTTCCTCAGTAAAGACTGGAGCAAAGAATTCATTCAGTCTCTCCACTATCGCCTTGTCGTCTCTTAGTGCCCCTGTAACCCCTCCATCATGTAATGGACCAACTGACTCTCACAGGTTTTTTGCTATGAATGTACTTGAAAAAGTCTTTATTTCACGTTTTTGCTTCCACAGCAAGCTTCTTCTCAAATTCTCCCTTTGCCTGCCTTATCAATGCCTTGCATTTGACTTGTCAGTGCTTGTGTTGTTTCCAGGTTTCGTCGTTTGGCTCTTTTTTTCCATTTCTTGAAAGATGCTTTTTTGGCAACAGTCTATCTGACCTCACCTTTAAATCATGCTGACAGTTTTTTGGACTTCCTTCCACTTTTCTTACAGCGTGGAATACAGCTGGTCTGGGCTTCCAAGATAGTATTTTCTAACACCCAAGCTTGATGTAAGTCTTTAACCTTTGCAACTGCTCCTTTCAGTTTTTTCTTAACTATTTTCCTCATTTTATCATAGTCTCCCTTTCGAAAGTTAAAAGGTAGTACTGTGGATTTCCTTAATATCCCTCCTCCACTAATTAAATCAAAGGCGATCATGCTATGATCACTATTGCCTAGTGGTCCCAACACCCTTATCTCTTGCACTAGATCTGGTGTTCCACTAAGGACTAGGTCTAATATGGCTTCCCCTCTGGTCGGTTCATGAACCAGCTGCTCCAAGAAGCAGGTCATTTATGTCATCTAGGAACTTTATCTCCCTAGCATGTCCTGCAGTGACACTGACCCAGTCGATACCGGGGTAATTGAAATCACCCATCATTATTACTGCGCTGTAACGTTTGTTAGCTTCCTTGATTTCTTTGAGCATTTCATCATCCATTTGTTCATTCTGGCCAGGCGGTCGATAGTACACCCCCACTGCCATCGCCTTCCCCTTTTTACATGGAATTTCAATCCATAGAGATTCTACAGCAAATTTTGTTTCCTGCAAAACTTTAATCCTTTCTGAGTCAATGCCCTCTCTAACATAGAGCGCAACCCCTCCACCAATTTGATCAGCTCTATCATTACGATATAGTTTGTACCCAGATATCACAGTGTCCCACTGGCTGTCCTCTTTCCACCATGTCTCTGATAGTCCAATCATATCTAACCTTTCATTTAGTGCTATATAGTCTAACTCTCCCATCTTATTTTTTTAGACTTCTAGCATTTGCATACAAGCATTTTAGAGACTGTATTTTAATCATATTAATTTGGCTAGTGGTAGACATGGGTAATTTGGGATCTTTAAGCTCTGTCTGCTCCATACTCGAGGGCATTTGGGCTACTTTACTCTTTTTTGGAACCTCTCTGCTTTTGGTAGTATCCTTCAAGGATACATTCTTCCGAACTATCCGCTCTTCAGCGACTGTCGGCTTTCCCCTATTATCTAGTTTAAAAGCTGCTCTATCTCCTTTTTAAAGGTTAATGGCAGCAGTATGGTTCCATCCTGGTTAAAGTGAAGCCCATCCCTTCGGAAGAGCCCCTCCTTTCCCCAGAATGTTCCCCAGTTCCTAACAAATCCAAAACCCTCATTTCTGCCCCATTGTCTCATCCACGCATTGAGACTCCGGAGCTCTGCCTGCCTTTTGGGTCCTGCGCATGGAACGGGAAGCATTTCGGAGAATGCTACCCTGGAAGTTCTGGATTTCAACTTCGTACCTAAAAGCCTAAATTTAGCCTCCAGAACCTCCCTACCACATTTTCCTATGTCACTGGTACCTACATGTACCAAGACAGCAGACTCCTCCCCAGCACTATCTAAGACCTTATCTAGGTGGTGCGTGAGGTCTGCTACCTTTGCACCAGGCAGGCATGTTACCAGGCAATCCTCACGTCCACCTGCCACCCAGCTATCTACATGCCTAATGATCGAATCACCAACTATAACGGCTGTCCTAACCCTTCCCTCATGGGCACATGGCCCTGGAGAAACTTCCTCGGTGCAAGAGGGTTTTACATCACCTGGAGGACAGGTCCTAGTTACAGGATCACTTCCTGTCACACCAGGGTGATGCTCTCCTGTCACGTGACCTCTCTCCTCCATGGCAACAGGGATGCTGCCAGACTGGAGGTGGGACTTCAGGACTATATCCCTGTAGGTCTCGTCTATGTACCTCTCTGTCTTTCTTATGTTTTCCAAGTCTGCTACTCTAGCCTCTAGAGAACGCACTCGTTCCCTGAGAGCAAAGAGCTCCTTGCACCTAGTGCACACATAAGACCTCTCACCAACTGGGAGAAAATCATACATGTGACACTCAATGCAAAAGAGTGGAAATCCCCCATCCCGCTGCTGGACTGCTGTCTGCATCTTAGTTTTAAGTTTGTGTTTAGATCTAAGTTCTTTACTTACTAAGGGTTGCTATGGATATTTATACTAATAAAACTGTACCTAATATGTTTAATATACCTTGTTCACCTGAAGCTTAATTAATCTCAGGTCCTTAGTGTATGACTGATTTGGGTAACGAGCTTCACCTGAGAGCACCTCCTGTCTTTTAAGATGTGCAAGTACCTATAAAGCTATGATTATCCCAGGGATGGGTGGGTGGGTGTTGGGGAGGGAGGGAGGGAAATAACACTTATTTATTGTCATGGTGGAACCAGGTGTAAAGTGGATCTGCCACCAAAGCTTGAAGTTCACTAATGCGTCTAGCTGGTGAGGGCAGTAAGGAAGATGACCTTCCATATTAGAAACTTTAATGAGGTTGTGGCCAAGGGTTCAAAAGGCGGCTTGAGAAGTTGCCCGAGAGTGACAGTGAGATCCCATGCCACCGCCACCTCTGATGGGAGGCTTGGTCAGCAGAAGGCCTCTCATGAAGCGTGCTATGAGCGGTTGTGAGGAAATGAGCATCCAAAGGATGATGAGAGGATACAATTGCACTTAGGTGAACTCTGTTACAGAGTTGGTCTTGAGAATGGATGAGGACAGGTGGAGGAGATACTGGAGTAGTGCCTCCACTGGAGCCTAGAAGGGATTGAGATCCTTCTGGGAACACCAGTGAGAAAATCTATGCCATTTGAAAGCGTATGAACGTCTGGTGGATGGCTTTCTAGAGGCTAAGAGGATCTCTTTTACTTCCTGAGTAAGGTTAAGATCTTGCAATTCTATGCTTTCAGCAGCCATGCTGTGAGGTGGAGAGATTGCAGATTGGGACGGAGTAGCATCTCCTCCTCCTGTGAGAGGAGATCTGAAGCAGATCAGAGACCTAGGGGATGAGTCAGACGGATGTAGCAAGAGAGGAAACCACGGTTGATGTGGCCAGCAAGGGGCTATGAGTATCATGAAGCCCCTTGTCTGCCTGGAGCTTGAAAAGCGTCTTGGGAATTAGGGGAATGGGAGGGAAGGCATTCAGGAGCCCTCAACACCAGTGGAGGGAAACACATCCACTTGCTGGTTACCCGACATGGGTGTCCTGGTGCAGAAGCAAGGAAGCTTGGCATTTAGCGGAGTGGCACAAATATCTATTTCTGGAGTCCCCCAGGTCTGAAAGATGAAGGATGCTGTCTCCATATGGAGAGACCATTTGTGGGGAAGAAGGATCTGGCTCAGTTTGTCTTTCATGACATTTTGCTCTCCTGGGAGATACACCACTTGAAGGTGTATCTGATGAGCAATGACAAAGGACCAGATATGGAGATTCTCCTTGCAGAGGGGCCAATATCCTGTTCCTCCCTGTTTGTTCACATAGAACATGGCCACCTGATTGTCCATTTGGACCAGGACCCTGTGGGATCGTAGGTGTCCTTGAAACACCCTGAGGGCGTTGAAGATAACACAAATTTCCAGCAGATTTATCTGGAGTTTAGACTCCTGTTCTGTCCAGAGGCCCTGAGTGGAGAGAGCCTCTAAATGGGTCCCCCACCCCCGTTTTGAGGCATCCATCGTCAGGATACATTGATGTGGAGGCATCTGAAAAGGTGACCCGAGGAGGAGATTCTCTGGATAACACCACCATTGAAGGGATGTGAGCAGAGGGGCAGAGACTCGGATCTTGTCACTGAGACGGCCTGAAGCCTGTTTCCACTGGGATGCTAGAGTCCATTGGGCTATGTGCAAATGCAGATGGGCATTATGGTACTACATGTACTGTTAAGGCCATATGGCCTAGAAGCTGTAGCATTTCTTGGGCAGTTAGGTGGTCTCTGAGATGTACCTGAGATGCCAGTTGAATGAGAAGAGAACAGCAGGGCTAGGTTAGAAATGCCCTCTATTGCTGATTGTTAAAGAGAGCTCCTATGAATTCTAGTGTTTGAGTAGGAGCGAGATGGGATTTTGGAAGATTTATCGCAAATCGCAAATCCCAAATGTTGCAGTACTTGCATGGTATGGGAGAAACACAGGCAGACCTCCTGGGAGGTGCCTGCTTTTATGAGCCAGTCTCGAAGGCACACATTGCATTTGTCTAAGTAAGGGAAGACAAATATCCCTAGAGATCTTAGAAATGCAACTACAACCGCCATGCACTTTGTGAAGACTCTTGCGGCAAAGGCGAGTCTGAAAGGAAGGATAGTGTCTTCCCTGAAACATTAAGTGTAGATATTTCCTGTGTTCTGGATGAACGAAGATGTGTGTATGCTTCCTTTAAATCCAGAGAACAGAGCCAGTCCTGACTCTGGAAATAGGGTAGGAGGGTCCCCAGAGAGACCATTTTCAACTTCTCATGAACAAGAAACCTGTTCAGATTTCTGAGGTCCAGGATGGGTCTGTATCCTCTGGTTTTCTCTGGCATGAGAAAGTACAGAGAGTAGAAACCCATTCTCTGTTGAGATGTTGGAACCTCCTCTATGACACATTGTGATAGAAGAGACGTCATCTCCTGCAGCAGAAGAGCAGCGAGAGGGGGCCGAGAAGGATATTCCCCTACTAGGGTGGAGGAGGGCAGATTTTTTAGATGAAGTCTGTACCCTCTCTCACTATGGTCAGTGTTCACTGCTCTGAAGTGATGAGATGCCACGTGTGGGCATAATGACAGTCTGCCGGCAATGTGGAGGGGATGGGGATTCTCCAGAGGCAGAGTGGCTATGTTCTCTAGGAAAAAGTAAAAACCAGGAGCAGATTGAGTCTTGGGAGCCTGTGGCTTCTTCTGTTGTTTGGAAGGTTATTGCTTCTTTTGAGCAACCACCCTGAGGTTGGTATTGAGAAGCAAGGGTGTAAGAAGGGTAAAACAACTTCTTACTAAAGAAAGTTTTCTTTGCAGCTGCTTCCTTCTTAGCAGGATTGGCAGTGGTTCTAGAAAGCCTATTTAAAATGGTATTCTAAGACTCTGAGTAGCTTTATCTCGCCAGTCCTTGCCAAAAAGATTTTCACCTGTGCAAGGAATATTAACTAGTTTATCTTGAACCCATTGTTCAAGATCTGATGCCTGAAGCCAAGCAATCCTGTATGCACCGATGCAGACTGATGTGGCTCTATTGGTGCACTCAAAGCAGTCAAAAGTTGCTCTATTGACAAACTTTGAGGCATTCTGGGCATGTCTGACCAAGGTGAGACAGTCAGCTCTCTTATCTGGGAGAAGCGGGCACATTGACTCAAGATCCCTAGTAACCTCTTTGAGGAACATACCCATATAGAGTATGTATGAGCTTATTCTGGCTGACAGCATGGAAGCCTGAAAACACTGATGCCCAAAAGCATCAAGAGTTCTCGATTCTCTACCTGGAGGGTTAGAAGAATGTGTTTTAGAACTTCCACTACCATTGAGTGGTGCGGCAACTGCGTCCTTTAGAAACCGGGACACTTCGGTACTCTATACACGGTATCAAGTCGTTGAGTATGCAGAGAAATAGTAAGGGGCATTTCCCACATCTGGAGCATGAGATCATGGAGAATGCGGTGAATTGGAAGTGTGGCCGCCTCTTCAGGAGTTGTAGGGTACTGGAAAATCTCCAATTCCTCTGGCTCTAGGTTCTTTCTCGGATGTCACTGTTATGGAAAGGCCCCTCACTAAGTCTCTAATAAATTACTGAAAAGACATATCCTCAGGAGGGGACATGTGCCGTTCCGGAGAGGAAGAAGGATCCTCCGGTATACTCTGAAGTCTTCGGGCATCGAACGATTCCTCATCAGAAGAATCAGAATCGGAAGACTTGAGGTATCGACCTCACGATGTCTCTACTGTTATTTATCGACCTGCTGACAAGTCTGCTTCTACCTTTCTCTCTTACTTTAACTCGTGGCTTTCCTTCTTTCTGGCTTCCTCTTCCCCCACTCTTATTCTCAGGGATTTTAACATTCATGCTGATAACCCCTCTGATCCCTATGCTTTAAAGCTCCTCTCCCTTACCTCCTCATTTGACCTCCAGCTTTGCTCTACTGCTCCCACTCACCTGCATGGCCATTGCCTTGACCTGGTATTTTTCTCTAGTTGCTTACCCTCAAACCTCTGTAGCTCAGTTCTTCCCTTATCTGACCATCACCTTTTAAGCTTCAATCTTCATCACCCCCTGCCTCAACCACGTCCTATCTCCTCCAAACTATTTAGAAATCTCCATGCTATTGATCCTTTGGTTCTCTCTTCCACTGTTTCTTCATCTTTCTTCTACTATATCATCTAAGTCTGTTGACGAAGCAGTAGCTTCCTATAACACTGCACTCTGCTCTGCTCTGCACTGGATGTCTCGCTCCGCTCATGCCACGTCCTGTGAGGCGTACTGCACCCCAGCCCTGGCTTTCATCCACTACCCGCCATCTACGTTCCTGTCCTCGCTCTGCTGAGCGTGCTTGGCTCAAATCCCGCTCCTTTGCTGACTTTCTACACTTCAAATTCATGCTTGTCTCTTTCCAGTCAGCCATAGCTCTTGCCAAAAAAGACTATTATGTCCATCTGACCATCTCTCTTACTTCTGACCCTCGTCGTCTCTTTACTACTCTCAGCTCTCTCTTCAAAGTGCTTCCGCCTCTGATCCCTCCCCTCCCTTTCTGCCCAAACCCTGGCTGACTATTTCCATGACAAAATCCACAAGATCACCCTCCAATTCCCTACAAAGTCAGCTACATCCACTCCTCCCCCCTCTTCACTCCCAACTTTCCTCCCCTACCTTTGCTACCCTCTCTTCCTTTCCTGTGATCTCTGAAGAGGAAACTGCCCACCTTCTTTCTTCCTCCAAACTCACCACCTGCTCCTCTGATCCTATCCCCACCCGCTTCCTAACCACCATCTCCTCCACTGTTGTCCCTTCCATCTCTCATATTCTCAATCTTTCGCTCTCCAGTGCAACTGTCCCTGCAGCCTTCAAGCATGCATTGGTCAAACCTCTCCTCAAGAAATCCTCACTTGATCCCAACCTGTCCTTCTAATTATCGACCCATCTCCCTCCTTCCTTTTATTTCTAAAGTACTTGAACGTGCTGTTCAACACCGCTGCCTCGACTTCCTCTCCTCTCATGCCCTCCTGGATCCTTTACAGTCTGGCTTTCTTCCTTTACATTCTACTGAAACGGCTCTTGCCAAAGTCTCCAGTGACTTGTTCCTGGCAAAATCCAAGGGCCTTTACTCTGTCCTCATCCTTCTTGACCTCTCTGCTGCTTTTGACACTGTTGACCACAACCTTCTCCTTGATACCCTGTCCTCACTTGGTTTTAAGGGCTCTGTACTATCCTGGTTCTCCTCCTATCTCTCCCATTGCTCTTTCAGTGTGTGTTCTGGTAGCTCCTCCTCCTCTGCTCTCATTCCCAGTTGGTGTACCCCAAGGATCAGTCTTGGGTCGCTCCTTTTCTCTATATATACCCAGTCCCTTGGTGCACTTATCTCTTCCCATGGTTTTCAGTACCATCTTTATGCTGATGACTCCCAGATCTACCTCTCCACGCCTGAAATCTCTCCAGCTATCCAGACCCAGATCTCTGCCTGCCTTTCTGACACTGTGTCCTGGATGTCTCACAACCGCTTGAAATTGAACATGGCCAAGACTGAACTTCTTATCTTTCCCCCTAAAACCTCCCCCTCCTCTTCCTCCTTTCTCAATCTCTGTGGATAATTCTGTACTCCTTCCTGTTTCCTCGGCTCGTAATCTTGGGGTTGTCTTTGACTCTTCTCTATCCTTCTCCACACACATTCATCTGATAGCTAAGATCTGCCGTTTCTTTCTCTATAACATCAGCAAAATCAGTCCTTTCCTTTCTGAACACACTACTAAGATGCTTATCCACTCCTTAATCACCTCCCGTCTTGAGTACTGTTAACCTACTCCTTTCTGGTCTCCCTTTGAAGCATATCTCTCCCCTTCAATCTGTTCAGCACTCTGCTGCGCAGCTAATCTTCCACCAGCCTAGTCATGCCCACATTACTTCTCTTCTCAAGTCACTTCACTGGCTCCCTATCCATTTCCACATCCAGTTCAAACTTCTCCTACTGACCTATAAATGCATTCACTCTGCAGCTCCTCACTACCTTTCTTCTCTTATCTCTCCTTACAACCCCCCTCGGGAATTCCACTCTTCTGGCAAACTCCTATCTGTGCCCTTCCCTTCTATTGCTAACTCCAGACTTCGCTCCTTTCACCTTGCTGCACCTTACGCCTGGAACAAACTACCTGTGTCTGTACGCCAGGCACCTTCTCTGACCCTCTTCAAATCCAGACTGAAAACCCACCTCATCGCTGCTGCTTTTGGATCTTGACTCACCTGATCTCCATTTTCTTTTCCTTTCCCCCTTGTTTTATCCCAGCCTACACCTTCTGTGTTGTCTGTCTTGACTAGATTGTAAGTTCTATGAGCAAGAACAGACTTTTACAAGTCTGTGCAGCGCTGCGTACGACTTGTAGCACTATACAAATGCTCAGTAATAGTAGTAGTCTACTACGTTAAGGCTCCATACCAACTGAAATTGACATCAGAGCGAGGGACCTGCCTGGACAAACCCCCAGTACCAGGGATGGATTTGAGGGCAGGCATGGGCGGTAGCACATCGAGTGGCATTTAGCCGGACACGGTTTGCATCAGCATTGTAGATTGTGCCAGAGTCTGCGGTATTGCCAGCAGAGATTTGACCGGAACCGAAGCTGCCAGTAGAGCCACTAAGCTCAGCTCTATAGCTAGGATACTCTAATCCATACAGCCCGCAAATGCTTGAATATTGCTACCAGAGATGCAGGCTACTGTCCCAGAGCAGGGCACCAGGAACTCTCCAGAGGTGAAGGCCTCGGGAGCATCCTGAGACCCCTCGATGGCTTTGAAGGAAAGATCCTCCACCGGGGGTTGTTTGGCTGGCTGATCCACCTCCAGGGCAACACTCAAGACATCTCTATGCTTAGAAAGAAATCTACCCCTGGGGGAACGGCTTTTCTTCAAAGACGACTTGTGTTTTGATACCTGAGATCCTTGAGAGGAAGACGATGGCCTCGATGCCAAAGAAACCGTGTCTGAGGCAAAAAGCGTGCCTAATGTTTATGTTTATACAATTTCTTGATATATCTCCCAGGCTGAAGGGCATCAGAGCAGCTTACAATCACTACAAGCAGGAACTGGATACATTCCCTTGTCCCCAAAGGGCTTACAATCTATGTGTACCTGAGGCAATGGAGGGTTAAGTGGCTTGCCCAAGGCCACAAGGAGCGCCTATAGGACTAGAAACCCCAGTCCCTCCGGCCTGAGATACCTTGTCCTAACCACTAAGCTACTCCTTCCTCGATTCTTTAGGCCTCTCTTTGTCATCTTTTTACAAAGAGGACACTCTGATGACTGGTGGTCGGGACCAAGACATTTGAGACACCTGTCATGGGTATTGGTAGCCGAAATGGTACCGCCACACTTAGTACATTTCTTAAAACCTTTAGCTGGTTTTTCCATAGGGTTGGTAGACAAAATGGTAGGCTTAAGGCCTAAAATGGCATTGATGCGTCCAAAGAAAAAGGTATTTTTTTGTTTTTTTTTATAACAGGAAAGAAATAAGGGAAAAAAACTGACTGGAAGTCAGTTCCGGCGTTGACGGGCAGACGTGAACCACAAAAAATAAAAAGAAACAAATTGAATGAATTTTCTGTGGTGACAGGATTTGTTTCCTGCTGGCTCCGCGGAAAACTAAGAACTGAGGAGGGACAGTTGGGAAGGCAACAATGCAGGTGCAATGGGATGCTCCCAAAAGCTTTCTTATTGGATGCTGGGGAGCATTCCCATACAGGCTCCTTGGGTACAGATGTCACTCATATGTGAAGACTACATTCCTGCTTGTTCCTGGAGATCTGAATGTACACCGCTTTGACCGGTAGAAAAGTGGTATATAAGCCTGGTTGAATAAATAAAATGAGCTAAATTTAAAAAAAAAACAAAAAAACCCGATCTATCTTTAAACCCATCTACTTCTTGCTCTTGTCTTAGGTACTGCAGAAGGAAACCTATGATCCAAAGGAGCCAGACAGAGGTTCTTTCTGCAGCACAGTTCAGATGTGCCCTTTAGTTGTTCAGACATTCTTTTCCCTACTACAGCATTCTTAGCCAATGAGCAGAAACTAGCTCCAGGAGTCAATTCCACCATGTAACAGCATTCGTGAAGTGACATTACATCACTGTCAAGACTCTATGGAGTTTTGGCAACTTACCTTCTCTGATGCAGTTGCAATTCTGGTTCCCTGCAAGTTTAAAGCTATGCAGCTCAGCACACCCTCATGAGCAGGGATGTCTACAGGGGGTTTCTCAGTGTTAGCCAAGTCTACAATCTGCACGTGCCCAGTGTGTGTACCAGGAAATGCTAGTAGGGAGTTGTTACTGTTTGGACATAAGACACAGAGCCCTAAAATGAAAATACATTAGAAGCATTAGACTATGAATTTAAACCAATTTAATCTATAGATAGTGGATCATTTTATGGCAACCACTTGATCCTTGGAATCCGATTTTGTGAAATTTAAATACTGAATTTCAAAGTAGAAACAAAGAGCCCACAAATGTTTTCTAAAACCTCTTTCATTCTATGCCTACAGCGAAAACTCAAATCACAGTATAAATTTAATTTGGGCTAAAAGAAAACAAAGCTTAGCCAACACCTTGCTCCCTTGAAGCAGTCATGGCAAAGCTTGCGTGCTCACATTACCATTGGTGACTGAGGAATCACCTTAAGCTCTGCAAAAAGGGTGACCACCCAGTTTTGGACCGGATAGTCGTGTAACGGGACACTGTTTTGCCCAGTCAAGAATGATGAAACAATCAAATTAGAACATTTTCTGTAGACTGGCTGCACAATTGCAGAGAGGCAACATGTGCAGGAGCAGCATTCGGTGTGTGCTTTACTGCCCACAAACCACACTGCATGAATACTCTGTTGCTTGCAGCCTGCCTTGTTCACATCCATACTATCCGGATGCAAGTCCCTCTCTGAACTCCCTGTTGCTTACTGTCGATACCTGCCTTGTCCCCCACACCTGGAAGCCCCCAGCCCTAGCAAGCAGCCCTCTGAGACTACTCATAGGGCCCTGGTGATTGTGGCTGCTCTCTCCCGTCATGAGTTCCATGTGGGCAGCTCCAGCAGATTAGAGGGTGGCGTTCTGCTGAAGCTGGTGGCTGACATAGGCAGGACCACAGAACCACGCCAACCACCATTTTTGCATCAGCTGGGCCCAAGATGCTGCCTAGGAGGAACTGATGAAGTGAAGAGCTTGACATAGCAGCCCCTCCTCATGTCCGACTCCAAGCCTGGCCTGCCCAGCAATGGCAGCCTGCCTCACCTGACTTTGGTGCAGTAAGGTGAGAGAGAAAGATTTATCTGCATGAAGTCATCATCACGTGAGTAAATCGTGGACAAAAACTATTGTGGTAGGGACAACCTGTCTCCAAGCAATCGAGGAAAGTGTAGTTACTCACCTGTAACAGGTGATCTCCGGGAACAGCAGGAATTGAGTCTTCACATATGGGTAATGTCAGCACATATGGAGCCTGCGAGGGAACACTCCCCAGCATCCTATAGGAAAGGTTTTGGGAGCATCCCACTGTGACTGCGCTGCTGCCTTCCCATCTTTACAACTCTCCTTCCTCAGTTGGGTTTGTAGCTGAGATAAAAGGAGAGAAGAGAGAGAGAGAGAGAGAAAGAGATACAACTCCTAGGGGAGGAGAGTGGGTTGTGAAGACTCAATTCCTGCTGTTTCCGGAGATCACCTGTTACAGGTGAGTAACTACGCTATCTCCAGGAACAAGCAAGAATGTAGTCTTCACATGAGACTCCCTAGCTCAGAGATGCCAAGGAGATGACACTAGAGAGAGTAGTGAAACACAGGCTGAAGTGGGTCATGTTTCCTCCCAAGGATCTTTGATATCGAAACCTGGGACAGGTGGTAGGAGTTGTTCTAAGTCTGAAAGAGATGCTGGAGAACAGCCTGGCCAAACGAGGAATCCCGACAGGAGTCCATGCCCAAAAAATAATGGGCCGCAAAGGTGTGGACAGAGGACTAGGCTGCTGCTTTGCAGATTTCATCAATCACCACTGAGCGCAGATTTGTCACAGAGGCAGCCATTGCTCACACATTGTGTGCTGTGACATGACCTTCGAGAGAAAGCATAGTTACTCACCTGTAACAGGTGATCTCCGAGAACAGCAGGAATTTAGTCTTCACATATGGGTATCGTTGGTACCGACGGAGCCTACACGTGGGAACGCTCCCCAGCATCCAATTAGAAAGCTTTTGGGAGCATCCCACAGTGCCTGTGTGCTGCCTTCCCGCCTTTCCCAACTGTCTCTCTCCAGTTGAGTTAAAGATGAGACAAAGAGAGAGAGAGAGAGAGAGAGAGAGAAAGAAAAAGAGAGAGATATAGAGATACAACTCCTAGGGGAGGTGGGTGGATTGTGAAGACTAAATTCCTGCTGTTCCCGGAGATCACCTGTTACAGGTGAGTAACTATGCTATCTCCAGGAACAAGCAGGAATGTAGTCTTCACATATGGGGACTCCCTAGCTAGAGATGCCAGGGAGAAACCCCAGAAGTTGTATGCCCTTTTGAAAGGGTTCCACTTCCCACCATGGATCTCTGGCATCCTACCAGGGATGGTGGGTAGGAGTTGATTAAGTATGGAACAGGTGTTGAAGAACAGCCTGACCAAACAAGGCATCCCGGCAGGAGTCCTTGTCCAAGCAGTAATGGGCTGTGAAGGTATGAACCGAGGCCCAGGTAGCTGCTCGACAGATGTCGTCGACAGACACAGAGTGAAGATGAGCCATAGAGGCTGCCATGGATCTCACATTGTGCGCTGTGACATGGCCTTCAAGAGGAAGGTTCTTACTCCGAAAAGCAAAAGATATACACTATGCAATCCAGTTGGACAGTGTCCTTTTGGAGACTGGAAGTCCTAAATGACTAGGATCAAAAGCAACAAAGAGTTGAGAGGACTTTCTATGTTGCTGCGTGTCCTTTGCAAGTAAAAGGCCAAAGCTCTTTTACAGTCCAAAGTATGAAGATTTCTTTCTGCATTAGAGGCATGAGGCCTTGGGGAAAAAACAGGAAGGTAAACTGTTTGGTTTAAATGAAACGGTGAAACCACCTTTGGCATAAAGTGAGGATGAGTCCTAAGGACTACCTTATCATGATGGAACCTTGTATAAGGAGGATCAGCCACCAATGCTTACAATTCACTGATGCGACGTGCTGATGTGATTGCAATAAGAAAAAGAACCTTCCAGGAAAGGAATTTCAAAGAGGTAGTAGCTAATGGTTCAAAAGGCGGCTTCATGAGCTGGCCCAGAACCAGATTTAAATCCCAAGCCACCGGTGGTGGCTTAACGGGAGGCTCAGTTAGAAGAAGGCCTCTCATAAATCTCGCTACGATAGGATGAGAGGAAATAGGTTGCCCATTTAAAGGCTTGAGAGAAGCTGCAATAGCACTCAAATGAACTCTCACTGAATTGGTCTTAAGCCCTGCATTAGACAAATGAAAGAGATATTCCAATAATGATTCCAGAGGTATTGTAAGAGGGTTAAGACCCTTCTGCGAACACCATATGGTAAACCTTTTCCACTTGAAAGCGTAAGAGCGTCTTGTGGATGGTTTCCTGGAAGCATAAAGGATATCCTTTACTTGCTGAGAAAGGTTAAGACCATGAAGTTCTAGGCTTTCAGCAACCAGGCCCTGAGATGTAGAGACTGGGGATTGGGATGCCACAGCATCCCGTCCTCTTGGGATAGGAGATCTGGAGCAGATCCCAACTCCAGAGATGGAGCTTGAGAGAGATGTAAGAGCAGAGGGTACCACACTTCTCGTGGCCAATGTGGGGCTATGAGAATCATATGGCCTCTGTCTCTCTGAAGCTTGAATAAAGTTCTGGGAATTAGGGGAATGGGTGGGAAGGCATACAGAAAGTCCAGATCCCAATAGAGGAGGAAGGCATCCCTGGCCTGACAACCCTGAGCCGGAATTCTGGAACAGAACTGGGGAAGTTTGGAATTCAGCGGACTTGCAAAGAGATCTATGTCTGGGGTTCCCAAAAATTGGAAAACTTTGGCCACCTGGTCTGCATGGAGAGACCATTCATGTGGAAGCAGAACTTGACTGAGTCTGTCTGCCTAAGAGCTTTGAATGCCTGGAAGATAAACTGCAAGGAGATGAATCTGATGCTCTCTGGCGAGGGCCCAATGTCGCAAAGCTTCGTTGAAGAGCAACAGAGCCTGTTCCGCCCTGCTTGTTCACATAGAACATGGCTACCTGGTTGTCCGTTTGAATTAGGACAGTTTTGTAGCTGAGCTGGCTGTGAAACACTCGAAGAGCAAGGAAGATTGCTCTGAGCTCTAGGAGATTGATGTGTAGATCGGTCTCCTGTGGAGTCCAGAAACCCTGGGTAGAGAGGCCTTGCAAATGGGCTCCCCAACCCACCTGTGAGGCATCTGTTAGAGTTACTTGGGGTGGGGGTTGCTGAAAAGGGGACCCCACCAACAGATTCTGGGGTGACTGCCACCATTGGAGTGACAAAATAAGACGATCTGAGCTATTTTGTCTGACAAGCAACCTGATGCCTGCGTGCACTGAGTGGATAGAGTCCACTGGGCTGCCCTCATATGGAGGCGGGCATAAGGGACCACATGCACAGTGGATGCCATGTGGCCTAGCAAATGTAACATTTCCTGAGCAGTGAGGTGAGACTTTAGCATTGCTTGGGAAGCTAACTGCACAATGCGAAGGCAGCGGGACTGTGGAAGATAGGCCCTTGTCTGTCTGGTATCCAGCAGGGCTCCTATGAACTCTAGAGACTGAGTGGAAGCTAGGTTGGATTTTGGGAAGTTTATGACAAGTCCCAAATATTGCAGGATACGCATTGTGCGAGATAGAGAAAACCTGGCCTCTGGCTCTGATGGGGCTCGAATGAGCCAATCGTCCAAGTAAGGGAAGACAAATATTTTTAGGGTGCAGAGAAAAGCTGCCACCACAGCCATGCATTTTATGAACACCCTTGATGCCGAGGCCAGGCCAAAAGGAAGAACTCTGTATTGGTAGTGCTTCCTTTGAAATAGAAAGCGAAGAAATCTTTGGCGAGATGGATGGATGAGAACATGAGTGTACGCATCCTTGAGATCTAGAGAACAAAGCCAGTCCTGACTCTGAAGGGTATGGCAGTAGAGTTACCAGAGAAATCATTTTGAATTTCTCTTTGAACAGGAATTTGTTCAATTCTGAGGGCCAAAATGGGTCTGTGCCCTCCTGTTTTCTTTGGAATAAGGAAAAAGGGGGAATAGAACCCTGCACCTTGTTGAAGAATAGGTACTTCTTGTATTGCCCTTTGAGCAAGAAGAAGACTGACCTCGTGATCTAACTGGGAGCTGAGAGAGGTCTGAGAATTGAACTGTCTTACTATTGTAGGAGGTGGCATGCTGAGGAAGTGAAGCTTGTATCCCTCTCTTACAATGGACAGAGTCCAACTTTCTGTTGGTATCTGCCTCCATCTGGGGCGCAAAATAACATAACCTTCCTGGGATGGTGGAAGGCTCTGGCCTGTTCAGGGCCAGGAAGGCAAAGTTCTCTAGATGGGAGTCTTCAGGGGAGTACATACGATCCTTATAAACTAATCAGAAGTTTTTCTCCATTGGTTCATTCAGCACGGAAGGGAGATTTGAACTGCTTTCACTGCTATCCCCTCCGGCAATCGAAAAAACGCCCCTGAAGAAACGCCCCTGAAGTTGTGAAACGCTTGGGCGCCTTAGAGGAACGGCGTTGGGATTGCAGCCGCCAGCATAAAAGTTTGAAATCACCTTCGCGGGATGATGGACGTGGTGCAAGAATGAGAAGCTAAGTGTTTATGATTCAATTGTTGCTAGATGCAAAAAGAGTGTCTCATTTGATCAAGAGCATCTCATTTGATTAACACTGTGAGAAGGTGACTACGGACGTATTAGAAAAATCAGTAAAACCATATGGACTTAATTTTGTTTTAAGAATGATAATACAGACACAGACATGATGAAAAAGTAATAAGATCGGTACGAAGAACAAGGTCATTGATGTGAACAGCAGCAAGGTGATGGTGATGATTTTCAGACCTCACATATCGCTGTGTGTTTTTTACTGAGACCTGTGTACCGAACATAGGTCTGCTTTGTGGCACTAAATGAAAATTGTTTCTTTAGTTTCCAAGTGGTGAACTGATGAGCAGATATCCAATTTGTATCATTTCAGTAGTGATTTGCTCAGTTAAAACTTGACCAGATATAGCAGTTGGATGTCGGTACCGGCAGAACAGGCCACGACACCAGAACATGGCACCAAGAGTTCTCCAGAGGTGCAAGCTTCGGGAACATCTTGGAACTCCATTAATGCTTTGGAGGCTGGGACCTCCCGCTGGGGTTGTTTGGCTGGTGTGTTTTCCTCGAGGGCAATGCTAGTAGCATCTCAATACTTTGAAGGGGAGCTACCCTTTGAGGACTGGCCGGTCTTGGAAGAACTGGGTTTGGTTACCTGAGATCCATGGGAGGAAGATGAAGCCCTGGATGACGTCGATGCAACGGACATTGCATCCGAGGCAAAGAGGGTGCCAAGTTTTGCAGCTCTGTTCTGCAGGCCTTTCTTGGTCATCTTTCTACAAAGGAGACACTCCGATGGTAAATGGTCAGGACCTAAACATTTGAGACACCAATCATGGGTGTCGGTAGCAGAGATAGCACAGTTACTTACCTGTAACAGGTGACCTCTGGGAACAGCAGGAATAAGTCTTCACATATGGGTATCGTCGGTACCGACGGAGCCTGTGCGGGAACGCTCCCCAGTATCCTGAAAGAAAGCTTTTGGGAGCATCCCACAGCGCCTGCGCGCTGCCTTCCCGCCTTTCCTAACTGCCTCTCTCCAGTTCGAGTTTTAAAGCTGAGACAAAGAGAGAGAGAGAGGAAAGGAAAGATAGATAGAGAGATACAACTCCTAGGGGAGGTGGGTGGGTTGTGAAGACTTATTCCTGCTGTTCCCAGAGATCACCTGTTACAGGTAAGTAACTGTGCTATCTCCAGGAACAAGCAGGAATGAGTCTTCACATATGGGGACTCCCCAGATTGTGAGTCCCTGGGAAGGGCTCCACCTCCACCCATGAATCTCAGGCATCCAGTCAGGGATGGAGGGTAGGAGTTGATTAGGTATGGAACAGGTGTTTGAGAACAGCCTGACCAAACAAGGCATCCCGGCGGGAGTCCTTGTCCAAGCAGTAATGGCCTGTAAAGGTATGAACCGATGCCCAGGTAGCCGCTCGACAGATTTGGTCGATGGACACAGAGTTAAGATGAGCCATAGAGACTGCCATGGCCCTCACATTGTGAGCTGTGACATGGCCCTCCAGAGAATGGTAGGCAAAGGAAATACACTGAGCAATCCAATTAGACAGAGTTCTCTTAGAGACTGGAAGTCCTAAATGAGAGGGGTCAAAAGCAACAAAGAGTTGAGAGGACTTTCTATGTTGCTGTGTCCTTTGTAAGTAGAAAGCAAGTGCTCTTTTACAATCCAGGGTATGAAGATTCCTCTCTGCACTTGATGCATGAGGTGCTGGAAAAAAGACAGGTAAATATACCTCTTGGTTCAGATGAAAAGGTGAGACCACTTTAGGCATAAAGTGTGGATTAGTTCTGAGGACTACCTTGTCATGATGGAACTTTGTATAAGGAGGATTAGCCACTAAAGCTTGCAACTCACTGATACGGCGAGCTGAGGTGACTGCAATGAGAAAAATAACATTCCAGGAAAGGAATTTCAAGGAGGTAGTGGCTAAGGGTTCAAAGGGTGACTTCATAAGTTGGCCAAGAACCAGATTCAAGTCCCATGCCACTGGAGGTGGTCTAATGGGAGGTTTAGTCAAAAGAAGGCCTCTCATGAATCTTGCTATAAGAGGATGAGAGGAAATAGGTTGTCCATTGAGAGGCTTAAGGGATGCTGCAATAGCACTCAAATGGACTCTGATTGAATTTGTTTTAAGGCCTGCATAGGATAAATGCAGTAAATAGTCTAGTAAAGAATTCAAAGGTACTGCAAGAGGATTGAGACCCTTCTCTGCACACCAAATGGAAAACCTTTTCCATTTAAAAGCATAGGAACGTCTGGTGGAAGGTTCCCTCCTCCTGGGAGAGGAGATCTGGAGCAGACCCCAGGTCTAGGGAGGGAGCTTGAGAGAGATGCAGAAGTAGAGGGTACCACACTTGGCGTGGCCAAAGTGGTGCTTTGAGGATCATAGTCCCTTTGTCTCTCTGAAGCTTGAACAGAGTCTTGGGGATTAGGGGAATAGGTGGAAAGGCATAAAGGAAGTCCTGCCCCCAGTGAAGGAGGAAGGCATCTCTGGCCTGAACTCCCTGACATGGAATCCTGGAACAGAACCGGGGAAGTTTGGCATTCCACGGACTTGCAAACAGGTCTATGTCTGGGGTACCCCAAATCCGAAAAATTCTGGCTATCTGGTCCCCGTGGAGGGACCATTCGTGCGGAAGCAGAACTCGACTGAGTCTGTCTGCCCAAGAGTTTTGAACTCCTGGAAGATATACTGCCATGAGATGGATTTGATGCTCTCTGGCGAAGGCCCACAATCTCAGAGCTTCGTTGCAAAGCGACAGAGAGCCAGTTCCCCCCTGCTTGTTCACGTAGAACATAGCTACTTGGTTGTCCGTGTGAATGAGGACTGTCTTGTAGCTGAGCAGGGTGTGGAAGACTCTGAGAGCCAGAAAAATTGCTCTGAGCTCTAAGAGGTTGATATGAAGATGTGTCTCCTGTGGAGACCAGATGCTCTGGGTAAAGAGATTTTGTAGATGAGCTCCCCAACCCTTTGGAGATGCATCTGTTGTAAGGGTTGCTTGGGGTAACACCTGTTGAAAGGGGGACCCCAGCAATAGATTCTGAGTGGACTTCCACCAGTGGAGGGACGAAAATAGGTGACTGGAGGTTGCTATTTTGTCTGACAGGCAACCTGATGCCTGGGTCCATTGGGTGGATAGGGTCCACTGAGCTGCTCTCATGTGAAGGCGAGCATAGGGAACCACATGCACATGTGGCCTAAAAGTTGCAACATCTCTCAAGCAGTTAAATGGGATTTTAACTGAATCTGGGAGGCTAAGTGCACCAAGCGTAGGCAACGGGCCTGGGGAAGATAGGCCCTTGCAGTTGTGGTATCCAGTAAGGCCCCTATGAACTCTAGAGATTGAGTAGGGGTTAGATGGGATTTTGGAATGTTGATTACCAGTCCCAGATACTGAAGAATACGCCTTGTGCAGGTTAGGGAAATCTGGGCCTCTGACTGGGATGGAGCTCGGATGAGCCAGTCGTCCAGATAAGGGAATACGAATATTCCTAGAGTGCGTAGGAATGCAGCTACTACTGCCATGCATTTTGTGAACACTCTTGGAGCAGAGGCCAGACCGAAAGGAAGCACTTGGTATTGGTAGTGCTTTCCTTGGAATAGGAAGCGAAGGAATCTTCTGTGTGTTGGATGGATGAGAACATGGGTGTACGCATCCTTGAGATCTAGAGAACAAAGCCAGTCTTGACTCTGGAAGGAGAGTTCCGAGAGAAGTCATCTTGAATTTCTCCTTGCATAGAAACTTGTTCAATTCTCTGAGATCTAATATGGGTCTGTAGCCCCCTGTTTTCTTTGGGATGAGAAAATAGGGGGAGTAGAACCCTGAGCCCTGTTGAAGAAGGGGTACTTCTTCTATTGCCCCTTGGGCAAGAAGGGTAGCAATCTCATGACCTAGAAGGGTGAGGAGAGATGTTGGAGAATTGAACTGTTTCACCATGGTGTGAGGAGGAAGGTTTAAGAAATGAAGTTTGTACCCTTCCCTTATGATGGATAGGGTCCATTGCTCTGCTGTAATTTGTTCCCATCTGGGAGCAAAGTGAGCTAACCTTCCTAGGATGGTGAGGGGCTCTGAATGTTCTAGAGCCAGAAATGCTAAGTTCTCTAGTGGAAAGTCAAAGGCCCTGAGGAGGCTGAGGCTGTTGGGCCATAGCAGTCCTCGCAGCCTGAGTTTTGACCTGTTTTGGTTGTTGCTGTTTCTTTGTAGCAAAACGACCTTGAGAAGAGGCCTGACCATAAGAAGAAAATTTCCCTTTCTTTGGGAAAGATCCTTTTTTTAACAACCTCTTTCTAAAAGGAGCAGTAGTAGACTTTGAAAGTCTATCGAAAGCAGAATTTTCAGCATCCATCTGGTTGGCCTTTGCTTGCCAATCTTTGCCAAACAGGTTTTCGCCTGTACAAGGAAGGTTACCTAGACAATCCTGCACCCAGGATTCCAAATCAGAGGCTTGCAACCAAGCAACTCTGCGTGCACCTATGGCAATAGCTGAGGCTCTACTGGCCCCCTCAAAAGAGTCAAAGGCTGCACGTTTGGAAAACTTGGATACATCCTGTGCATGTTTAAGCCAGGTGATATATTCTTCTCTCTTATCTTCTGACATAAAAGGAGATAAGGTTTGCAGATGATCTGTAACTTCTTTGAGAAACATCCCCATATAGAGACTATAGGAGTTGATTCTGGCTACAAGCATACTGGCCTGGAAGATTATCCTGCCAAAGGCATCTAGAGTTCTGCATTCTCTTCCTGGAGGAGCAGAGCAGTGCCTTTTTGTACTCTTGATCTTTTTCATAGCAGACTCTACCACAATGGAGTGGTGAGGAAGCTGAGTTTTATGAAAACCAGGTAAAGGAGGAACACGATACATGGTGTCCAACCTCCTGAAATGAGGGGAAGTGGAAAGAGGAGTCTCCCATATGCCCAACATGTGTTCATAAAGAATCTCATGTATTGGTAAGGTGGCTGCCTCTTTAGGAGCCTTAGAATATTGTAGGATATCCAATTTTTTGGCTCTAGGTTCAGTCTCAGAGATCACTGAGATAGACAGGCCTTTGGCCACCTCCCTGATGAAGTACTGAAAAGACAAGTCTTCAGGAGAAGACATTCTCCTTTTTGGAGAAGAGGGTTCCTGAGGAAGGATGCCTGATGCTTCAATTGAGGCCTCTGAAGAATCAGAGTCTTCAGAGGAATCGAAGCATCGACTATCTGGATGCTCTCCTAGAGTCCGATACGTGTACCGGGAGGTATCGACATCGGGAGTAATCGGTACCGGGCCAGTACTGATAGGCATTACTGGATAGGGTACCGCTGCCGTCGATGCTGATGTCGATGCAAGCGGTACTGGTATCGGAACCGGAATCGGATCCTGTACCGGAATCGGTACGGGTACCGACGAGGTTTGTTGCGGTACCGTAGGCGTTGCAGCTTGAATGAATGCCGTGATGGCACGCTGCATGGTCAGAATATTCTGATCCATTGACGCCACCAATGTCTGGATATCGGTACCGGTCGAAACCGCCGGTACCCCAGAACATTGTAACAGGTGATCGGTCGAGGCCGAGCCATCGATGTCAACCTGTGATCCCATAGGTAATGCTTTGGAAGCCGGAGCCTCCCGCCGGGGTAATTTTGCCAGTGTGGCATCCTCAAGAGTAAGCCCGGAGGTATCTCGATACTTAGAGGGAGATGAACTCTTTGAAGACCGGCCAGATTTAAGTTTGGTTACCTGAGATCCATGGGATGAAGCAGCAGCCCTCGAAGACGTCGATGCCACGGAAGCTGCATCGGAGGGAAACAGGGTACTGAGCTTAGCTGCCCGATTCTGTAACCCTCTTTTGGACATCATGGAACAGGACTCACAAAACGCGATGGAGTGGTCAGGACCTAAACATTTTAGACACCAGTCATGGGTGTCGGTGACAGAAATAGTGCTGCTGCACTTTGTGCATTTTTTAAACCCGGAGGCGGGTTTTTCCATGAGGGAAAGTATTTCTGTGGGCCTGAGGCCCCAGAAGAAATGCACAGAAAAAAAGTTGTGTTTTTTTTTTTTTAAAAGAAAGAAAAAGAACCGGAATCGAGAAGGCAGACACGCGACTAAAGAAAAATAAAAGAATATAAGAAAATAAGAAATTCTTCAGCGGTGACAGGAAACACGACCTGCTGGCTCCGCGGAAAAGAAGAACTGGAGAAAGGCAGTTAGGAAAGGCGGGAAGGCAGCGCGCAGGCGCTGTGGGATGCTCCCAAAAGCTTTCTTACTGGACGCTGGGGAGCGTTCCCGCGCAGGCTCCGTCGGTACCGACGATACCCATATGTGAAGACTCATTCCTGCTTGTTCCTGGAGATAGTATCGCTACACTTTGAACATTTTTTGAAACCACTAGATGGTTTCTCCATTTTGGAAGAAAAGAGGGCCTAGTGCCCAAAATGGCGCCTGGCACCAAGAGAGGACAAACCCTCAAAAAAGAAGTTCTTTCTTTTTTTTTTAAGGAAAAGTAATAAGAAAACAAAGAAAATACCGGTGGTACCGGTATAGGCATTTACGGTGAAGGCAGACGCAACCAAAAAAAAAAAAGATTTTCTGCAGTGACAGGGTTTGCTGCCTGTCGGCTCCACAGAAAATGAAAAACTGAAGAGAGAAAGTTGGGAAAGCAGCGACGCAGGCGCAGTGGGATGCTCCCAAAAGCTTTCCTATTGGACGCTGGGGAGTGTTCCCATGCAGCCTCTGTCAGTACCAATGATACCCATACATGAAGACTACATTCCTGCTTATTCCTGGAGATCTCTGGTACTGGTACCGATGACTGCGGAACCGATTGTAACAGCGTACCGAGGCCGCTAGCAATGCCGCAAAACTCTGCTCAATGGCTAGGATACGTTGATCCATGGAGCCAGCCGATGCCTGGGTACTGGTACCCAAAGAGCGGGCCATGACCCCAGAGCACAACACCAAGAGCTCTCCAGAGGTGGATGCTTCGGGAACATCTTGGGACCCCGATAATGCTTTGGAGGCAAGGACCTCCCGCCAGGGTTGTTTGGCCAGTGAGTTCTCCTCCAGGGCAACGCTTAAAGCATTTCGATGCTTAGGAGGAGATCTACCCTTTGAGGACCGACCAGTTTTCAAAGAAAACTTGGGTTTCATTACCTGAGATCCATGGGAGGAAGATGAAGTCCTGGACGACGTCTATGACACAGACATTGCATCCGAGGCAAAGAGGGTGCTGGGTTTCGCAGCTCTATTCTGCAGGCCCATCTTTGTCATCTTTCTGCAGAGGACACATTCCGACGGTGAATGGTCTGGTCCCAAGCATTTAAGACACCAGTCATGGGCGTCAGTAGCAGAAATGTTACTGCTACACTTGGAACACTTTTTGAAACCACTAGTTGGTTTCTAAATTTTGAGGAAGAAAGGGGCCTAAGACCCAAAACGGTGCCTAAGCACTTAGAGAAAAAGACCCTCAGAGAAAATTTTTTTTTTTTTTTAAAGTTAAGAAAAAGAAGAAAAGAACACCGATGATATTGGTGCTGGCGTCAACGGGAAGTCAGATGCACCACAAAAAGAAAATATTTTCTGCAGTGACAGGAATTGTTCCGTCGGCTCCGCAGAAAACGAAAAACTGAGGAGGGAAAGTTGGAAACACGGGAAGGCAGCAGCACAGACGCAGTGAGATGCTCCCAAAAGCTTTCCTATAGGACGCTGGGGAGCGTTCCCACGTGGGCTCCGTCGATGCCGAAGTCACCCATATGTGAAGACTACAGTACATTCCTGCTTGTTCCTGGAGACAGAAGGTCTATCCAGCCTCGAGAATTCCCCTGAGCCAGGACTACCCATGCAGGGAGGAGGAGGAGGAAGATTCCAGGGTTAGTCCAAAGGAGAAGGAACGAGACTAAATCCAGCCCAGGATTACCCTTCACTTTGGAGAGAATTAGGTCAGAGGGGTGGAGGGGGGACAGGGTGGTTTCCTGAGGACCTCAGGAAGTAAGAGGAGCTGATATTCCTTCCAGGCAAGGCCAGGAGGATATAAGGCAGCTTCACCAGTACCAAGGGGCTCCTCTGGCCTGGAGTCAGCCCCCATGCAAACTCCCTTCAATTCCTGAGATGCCAGACCTATGGAGTTGGAACAAGCACAACCATGCTTGTCTTTGGATCCTCAAGTGTGCAAGTCTCTTCAATTACTTTTAGTGACTTTGAACTGGGCCTGGGACTGCCTAGGGGAGGTGTGGAAGGCGGCTTCCCAAATCCTGCTCTAGTGAATGAAGTGTAAGCATTTACCCAGGTTTACAACAGTGGTTTAAAACCAGTGGTTTAAAAACCAAGGAATGGGCTAACTAGTGATGAACTGATGTGAATGTTCTGAAAGCACAGTTACTTACCTGTAACAGGTGATCTCTGAGAACAGCAGGAATAAGTCTTCACATATGGGTATCGTCGGTACAGACGGAGCCTGCGCGGGAACGCTCCCCAGCGTCCAGTAAGAAAGCTTTTGGGAGCATCCCACAGCGCTGCCTTCCCGCCTTTCCCAACCGCCTCTCTCCAGTTCGAGTTTTAAAGCTGAGACAAAGAGAGAGAGAGGAAAGGAAAGATAGATAGAGAGATACAACTCCTAGGGGAGGTGGGTGGGTTGTGAAGACTTATTCCTGCTGTTCCCAGAGATTACCTGTTACAGGTAAGTAACTGTGCTATCTCCAGGAACAAGCAGGAATGAGTCTTCACATATGGGGACTCCCTAGCTGCAGATGCCAGGGAGAGACCCCATGGTTGTGTGCCCTTGCAGAGGGCTCCACTTCCTCCCCATGGATCTCTGGCATCCAACCAGGGTAGGTGGGTAGGAGTTGATTAGGAATGGAACAGGTGTTTGAGGACAGCCTGACCAAACGAGGCATCCAGGCGGGAGTCCTTGTCCAAACAGTAATGGGCTGTGAAGGTGTGAACCGAGGCCCAGGTGGCCGCTCGACAGATCTGGTCGATGGACACCGAGTTTAGATGAGCCATTGAGGCTGCCATGGCTCTCACATTGTGAGCTGTGACATGGCCCTCCAGAGAAATGTTCTTACTCTGGTAGGCGAAAGAAATACACTGAGCAATCCAGCTGGATAGTCCTAAATGAGAAGGATCAAAAGCAACAAAGAATTGAGAAGACTTTCAATGTTGCTGTGTTCTTTGTAAGTAGAAAGCGAGAGCTCTCTTACAATCCAAGGTATGAAGATTCCTCTCTGCATTTGATGCATGAGGTCCTGGAAAAAAGACAGGTAAATATACCTCCTGGTTCAGATGAAAAGGCGAGACCACTTTAGGCATAAAGTGTGGATTGGTCCTGAGGGCTACCTTATCATGATGGAACCTTGTATAAGGTGGATTAGCCACCAAAGTTGCAGCTCACTGATGCGGCATGCTGAGGTGACTGCAATGAGAAAAACAACTTTCCAAGAAAGAAATTTCAAGGAGGTGGTGGCTAAAGGTTCAAAGGGTGGCTTCATGAGCTGGCCAAGAACCAGGTTTAAGTCCCATGCCACTGGAGGTGGTCTAATGGGAGGTTTAGTTAAAAGAAGGCCTCTCATGAATCTTGCTATAAGAGGGTGAGAGGAGATAGGTTGTCCATTGAGGCTTGAGGGACGCTGCAATAGCACTCAAATGGACTCTTACTGAATTCGTTTTTAGGCCTGCATGGGATAGATGCAGGAGATACTCTAGTAGAGAATTCAGAGGTATTGCAAGAGGGTTTAGACCCTTCTCTGAACACCAAATGGTGAATCTTTTCCATTTGAAAGCATAGGAACGTCGAGTAGAAGGCTTCCTAGAGGCATGAATAACATCTCTGACTTGTTGAGAGAGATGAAAATCTTGGAGGTCTAGGCCCTCAGCAACCAAACCCTGAGATGGAGCGACTGGGGGTTTGGGTGCCACAATGTTCCGTCTTCCTGGGACAGAAGGTCTGGTGCAGGGCTTAAGTCCAGGGAAGGAGCTTGAGAGAGATGCAGAAGTAGAGGGTACCACACTTGGCGTGGCCAATGTGGTGCTATGAGGATCATGGTCCCTCGATCTCTCTGAAGCTTGAATAGTGTTTTGGGAATTAGGGGAATTGGTGGAAAGGCATAAAGGAAGTCTTGACCCCAGTGAAGGAGGAAGGCATCCTTGGCCTGAACTCCCTACAACGGAATTCTGGAACAGAACCGGGGAAGATTGGCATTCCACGGACTTGCAAAGAGGTCTATGTCCGGGGATCCCCAAATTCGAAAAAGAGTAGTTACTCACCTGTAACAGGTGTTCTCCAGGAGCAACAGGAATCAGTCCTCACATATGGGTGACGTCGGCGCCGACGGAGCCCTCGCGGAGCAATTTCCCCAGCTTTCAAAGAAAGCCTTTGGGAATTGCAGCGCGCATGCGCGGTCCCCTTCCCGCCCAAGGGTGCCATCTTGCTCAGTCTGATGATATAGCTAAAAGACAGCAAAAAAAATTAGCAAAAACGAAATGACAGGACTGCAACTCCAAGGGGAGGAGGAAGGGTTGTGAGGACTGATTCCTGCTGCTCCTGGAGAACACCTGTTACAGGTGAGTAACTACTCTTTCTCCAGGACCAAGCAGGAAGTCAGTCCTCACATATGCGACTCCCTAGCTTAAGGCTACCGGAGACCTCAAGCGGAAAAATGAGCTCCCTCCAGCTCAGTAGCACAGAAGGAAGGAATCTTCTCTGAAAACGCCCCCGACCGGTAGCCCAACACCAGGGCCGGAGGGTAGGAGTTGCCTAAACCTCAAAGAGATTATGGAGGACTGCCTGACCGAAAGCACTGTCCCTGCGGGACTCCCTCTCCAGGCAATAATGGGCCACAAAAGTCTGGCTTGAAGACCAAGTAGCGGCCCGGCAGATGTCTGCCAACGGAACAGAGCGGAGATGAGCCACTGACGCAGCCTTCACCCTGACACGATGAGCCGTGACTCAACCCTCCAACGAGAGGCCGGCTGCCCCATAAGCCCAGGCGATACAGTCAGCGACCCATATGGACAAAGTACGCTTGGAGACAGGTAGCCCCAATTTATTGGGGTCAAAAGAAACGAAAAGATGAACAGCCCTCCTATGCTCCCGCGTACGGTCAAGGTAGAAGGACAAGGCCCTCCTACAGTCCAGGGTATGCAGGACCATTTCAGTCCGGCTGGTGTGCGGCCTGGGAAAGAAGGTCGGAAGAACCACCTCCTGGTTGAGATGAAAAGGAGAAACCACTTTTGGAAGAAACTTAGGGTGAGTCCGTAAGACTACCCTATTCCTGTAGAACCTAGTGTAAGGAGGATCAGACACTAGGGCTTGCAGTTCACTAACGCGCCTAGCAGAGGTAAGGGCTACCAAGAACAAGGTTTTCCAGGAAAGAAAACGAAGAGGGCAGGTAGCCATAGGCTCAAAGGGCGGACAGGTAATCCGCTGCAAGACCACATTCAGATCCCATTCAGGGGCTGGTGGGCGCAAAGGAGGCTTAAGGAGAAGGAGGCCTCGTAGAAAACGAGCCACCAAAGGGTGGTTGGAAAGAGGCCTGCCATCCACCGGTGCATGATGCGCAGAGAGAGCACTGAGGTGAACCCTGACAGAGTTGGACTTAAGGCCCAGATTGGAGAGGTAAAGCAAATATTGCAAGACCACCGCCACCAAGCAGGAGAAGGGATTCTCAGACTGCTGAGCACACCACACGGAGAACCGACGCCACTTAAGAGCGTAGGACTTCCGGGTGGAGGGCCGCCTGGAGGCCAAGACGACCTCTTCCACCTCCGGAGGCAGCAGGAGGGGATCAAGGACTACCCTTTCAGCAGCAAGGCCATCAGATGAAGGGACCGGAGGTTGGGGTGTAAGAGAGTCCCCTGATCCTGTGACAGGAGATCGGGTTGAAACCCCAGAGGAAGAGGAGTGTCCACCGCCAGCTGCATCAGAAGTGGGAACCAGGGCTGTCTCGGCCACCGGGGAGCTACGAGGATCATCGAGGCTCTGTCTCTGAGAACCTTGAAGAGCGTCCGAGACACCAGTGGCATGGGAGGAAAGGCATACAAGAGGCCTGTGGACCATGGAATCAGAAAAGCATCCGCCGCTACTCTGAGAGGATGCGGTTGTCGAGAGCAGAATCTGGGAAGCTGCCGGTTCAGGGGACTGGCAAATAGATCCATGGTGGGGAGGCCCCACTTGAGAAAGATCCGCTGAACCACCAATGGATCCAACCGCCACTCTTGTGGTTGGAGGATCCTGCTCAGCTTGTCTGCCAGGTAATTTTCTTGACCTGGAAGATAGACAGCTTTGAGGAGGATGCCGTGAAGGACGGCCCAAGAGCACAGTTTTTGTGCCTCCTGACAGAGAAGGGAGGAGCCTGTGCCTCCTTGTTTGTTCACGTAGAACATTGCAACTTGATTGTCCGTCTGGACCAGCACAGACTGATGAGAAGTAAGGTGGGAGAAGGCTCTCAGAGCTAGGCGGATGGCTCTCAGAGCTAGGCGGATGGCTCTGAGCTCCAGGAAGTTTATCTGCTGAGCAGACTCCCAAGAAGTCCAGAGGCCCTGAGTACATGTCCCTTGGCAATGTGCTCCCCAACCCAAGAGAGAAGCATCGGTTGTCAGCACCTGAGAAGGCGGAGGAGATTGAAAATCCACTCCCAGCACCAGGTTTGGGAGGTGAAGCCACCACCGCAGAGAAGAGACCAGCAGGTCGGATACCTGTACTGAGTCCGCCAGGCTCCCCGTGGCTTGATGCCATTGAGTGCGAAGGCACCACTGAGCAGGTCGCATGTTCAGGCGGGCATTGGGGGTCACATGAACCGTGGAAGCCATATGGCCGAGCAGTCTCAGAAATTGCCTGGCAGAGACCAGGGAATTGCTGTGAAAGAGGCTGGCGAGATCCATGAGCCTGTGTGCCCTGCTAGAGGCAGGAAGGCCCGCGCTTGAAGTGTGTTCAACCTTGCGCCTTAGAAGATAGCCTTTCTGAACTATATGAAGCACCCAGGTATCTGATGTGATGGCTGACCACCTGTGGGCTAAGTGGACCAGCCGGCCTCCTGTGCTGAAAGAAACCAGCGGAGGGGAAGAGGCTATGCTGACGAAGTCAAAAACCCCCACCCTGCTGAGCAGGGGCCGGTGTTGTGGGCTTGGGGGCCTGCTGCCTAGGGACCCATTACCCCATCCCTTGGCCTGCTGACCCTGTTGGGGAGCTGCTGAGGCCTGATAATGAGGGTAGTGTTTATAGGCAGCCGCCTTCCTCGGGTAAAAGGGCTTTTTCCCCGAGCCCTTCTTCTTCTGAGAAGGGGCAGAGATTTTTCTGGACAGCCTAGTCCTGGTCAGAGTCTCGGTCTCGATCTGTGCAGTCTTTTCAGCCATGGGCTTGCCAAAGAGGTTTTCACCTCTGCAGGGGACATCGACCAACTTGTCCTGTACCCATGGCTCGAGGTCGGATGACTGAAGCCAAGCCTGTCGGCGGGCACCGATGCCGGCTCTGGCTACCCGAGCCGATGCTTCGAAGCCATCGTAGGCTGCTCGAGAGATAAACTTCGAGCACTCCCGAATACCAGTGGACAAGGCCTGGAACCTCTGCAAAGGTTCCTCGGAGAGACCAGCAGAGAACCCGGCAATTTCTTTTGCCAGGTCTCGGAGATACATGCCCATGTAGAGCTGGTAGGTCTGGACTCGACAAGCAAGCATAGAGCCCTGGAAGCACTTCCTACCGAGGGCATCCAGGTTCCGGGTCTCCCGGCCGGGAGGCACCGAGGAGTGCATCTTCTGACTCTTGAGTCGATGCATGGCCGATTCCACCACCATGGAATGGTGCGGTAGTTGTGCCTTTTGGAACCCGGGGCTCTTGCGGACTCGATAAATGGAATCGACCCGCTTGCTTAACACCGGGCTCTCCCACATGCGGAAGAGAAGTCACTCCAGCATCGGAGGAACCGGTACAGTAAAGGCCTCCTTCGGGGGAGAGTCATATTGGAGGGCATCGAGCTCTTCGGCTCGAGGCTCCTCCTCGGGATCCATGGGGAATGCCAAGGCCTTGGCCATATCCCGCACGAAGTCCGAGAACCGGGTGTCCTCCGGGGGGGGGCCGTCTCCGAGGTTCGAACTCGGGCGAGTCCGATGGGACGCACCGAGTCCGAAACGTACCGGGTGACTATTCGTCCTCCGTCTCCCAAGCTGATTCCTCGGAGGAGGAATCGAGCGGCTCCGGTCGGGCGGGCACCAATGCCCTCCGCCCCGACGCCGAGGGTGTCGGCGTCGACGACCTCGGTCCCGAACGGGAGGCCGAGGGAGACTGTGACCGAGGATCGACTCGAGCTCGCATGGACTCGAGGATCTGCTCGGTCTCCGGGGTCGACTTGGACGTCGACGTCCCGGTGGTCGGGGCAGATGCACCAGCAAGGCCAGCGATCAATGCCCGCTGCTGGTCCATGAAGGCAGAGAAACTGCTCTCCAAGGCCGTCAACCTGAGTCCGAGCTCAGGAGACCCAGCAGGCCCCGACAGCGTCGGGCCCGACGTCGGCTCCTTCGAAGGCGAGTCCACGAGGACTACAGTACTCACGTGTCCAGGAGACTCCATCTCAAGACGAGGATGTTTCGAAGGCCTCTCCGACTCCGAGGACCCGGGATGGCTATCGGGGCTATGCGACCTGGCCCTCGAGGAACCAGGACCGTCCACCGACGCCGCCCTCGCAGGTTTCTTCTTCCTATGATGTTCCCGGGCAGGAGACCCCCACTCAGAGGAACTCCGACGATGCTCAGGACCGGAATCCCGGGACGTCGAAGCCTTGGAAGAGGTCCGGGCCCGGCCGGACGTGCAGTCAGAAAAGATTCGTTCTTTTTGATGCTGCCGACTCCTCAATGCTTTGGAGGACATCTTGCCACACGGACCACAGATCATCGGGAGATCATCGGGTCATGATCGGGTCCGAGGCAGCGGAGGCAGCAGTCGTGTGTGTCGGTAAGAGACATAAGTTTCTTACACCGATCACACTTTTTAAACCCGCTGGCAGCCATCGGGGGAAAAAGGGCCCCTGCGAGGTCAAAAGACAGGGCTGCTAGTGAAAAAAGAAAAAATGGCGCGAACGCTAGTCACGAAGGACAAAAAACGAAAAAATAAAGAACGGACCCGATACCGGCGTAGCGGGTCCGGGCGGGAAAAGGATCCGGCGTCGAACCGAGAAAAGAATAGTAAATAAAATCAACTTTTTCTGCGGCGATCACAAACAGCGTCTGTAGGGCTCCGTGGAAAAAAGAAGACTGAGCAAGATGGCACCCTTGGGCGGAAAGGGGACCGCGCATGCGCGCTGCAATTCCCAAAGGCTTTCTTTGAAAGCTGGGGAAATTGCTCCGCGAGGGCTCCGTCGGCGCTGACGTCACCCATATGTGAGGACTGACTTCCTGCTTGGTCCTGGAGAAATCCTGGCTACCTGGTCCATGTGGAGAGACCACTCGTGTGGGAGCAGAACTCGACTGAGTCTGTCCGCCCAAGAGTTTTGAATACCTGGAAGATATACTGCCAGAAGATGGATGTGATGCTCTCTGGCGAAGGCCCACAGTCGCAAAGCTTCATTGCAAAGCAACAGAGAGCCAGTCCCTCCCTGCTTGTTTACATAGAACATGGCTACTTGATTGTCCGTATGGATAAGGACTGTCCTGCAGCTGAGCAGGGAATGGAACATTCTGAGAGCTACGAATATTGCTGTGAGTTCCAAGAGATTGATATGCAGAGAAGTCTCCTGTGGAGACCAGATGCCCTGGGTGGAGAGATCCTGCAGATGAGTTCCCCAACACTTTGGAGAAGCATCTGTTGAGAGAGTTGCTTGGGGTAACGGTTGCTGAAAAGGGGACCACCCACAATATTTAGGAATTACTCCATACAAACATTAAATCAATGACTTATAGAATTGAAGGTGAAACAATTTAGTGAAAAAGCTTTAAAACACTTCAAATATTTTGTTTTATTTCTTTTATTTCTCCCACTGTTTTGTCTCAGACTGATAGCGCTCAGAAACAGTAATGGTTCTATATGAAAACAGAACTTCAGCGCTCAATTGCATCAATGACTCAGTGGGAGACTCTTTTTTTACTATTTCTAAATTAATTTAAAGCCTTCTTTCTTCCATCACCATATGACAAAAAGTACTATTAGATTATATAAGCATTCGTTTTATCCTCTGTAAGATACTTAAATCGCTTATCTCAATTATATCCTCTACGCCTCCCTCGGCACCATCTAAGCGTTTCACTCCTTGCTGGAGTTTCTTCAGGAGGGTCTGAAAGTACGAGAGTATTAATAGTACCAGCTATCCCTTCTAAAAACATTTCCACATTGATTAAAGTAAAATATTCAAAAACAATTGGAAATCACATCGTTGATTTATAAAAAATAGAGATTACATTATATCCCATCAACTCACTTGAAGATAATGCTGCCCACGCTCAGTAGTATCTCTTTCTTAGTTTCAAAAAAAATGCCGCGCATGCGGACTAAACTACTGAGTTCAACTTATGTAGGAGAAAAGTGACTCAAGTGGAAAAGCTTAAAGACATACTGCTGAATATAAGTCAATCAAGGTTTAATCACGCCAGTCAAGAACACGCATGCCATTCTATCGAGGCATTTAGTCCGTGTGGCTGTACTGTGTTTACTTTCAATATCCAGCGTTGTTCATGGTAAAGCAAGGTTTCGTCAAGAGATTTACCTTCCTTTGCGGTTTGAATATGGGCTATGCAAAAACAGCGTAAATGATCAAACTCGTGTTGGAAATTTATGCAATGTTCCACTATTGGTGCAGTCAAAACTTGACAACGAAGACGACTCTTATGTTCCAGCATTCGAGTTTTGAAAGAACGACTAGTCTTCCCAATGTAGAGTTTATTACAAGGGCATCTAATTGCATAGACTACCGACAAGGTGTTACAAGAAGTCGCTTGTTTTAAAACATACTTTCTTCCCAAATATTCAAACTCTGTTAGATTTTCAGTAACATCACAGATCAAACAGTGTCCACAGGCATAATGTCCCAACTTATTACCAGTATCTAATTCGGGCATTACAGAACGTAAAATGGTGGGACTAAGCTGTTCTTTAAGATTAGCATTTCGTTGCCACACACATCTAATATTTTTATCCTGTAAACCCAGCAATGTCTTCAATAAACATATGATTATAGTGAAGACATTGCCGGGTTTACAGGATAAAAATATTAGATGTGTGTGGCAACATTAATACCGGACCCTCCTGATGAACAAGACCACCCAGCATTACTAACATCCTTCTCCACTCCCTCGAAGAAAACTATTGAGGATACCATCCTAGCTCTAAACAAAACTACTGCGTACACAGATCCTTGCCCTGCACATTGGATTAAGGACCTGCGATGTGATATATCCCCAATTATAGCAAAAATCGTAGACCATTCCTTCTCTACTGGCTATTTCCCATCTACTCTCAAGCAGACCTCTGTTAGACCGCTGTTAAAGAACACCAAACTTGATCCGCAACAGGTAGAATCTTACAGGCCCATATCTAGCATACCTATGCTAGCAAAAATCATCGAGAAAATAGTGCACAGGAAATTACAGGATCACATAGACACCTCTGCCCCACTGGATCCGGCCCAACATGGATTCAGAGAGTCACATGGGGTAGAAACACTGCTCACAACCCTCTTCAACAACATAATCTCAGGTGTGGATAACATACGCCAGGGTTTCGCGCTTGTCTTTCTAGACATAGCAGCGGCTTTTGACTCAGTATACCACGAAATTCTTATCTACCGGCTAAGGGAAAAAGGCATCTGCGGAACAGCACTTGAATGGTGCAAATCTTACCTGTCCGATAGATGGCAACATGTCCGATAGATGGCAACATGTCCGAGTCGACGGAGATACATCTGAACCATTCCAACAAAGCCAAGGTGTACCTCAAGGATCCTCCTTATCTGCACTGATGTTTAATATATACATTCAACCTATCTGCGACATCATCAGATCCTTTAATGTCAGTTACATGATATATGCAGATGATGTTCTATTATATATGCCAATATCACTGGATTGCCTAGACCTCACTCCGCTAACTAACTGCTTTGATACCATATCAGAGTGGCTGCTATCACAAAATCTGAGAATACAACACAAAAAGACGGAAGTCCTTTTCGTCTCGAGGAACACCAACTTCACCCCTCCTAGTTGTACTAACGTAAAGGATGCCCAACTCCAAGTGAAACATGCAATACGTTACCTTGGAGTAACGCTAGACCAACACCTTGACATGAAGAACCACATAGCCAATACAGTCAAGGCAATCTACTTTAAAATCAGATCCCTCAGACACCTACGCACACTACTTGAACCGGAAGACTTCCGGACCATTTATCAAGCTCTTATACTTCCCCACTTCGACTTCTCAAATTCCATACTACAAGGACTCCCCCAGTCCACCCTGAACCCCCTGCAGCTGGCCATGAACAGTGCAGCGAGAGTACTCCTTGGGGCATCCAGGAGAGACCACGTGACACCCCTTCTAAAACAGCTACACTGGCTCCCCATCCAAGCAAGGATTAGTTTCAAGTCCTTGCTGCTAACGTTCAAAGCGGCTATGGGACTCACCTCTTCCTCCCTCTCCAACCTCATACAACCACTTGCACCAAACAGGCCGCGAAGAACAGCAGAATTGAACACGCTGGTCATCCCAAAAGAAACCACAAGACGCACCAGATCAACATCTAACAGAGCCTTCCGACTCTGCGCCCCAAATCTATGGAACACCTTACCAGCACACATCAGAGCAATGACCAATTTGAGTCAGTTCAGAAAGGCGCTAAAACATTTCCTCTTCCTCAAATATCTCAATGACAGCTCCGATCACAACCATCAGGTGAATAGCAGGAGTGGCCAAATGGATAGACCTTCGCAACAGGCCAACTTTACTCTGTAGATAACAAACAGTTCCATATACTGTTGGTAACACCTTGTATATAGTTAAAGCGTAGTTACTCACCTGTAACAGGTGTTCTCCAGGAGCAGCAGGAATCAGTCCTCACTTATGGGTGACGTCGGCGCCGACGGAGCCCTCGCGGAGCAATTTTCCCCAGCTTTCAAAGAAAGCCTTTGGGAATTGCAGCGCGCATGCGCGGTCGTCTTCCCGCCCGAGGGTGCCATCTTAGCCAGTCAGATGACATAGCTAAAAAAGACAGCATAAAAATATTTGCAAAACATAAGCAGACGATTGCAACTCCAAGGGGAGGAGGGAGGGTAGTGAGGACTGATTCCTGCTGCTCCTGGAGAACACCTGTTACAGGTGAGTAACTACGCTTTCTCCAGGACCAAGCAGGAAGTCAGTCCTCACTTATGGGACTCCCAAGCTCAAGGCTACCGGAGACCCTAAGCACAAAAATGAGCTCCCTCTAGCTCAGCAGCACAGAAGGAAAGAATCTTCGCTGAATTATCACCCACCGGTAGCCCACAACCGGGATGGAGGGTAGGAGTTGCTCAGACCTCAAAGAGATTACGGAGGACTGCCTGTCCGAAAGCACTGTCCCTGCGGGACTCCCTCTCGAGACAGTAATGGACCGCAAAAGTCTGGCTCGAAGACCAAGTAGCGGCACGGCAGATGTCTGCCAGCGGAACAGAGCGGAGGTAAGCCACTGACGTAGCTTTTGCCCGAACGCAATGAGCCGTGACTCGACTTTCTAAGGAGAGTCCGGCTGCCCCATAAGCCCAAGAGATACAGTCCGCAACCCAGATGGACAGAGTACGCTTGGAGACCGGGAGCCCCAATTTATTGGGGTCAAAAGACACAAAAAGCTGAGCAGCTTTACGGTGCTCCCGCGTACGGTCAAGGTAGAAGTTCAAAGCCCTTCTACAGTCCAGGGTATGGAGGACCGTTTCAGCTCGGCTGGAGTGTGGTCTGGGAAAGAAGGTTGGAAGTACCACCTCCTGATTGATATGAAAAGGGGAGACCACTTTTGGAATAAATTTTGGGTGAGTCCGTAGGACTACCCTATTTTTGTAGAACCGAGTGTAAGGGGGATCAGACACGAGGGCCTGCAATTCACTTACGCGTCTAGCGGAAGTGAGGGCTATCAAGAACAGCGTTTTCAAAGACAGAAAACGAAGAGAACAGGTAGCCATAGGTTCAAAAGGCGGACAGGTGATCCGCTGCAAAACCACATTCAGGTCCCAGTCAGGCGCTGGAGGGCGCAGAGGTGGTTTAAGTAGAAGGAGACCTCAGAGAAACCTCGCCACGAGAGGGTCGCTGGAGAGAGGTCTACCATCCACCGGCACATGATGTGCCGAAAGAGCACTGAGGTGAACTTTGACGGAGTTGGACTTAAGTCCCAGATTAGAGAGGTGTAGCAAGTACTGCAAGATCACCGACACCGGGCAGGAGAAGGGATCCTGAGACTGTTGGGTACACCAGCCGGCAAAGCGACGCCATTTAAGGGCGTAGCATTTGCGGGTAGAAGGCCGTCGCGAAGCCAAGACGACCTCCTCCACCTCTGCCGGCAGGAGAAGGGGAGCAAGGACTACCCTCTCAGCAGCCAGGCCATGAGGTTGAGAGACCTGAGGTTGGGGTGTAGCAGAGACCCCTGATCCTGAGTGAGGAGATCCGGTTGTACCCCCAGAGGGAACGGATCCTCCACCGCTAATTGCAGTAGGAGCGGAAACCACGGCTGTCTGGGCCAGCGAGGGGCCACCAGGATCATGAAGGCTTTGTCTCGGAGAACCTTGAAAAGAGTCCGAGAGATTAGCGGGATGGGAGGGAAAGCGTACAGAAGATTCCCCGACCATGAAATCAGAAAAGCGTCCGCCGCAACCCGAAGGGGGTGTGGCTGACGAGAGCAGAAGCGAGGAAGCTGCCGGTTGTGAGGACTGGCAAAGAGATCCACCGTGGGGAGACCCCACTTCAGGAAGAGCTTCTGAACTACCAAGGGATCCAGACGCCACTCGTGCGGCTGGAGGATCCTGCTGAGTTTGTCCGCCAGGCAATTCTCTTGGCCCGGGAGATAAACTGCTTTGAGGAGAATGCCGTGACTGACGGCCCAAGAGCAGAGCTTCTGTGCCTCCCGGCAGAGGAGGAAGGAGCCCGTGCCCCCCTGCTTGTTCACGTAGAACATGGCAACTTGATTGTCCGTCTGGACAAGGACGGACTGGTGGGAAGTCAGGTGGGAGAAAGCCATGAGAGCCAGGCGGATCGCCCTGAGCTCCAGGAAGTTGATCTGCTGAGCAGACTCCCACGTGTTCCAGAGGCCCTGAGTACGTGCCTCTTGGCAATGTGCTCCCCAGCCCAGGAGGGATGCATCCGTGGTCAGTACCCGGGTCGGCTGACGCGACTGGAAAGGCATTCCGAATATCAGGTTCGGCCGCCGAAGCCACCAGCGGAGAGACGAGATCAGCGGCTCGGAGACGCGCACTAGGTCTGCTAGGCTGCCTGCGGCTTGTCGCCACTGCTGGCGGAGACACCATTGAGCAGGCCGCATATTCAGGCGGGCATTGGGGGTCACATGGACGGTGGAAGCCATATGGCCGAGTAGTCTCAGGAAGCGCCTGGCGGAGACCAGGGGCTGGCTGCGAAAACGGTCGGCTAGGTCCATGAGTCGTTGAGCCCTGTCGAGCGGCAGGTACGCTCGTGCCTGAGGAGTGTGGAGCCTTGCGCCGATGAACTCGAGATCCTGTGAGGGGAGCAAAGTGGACTTTGCGAAATTTATAACAAAGCCCAAGTACTGCAGAAGAGTCACCGTGCGGCGTGTGGCGCTGGTGACCTCCGGAGCGGACGCCGCTCTGATGAGCCAGTCGTCGAGATACGGAAAGACATATAGGCCGTGAAGCCGGAGATGGGCTGCCACCACTGCGAGACATTTTGTGAAGACTCGCGGCGCGGAGGACAGGCCAAAGGGCAGTACTCTGTACTGGTAATGATTTCCTGCCACCACAAACCTTAGGTATTGGCGGTGGCTTGGGTGGATGAGGATGTGCGTGTAGGCATCCTTTAGATCCAAGGAGCATAGCCAATCTCCCTGCTGGAGGTAGGGCAGAAGGATTCCAAGGGTAAGCATTTTGAACTTCTCCCGCACAAGGAACTTGTTGAGGTTGCGCAAGTCCAGGATGGGTCTGAGGCCCCCTGTTCTCTTTGGTATTAGAAAATACCTTGAATAAAAGCCTTGACCTCTCAGGTGGTGAGGCACCGGTTCCACCGCCTGTTCCTGTAGAAGACCTGCTAACTCCTGAAGGAGTAATTCCCTGTGCAGAGGGGGTCGTGGAGGTTCTCCCGGAAAATAGGAGGGAGGGACCTGGTGGAAGTGGAGAAGACAGCCTTCCCGCACGACTTGAAGCACCCAGGCATCTGTGGTGATGTTGGACCACCTGTGGGCGAAGTGAACCAGCCGGCCTCCGGTGCTGGGAGGAACCAGCGGGGGGGGAGAGGCTATGCATTGTGAGTCAAAAACCCCCACCCTGCTGAGCAGGGGCTGGTGGTGCAGGCTTGGGGGCTTGCTGCCTACGGGACCCGTTACCCCGTCCCTTGGCCTGCTGGCCCTGTTGGGGAGCTGCAGGGGCCTGATAATGGGGGTATTGTTTGTAGGCAGCCGCCTTCCTCGGGTAAAAGGACTTTTTCCCCGAGCCCTTCTTTTTCTGGGAAGGGGCGGAGGTCTTCCTAGAAAGCCTGGTCCTGGTGAGAGTCTCAGTCTCAATTTGCGCAGCCTTTTCCGCCATGGGCTTGCCAAAGAGGTTTTCGCCTCGGCAGGGGACATCGACCAACTTGTCCTGCACCCAGGGCTCAAGGTCTGACGACTGAAGCCAAGCCTGTCGGCGGGCACCGATGCCGGCTGCGGCCACTCGAGCCGATGCTTCAAAGCCATCATAGGCTGCCCGGGACATGAACTTTGAGCATTCCCGAATGCCAGTGGACAAGGCCAGGAACCTCCGCAAGGGTTCCTCGGACAAACCAGCGGAGAATCCGGCTAGTTCTTTAGCCAGATCCCGGAGATACATGCCCATGTATAGCTGGTAAGTCTGGACACGACATGCGAGCATAGAGCCCTGGAAACACTTCTTACCAAGGCCATCCAGGTTACGGGCCTCCCTGCCAGGAGGTACCGAGGAGTGCATCTTCTGGCTCTTAAGACGATGCATGGCCGATTCCACTACCATGGAATGGTGTGGTAGCTGTGCCTTTTGAAAGCCAGGGCTCTTGCGGACTCGATAGATAGAATCGACCCGCTTGCTCAGGACCGGCGAGGAGGCCGGACTCTCCCACATGCGGAAGAGTAGTCGTTCCAGCATAGGAGGAACCGGTACAGTAAAGTGTTCCCTGGCGGGAGAGTCATACTGGAGGGCGTCGAGCTCTTCGGCTCGAGGCTCCTCCTCGGGATCCGCAGGGAAGGCCAAAGCCTTGGCCATATCCCTAACGAAGTCCGAGAACCGGGCATCCTCCGGGGGGGACTGCTTCCGAGGCTCGGACTCCGGTGAGTCCGAGGGGACACACCGAGTCCGGAAAGAATCAGGCGACTCTTCGTCCTCAGACTCCCAGACCGACTCCGACGAGGACTCGGTGGGGTCGGCCCGGGCAGGGCGCGGCGTCTGCCGCCCCGACGCCAAGGGAGCCGGCGTCGGCGACCTCGGTCCCGAACGGGAGGCCGAGGGTGACCTCGACCGAGGATCGACTCGAGTTCTCATCGACTCGAGGATCGGCTCGGTCTCCGGGGTCGACTTGGACGTCGACGTCCCGGCGGTCGGGGCAGCGGCGCCAGCGAGGCCAGCGAGCAGTGCCCTCTGCTGGTCCATGAAGGCAGACAGTCTGCTCTCCAAGGCCGTCAACCTGAGTCCGAGCTCAGGCGACCCAGCAGTCCCCGACTCGGGCCCCGACGGCGTCGGGCCCGACGTCGGCTGTCGCGGAGGCGAGTCCAGAAGGACCACAGGACTTACCCGAGCAGGCGTCTCCGACTCCAGGCGAGGTCGCTTCGTGAGGTGTTCCTTCTCCAAGGACCCGGGGCGGCTGTCGGGGCTATGCGACCTGGCCCTCGCGGAACCAGGAGCGTCCACCGACGCCGCCCTCGCAGGTTTCACCTTCCGACGATGGTCCCCGGAGGGAGAACCCCGGTCGGAGGAACTCCGGCGACGGTCCGAGCTGGAGCCTTTTGACGCGGAGGCCTCCGACGAGGTCCGGGTACGGCTGGGGTCAGCGAAGATTCGATCACGCTGATGCCGCCGACTCCTCAACGCTTTTGAGGACATCTTGCCGCAGGGCCCACAGAGCAGCTCCTCATGATCCGGGCCCAGGCAGCGGAGGCAAAAGTCGTGTGTGTCAGTTAGTGACATATTTCGGTCACACTGACCACACCGCTTAAACCCACTGGCAGCCATCGGGGGAAAAAGGGCCCCTGCGAGGTCAAAGGACCGGGCTGCCAGGGAAAAATCGAAAACGACAGCTGACAAAGTCAGAAAAACCGAAAAAAAGTAAGAGGACTCGTGACCGGCGTCGCGAGTCCGGGCGGGAAAAGGATCGGCGTCGAACCGAAGGAAAAAGAATAAAATAATGAAGAAAAAATCGACTTTTTCGCAGGGACAAGACGGGGACGTCTGTAGGGCTCCGCGGAAAAAAGAAGACTGGCTAAGATGGCACCCTCGGGCGGGAAGACGACCGCGCATGCGCGCTGCAATTCCCAAAGGCTTTCTTTCAAAGCTGGGGAAAATTGCTCCGCGAGGGCTCCGTCGGCGCCGACGTCACCCATAAGTGAGGACTGACTTCCTGCTTGGTCCTGGAGAACCATGATATCCCTTAATAGATAAACCACCATTGTATTTAGTTTCCCCTATTTCGCCAAGTTATACCTCCTGTTAAATGTAATGACCAGACATATGTAAACTGTCGGATGTTGTCAGACGGCTGCCTAGGGTGAGAACTTACACAATCTTGACGATGCATATATTCATATGATTCTTGCAAGGTATTGTGGGTATTGTAGTTCATTCACTCCCAAACACAGCTGAAGACAATAATTGAGTTGTGAAACCAAGTGGTAAAGCCAATAAAATTCTTCTTTTATTGATGGGGTTTAATTCACCCAGCACAAGTATGCTTGTTAGCAATATAAATGAGGTTACTTGCTTGCAGTGTTTAAATGGATAACATAAAGTCACAAATCAAAGCAGGAAAACAACCTTCAACTTGCCAGGCAATTAGCTAATGTTTTCTTAGCAAATAATTACCAAATAAAAAGGCACAAAGAAATGAATAAACTTTGCTTGTTAGGTTAACTTCTGCTTATTTTCCACGCAGATCTCAGCAGTGATTCTCCCTTGCTCACACACACAATCAGGTGCAGCTTTAATTACTATCAATTGACCAGCTGTAAGCCTTTAGCTGGCTGGCTGCTACTGTGTGAACCCAAATCCTGCTTTAAGAGCTGTTTGCAGTGGAAATAAAGAACAAAGTTAGGTTTCTTTGTGATGGCTGATGTGTTTGCTCACAGAAAGCTAGCAATAGCATTTAGATAGAGAACAGTCCATGTAAACTGTACTTTCATCTGCTGTATCTCCCCCTTCATCAATCAGCATAGGGTCATTATCATACATTGGCACAGACGAGTCTTTCATTAAGGCACTATCATGAGAATGCTTATTCCCTTGCTGCCATTCTCTACTATAGATAGGGTCTGGATCAGTGTTCATACCTGAGCCTCTCCTGCCATCATAATTCCTCTCTGCATTGCCAGTATGTAATCCAATTATGATGTCCAGCCTTCCAATCTTGATCCCTGGACAATGGATCTCCTCTCACATACCTTCTGGCCTTGGTCTGAAAGTCCCTTCCACATGCAGTCTTCTCTCTTCCAGGTAGCCACTGGTGATTCCTATCTCTGCCAATCCATTCCTCTGGCTGAATCCAGTCCAATGGACTCTGCTGGCACTTGGAATACCTCCCAGTATGGGTACTGCCTTGGACTCTCCCAGACCTTCCAATAGGCTTTCTTCTCTTCCTTCCAGAGAGTTTCCTTCTTTCTCTATCCGCTTGGCTTGGCTTCTCTTTCTCCAGGTGATACTGGGGCTTGAGCTTGTAGCCGTTGCTGTCTCTGTCTCTGTATCTCTTCCTGAAGCTCTTTCTGTAGCTGAAGCTGTTCTTCCAGCTGTTATCTGTAGCTGTTCTATTATTATTATGTTCTAATGTGTGCTCCTCCCTAACACAGCGCAGCTGTCTTGAATCAGGCCCTGCCCTTTGAGATGAGTGCTTAGGGATTACCTCATAGCTCTCTTGATTGCACACACATTTTCTCACTTCAGCCTCCCTCATGGCTGCTGGAAACCTGGTGCATTCTGGGACTGGTAGTCTTTTATGTGAAAACTCTGTTTTCTTGCTTCTACCAGAACTGACAGGTTGCTTGTTCAGAGTCACATCATCTTTTCTATAGCTCCTACCTGAGCTATGATAAGCTTCCTTATCACAATGTTTTCTGTTTAATGTAAACCGCGCTGATGTCTAATAGTGCGGTATATAAGAATTGTTAATAAAATAATAAAATAAATAAATAAAATAAATAAATCTTAAAGAACAGCTTAGTCCCACCATTTTACGTTCTGTAATGCCCGAATTAGATACTGGTAATAAGTTGGGACATTATGCCTGTGGACACTGTTTGATCAGCGATGTTACTGAAAATCTAACAGAGTTTGAATATTTGGGAAGAAAGTATGTTTTAAAACAAGCAACTTCTTGTAATACCTTGTCGGTAGTCTATGCAATTAGATGCCCTTGTAATAAACTCTACATTGGGAAGACTAGTCGTTCTTTCAAAACTCGAATGCTGGAACATAAGAGTCATCTTCGTTGTCAAGTTTTGACTGCACCAATAGTGGAACATTGCATAAATTTCCAACACGAGTTTGATCATTTATGCTGTTTTTGCATAGCCCATATTCAAACCGCAAAGAAAGGTAAATCTTTTGACGAAACCTTGCTTTACCATGAACAACGCTGGATATTTAAAGTAAACACAGTACAGCCACACGGACTAAATGCCTCGATAGAATGGCATGTGTGTTCTTGACTGGCGTGATTAAACCTTGATTAACTGATATTCAGCAGAATGTCTTTAAGCTTTTCCACTTGAGTCACATTTCTCCTACATAAGTAGAACTCAGTAGTTTAGCCCGCATGCGTGGCGTTTTTTTTGAAACTAAGAAAGAGATACTACTGAGCGTGGGCAGCATTATCTTCAAGTGAGTTGATGGGATATAATGTAATCTCTTTATTTTTTATAAATCAACGACGTGATTTCCAATTGTTTTTGAATATTTTACTTAAATCAATGTGGAAATGTTTTTAGAAGGGATAGCTGGTACTATTAATACTTTTTATACTTTCAGACCCTTCTGAAGAAACTCCAGCAAGGAGTGAAACGCTTAGACGGTGCCGAGGGAGGCGTAGAGGATATAATTGAGATAAGTGATTTAAGTATCTTACAGAGGATAAAACGAATACTTATATAATCTAATAGTACTTTTTGTCATATGGTGATGGAAGAAGGAAGGCTTTAAATTAATTTAGAAACAGTAAAAAAAGTCTCCCACTGAGTCATTGATGCAATTGAGCGCTGAAGTTCTGTTTTCATATAGAACCATTACTGTTTCTGAGCGCTATCAGTCTGAGACAAAACAGTGGGAGAAATAAAAGAAATAAAATAAAACAAAATATTTGAAGTGTTTTAAAGCTTTTTCACTAAATTGTTTCACCTTCAATTCTATAAGTCATTGATTTAATGTTTGTATGGAGTAATCCCTAAATATTGTGGAAAAGGGGACCCCAGCAACAGGTTTTGAGAGGACTTCCACCAATGGAGAGACCAAAATAGACGACTGGAGTTTGCTATTTTGTCTGACAGGCAACCTGATGCCTGAGTCCATTGGGTGGACAAAGTCCATTGAGCTGCCCTCATGTGAAGGCGAGCATATGGAACCACATGCACGGTGAATGCCATGTGGCCTAATAGTTGTAACATCTCTCGAGCAGTTAATTGGGACTTTAACTGAATCTGGGAGGCTAACTGCACCAGACGTAGGCAACGGGCCTGAGGAAGATATCCAGCAAGGCCCCTATGAACTCCAGAGACTGAGTAGGGGTGAGATTGGATTTTGGGATGTTTATTACTAGTCCCAATTACTGAAGGATAACGCATTGCGCAGGTTAGACAAGTCTGGGCCTCTGACTGGGATGAGGCTCAAATGAGCCAGTCGTCCAGATATGGGAATATGAATATTCCTAGAGTGCGGAGAAATGCAGCTACTACTGCCATGCATTTCATGAACACCCTTGGTGCAGAGGCCAGACCGAAAGGAAGCACCCTGTATTGGTAGTGCTTTCCTTGAAAAAGGAACCGAAGGAACCTTATGTGTGTGGGATGGATGAGGACATGGGTGTACGCATCCTTGAGATCTAGAGAACAAAGCCAATCCTGACTGAAGGTATGGAAGCAGAGCCCCTAGAGAAATCATTTTGAATTTCTCCTTGAATAGAAACTTGTTCAATTCTCTGAGATCTAATATGGGTCTGTAGCCCCCTGTTTTCTTTGGGATAAGAAAATAAGGGGAGTAGAACCCTGAGCCCTGTTGAAGAAGAGGTAGCAAGAAGGGTAGCAATCTCCTGACCTAGAAGGTTGAGGAGAGATGTTGGAGAATTGAACTGTTTCACCATGGTGTGAGGAGGAAGGTTTAAAAAGTGAAGCTTGTACCCTTCCTTTATGATGGAGATGGTCCATTGCTCTGCTGTGATTTGCTCCCATCTGGGAGCAAAGTAAGTCATCCTTCCTGGAATGGTGAGGGGCTCTGGGTTTCCCAGAGCTAGAAAGGCTAAGTTCTCTAGTTGCAAGTCAAAGGCCTTGAGGAGGCTGAGGCTGCTGGGCTGTGGTAGGCTTGGCAGCCTTTGACTTGGCCTGTTTAGGTGGTTGCTGACGTTTTGCAGCAAAACGACCTGCAGAAGATGCCTGCCCATGAGCAGGATAATATCTTCCCTTTTTAGAAAAAGATGTCTTTTTGAACAATCTTTTCTTAACAGGGGCAGAGGTAGACTTTGAAAGTCGATCCAAAGCAGAGTTCTCAGCATCCATCTGAGTGGCATTTGCTTGCCAATCTCTGCCAAACAGGTTTTCACCTGTACAAGGAAGGTTTCCCAACTCATCCTGGACCCAGAGTTCCAAATCAGAGGCTTGTAACCAATCAATTCTGCGTGCACCTATGGCAATAGCCGTGGCTCTGATTACACACTCAAAAGAGTCAAAGGCTGCACGGTTGGAGAATTTGGAAACATCTTGGGCATGTTTGAGCCAAGTGAGAAATTCCTGCCTTTTATCTTCTGAAATAAAAGGAGCTAAAGTCTGCAGATGATCTGTGACTTCTTTTAGAAACATCCCCATATAGAGACTATAGGAGTTGATTCTGGCAGCAAGCATATTGGCCTGGAAAATCCTTGGGCCAAAAGCATCTAGAGTCCTACATTCACGTCCTGGAGGGTTAGATGAGGTTCTCTTTGCACTCTTTATTTTCTTCATAGCAGACTCAACCACAATAGAGTGGTGAGGAAGCTGAGTCTTATGAAAACCAGGACAGGGAGGGTCACGGTACATGGTGTCTAACCTGCGAAAATGAGGAGAGGTGGTGAGAGGAGTCTCCCACATGCCCAACATGAGATCACAGAGAATCTCATGAATAGGTAGGGTAGCTGCTTCCTTAGGAGCCTTAGGATATTGCAAAATATCTAATTGCTTCGCTCTAGGCTCTGACGCAGAGGCCACTGTAATGGAGAGGCCTCTAGCCACTTCCCTAATGAAGTCTTGAAAAGACAAATCCTCTGGAGGAGACATTCTTCGTTTTGGAGAATCAGACTCCTGAGGAAGAAGCACCGGTGCATCGATAGAAACCTCCGACTCATTAGAGTCTTCGGAGGAACCGAAGTATCGCCTGTCCGGATGCTCCTGTAAAGCCCGATACGCATACCGAGTGGGATTGACATCGGGAGTAAGCGGTACCGGTTCGGTACCGATGGGCATCGTAGGACAGGGTACCGTTGCAGCCGACACCTTAGCCGATGCCGGAGTCGGTACCGGCAACGGAGATTGTTGCAGTACCGAAGGCGTCGAAGCCTGCATAAATGCTGTAAGGGTGCGCTGTATGGACAGAATTTTCTGATCCATCGACGTCACCAGAGTCTGGATGTCAGTACCAGTGGAGGCCACCTGTACCCCAGAACACGGCAACAGGTGATCGATTGAGGCCGCGCCATCGATGTCAACCTGTGACCCCATAGATAATGCTTTGGAAGCCGGAACTTCCCGCCGGGGTAATTTTGCCGGAGCGGAATCCTCGAGGGCAAGCCCGGAGGCATCTCGATGCTTGGAGGGAGAGATTTGCCCTTCGAGGACCGGCTAGATTTATGTTTGGTTACCTGAGATCCATGGGAGGAAGAAGCAGCCCTGGAAGACGTCGATACCACCGAGGCTGCATCAGAGGGAAACAGGGTACTGAGCTTGGCTGCTCGGTTCTGCCGACCTCTTTTAGACATCATGGTGCAGGACACACAATCCGTGATGGAATGGTCAGGACCCAAACATTTTAGACACCAATCATTGGTGTCGGTGACAGAAATAGTACCGCCACATTTTGTGCACTTTTTAAACCCGGAAGCGGGCTTCTCCATGAGGAGAAAATATTTAGGCCTAAGGCCCAAACTGAAAATGCACAGTTGAAGAAATAAAAGTGTTTTTTTTTTTTGAAGAAAGAAAGAAAAGAAAAGACCGGCGGTACCGGTCTGACGTCGAAGGCAGACGTGACACAGAAATATAAAGAAAAAAATAAAGAACTTCTGCTGTGACAGGAACACGACCTGCTGGCTCCGCGGAAAAGAAGAACTGGAGAGAGGCGATTGGGAAAGGCGGGAAGGCAGCGCGCAGGCACTGTGGGATGCTCCCAAAAGCTTTCTTACTGGACGCTGGGGAGCGGTCCCGCGCAGGTTCCGTCGGTACCGACGATACCCATATGTGAAGACTCATTCTTGCTTGTTCCTGGAGATCTGGTATTAGCTGCAGGAACCGCAGTGAGAAGCCCCTTTAGGACAAAGGCAGAGCCTGGGCAAGTCTTGCAATCCTGGGTGTCATCCAGGGTAGCATAGCCGGTTGATTCCAGGTATTCCAGCTGGAGGAAAACCCAGACCGGCTCACTTTGAAGCTTTACTAGCTACTCCAAGGACCGCATCTATAGCAGCTGAGTTTCTTTTGTTTGAACTGAACTGATTTGCTTCTGATGGAGGTCTACTGGATGGCACAGTGGGAAGGCACCCTAAACCCACCAGCTGACAACAAAGTGGATTCTCCATTTCAGCAGTACACCTGAAGCAAGAGTTGCACCCAAATACCTTCCCCTCTCTTGGAGAGCACGTCCGACCCGGGAGTGTGACACTTATGTGTGGGAAAACACTGGAAAGAGGAAGGGGAGTGGTGGCAGCCAGGGCCGGCCCTAGAGTTGATCGAGCCCTAGGCGAACCTCAAGCTTTACACCCCCTCTTGGCTGTCAAAATCTATTTAGCTTTGGATGGTCTGCTTTTTCTGCCCTCTGCGACTGCCTAGTTTGACTAGTGGTTGGGCCGGCCCTGGTGGCGGCTCTAGTGTGGGGAGGGACAGTGAGGATGCTGGCTGTGATGTGGGGGAGGTGAAAGGATCATGCTGGATGTGGTACAAGGAGGGAGAAAAAGCAGGTATAATGCTAGTCTGGCAGGAGGAGTGTGTGAAAGAAGAGAAAAGAATGGGGAGAGGGAGAAGAGCATAGTGGGCAGAATGTAGGTGAAGAGGCAGGAGGACTGGAATGGAAGGGGCGGGGAGAATGAGTGATGGAGAATGGGATCTGTGAGACAAGGATTGGCTGATAAGGGAGAGACACAGAGAGAGAGGAGGGAAGAAGTGACGGCATCTCACTGGATGGACCTGCGAGTTCAGAGTTCTGCTAAATCGAACTCTAAAAAGCTCAACGGGGCCCCCCAACGAATGTTAAGCCGGCAGAATTGTGTATCAAAATGAATGAAGAAAGAGGAGATGGTGTTGTGGGGATGGCTACGCATTGTGAAAACACCAATTTAAAAGAATTTGCCTACCATGCATTGAAGGTCACGAGCTGAACAAGATTGCTGTGCGAGAGGGAAGCGATGATGCAGCCAGAGAGCCTGAAAGCTAGGAGGAGTGCGAGAGTACTGCCCTGTTAGGTGGGATCAATTGTGACGAACTCAGAAATTGGTTCCTGGATTTAAAAAAAAAAAACTTCAGAATGAGAAAACCAAAATAGATGGGCTGGTGAAGGAGCTACAGGCCAAGAAGGCCAAGTTAGGCCTTAGAGTGGAGACTATGAAGAGTGGATAGAGAGAATGCAGGTGGTGGTGGACGGTCTCCACAAATATGTGCATGAATTGGCGGATGAGGAGGAGTGTTTGGTGCTAAAGCCTGATGATTTAGAGAGTCGAATGAGGCGCAACTGTTTATGTATATGGGGAGTCCCTGAAAAATCCTGAATTTGGGGATGTGAAAAAGGTGACCTCCAAGATATGTAAGGAGAATTGCAAGTGAAATGTGCAGAACCAGTGGATATGGACATAAAAATTGACCATGCCCATCATACACTGGGCCCACCAGTGGTCAGAGGCCTTGAGATGATCTATTTTGCCTACATGAGTCTACAGTCAAGTAGAGGATTGCACAATAGATGACCGCCATTAAAAAGTTCAACTGGAATGGGTGTCAGGTTTTTACTTAAGGCGATCTGGCATAGGCAATGAATCAGAGGCGTGAGCTTCACCAGATAACTCGGTGGTTACAACAAGATCAAATCAGGTACTGGTGGATATATCCGATGGGCCCTGCATTTACGGTCAATGGCTCTATGAGGAGGGCAAGCACTTCGGTGGAAGCAGTTCAGGGGGGCTCAAAGAGTTTGGCATTACAGTCATTGAAGAGTGACTGCGCCCTGAGTAGGCAACAAAAAGGGCCCTTTGCTATGAAGAAGAGTGGAGCAATGTGAAGATGGCAGATCTGAGTTTTTGTGTGCCATTTTGAGACACTGAACTTATTGCGCAGAAACTGTAGTCCTGCCAGACATGGGCCATACGTCTTATTTTTTTTTGCTTGTTCTTTCTTTGTTTCTCTTTTTATACAGTTTTCTTTTCTCTTCCTTCCTTTGCCTAGGTGCTCTATGCCTGGTTGGTGGTTGGTATAGAGTTTCGAGCGTTTGCAGGAGGTAGAGTTCAGGGTAAGGCGAGGATGGTTAGTTTTGAGATAAGGGTTATTTCAAGAGAAGTGAGTGGTGGATGTCTGACTGGCAGAAGGACGAGTGTTGGAGTGTGAGGGGGGAAGCCAGCTGGATGGTAGTGAAATAATGATTGTGGAATAATGATTAGTACTTGGCTCAGAGAGATGTTCTGGTTGGGTGTTTTGACTGCAGAGATGGAATGACACAAAAATTATTCAAAGTTGTAAAATGGAAGAGGACTGAAAAATTGCAAGAGGACCTTGATAAACTGTAAGACTGGATGTCCAAATGGCAGATGAAATTTAATGTGGATAAGTGCAAAATTATGCACCTAGCGAAAAACAACCCAAACAGTTACACGATGCAAAGTTCCACATCAGGAACCACCAACCAGGAAAAGGATTTAGGCATCGTCATGGATAATATGTTCAAACCCTCCGCAGAGTGTGCAGTGGTGGCCATGAAAGCAAATAAAATGCTAAGAATCATAAGGAAATGAATGGGGAATAAAACAAAAGATATTATAATGCCTCTGTATCGTTCCATGGTGCGACCACACTGTGAATATTGTGTGCAATTCTGGTCATTGTACCTTAAAAAGGATATAGCAGAACTAGAAAAGGTACAGAGAAGAACCACCAAAATGGTAAAGAGGATGGAAGGATACCCCTATGAAGAAAGGCTTAAAAGGTTAGGACTCCTCAGCATGGATAAAAGACTGATATGGGGAGATATGACAGAAGTTTATAAATTAAATGGAGTGGAACAGGTAAACAGATTGGTTGTTTATTCTATCAAAAAGTAGACACTCTAGAAGACATGTAAAATGTAACCCATTTAAGACTAATAAGAGAAAAAGCGTAGTTACTCACCTGTAACAGGTGTTCTCCGGGGACATCAGGAATCGGTCCTCACAACCCTCCCTCTGCCACTTGGAGTTGCTTCTTTACCATCTTTTATTTTTGCCGTCTTTTAGCTATGTCATCTGACTGAGCAAGATGGCACCCTTGGGCGGGAAGGGGACCACACATGTGTGGTGTCATCTCCCAAAGGCTTTCTTTGAAAGCTGGGGGGATGCTTCCGCGAGGGCTCCATCACCACCCATATATGAGGACTGATTCTTGCTGTCCCCAGAGAACACCTGTTACAGGTGAGTAACTACGCTTTTTCTCTTATTAGTCTTAAATGGGTTACATTTTACATGTCTTCTAGAGTGTCTACTTTTTGATAGAATAAACAACCAATCTGTTTACCTGTTCCACTCCATTTAATTTATAAACAGATTGGTTGTTTATTCTATCAAAAAGTAGACACTCTAGAAGACATGTAAAATGTAACCCATTTAAGACTAATAAGAGAAAAAGCGTAGTTACTCACCTATAACAGGTGTTCTCTGGGGACAGCAAGAATCAGTCCTCATATATGGGTGATGGAGCCCTCGCGGAAGCATCCCCCCAGCTTTCAAAGAAAGCCTTTGGGAGATGACACCACACATGTGTGGTCCCCTTCCCGCCCAAGGGTGCCATCTTGCTCAGTCAGATGACATAGCTAAAAGACGGCAAAAATAAAAGATGGTAAAGAAGCAACTCCAAGAGGCAGAGGGAGGGTTGTGAGGACCGATTCCTGATGTCCCCGGAGAACACCTGTTACAGGTGAGTAACTACGCTTTCTCCGGGAACAAGCAGGAAGTCAGTCCTCACATATGGGACTCCTCAGCTACAGGCTACCAAAACAGCATAGCAAGAACACAGGGCTCCCTCACGGGGAACCGCAAGCAGCAGCAATTGAGTCTGTGCATACAGACCACAGTAGGGCCCCTGCATCTGATGAAACCAGCACTCCGGTAGCCTGAACACAGAAGGATCAGAGGGTAGGAGTTGCCTAAACCCCGAAAAGGTTACAGAGCACAGCCTGGCCGAAGGAACTGTCCCACCGGGATTCTCTTTTCAAGCAGTAATAAGCTGAAAAAGTATGGACTTAAGACCAGGTGGCGGCCCGGTAGATATCCACCATCGGGACAGAGCGCAAGTTTGCCACCAAGGCCGCCATGGCCCTGACAGGGTGTGCCGTGATGCGGCCTTCCAGCGGGAGCTTCACCTGCTCGTAAGCGAGGGCGATGCAGTCCGCCACCTATGTGGACAGCGTACGCTTGGTCACCGCCTCCCCCAGCCTACTGGAGTCATAGGAGATGAAAAGCTGAGAAGCTCTGTGGTGGCCCCGAGTTCGTTGGATATAGGACAAAGCCCTCTTACAGTCCAAGGTGTGAAGGACCGTCTCCGCTTGACTGGAGTGAGGTCTTGGAAAGAAGGTAGGGAGCACCACTTCCTTGTTGAGACGGAAGGGCAACACTACCTTCGGCAGGAATTTGGAGTGCGTGCAAAGCACCATTCTGTTCTTGTAGAACCTGGTAAAGGGCGCCTCGGCCACCAGGGCTTGAAGCTCGCTAACTCTGCGAGCAGGAGGTAAACGCGAACAGGAAAACCACCTTCCAAGAGAGGTAACAAAGGTGGCAGATAGCCAGAGGTTCAAAGAGCGTGCAAGTGAGCTGCCCCAACACTACGGTGAGGTCCCATTTAGCTGCCGGAGGGCAAAACGGGGGCTTTAATAAGAGCAGGCCCCGAAGAAAATGGGTCACCAAGGGATGGATAGAGAGGGGCTTATCATCCACCAGATGGTGGTGCTCTGCCAGGGCACTAAGGTGCACTCGGATGGAGGTAGACGAGCCCGGCCTGAAAGAGATGGAGAAGGTACTGTAACACCAGAGCCACCGCGTAGGAGAAAGGGTCAGCCGCGTGTTCGGTGCACCAAACAGAGAACCTGCACCATTTGAGGGCGTAAGCCTTCCTAGTAGAGGCCTTGTGAGAGGCCAGCAGAATGTCTTCTACTCAACCGGAAGGTTGAAAGGGGCCAAAGTCACCCTCTCAGTAGCCATGCTGTCAGCGACAGGGACCCAAGGTTAGGATGCAGGAGAGAGCCTCCCTCCTGAGATAGGAGTCCTGGAGTGGTCCCCCAAGGGAATGGGGGTCTCCACCTTCAACTGTAGAAGCGGCGGGAACCACGGTAACCTGGGCCACCTGAACTATCAGGATGAGTGAGGCCCCATCACAGAGGGTCCTGTACAAGGTCTTAGCGATCAGCAGCATAGGAGGGAAGGCATACATGAGGCCTTCCCACCAAGAGACCAGGAATGCATCCACTGCCACCCTGAAGGGGTGGGCCTGCCGGGAGCAGAAGCGGGGCAACTGAAAGTTGTCTGGGCCGACGAACAGGTCCATCACAGGTTCCCCCTAGAGCCGGAAAAGGAGACCGGCTACTCAGGAGTCCAGCTGCCACTCATGCGGCTGGAGAACTCTGCTGAGCCTGTCAGCCAGTAGGTTGCCCTGACCTGGCAGGTACACTGCCCGCAGAAGGATACCCTGTTGGACTGTATACGAACAGAGGACCAGTGCCTCCTGACAAACGGTATGGGACCCCGTGCCCCCCTGTTTGGTCACATAGATCACCACCACATGGTTGTCCATCTGGACCAGCATCAGCTGGTGACACAGGTGGTAACAGAAGACCTTCAGGGCTAGGTGTATGGCTCGGAGCTCCAGGAGGCTGATCTGCTGGGTGCTCTTATCTGGTGACCAGCTGCCCTGGGTGCAGAAATCTCCATAGGGGGCTCCCCAGCTGAGCAGGGAGGCATCCGTGGTGAGGACCCTTGAGGGGTTTGGGGCCTGAAAAGGCATGCCCACCTCAAGATGCCGGAAAGACTGCCACCAGACCAGAGAATCCGCCAACTGGCGGGTCACAGAGACTCTGTCTGTCTCTGAGGCGACCCGTGTACTGGGACCACAGGCCCTGGAGAGACCACTGCGCCGCCCTCATGTGGAGGTGAGCATCAGGGGTGATGTGGACCATGGAGGCCATGTGCCCAAGGAGGTGCAGGAGAAGTCGAACAGGCACCGAGGAATGGTACTGCACGTCCCGATTTAGAGTCCTGAGATGACTGGCTCAGTCCCTGGGCAAGAAAGTTTCGATTTGAGAGTGTCGATCTTTGCCCCAATGAACTCCAGACACTGAGTCGGGAGGAGGTGAGAATTGGGGTAGTTTATGACAAACCCCAGGTGTTGTAGAACCTGGATGGTGAGTGCGGTAGCCTGCTGCACTTCTGAGGCCGTGCCTCCCTTTATGAGCCAGTCATCCAGGTAGGGAAAGACAAAGACCCCCTGGAGCCAGAGGAAGGCAGCCATGAATGCCAGGCATTTTGTGAAAACTCTCGGGTCAGAGGCTAGGCCGAAGGGAAGCACCCTGTACTGAAAATGCCTGCCCCCCACTATGAACTGCAGGTACTGCCTGTGGTTGGGGTGGATGAGGATGTGGGTATAAACATGCCTGAGATCTAAGGAGCATAGCCAGTCTCCCTGATGGAGGTAGGGCAGCAATGTTGCAAGGGAGAGCACCTTGAACTTCTCCTTCATCAGGAATTTGTTGAGGATGTGCAGGTCAAGGATGGGCCTTAGGCCCTCTGTTCTTTTTTGGCATGAGGAAGTACCTGCAATAGAACCCTTTGCCCTTGAGATGGTGGGAGCACCGGTTTTATTGCCTTGTCCTCAAAGATCTGCCAACTCCTTCAGAAGAAGGTCCTGGTGGAAGGGAGACCTGAGGGGCTCTCCCGGGAAATAAGGGGGAGGTGTCTGAGTCAGATGGAGGAGGTAATCCTCCCTGACTATCCGAAGTGCCCAGGAATCGGTGGTAATAGTCACTCACCTCTGGGCATAGAGGGCCAGAAGTCCCCCTGTGGGCCGTTGATCTCCTTGGGATAGATAGGCAATGCTCAAGGAGTCAAGAACTCCCCCCTAGCTGAACCAGAGCCAGTGCCTGGGGTTTTGGAGCCTTCTGTTTACGTGGACCATGCCCATGTCCTGCTGACCCTGTTGGGGAGCTGGGAAGGCCTGATAAGGTGGGTAGTTTCTGTAAGCAGCCCCCTTCCTTGGGTAAAAGGACTTTTTACCTGAGCCCTTCCATCGGGGAAGGGCAGCTGTCTTTTTGGAGAGCCTGGTCCTTGTCATGAACCCTGTCTCCAGCTTGGCAGCTTTGTCGGTCATGGGTTTGCCAAAGAGGTTCCTTGACATGGGACATTGACCAATTTGTCCTGAACCCACTGCTCGAGATTGAATGACTGTAGCAAAGCTTGGTGGCATGCACCGATGCCAGCCACTGACTCAAACCCACCATAGGCCACTCAAGACATGAATTTGGAGCATTCATGGACTACTTTGGCCAGGTTCTTGAAGCACTGCAAGGGTTCCTGGGAGAGACCAGCTGAGAACCCGGTGAGTTCCTTCACCAGGTCTCTCAGGTACATGCCCATGTACAGCTGGTAGGCCTGGATGCAGCCGGTGAGCATTGAGCCCTGGTAGCACTTTCTGCCGAGGGCGTCCAAGGTGTGGGCCTTCCTGCCAGGGGGCACCGAGGAGAGCATCTTCTGGCTTTTCAGCTGACCCATGGCTGACTCCACCACCAGGGAGTTATGTGACAGCTGTGACTTTTGGAAGCCCAAGCTCTGGCGGACTCGATACATCAAGTTGAGCCGTTCGTTCAACACCAGCACCGAAGCTGGTGTCTCCCACATTCGGAGCATCAGCCATTCCAGAATGGAAGGTATGGGCACCGTGAGCGATTCCTGTGGCCTCGTACTGGAGGATCTCCAACTCATATGCCCGAGGGTCCTCCTCCAACTTGGTCGGGAATGCCAGGGCCTTAGACATGTCCTTGACAAAATCAAGGAAGCCTATATCCTCGGGTGGGGACCGCTGTCGAGGCTCCGAGATGGGAGGGTCAGATGGGATGTCGCGGAGGCAACGGGTATCAGGCAACTCTTTGTCCTCTGTCTCCCCACTCAGAGTAGTTTGTCGAGGACTCATCGGAGGGCTGCTCAGTGGGCCTTGGGGCCCCTGCTGCCCTGCAGCCAGTGCCCGGCAAACTTGCCAGGGATGACCGCGGTCCTGTCGAGCGGAAACTGGATCCCGACCTCAGCCGAGGATTGACTCGAGGCCAAAGGACCTCGAGGATCGGCTTGTCCTCCGGGGACGTCTTAGATGTCGAGGGCCCAGTGGTCGGGGCGGATGAACCGATCATGCCGTACAATAGCGCCTACTGCTCGTCCATAAAGGCAGATAAATTGTGCTCCAGGGCCGCCATTCTGGATACCAGACCAGAAGGCTCCACAGCGTTTGGCACGGGCACCGAGGGACTCTGGCCCAATGATAGCTCCCCCGTAGGGGAACCCTCGATGAGGATAGTGTCTGGGGACAGAGGCCGGACCATGGTCGGATCTTTCTGGTGGACCTTCACAGGCCGTTCCTTCTCCAAAGCCTCAGACGAACATCTTGGACTGCGGGACGGCCAGTGCCCAGGGAGCACCCAGCCAGTTGGAACCATCCAAGGTTGCCGCTTTCAAGGGTTTCTTCTTCTTCCTGGGTTCCCCCTTTCTGAGGGCCCATGACAAAGCTCGGGTTCCATCCGAGTTGTCAGGGCCTTGGACAAGGCCCTGGCCTTCGAAGGCACCAGGGACTCAGGGAAAAACTTATTGTGCTGCTGCTAGAGGCTCTTGAGGGCCTTACTGGACCGCAGGCTGCCGGGTTGTGGTCTGACCCAAGGCAGCGGAGACAGCAGTTGTGTACGTCAGTCAAGGACATGATTTTAGAGCACCAAACACACTTCTTAAAGCCACTGGTAGCCATGGGGGGAAAAAGTACCCCTGCAATGTCGAAGACTCTCCGGGCTGCCAGAGGGAGAAAAAAGTGCGCGAAGATGCCAGGAAAAGGAAAGAATAGAAAAACAGACCGAACTCGATGCTGAGGCAATGAGGTCGGTAGGCGGGAAAGGTACTGAGGTAATACCAGAGGTGAGTATTAAACTCAGAGAGAAAAATCAACTTTTTCCGGGGACAGGTCAGACCAATGTGTGAAGGGCTCAGCAGAAAAAAAAGGAGACTGAGCAAGATGGCACCCTTGGGTGGGAAGGGGACCACGCATGCGTGGTGGCATCTCCCAAAGGTTTTCTTTGAAAGCTGGGGGGGATGGTTCCTTGAGGGCTCCATCAATGCCGATGTCAACCATATGTGAGGACTGACTTCCTGCTTGATCCCGGAGAATGTTTTTTTCACTCAACGCATAATCAAACTTTGGAATTCATTACTGGACGATGTAGTAAATAAAAGGAAAAGGAAAAGGAGACAGCTATGGCTTTCGAAAGTAGCAGCTGAAAAAGTGAAGAAAAAGAGGGAGGCCTTCATGAAATACAAGAGATCACAGAGAGAGGAAGACAGGCATCTATATTTGGAAAAACTTAGAGAAGCTAGCAAAGTAGTCAGGAAAGCAAAGATTCAAAAAGAGGAGGAAATAGCCAATGCAATAAAATTGGGGGTTAAAACATTTTTCAGATATGTTAGTGAGAAGAGGAAGGGCAAAAGTGGTATTGTCAGACTCAAGGGTGAAGGGGAGGAATATGTAGAAGCTGATGAGGATGAAGCGGAATTGCTTAACAAATATTTCTGATCTGTGTTCACAGATGAAGAACCAGGAGCAGGACCTCAGAAAACACCCACAAACAAGAGCAGAAGCGAGGGGCATCTTGAACAATTTTCAGAAGACTGTGTTGGTGAGAAACTAGCTCAACTTAAAGTAGACAAAGCGATGGGACCGAATGGGATACACCCTAGAATACTGAGGGAACTTGGGGACGTTCTAGCAGCTCCACTGATTGACCTTTTCAATGCCTCGGAGTTGGCAGTGGTGCCAAAGGACTGGAGAGAGGCTCATGTGGTGCCTTTACACAAAAGCGGAAGTAAGGATGTAGTTGAAAACTACAGCCTGGTTAGTTTAACTTCGGTGGTGAGTAAATGATTGGAAACGCTGCTGAAAGAGAAAATAGTGAGGTTTCTGGAGTCCAGCGGATTACAGGATCCGAGGCAGCATGGATTCACCAGAGGCAGGTATTGTCAGACAAATCTGATTGATTTCTTTGACTGGGTGACCAGAAAGTTGGACCGAGGGAGAGCCCTAGATGTGGTGTATTTAGATTTCAGTAAAGCCTTTGACACTGTTCCTCACAGGCGACTTATAAACACACTGAGCACCCTAGGGATGTACCCTAAAGTTACTGCTTGGGTTAGAAATTGGTTGGGTGGGAGGTGACAAAGAGTACAGGTAAATGGAGCTCACTCTGAGGAGAAGGATGTTAACAGTGGTGTGCCCCAGGGATCTGTCCTTGGTCCGATTCTTTTTAACATCTTTGTTAGTGATATAGCGGAAGGGCTGTGGGGTAAGGTTAGCCTCTTTGTGGATGATACCAAAATCTGCAATAGAGTAGACACCCAGGAAGGTGTAGATAACATGAGGAGGGATCTAGCTAAGCTTGAAGAATTGTCTAGAATTTGGCAGCCGGGATTTAATGTTAAAAAATGTAAGGTCATGCATTTAGGCAGCAGCAATCCAAGGGAGCAATATAGTATAGAGGGTGAAGTACTTTTATCCACTAAAGAAGAGCGGAACCTAGGTGTGGTTGTGTCTGATGATCTGAAAGCACAGTTACTTACCTGTAACAGGTGATCTCTCTGGGAACAGCAGGAATAAGTCTTCACATATGGGTACGTCGGTACCGACGGAGCCTGCGTGGGAACACTCCCCAGCGTCCAATCAGAAAGCTTTTGGGAGCATCCCTCAGCGCCTGCGTGCTGCCTTCCCGCCTTTCCAACTGTCTCTCCTCAGTTGAGTTTCACAGCTGAGACAAAGGGAGAGAAAGAGGAAAGGAAGATAGAGAGATACAACTCCTAGGGGAGGTGGGTGGGTTGTGAAGACTTATTCCTGCTGTTCCCAGAGATCACCTGTTACAGGTAAGTAACTGTGCTATCTCCAGGAACAAGCAGGAATGAGTCTTCACATATGGAGACTCCCTAGCTGTAGATGCCAGGGGGAGATCCCATAAAATGCATGTCCCTGGGACAGGACTGCACTTCCCACACATGGATCTCTGGCATCCCATGAGGGATGGTGGGTAGCAGTTGAAAAGAGAAGAGCTGTAGGAAAAACAGCTAACCTAAGGACTACAGGTGAGGAGTCCTTGGTATGTATAATAATTACCATTAACAATAATGAGTGAACAATCACAATATGGACCTCACCTACTGGATTGCAGGAAGTAGAGAGGCTGATGGAGTCTACTGGAGATTCAGTAGAGGAATCGTCAAGGTGACCTCACGGCAGTGGCGGTGAAGGTCCAAATCTGGAATTGGCAGGTGACCCAGGTGTCAACTGGGGTAGTATAAAAACGGCAGGTCTTCAGTGGAAAGCTTTATGGGAAAAAGCTGAAAACTCCTTTAGCTACAGAGTCATTAACATTTAGGAGCAAAAGAGGAAGACTGACCGATTTGGACAACTAGCCCAGTCCTGGAGGGAAGAAGGGGTATGGGAAAAAGCCCGTATTCCCAAGGAGGACAGATGTCTGAAGGGCTGAAACCTCAGAGCTACTGAAGATCCACCCTGTCTTTCCTAGCTGGTGAGAGATAGGAAAAATATTGAAGCATGGTGCTTCAGGGATAGCTAGACCTAGAGGTAAAGTAGGAGCTGTCAGTACCACAGTAGTGGTTGTGTGCATAATACCCCCGACATACTGAGGGACAGTATGAACATATGCAAGCCCACTGTCTGGAACCTCTAGGAAGGTAAAAACCTTTATAGCATAGACAGTTAGGGAGATAAGTATGTAAATACATATCTACTTATAAGGAAGCATCTCGACAGATACACATATATATATATATATATATATAGGGGCATAACATATGCACACACAGCTTACAGGCATATGTATCTATAGAAGTATATAGAGATATATACATACATGAACATGTATGTTTGAGGATATATGTCTGCAAGTAAGCAGATAGAGATATGCCCATAAGAACATTCACATGGGAGATGTGAAGGAAAAAGATTCATCTAAGAACAAGAAGGTGGAACCTACTTGAGAAAATATATAGAGAATCTATTCCTCCTGGGTAAGATGGTGCAGGAATGCTATCCAGTGAAATAACCAGGATGGTTGCGTGAAAAACAGAGGATAATATCAGTCTGTAAACAGCAAGTCCTGAGTCTTGAAGAGCTCTGACATGGTAAATGGACAGAAAACGCATAGGAGGAGATACCAGGTTGACCCATTGGAGGGACACAAGGGGTATCATGCGTTGCTAATAGAATATGTGCTGTCCATAAAGGACTAGGATACCATGAGGACTAGCTGCAAGGAAAAAAAGATATTCCTACAGGCTTGGAAAACTTTTTGGATATTCACGCAGAAAGGCTTATATCCTGTATTATAACAGGGGATAACAGGGTGTGGAGAACCCTCACAGTCGTGGAGAATGACTGCGGAGCCTTTCCCAACCATACAGAAGTCATTAAAGACAAAACCCCATGCTCTCTAGCAAGGGCCCATAGTGGAAAGCTTCTCTGAAGATTGCAGAGAGCATTATGCAGGGGAATTAGGAAATAAAACTGACTGTAGGTCAGCTGTGCTGCCAAATCCAAGAGTGGAGATGGCCAGAAAAGAAGATAGTGTGAGGAGCCTGAAGTGATTAGGATTATCCAAGATAGATGAAGGACTATCTTGAAATCACTACTAAGGCCAAGCAGAAAGCAGTGGAAGACAGACTGGAAACTTGTGGAAAGGTACCAGTAGCCTAAACACTGGAACTCATGCATGGGCAGCTGCTGAATGAGACAGCAGAGAGAATCTCCCTGTGTAAAACAGAGAGAACAGACAAAAGGAGAGGAGAAATTCCTGTCCCTGTCTGATGAGCTGCCCAGAGAAAAGAAGGGACAAAACTCTACAATGGAATGAAAGGCTAGAGAAGCGGAGCAGTGATATGATAGCACTCATTCAGCGGGAATCCTGGATGAGAGGGTAGAAGCTGAAGGGTGACTTACCGTATGGAAACTCTGCGGAAGGAAAAAATGTTCATGTTGGGACAGAAAACTATCATGGGATAGTTGTTAAGTTATCTTCTTGGAGGAGAAACCTGTGCCCCATAGACATGAAAGTCCTGACAGCACAGCATATCTAGGAAGAAAAGTAAGGAATCCATGTGTAGAGATTTGAAGGAAAAAACAGTGAAAAAACTTCTACTAAAAAGAAGTCAACTGTAGGATGTAACCTTCATGAACCTATGGTTGCTGGGTTTGTTCAGCCTGGCTAGAGTTTGGATTCTTCAGGCTAGGGCGAGGTGTCCCCTGCTTGGAAACATCCGTATAATGGGCAGGAGAAGAGTGAAACCTTCTTTTCCTAGGAAAAGAAGGTTTGGTAGGACATTTCCTACCTACTGGGGAAGGAGAAGGCTTAGGATAGCCCCCAGAAACAGGGAAGTCAGTGGAGCAATAAGCAACCTGACGTAAAGCCTCCCTATTGAAGAGATTTTCTCCAGTACAAGGAGTATTACCCAGTCTTTGTTGTGCCCATCTGTTCAAGTCAGAAGCCTGGAGCCAGGCTCTACGTCTTGCTCCTATGGCTATAGCAGAGGTTCTGCTAACAGACTCAAAAGAGTCTAGAGAAGCACGAGAAAGAAACCAAGAGATATTTTGGCTATGACTAAGAAGTAAGGAATAGTCTGCAGTCTTGGGTTCTGATAGAAAAGGAGTCAAAAGAGATAATTTCTTTGTGATCTCCTGAAGAGATAGACTCATATAAAAAATATAAGAGATAATCCTTGTTGCCAGCATAGATGTTTGGAAGGTTTGACGTCCAAAGGCATCCAGTGTTCTAGATGCACGACCTGGCGGGAAAGAAGAATGCTTCTTCTTGCTTCTTACCTTCCTCATTGCTGATTCCACTACAATGGAATGATGGGGAAGTTGAGTCTTTTGAAACCCTGGAGAGTGGGGCACCTGATACCAATCATTAGTTGCAGTAGAAGGTGAGGAAACCCTTAAAGGTGTTTCCCATATGGTCAGAAGAAGATCCTGCAAAGAATGATGTAAAGGAAGCATTGTATTTTCCTTTTCCGCAGGAGAGTCATGAGTGGGATCATAGCCAGGGATAGGAATAGCAAGGAATGTTGCCATGTCAAGGAGAAATTTCTGAAAAGAAGGATCTCCAATGGGAACCATCCCTGGATAGGGTAAAGCAGTAGCCTGGACACCGGAGGAGGTACTGGTCCGGTGCAGAAAAAGAGCCCCACTAGATGGATACTGGTACTGGCAGTTACGACTTGAGACAGTCAGTACTGCATCGTCCATGCCAGGTATCGACTCCAAACTAGGTATAGAAAGGAGCGATCCTGGTGAAAAAGGCATGGAAGTGGTTGGTCCCGATGTTACTGCAGGAACCGGCATCGATACCGATACCGGTAGCAGTGCCGGAATCGAAGGCGATAACGCCATCGAAGCAGTCATCGGAGGCTGTTCAAGCGGTACCGAAGCAACCAAAAAGCCTTGGTGAGTATCCTCGGTTCTAGGCATCCGGAACCGATAAGCGTCGGTTCCGAGACGTGTCAGTATCCAGTCTTCTAGACTAGATATCGATTCCAGACTCGGCATCGAAGGGAGCGAGTCTATCGATGCTTGTCTAGAGGGTACCGACGTCGGTGGTGGTACCGGCGATGCTGCTGATACTGGAAAGTCAATCTGGGACGTGTCGATCGGTCCCGAAGGTACCAAGGACGCCAGATGACGATCCCTGGCGAAGAGTGAATCACTCAACACCGGTGCCGATGCAGGGGTATAGGTATCGCTCGAAGCAGATGCCATCACCGAGCATGGCTCAGATACTGGAAAGTCAATCTGGGACGTATCGATCGGTCCCGAAGGTATCGAGGATGCCAGATGACTATCCTTGGCGAAGAGTGGATCACTCGACACCGGTGCCAATGCCGGGGAATCGGTACCGCTCGAAGCGGATGCCACCACCGAGCATGGCTCAGGTATGTTCTCTGAGGGGTGAGCCCCAGGAACAACCTGAAACCCCTGAAAGGCTTTGGAGACCGAAGACTCCCGCTGGGGTTTTGAAGCCAATATGGTCTTGAGGGCAAGGCCGGAGCCGTCATCATGCTTGGCATGAGACCTACCACTCAAGGATTGGCTAGTCTTAACAGACTGTTTGTGGGTTACCTGATCCTGTAGAGAAGAATTGGTCGGTACCCTGACACTGGAAGGGAACTCGGTATCGAGGGAAACTCGAAATGGAAAATTTCTTCTCATAAAACTGTAGCCTAATGGCTCCGGAGGAAAAGGGTCAGGACCCAAACAGGTTAGACACTAGTTATTGGAGTCTAAAAAGAAAACTGTATTTCCACAGTTAAGGCACTTCTTAGGAGAAGGCGGCTCCATGGTAGAGAGGCCTTACAGGCCCAAAAATGTAAGACAAACTGAGGGAAAACTCTCCCTGAGTTTGAGAAAAAGAAAAGAAAAAACCCACCAGCGGTACCGGTGGAGGCCGGAGAAACAACCGCGACCACAAGAAAAACAAAGAATTAAAAAAGGAATTTTCTGCGGTGACAGGAATACGTCCTGCCGGCTCCGCGGAAAAACGAAAACTGAGGAGAGACAGTTGGAAAGGCGGGAAGGCAGCACGCAGGCGCTGAGGGATGCTCCCAAAAGCTTTCTGATTGGACGCTGGGGAGCATTCCCGCGCAGGCTCCGTCGGTACCGACGTACCCATATGTGAAGACTCATTCCTGCTTGTTCCTGGAGATAATAGCTAAACAAGTAGAAAAGGCAACGGTAAAAGCTAGAAGGATGCTTGGGTGCATACGGAGAGGAATGGCTAGCAGAAAAAAAGAGGCGATAGTGCCTCTGTATAAGTCTTTGGTGCAACCTCATTTGGAGTACAGTGTGCAATTCTGAAGAGCGCACCTTCAAAAAGATGTGAACAGGATGGAGTCGGTGCAGAGGGTGGCTACTAAAAATGGTTAGTGGTCTTCATTATAAAGCATATGAGGACAGACTTGTTGTTGTTAAGTGCCGTCGAGTCGGAGTCGACTCATGGCGACCCTCTGGATAGCTATTCTAAATTGTGTTCGGTCTTTAGTCAGGCGGCTCATTGTTGACAGACTGGTACCCGTAGCTGCTGTTATTGTATCGATCCATCTCATTGCTGGCCTTGCTGTTTTGCGTTGACCTTCTATCTTGCCAAGCATAATGTCTTTCTCTAATGATCTCTCTCTTCGCATGATGTGTCCAAAGTATGAAAGTCGAAGTCTTGTCATCTGAGCTTCTAAAGAAAGCTTAGGTTTGATCTCCTCTAGTACCGACTGGTTTGTTCTTCGGGCAGTCCATGGTATACACAGTATTCGCCACCAGCACCATAATTCAAAGGCATCAATTTTCTTCCTGTCTATCTTTTTCACTGTCCAGCTTTCACATCCATATGATGTTATTGAAAATACCATGGCTTGAACAAGTCGAATCTTTGTATGGAGAGAGACATCTCTGCTCTTGAGAATCTTATCTAGGTCTTTCATAGCCATTCTGCCAAGAGCAATGCGTCGTCTGATTTCTTGACTGCTTGTTGCTTCTTTATTGATAGTTGATCCAAGTAGGTTAAAGTTGTTCACAATTTCAATTTCTTCTCCTTCAACGATGAACCTGTTGATTATGCCAATTGTCATGATCTTTGTCTTCTTTACATTAAGGTGCAGGCCCATTTTGAGACTATGTAATTTGATTGTGAGAAGGAAATGTTTCAGATCATCTTCACTTTCAGCCAGTAATGTGGTATCATCAGCATAGCGAAGGTTGTTGATGACTCTTCCACCAATCTTCACACCTCTGTTGTCTTCATACAATCCTGCTTCTCTGATTATTTGTTCTGCATATAACTTAAACAGGTAGGGGGAAAGTATGCAGTCTTGTCTTACACCTTTGCATATTTTAAACCATTCTGTTTCTCCTTCTTCCGTTCGAACTGTTGCTTCTTGATCAATGTACAGATTGCGCAAGAGAACGATCAGGTGTTCTGGTATACCCATGCTTCTTAATGTGGCCCAGAGTTTCTCATGGTTTACACAATCAAAAGCCTTGCTATAGTTGATAAAGCACAAATAGATATCCTTTTGGTATTCTTTAGTCTTTTCAAGGATCCATCTCACATCCGCAATGATGTCTCTCGTTCCTCGCCCTTTCCTGAACCCTGCTTGCACTTCAGGTAGTTCTTGTTCCAGGTATGGTTGTAGTCTCTTTTGAATAATCTTCAGAGGAAAGGTGGGATAGAGGCGATATGATTGAGATGTTTAAATATCTTCGTGGCATAAATGTTCAGGAAGAAAGCCTCTTTCAATTGAAAGCAAGTTCTGCTATGAGGGGACATGGGATGAGGGTGAAGGGAGATAGATTCAGGAGTGATATGCGGAAATACTTCTTTACGGAAAGAGTGGTGGATCCGTGGAATAGTCTCCCAGTGGAGGTGGTAGAGATGAGGACAGTAACTGAATTCAAAAAAGCATGGGACAAACACAGAGGATCTCTAAAGGAAAAAAGGGGGACTTTTGTAGTTGTTGATATGAAAGGACAGACTAGATAGGCCATATGGTCTTTTTCTGTCATCATATTTCTATGCTTCTATGTTTCTCTTAGTATAGATGTGTTTAAAAAAAGGTTTGGAGAAAATACTGGAGGAAAGGTCCATAAACCATTATTAAAGAGGACCAGGGACAAGTTTTATGGAACCTATGTACTTTTCTGGGAACCTGCTAATTGTGACCTGGATTGGCTACTGCTGGAAACAGGAAACAGGGAACAGGGCTTGGACCTTGGTCTGACCCAGTATGGCATTTCTTATCAGGTACTGTAGTTATTTCCTTGTCCCCAGAGAGCTTGATTGAAGAAAGGATGGGGGGGGGGGTCTGGTGAGTGTGACTGCTACTCTAGGATAAGCGAGACTGAAGGGAATCAGCTAGGAGTTGGGCACAGAGAAGGTAGGATGGAAGGGTTAGGGCAGGGGGTGGGGGAGAGGAGTTTGAATGGATGGGGTCAAGGATGTCTATACTTTCATAGGCGAGATAATAGATGATGGGACTTTGGTAAAATGGTCCCAGTTTTTTTTCTTGTAATTTGAAGGGATAAGGCTCTTGGAGGAACCAAAGTTATTGAGGAGGGAGGGAATACTGTTGAAAGAAGACGTGCTCTTTATTCAAGAAACACACTTAAAATGGGACTGAGGGTATATTGAATTGCAAAAAATTTCCACATGTGGATTTGGCTGCTAATGTGACTGATCATAAGAAAGAGGAAGTGGGCATACTTTCCGCAGCCCAAATTTTCTGTTGTACACCGCTTTAATACTCCAGTAATGGGCGGTAGCTGCGCATGAAATGAGAGTCAGAAGCTGTAAAGATGTCTTACACATTGGAACATGGAACGTACGAAGCATGAACCAAGGGAAGTTGGAAGTGGTCAAGAATGAAATGGAACGTGTACAACTTGATCTGTTGGGTGTCAGCAAACTGAAATGGACTGGCATCGGGCACTTTGCATCAGATGATCACATGGTCTACTATGCTGGAAATGAAAGACAAAGAAGAAATGGTGTTGCATTTATAATAAAGAAGAAACTTGCAAGAACTGTAATGAAATACAATGCAGTCAGCGAACGCTTAATCTCTATTCGTCTACGAGGATTGCCTATCAACACAACTATAATTCAAGTATATGCCCCAACAACAGCTGCAGAAGAGAATGAAATTGAAGAGTTCTATGAACAAGTACAAGCTGAAATTGACAGAACATGCAAACAGGATATCCTTATAGTCATGGGTGACTGGAACGCAAAAGTTGGCAACAAAGAAGGCGGCAAAGTAGTTGGAAAATATGGACTTGGCAACAGAAATGAAGCTGGAGAAAGATTGATAGAATTCTGCAAGACCAATGATCTATTCATCTCAAACACCTTCTTTCAGCAACACAAGCGACGACTGTACACATGGACTTCACCCAATGGATTGTATAAAAATCAAATTGACTACATCTGTGGAAGTCAATGATGGAAAAGCTCTGTAACATCAACAAAGACAAAACCTGCAGCTGACTGTGGTACAGATCATCAACTACTAGTATGCAAACTCAAGCTAAAGTTGAAAAAGAGCAAACCACGCATGAATGCACCAAAATATGACCTTGAGAATATACCACTGGAATTTAAAGACTGCCTGCAAAATCAATTTGCTGCCTTAGATACAAATGACAGAGCTCCGGAAGAGTTATGGAATGACATCAAGAAGGTTGTGCTGGAAGAAAGCGAGAAGTCTCTACAAAAGGTGAAAAAGAAAAAACGGCCAAAATGGATGACGGAAGAAACTCTGAAAATTGCCCAGAAACGCAGAGAAGCTAAAGCCAAAGGAGAAAGAAAGACAATCGCAGAACTCAACAGAGATTTCCAACGTGCAGCAAGACAGGACAAGGAAAAGTACTACAATGACACTTGCAAGGAAATAGAAGCAGAAACTATTAGAGGAAGAACAAGATCGGCTTTCCTAAAGCTGCGAGAGTTAAAGAAAAAGTTCCAGCCTCGAATTGGAATGTTACAAGATGCTCAAGGTTCTATGTTGAATGATGCTGAGAAGATCAAGAAAAGGTGGAAGGAATATACAGAGTTTTTATATGATAAAGATCAAGTGGACCAACAGCCGTTTCAACCTATACCTTATGATCAGGAACCATTGGTGATGAAAGAAGAAGTTGAAGCAGCATTGAAAGCCTTATCAAAGAACAAAGCACCAGGCATTGATAGCATTCCCATAGAAGTATTGCAGCAATCTGATGCAGCTGTTACCGTACTTACAAGGCTCTGCCAAGAAATATGGAAGACAACATCATGGCCAACTGACTGGAAAAGATCTGTGTTTATACCAATACTAAAGAAAGGTGATCCAACTGACTGTGGAAATTATCGCACAATCGCTCTGATCCCACATGCCAGCAAGATTCTACTGAAGATTATTCAAAAGAGACTACAGCCATACCTAGAACAAGAACTACCTGAAGTGCAAGCAGGGTTCAGGAAAGGGCGAGGAACGAGAGACATCATTGCGGATGTGAGATGGATCCTTGAAAAGACTAAAGAATACCAAAAGGATATCTATTTGTGCTTTATCGACTATAGCAAGGCTTTTGACTGTGTAAACCATGAGAAACTCTGGGCCACATTAAGAAGCATGGGTATACCAGAACACCTGATCGTTCTCTTGCGTAATCTGTACATTGATCAAGAAGCAACAGTTTGAACGGAACAAGGAGAAACAGAATGGTTTAAAATAAGCAAAGGTGTAAGACAAGGCTGCATACTTTCCCCCTACCTGTTTAATTTATATGCAGAACAAATCATCAGAGAAGCAGGACTGTATGAAGACAACAGAGGTGTGAAGATTGGTGGAAGACTCATCAACAACCTTCGCTATGCTGATGATACCACATTACTGGCTGAAAGTGAAGATGATCTGAAACATTTGCTTCTCACAATCAAAGAACATAGTCTCAAAATGGGCCTGCACCTTAATGTAAAGAAGACAAAGATCATGACAACTGGCATAATCAACAGGTTCATCGTTGAAGGAGAAGAAATTGAAATCGTGAACAACTTTAACCTACTTGGATCAACTATCAATAAAGAAGCAACAAGCAGTCAAGAAATCAGACGACGCATTGCTCTTGGCAGAATGGCTATGAAAGACCTAGATAAGATTCTCAAGAACAGAGATGTCTCTCTCCATACAAAGATTCGACTTGTTCAAGCCATGGTATTTTCAATAACATCATATGGATGTGAAAGCTGGACAGTGAAAAAGACAGACAGGAAGAAAATTGATGCCTTTGAATTATGGTGCTGGCAGCGAATACTGTGTATACCATGGACTGCCTGAAGAACAAACCAGTCGGTACTAGAAGAGATCAAACCTAAGCTTTCTTTAGAAGCTCAGATGACAAGACTTCAACTTTCATACTTCGGACACATCATGCGAAGAGAGAGATCATTAGAGAAAGACATCATGCTTGGCAAGATAGAAGGTCAACGCAAAAGAGGAAGGCCAGCAATGAGATGGATTGCTACAATAACAGCAGCTACGGGTACCAGTCTGTCAACAATGAGCCGCCTGACTGAAGACCGAACACAATTTAGGATAGCTATCCAGAGGGTCGCCATGAGTCGACTCCGACTCGACGGCACTTAACAACAACAACAATGGGCGGTATATCAAATGTTGCCAATAAAGAATAATAACAAAGAATATTGATATCGGCTGATCATGACTTGGAAATTTAAACAAACAAACAAATAAATAAATAAAAATAGACGCGAGAGAGAAAAATGGGAGATTTGTTTTGTTGAATGTAGTTCTGGATAGAAGGGCTGTGATTCTGGCCAATGTTTATACTCTTAACAATAAAGCACAGTTACTTACCTGTAACAGGTGATCTCTGGGAACAGCAGGAATAAGTCTTCACATATGGGTACATCGGTACCGACGGAGCCTGCGCGGGAACGCTTCCCAGCGTCCAATCAGAACGCTTTTGGAAGCATCCCAACATGCCTGCGTGCTGCCTATCCGCCTTCCCAACTGCCTCTCCTCAGTTAAGTTTTAAAGCTGAGACAAAGAGAGAGAGAGAGGAAGGAAGGGAAAGATAGAAATAGAGAACTGCAACTCCTAGGGGAGGTAGGTGGGTTGTGAAGACATTCCTGCTGTTCCCAGAGATCACCTGTTACAGGTAAGTAACTGTGCTATCTCCAGGAAAGCACAGTTACTTACCTGTAACAGGTGATCTCTGGGAACAGCAGGAATTAGTCCTCACATATGGGTACGTCGGAACCGACGGAGCCTGCGCGGGAAAGCTCCCCAGCTTCCCAGAAAGGAAGCGTTTGGGGCCTCCCACAGCGCATGCGCGCTGCCTTCCCGCCTTCCTGACCAACTCTACTCAGTTCGAGTTTAAAGCTGAGACAATAGAGAGAGGAAAGGAAAGAGAGAGAGAGAGAGAGATACAACTCCTAGGGGAGGTGGGTGGGTTGTGAGGACTAATTCCTGCTGTTCCCAGAGATCACCTGTTACAGGTAAGTAACTGTGCTATCTCCAGGAACAAGCAGGAAAGCGTAGTTACTCACCTGTAACAGGTGTTCTCCAGGAGCAGCAGGAATCAGTCCTCACTTATGGGTGACGTCGGCGCCGACGGAGCCCTCGCGGAGCAATTTTCCCCAGCTTTCAAAGAAAGCCTTTGGGAATTGCAGCGCGCATGCGCGGTCCTCTTCCCGCCCAAGGGTGCCATCTTAGCCAGTCAGGTGACATAGCTAAAAAAGACAGCATAAAAAAATTTGCAAAAAGAACATAAGCAGACGATTGCAACTCCAAGGGGAGGAGGGAGGGTAGTGAGGACTGATTCCTGCTGCTCCTGGAGAACACCTGTTACAGGTGAGTAACTACGCTTTCTCCAGGACCAAGCAGGAAGTCAGTCCTCACTTATGGGACTCCCAAGCTCAAGGCTACCGGAGACCCTAAGCACAAAAATGAGCTCCCTCTAGCTCAGCAGCACAGAAAGAAAGAATCTTCGCTGAATTATCACCCACCGGTAGCCCACATCCGGGATGGAGGGTAGGAGTTGCTCAGACCTCAAAGAGATTACGGAGGACTGCCTGTCCGAAAGCACTGTCCCTGCGGGACTCCCTCTCGAGACAGTAATGGACCGCAAAAGTCTGGCTCGAAGACCAAGTAGCGGCCCGGCAGATGTCTGCCAGCGGAACAGAGCGGAGGTAAGCCACTGACGTGGCCTTTGCCCGAACGCAATGAGCCGTGACTCGACCTTCCAAGGAGAGTCCGGCTGCCCCATAAGCCCAAGTGATACAGTCCGCAACCCAGGTGGACAGTGTACGCTTGGAGACCGGGAGCCCCAATTTATTGGGGTCAAAAGACACAAAAACCTGAGCAGCTTTACGGTGCTCCCGCGTACGGTCAAGGTAGAAGTTCAAAGCCCTTCTACAGTCCAGGGTATGGAGGACCGTTTCAGCTCGGCTGGAGTGTGGTCTGGGAAAGAAGGTTGGAGCACCACCTCCTGATTGATGTGAAAAGGGGATACCACTTTTGGAAGAAATTTTGGGTGAGTCCGTAGGACTACCCTATTTTTGTAGAACCGAGTGTAAGGGGGATCAGACACGAGGGCCTGCAATTCACTTACGCGTCTAGCGGAAGTGAGGGCTATCAAGAACAGTGTTTTCCAAGACAGAAAACGGAGAGAACAGGTAGCCATAGGTTCAAAAGGCGGACAGGTGATCCGCTGCAAAACCACATTCAGGTCCCAGTCAGGCGCTGGCGGGAGCAGAGGTGGTTTAAGTAGAAGGAGACCTCGGAGAAACCTCGCTACGAGAGGGTCGCTGGAGAGAGGTCTACCGTCCACCGGCACATGATGTGCCGAAAGAGCACTGAGGTGAACTTTGACGGAGTTGGACTTAAGTCCCAGATTAGAGAGGTGTAGCAAGTACTGCAAGATCACCGACACCGGGCAGGAGAAGGGATCCTGAGACTGTTGGGTACACCAGACGGCAAAGCGACGCCATTTAAGGGCGTAGCATTTGCGGGTAGAAGGCCGTCGCGAAGCCAAGACGACCTCCTCCACCTCTGCCGGCAGGAGAAGGGGAGCAAGGACTACCCTCTCAGCAGCCAGGCCATGAGGTTGAGAGACCTGAGGTTGGGGTGTAGTAGAGACCCCTGATCCTGAGTGAGGAGATCCGGTTGCACCCCCAGAGGGAATGGATCCTCCACCGCTAATTGCAGCAGGAGCGGAAACCACGGCTGTCTGGGCCAACGAGGGGCCACCAGGATCATGAAGGCTTTGTCTCGGAGAACCTTGAAAAGAGTCCGAGAGACTAGCGGGATGGGAGGGAAAGCGTACAGAAGGCTCCCCGACCATGAGATTAGAAAAGCGTCCGCCGCAACCCGAAGGGGATGTGGCTGACGAGAGCAGAAGCGAGGAAGCTGCCGGTTGTGAGGACTGGCAAAGAGATCCACCGTGGGGAGGCCCCACTTTAGGAAGAGCTTCTGAACTACCAAGGGATCCAGACGCCACTCGTGCGGCTGGAGGATCCTGCTGAGTTTGTCTGCCAGGCAATTCTCTTGGCCCGGGAGATAAACTGCCTTGAGGAGAATGCCGTGACTGACGGCCCAAGAGCAGAGCTTCTGAGCCTCCCGGCAGAGGAGGAAGGAGCCTGTGCCCCCCTGCTTGTTCACGTAGAACATGGCAACTTGATTGTCCGTCTGGACAACGACGGACTGGTGGGAAGTCAGGTGGGAGAAGGCCTTGAGAGCCAGGCGGATCGCCCTGAGCTCCAGGAAGTTGATCTGCTGAGCAGACTCCCACGTGGTCCAGAGGCCCTGAGTACGTGCCCCTTGGCAATGTGCTCCCCAGCCCAGGAGGGATGCATCCGTGGTCAGCACCCGGGTCGGCTGAGGTGACTGGAAAGGCATCCCGGATATCAGGTTCGGCTGCTGAAGCCACCACCGGAGAGACGAGATCAGCGGCTCGGAGACGCGCACTAGGTCTGCTAGGCCGCCTGTGGCTTGTCGCCACTGCTGGCGGAGACACCACTGAGCAGGCCGCATATTCAGGCGGGCATTGGGGGTCACATGGACGGTGGAAGCCATATGGCCGAGCAGTCTCAGGAAGCGCCTGGCGGAGACCAGGGGCTGTCTGCGAAAACGGTCGGCTAGGTCCATGAGCCGTTGAGCCCTGTCGAGCGGTAGGAACGCTCGTGCCCGAGGCGTGTGTAGCCTCGAAGGAAAAAGAATAAAATAATGAAGAAATATCGACTTTTTCGCGGGGACAAGACGGGGACGTCTGTAGGGCTCCGCGGAAAAAGGAAGACTGGCTAAGATGGCACCCTTGGGCGGGAAGAGGACCGCGCATGCGCGCTGCAATTCCCAAAGGCTTTCTTTGAAAGCTGGGGAAAATTGCTCCGCGAGGGCTCCGTCGGCGCCGACGTCACCCATAAGTGAGGACTGACTTCCTGCTTGGTCCTGGAGAATAAGTCCTCACATATGGGGACTCCCTAGCTAAGATGCCGGGGAGATCCCCCCCCTAGGGTTCCTCATCTTCCTATGGATCTCAGGCATCCATTCAGGGAAGGTGGGCAGGAGTTGTTTAAGAATGGAACAGGTGTCTGAGGACAGCCTGACCAAACAAGGCATCCCGGCGGGAGTCCTTGTCCAAGCAGTAATGGGCTGTGAAGGTATGAACCGAGGCCCAGGTGGCTGCTCGACAGATCTGATCGATGGATACAGAATGAAGATGAGCCATAGATGTGGCCATGGCTCTCACATTGTGAGCTGTGACATGGCCTTCCAGAGAAAGGATCTTACTCTGGTAAGCAAAAGAAATACACTGAGCAAACCAATTGGACAGTGTTCTTTTTGAGACTGGAAGTCCTAAATGAGAAGGATCAAAAGCAACAAAAAGCTGAGAAGACTTTCGATGTTGCTGTGTCCTGTGGATGTAAAAGGCAAGAGCTCTTTTACAATCTAACGTATGTAGGTTCCTCTCTGCACTGGATGCATGAGGAGCTGGAAAAAAGACAGGTAGATATACCTCTTGATTAAGATGAAAAGGTGAGACCACTTTAGGCATAAAGTGAGGATTTGTCCTAAGGACTACCATATCACGATGGAACCTTGTATAAGGTGGATTAGCCACTAACGCCTGCAGTTCACTGATGCGGCGAGCAGAAGTGATTGCAATAAGGAAAATGACTTTCCAGGAAAGAAATTTCAAGGAGGTAGTGGCTAAGGGTTCAAAGGGTGGCTTCATAAGCTGACCAAGAACCACGTTTAAGTCCCATGCCACCGGAGGAGGCCGAATGGGAGGTTTAGTTAAAGTTAGACCTCTCATGAATCTTGCAATAAGAGGATGAGAGGAAACAGGTTGTCCATTCATAGGCTGAAGAGATGCTGCAATAGCACTCAAATGGACCCTTACAGAATTTGTTTTAAGTCCTGCATTGGAAAGATGCAGGAGATATTCGAGTAAAGAATTCAAAGGTAGTGCTAGAGGGTTAAGACCCTTTTCAGCACACCAAATGGAAAATCTTTTCCATTTAAAAGCATAAGAACGCCTGGTGGAAGGTTTCCTAGATGCATGGAGGATATCCTTCACCTGTTGAGAAAGATTGAAGTCTTGAAGGTCTAGGCCTTCAGTAACCAAGCTCTGAGGTGAAGGGACTTGGGGTTTGGGTGCCACAAAGTCCCCTCCTCTTGAGTCAGAAGGTCTGGAGCAGCTCCCAGATCCAGGGAGGGTGCCTGGGAGAGATGCAGAAGTAGAGGGTACCACACTTGGCGTGGCCAGCATGGAGCTATGAGGATCATAGATCCTTGATCCCTCTGAAGTTTGAACAGAGTCTTGGGAATCAAAGGAATGGGTGGAAAAGCATACAGGAAGGCCTGACCCCAATGAAGGAGGAAGGCATCCTTGGCCTGAGCTCCCTGACACGGAATTCTGGAACAGAACCGGGGAAGTTTGGCATTGCACGGACTTGCAAACAGGTCTATGTCCGAGGTTCCCCATTTCTGAAAGATTCTGAGTACCTGATCCATATGCAGGGACCATTCGTGTGGAAGCAGAACTCGACTGAGTCTGTCTGCCCAAGAGTTTTGGATTCCTGGGAGGTATACTGCCAGGAGATGGATTTGATGCTCTCTGGCGAAGGCCCACAATTTTAGAGCTTCGTTGCAAAGTGACAGAGAGCCAGTCCCTCCTTGTTTGTTTATGTAGAACATGGCTACTTGATTGTCGGTATGAACAAGGACTGTCATGTTGATGAGGAGGGTATGAAAGACCTTGAGAGCAAGGAAAATTGCTCGCAGCTCCAAAAGGTTGATATGAAGGGTGGTCTCCTGTGGAGACCAAGTGCCCTGAGTGGAGAGGTCTTGGAGATGAGCTCCCCAACCTGTTTGGGAGGCATCTGTAGTGAGAGTTGCTTGGGGTAACAAAGGTTGGAAGGGGCCCCCAACAACAGATTTTGAGTGGATATCCACCATTGGAGAGACCAAAAAAGACGTTTTGAGGTTGCTATTTGGTCTGAGAGAGCTCCTGATGCTTGGGTCCACTGGGTGGACAAAGTCCATTGAGCTGCTCTCATATGTAGGCGGGCAAAGGGCACCACATGAACTGTGGATGCCATGTGGCCTAGCAGTTGTAGCATCTCTCTTGCAGTCAAGTGGCTTCTGGACTGAATTTGAGAGGCCAAGTGCACTAGACGATGGCAACGGGCCTGAGGAAGATAGGCCCTTGCAGTGGTGGTATCTAGCCAGGCCCCTATGAATTCTAGGGACTGAGTAGGGGTGAGTTGAGACTTTGGCAGATTGATGACGAGTCCCAGATACTGCAGTATGCGTCTGGTGTGGTCCAGGGAAGTCTGAGCCTCTGACTGAGATGGAGCTCGGATGAGCCAGTCGTCCAGGTATGGGAAGACAAAGATTCCCAGAGTGCGTAGAAATGCAGCTACTATTGCCATGCATTTGGTAAATACCCTTGGAGCAGAGGCTAGAACGAAGGGAAGTACTCTGTATTGGAAATGTTTTCCCTGGAACAGAAACCGTAGGAATTTTCTGTGGGATGGATGAATGAGTATATGTGTGTACGCATCCTTGAGATCTAGAGAACAAAGCCAGTCCTGACTCTGTAGGTATGGAAGGAGAGTGCCTAGAGAAAGCATCTTGAATTTCTCCTTGTATAGAAATTTGTTCAATTCTCTGAGATCCAGAATGGGTCTGTACCCCCCTGTTTTCTTGGGAATGAGAAAATAAGGGGAGTAAAAACCTGACCCTTGTTGAGGAAGAGGAACCTCTTCTATTGCCTTTTGGGCAAGAAGAGTGGTCATCTCCTGACCCAACAGGTAAAGGAGAGATGGGGGAGAATTGAATTGTCTCACCATGGTATGGGGAGGAAGGCTGGAGAAATGTAGTTTGTAGCCCCTCTCTGATGATAGAGAGGGTCCACTGTTCTGATGTGATTTGTTCCCATCTGGGAGCAAAATGAGTTAACCTTCCTGGAATGGTGAGAGGCTCTGGTTGTTGCAGAGCCAGAAAGGTTACCTTCTCTAGAATCAAGTCAAAAACTCTGAGGGGGTTGGGACTGCTGGACTGTAGCAGCCCCTGTAGACTTTGTTCTGGCCTGTTTAGATTGCTGACGCTTAGGAGCAAAGCGAACTTGGGAAAATTGCTGGCCAGTATTTGTGGAAAATCTGGTCTTTTTATAGAAAGGCTTCTTAAAAGGTTTTTTCTTGGCAGGGGTAGAGGTAGACTTAGAAAGTCTATCTAAAGCAGCATTCTCTGCATCCATTTGAGTGGCTTTGATTTGCCACTCCTTGCCAAACAGATTTTCACCTGTACAGGGCAGATTGCCCAAGCCTTCTTGTACCCAGGGTTCCAAATCAGAGGCCTGGAGTCAAGCAAGTCTGCGAGCAGCTATGGCAATGCCGGAGGCTCTGCTAGCTCCCTCAAAAGAGTCAAAGGCTGCTCTGTTGGAGAACTTTGAAACATCCTGAGCTTGCTTTAGCAAAAGAAGGAACTCCTCCTTTTTATCCTCTGGGATAAAGGGGAGAAAATGACGTATCTTCAGTGCAATCTCTTTCAAAAACATGCCCATATAGAGGCTGTATGAATTGATTCTGTTAATAAGCATGCTAGCTTGGAAGATTTTTCTACCAAAAGCATCCAGAGTCCTACATTCTCTTCCTGGAGGGGTAGAAGAGTGCCTTTTGGTACTCTTTATCTTTTTCATAGCCAACTTCACCACAATAGAGTGGTGAGGGAGCTGAGTTTTTTGAAAACCAGGAGGAGGAACCTGATACATGGTGTCCAAACGTTGAGAATTTCATGTATGGGTAAGGTGGCTGCCTCTTTGGGAACCTTAGAGTATCCTAAAATATCCAATTTTTTTGCTCTAGGTTCCTTTTCAGAGGTTACAGATATGGAGAGTCCTTTAGCTACTTCAATAATGAAGTCTTGAAAGGAGAAATCTTCTGGAGGAGACATTCTCCTTTTTGGAGAAGAGGGCTCCTCAGGAAGAGTAAAAGAGACATCAGCAGAATCATCTGAGGTATCAGAATCTTCAGAAGATTCAAAGTACTGCCTATTAGCTTCCAGAGATCGATACGCATACCGACCGGTATCAACATCGGGCGTACCGGGAACCGGATCGGTATCGAGAAAATCTCCGGAACCGGAGAGCAGAACCGGCATACTACTGGAAGTAGATGCTCTGGATACCGGTATCGGTTGTGGTACCGGAACCGTAGTCGGAACCGATTGTCGCGGTACCGAGGGCGTTGCAGCGTTAATGAAAGCCAGTATGGCCTGCTGCATGGATTGTACCGTAGTACCCATAGATGCCACAACTGCCTGGATGCCAGTACCGGTGTTAGCCGGTACCCCAGAGCAATCTAACAGGTGATCGGTCGAGGCCGTGCCATCGATGTCTACCTGTAACCCCATAGGAGGAGCTTTGGAAGCCGGAGCTTCCCGCCGGGGTTGTTTGGCTGGGGCAGGGTCCTCAGGGTCAAAGCCAAGGGCCTCTCGCTGCTTAGAGGGAGATTTGCCCTTTGAGGACCTGCCTGAAGAATGTTTGGTTACCTGAGATCCATCAGGAGAGGAAGACCTGGAGGATGTTGATGCTGGAGTATCCGCAGAAAACAGCATATGAAACTTGGCTGCTCTGTTCTGTAAGCCCCATTTGGACATCAGAGAGCAGGATGGACAATCCGGAATGGAATGGTCAGGCCCCAAACATTTAAGACACCATTCATGGGTATCTGTGACTGAAATAGTACTGGTACACTTGGTGCATTTTTTAAAACCAGAGGCTGGTTTCTCCATGAGGGAGAATCTGAGAAGGCCTAGAGGCCTCACAGAATAAACACACCAAGTGAGGAAAAAGTAATTTTTTTAAATTTTTTTTAAAGAAATAAATGAAAAAAGACCGGCGGTACCGGTCCGGAATCGGGGAAGGCAGACACGCGGTCTGAGAAACAAATTAAAATAACAATTTCTTCAGCGGTGACAGGAACACGACCTGCTGGCTCTGCGGAAAAAGAAGAACTGAGGAGAGTTGGTCAGGAAGGCGGGAAGGCAGCGCGCATGCGCTGTGGGATGCCCCAAAAACTTCCTTTCTGGGAAGCTGGGGAGCTTTCCCGCGCAGGCTCCGTCGGTTCCGACGTACCCATATGTGAGGACTTATTCCTGCTTGTTCCTGGAGATAGGCCTAATTGCTGAGGGAAGGTTGGGGTAACTTATTACGTTCTTATTTTTTTAAGTTGTATCCCTTCACAATGCAAGAGCAAAAATAGCAGTCACTGCTGTGGTCTCTTTGTTCACGCCACATCATAGGTATTCCGAAACGAAATGCTTGTTTTTTACCTTTCAACCATAAGCGTAGATCTTCCTCACATGTCTTGCACACTTTATGAGGAGCCCACGGTTTGTCTTGATCGCCTAACTTCAAACCGAAATAGGCGAAATATACTTTTTTAATAAACGCAGAAATGTTCCTCTGCCGCTTTTTCACGGTATATTCCCCACAAATAAAACAAAAACTGTCCGGAGAGTTGACGCAACCTCTGGCTCTGTGAGCCATCACAAATACACAGCACTGCAACTACAACTGTAGTGAACCACTTCGGAATAAAGCTGGATTACGACTGAGCAAACAAAAGGTAATAATGAACTTGCAAGAAACTGAAATTTGACAGGAACGTTCATGTCGCAACCACCGTGTTTGAGCGATGCGAACGAGGCGAGGCGAACAGGAAAGAACATGCGCCAGCGCGAGTACTGGATTTAGCCCCCCGCCTCCCAATTGTCCTGTTAATGTATAAAATGAATACAAAACACTCTAAAATATCATGAGGGAGTGTTTCTAGTTAGTTAACCATTACAACCTCTATTTTGGGCCAAGAAAATAAACTGCAGTCGGCTAAAAAGAAATTATGTGAACATTCCTTATATGGGTAAGAAATCTAATTTTGCAAGAAAACGTGACGTGATGAAACATTTTGGCTATTTTTCCTGGATTCAGCACCCCAAAATCTATAGGAATCAGTTGCAAAACTGGAGGCAGTTTTTTGGTAGTGTACCTGTGTAATCATCCATTATTATTACTGTGTTGTAACTTTTGTTAGCTTCCCTGATTTCTTTGAGCATTTCATCATCCATTTGTTCATTCTGGCCAGTTGGTCAATAGTACACCCCCCATTGCCATTGCCTTCCCCTTTTTACATGGAATTTCAATCCATAGAGATTCTACAGTGAAGATTTTTTTCCTGCAAAAACTTCAATCCTTTGCAACTCAATGCCCTCTTTAACAGAGAGCGCAGAATGTACCCCAGTGTAAATAAAATGTAGATATGTTCTGCCTGAAATCAGGTACCAGTGTGATACAATGTATAGAGTTAAGAATGTACATAGTTTCCCCCAGTTACTTCCAAGTTGATCTCCCTGTTTATTGTAAATACAACTCAAAGTTCCTTGTGTTGTATAGTTGATGTTAAATGTAAACCGCTCTGATCTAAAATAGAGCGGTATAGAAGAACTGTTAAATAAATAAATAAATAAACCCCTCCACCAATTTGATCTGCTCTATGATTTGGGAGATGCACCACGCATGCATGGTCCCCTTCCCACCTAAGGGTGCCATCTTGCTTCAGTAGGACATAGATCAAAAGGCAAAAATGACAAAAAGCAATACACAGGGAGGAGAGAGGGCTGTGAGGATGGATTTCTGCTGTCCCCTGAGAACAGCTGTTACAGGTGAGTGACTACGCTTTCTCTGGGAACACGCAGGAAGTCAGTCATCACATATGGGACTCCCCAGCTACAGGCTACTGAAAAAAAACTGCAAAAAAACACGGGTGACCGAAAAAGGTGAACCTTGAGAAGCAGGAACAGAATCAAGGAACAGCAAGACCCATGAGCGGTCCCGAGTGTCACACAAGGAACCAGTTCTCCAGTAGCCTGAACACACCGAAGTGCCAGAGGGCAGGAGTTGCCTTACACCCCAAACAAATGACAGGGTACTGCCTGGCTGAAGGCGCTGTCCCGGTGGGACACCATCTCCAGGCAGTAATGAGCTGCGAATGTATGGGCTAAAGACCAGGTGGTGGCCTGGCAGATCTCCGACAAGGAAACGGAGCATGCAGGTTCCACACAGAGGCCGCCAAGGCCTGGAGCACTCCAGCAAGAGACTGGTCTGCTCATAAGCGAAGGCGATGCAGTCCGCCACCCAAATAGACAGGGTATGCTTAGAGACCACTGTCCCCAGCTGATTTGGGCCATAAGTGATGAAGAGCTGTGAGGAGCGACGGTGGGCCTGGGTATGCTCCAGATAGTAGGCGAGGGCCCGCTTACAGTCCAGAGTGTAGAGAGTGGCCTCCACCCTGGTTGTGGGGAGCACCACCTCTTAGTTGAGGTGGAATGGAGACACCATCTGTTGTGGCTCTTATTGCTTCCAGTAGCGAGTTCTAAAGCATTGGTGCACAGAGGGAGGGCACTCTGTTGCAGGTTAGCTGTTTGGCTTTAGTTTTTGTCTTTGGACTGAGCAATAGGTTTCTCATAGAAGCTTGGAAGTTCTTCATTTGTGGATCTCTCTCGATTATTGGCTGGAGGGTGATAGGTGTCAGTTGATGAATTATCTTAAAGAGGATCGTGAGAGATTTGAATTTGGTTCTCTGAAGGACTGGGAGCATGTGCAGTTGTTTTAGTGTAGGGGATATGTGTGTGTCCCTCAGTACAGCACAGTTACTTACCTGTAACAGGTGATCTCTGGGAACAGCAGGAATTAGTCATCACATATGGGTACGTCGGTACCGACGGAGCCTGCGCGGGAAAGCTCCCCAGCTTTTCAAATGAAAAGCTTTTGGGGCCTCCCACTGCACATGCGCGCTGCCTTCCCGCCTTCCTGACCAGCTCTCCTCAGTTCGAGTTTAAAGCTGAGACAATAGAGAGAGAGAGGACAGGAAGATAGAGGAATAGAGAGACAACTCCTAGGGGAGGTGGGTGGGTTGTGATGACTAATTCCTGCTGTTCCCAGAGATCACCTGTTACAGGTAAGTAACTGTGCTATCTCTAGGAACAAGCAGGAATAAGTCATCACATATGGGGACTCCCTAGCTGAGATGCCTGGGAGATCCCCCTCCAAGGGTAACCATCTTCGGATGGATCTCAGGCATCCATTCTGGGAAGGTGGGCAGGAGTTGTTTAAGTATGGAACAGGTGTTTGAGGACAGCCTGACCAAACAAGGCATCCCGGCGGGAGTCCTTGTCCAAGCAGTAATGGGCTGTGAAGGTATGTACCGAGGCCCAAGTGGCTGCTCAACAGATCTGATCTATGGATACAGAGTGGAGATGAGCCATAGAAGTGGCCATGGCTCTCACATTGTGAGCTGTGACATGGCCTTCCAGAGATATGTTCTTACTCTGGTAAGCAAAGGAAATACACTGAGCAATCCAGTTGGAAAGTGTGCGTTTGGTGACTGGAAGTCCCAAATGAGAAGGATCAAAAGCCACGAAAAGCTGAGAAGACTTTCGATGTGGCTGAGTTCGATTGAGGTAAAAGGCGAGAGCTCTTTTACAGTCAAGAGTATGAAGGTTCCTCTCTGCACTGGATGCATGAGGAGCCGGAAAAAAGACAGGTAGATATACCTCTTGATTAAGATGAAAAAGCGAGACCACTTTAGGCATAAAGTGGGGATTCGTCCTAAGGACCACCTTATCATGATGAAATCTGGTATAAGGTGGATTTGCCACCAAAGCCTGCAGTTCACTGATGCGGCGAGCCGAAGTGACCGCAATAAGGAAAAGGACCTTCCAAGAAAGAAATTTCAGGGAGGTAGATACCAATGGCTCAAAGGGTGGCTTCATAAGTTGACCCAGAACTAAATTCAAGTCCCATGCTACCGGAGGAGGCCGGATGGGAGGCTTAGTGAGGGTTAGGCCTCTCATGAATCTTGCAATAAGAGGATGAGAGGAAACAGATTGTCCATTTATAGGTTTTAAGGATGCTGTAATAGCACTTAAATGGACTCGTACTGAATTCGTCTTGAGGCCTGCATTGGAAAGATGCAGGAGATAGTCTAGTAGAGAATTCAAAGGAAGTGCCAGAGGGTCAAGACCCTGTTGAGCACACCAAATGGAAAAACGTTTCCATTTGAAAGCATAGGAACGCCTGGTAGAGGGTTTCCTAGAGGCATAAAGGATATCTTTCACTGGTTGAGAAAGATTAAACTCTTGAAGGCTTAAGCCTTCAGTAACCAAGCTCGGAGATGTAGGGACTTGGGGTTTGGATGCCACAAAGTCCCCTGCTCCTGAGACAGAAGGTCTGGTGCAGCTCCCAGGTCCAGGGAGGAGCCCTGGGAGAGCTGTAGAAGGAGAGGGAACCACACTTGGCGTGGCCAGCGTGGAGCAATGAGGATCATGGATCCGTGATCCCTCTGAATTTTGAACAGAGTCTTGGGAATCAAAGGAATGGGTGGAAAAGCGTACAGGAACTCCTGACCCCAATGCAGGAGAAAGGCATCGTTGGCCTGAGCTCCCTGACACGGAGTCCTGGAACAGAACCGGGGAAGTTTGGCATTCCACGGACTTGCAAAGAGGTCTATGTCCGGGGTCCCCCATTCCTGAAAGATTCTGCGTATCTGGTCCACATGTAGGGACCATTCGTGTGGAAGCAGAACTCGACTGAGTCTGTCTGCCCGAGAGTTTTGAACTCCTGGAAGATATACTGCCAGAAGATGAATTTGGTGCTCTCTGGCGAAGGCCCATAATCTAAGAGCTTCGTTGCAAAGCGACAGAGAGCCCGTCCCTCCTTGTTTGTTGATATAAAACATGGCCACCTGATTGTCTGTCTGAACTAGGACAGTTAGGTTGGCAAGGAGGGTATGGAAGACTGTGAGGGCAAGGAAGATTGCTCGCAGTTCCAGAAGATTGATATGAAGGGTGGTCTCTTGGGGAGACCAGATTCCCTGAGTGGAGAGATGTTGAAGATGAGCTCCCCACCCTGTTTGGGAGGCATCTGTTGTGAGGGTTGCTTGGGGCAACGAAAGTTGGAAGGGGGTCCCCAACAACAGATTTTTGGAGGATGTCCACCACTGGAGAGACCAAAACAGACGTTTTGAGGTGAGTACCTGGTCTGACAGCAGTCCCGATGCTTGAGACCACTGGGTGGCCAATGTCCATTGAGCTGCTCTCATATGGAGACGAGCATAGGGCACCACATGAACCGTGGAGGCCATGTGGCCCAGAAGTTGCAGCATTTCTCTGGCTGACAAGTGACTTCTGGACTGAGCTTGGGAGGCCAAGCTTATTAGCCTTTGGCCTCGGACCAGAGGGAGGTAGGCCCTTGCAGTGGTGGAGTCCAATTGGGCCCCTATGAATTCCAGAGACTGAGTAGGGATGAGTTGGGATTTGGGAATGTTTATCACAAGTCCCAGATATTGAAGAATACGCCTTGTGCGGTCCAGAGAAATCTGGGCTTCTGACTGAGATGGAGCTCGGATGAGCCAGTCGTCCAGATATGGGAAGACAAAGATTCCCATGCCTCTGAGAAATGCGGCTACGACTGCCATGCATTTTGTGAAGACTCTTGGAGCAGAGGCCAGACCGAAGGGTAGTACTCTGTACTGGAAATGTTTTCCCTGGAACAGAAATCTTAGATACTTTCTGTGGGATGGAGGGATGAGTATATGAGTGTACGCATCCTTGAGATCTAGAGAACAAAGCCAATCCTGACTCTGAAGGTATGGAAGGAGAAGGCCCAGAGAGAGCATTTTGAATTTCTCCTTGAATAGAAACCTGTTCAATTCTCTCAGATCTAGGATAGGTCTGAAGCCCCCTGTCTTCTTTGTTATGAGAAAGTAAGGGGAGTAGAAACCTAACCCCTGTTGTGGAGGAGGAACCTCCTCTATTGCCCCTTGGGCAAGGAGAGAAGAGACTTCCTGACCCAACAGGGTCAGAAGAGATGGGGGAGAACTGAATTGCCTCACCATGGTATGGGGAGGAAGGCTGGAGAAATGAAGTTTGTAGCCTTCTCGGATAATAGAGAGGGTCCATTGCTCTGATGTTATTTGCTCCCATCTGGGAGCAAAGTGAGCTAGCCTTCCAGGAATGGTGAGGGGCTCTGGCTGTGCTAGAGCCAGAAACGGCAAGTGCTCTAGAGGGAAGTCAAAACCCCTGAGGGGGTTGAGCCTGCTGGGATGTAGCAGACACTGCAGGCTTTGACTTTACCTGCTTAGATTGTTGACGCTTAGCCGCAAGGCGAGGCTGAGCAGATTGCTGGCCAGTATTTGTGGGAAATCTGGTCTTTTTATAATATAGAAAGAAAGAAAGACCGGCGATACCGGTTTCGGTATGGGGAAGGCAGGTACGCGGTCTAAAGAAACAAACAAAGTAACAAATTCTTCAGCGGTGACAGGAACACGACCTGCTGGCTCCGCGGAAAAAGAAGAACTGAGGAGAGCTGGTCAGGAAGGCGGCGCGCATGTGCAGTGGGAGGCCCCAAAAGCTTTTCATTTGAAAAGTTGGGGAGCTTTCCCGCGCAGGCTCCGTCGGTACCGACGTACCCATATGTGATGACTTATTCCTGCTTGTTCCTAGAGATCAGAGATATTATTCTTGCTGCCGTGTTTTGTATTAGTTGTAGGGATTGGATGCTGTGTTTTGGCAGACCCTGATACATGGAGTTGCAATAATCCAGCATTAGCTTAATCACTGCCTTGCAGATGGTGCTGGAAGCTCTTATCATCTAGGAGTATCTGTATTGCATGCAGTTTATGGTATGCTGATCTTGTTGTTTTAGATATGTGTGTTTGGAAATTTAAGTTACGGTCCAGTATGATCTCTATTTCGCAATGATGTATTTTAAGTTTGTTTGGGGCTGTTGAATGAGCTATTGCGGGTTATGATGAGCGCTTCTGATTTGGTATATTTTATGTGGAGGTTTTATTGATATAGCCAGTTGATCATTGTTTCCAGATAGGATATAATGATTGTGAAGTTGGGTTGAGCTGTGTGGAATGGGGCAAAGATCATAATATTGTCTGCATAGATTCGGTATTCAATGTTGTAGCTTTTTATTATGTCACACAAGGGTTGAAGGTAAATATTGAATAATACAGCAGAGAGTGATGGTGGACCACTGATTGACGTAAAATACCAGTCCCCCCCCCCCTTTTGCTGCGGGGCAGGGTCTCCTGGGGAAAGAGAGGCTATGCCCAAGGAATCAAAAGCCTTCTCCAGGTTGCGTCGGAGGCTCGGTCGTGCCCTGGTCCCTTGGCCTGCTGGCCCTGTCAAAGAGCTAGGAAGGCCGAGTACTGAGGAGAGTTTCTGTAAGCCTTCTTCTTCAGATATAGAGGCTTTTTACTTGAAGGCTTCCTAAGGGAAAAGTAGCGGTCTTTTTGGAGAGCCTGGTCCTGGTCATGAACTTGGAGCTCAGCGGACTTGTCCATCATGGGCTTGCCAAAGAGGTTCTCTCTCTGGCAAGGAAAGAGTAGCTACTCACCTGTAACAGGTGTTCTCAAGGAGCAGCAGGAATCAGTCCTCACATATGGGTGACGTCGGCGCCGACGGAGCCCCCGTGCAGAGCATTTCCCCAGCTTTCATAGAAAGCCTTTGGGAATGCAGTGCGCATGCGCGGTCCCCTTCCCGCCCAAGGGTGCCATCTTGCTCAGTCTGAAGACATAGCTAAAAGACAGCAAAAAAGCAAAAATAAATCATATGACTGCAACTCCAAAGGGAGGAGTGAGGGTTGTGAGGACTGATTCCTGTTGCTCCTGGAGAAATGGAAATTACACTAACCTGGTAATTGTAGTTCCTGTAGGATCCAGTTTAGTCCTCCACAATCGGGTAGTGCACCTTCTACTGCAGCCTGGAGACTGGACCAATCAAATCTTCTGTAGTACATATCCAGCTGGAGCTCCCAGAAGCCCCCCAGTGTACTAGTAACAAAGCATACATAACGAAGCAACACTTCATATTATGAAACAATATACTTCCCCCCCTGGAATAACCAACTCCCTCCCCAAACGAGGAAGTCAGACATTGCATGGCGCCTGCCCCGACGCCATTAAATTTACACAGAGTCCCCCCCAGAAACTATAGAGCTAACTAAACGCCCATAGAAAGGGAAGAGCCATAGCGATAAGCACCGCTGTCGACAGAGTCCGAACGGGACGAAAAACCGTCTCATAGTCACCCGCTCGGGACAGCGCGCCGCCAGAGCATACAGATAGTCGGGAGGGAAGGAGGACTAAACTGGATCCTACAGGAACTACAATTACCAGGTTAGTGTAATTTCCATTTCCTGTGCGGATATCCAGTTTAGTCCTCCACAATCGGGATGTAACAGAGCAGTTAAGACCGGGCGGGACCTTGCCAGCCGGCGCGCAAAACCGCCGAACCAAAACAGGAATCCCGAGCCGCTGACACATCCAAGCGATAGTGCCTGCTGAAAGCATGCAGAGACTACCAAGTGGCCGCCTTACAGATCTCTGCCGGCAGCACCAGGCTATGCTCCGCCCAAGAGGTCGCCTGAGCCCGAGTAGAATGAGCTCGGAGCCCCTCCGGAACCGGCCGCCGCTGCAACAGATACGCGGACGCGATCGCTTCCTTGAGCCATCGAGCAATGGAGGCCTTAGCCGCCGCCTCACCTTTCCTTGTACCCCCAAAGAGCACAAAGAGCCGATCAGTCTTCCGAAAGGGCTCGGTAGACTGTAAATACCGACGCAGCGTGCGGCCCACATCAAGCCGGTGAAGACCCTTGTCCACCGACTCGACCGAACTCGCCGAAAGCACTGGCAGAAACACCGCCTGATTCAGGTGAAAAGGAGACACTACCTTTGGCAGAAAGGAAGGAACCGGACGGAGCACAATCCGCTCCGCGGAAAAAGACAAGAAAGGCTCTCGGCAGGACAAGACATGAAGATCCGAAATGCGCCGTGCCGAGCAAATGGCTACCAGAAAAACCGTCTTCAAGGTGAGATCCTTCAAAGACGCCCTCTGCAAGGGCTCAAAGGGTTCCTGCACCAGAGCTCGCAGAACTAGATTCAAATCCCACGGAGGAATCAACGCTCTGCGGAAAGGCCGTAAATGAAAAACGGCGGTCAAGAAACGCCGCACATCCGCATGAGCGCCGAGAAGGCGGCCCAAGACCTTGCCTCTATAAACAAGAGATCGCTGCCAACTGAACCTTCAGGGAACTGGCCGCGAGACCTTTCTCGAACCATCCTGAAGAAAACTTAACACGACGGGCACAGAAGCCGTCGCCGCCCGGACTCCCCGCCGGGAGCACCAGTTCTCAAAAATCCTCCAAATTCGAACATAAGTAAGAGAAGTGGATGACTTTCTTGCCCGCAGTAAGGAGGAAATCACCGCGGGCGAATAGCCCTGCTTTTTCAACCGAGCCCTCTCAATGGCCAAACCGTAAGCGAGAATCGAGCCACCTGGGGCATCCGCAAGGGCCCCTGAAGGAGAAGGTCCGGCAGCGCAGGCAGGCGCCACGGAACGCCGTCTCGAAGCCGGACGAGGTCGGCATACCAGGGTCTCCGGGGCCAATCCGGAGCCACCAACAGCACTCGACCCCGATGGCACCCGAAGCGCTGAACGACCCGGCCGATGAGTGCCCACGGAAGGAAGACATACAGGAGCCCGGACGTCGGCCACGGCTGAATGAGAGCGTCGAGTCCCTCGGACATTCGCTCCCGCCGTCTGCTGAAGAAGCGACTCGTCTTGGCCGTTTGGAAGGTCGCCATGAGATCCATGATGGGCGGACCCCACCGCCGAACTATTTGCGCATATACTTGTGGATTTAACTCCCACTCTCCGGGGTCCACCCGCACTCTGCTGAGAAAGTCTGCCTGGACATTTTCTGCGCCTGCGATGTGTGCCGCCGAGATTGCCGGCAGACGAGTCTGCACCCAACTGAACAAGGCCGTCGCCTCTGTTTCCAGTGCCACGCTCCCTGTGCCCCCTTGGCGATTGATGTACGCCACCGTGGTCGCATTGTCCGACCAGACTCGGACCGCCCAACCCAGGACCAGAGGCTCCAGGGCCAATAAGGCAAGCCTGACCGCCCGAAGCTCGAGACGGTTGATCGACCAAGAAGCTTCCCGGGAGGACCACACCCCCTGTGTGAAGCGGGTCTCGCAGTGCGGTCCCCAGCCGGCGAAGCTCGCATCCGTAGTGAGAGGAACCCACCGAGGAGGCTCCAAGGGAATCCCCCGCGTCAAATTCTCGGAGGAGAGCCACCATCGGAGCGACCGTCGCACTGTCTGCGGGCAGGGCAATCTCCTGTTCAAAGAGTCGCACTGGTTGGACCAACGGCGAAGGAGTGCCCTCTGTAGCGGGCGCATGTGGAACCGCGCCCACGGCACCCCCTCCAAGGTCGCCGCCATCGTTCCGAGGAGCCGCAAGTACCCCCACGCCGACGGGGCGGGCATCCCCCGAAAAAGTCGGACAAGAGCCCGCAACGCCAGGACGCGGCGCTCGGGGAGACATACCAGTCCCCGGGCGGTGTCGAAACGCACCCCCAGATACTCGAGGTCCTGCGAGGGATGCAGACAACTCTTTCGTTCGTTCACCACCCAGCCGAGAGATCGCAGCAGAGCCACAACCCTGCTTGTGACTCGCATGCACTCCCGACTGGATTTTGCTCGTATTAACCAGTCGTCGAGATATGGATGGACCAAAACGCCCTCCTTGCGCAAGGCCGCCGCGACGACCACCATCACCTTGGTGAAGGTGCGCGGAGCCGTAGCTAAGCCGAACGGCATGGCCCGGAACTGGAAGTGGCCCCACGGAAACGCAAAGCGGAGAAAACCGCTGATGAGATGGATGTATCGGAATGTGCAGATAGGCCTCGGTAAGATCGAGGGACGTTAAAAACTCCCCCTGTCGCACTGCTACAAAGACTGACCGCAGGGTTTCCATACGGAAATGCGGCACCTTGAGTGCGCGATTCACGCCTTTGAGGTCCAAGATCGGACGCATGGAGTCGCCCTGTTTGGGGACCACAAAATAGATGGAGTAGCGACCGGCGCCTCTTTCCAAGGGAGGAACCGGGATCACAGCTCCCAGAGCTAACAACCGATCCAGGGTCACGCGGATGTCCCGCGTCTTTTGCTCGCCCCTGCTGGGAGACAGAACCAGGGAATCTGGAAGCGGGAACGCAAACTCCAGAGCATAACCTTCTTCCATATCTGTAGCACCCAGCGATCTGACGTAATTTGGGCCCAAGAAGGAAGAAAGTCGCGCAAGCGACCCCCGATAATCGGGCCCCCCTCCAGAGCCTGCCTCGCGTCATTGTGGCTTGCGCCCAAAGGAAGAGACCGAGGAAGAGGCGGCTCCAGAAAAACCACTGCCGGATCCTCGGAAACCACGAAAGCCTTGATTACGGGCTCCAAACCGGCTCCGCTGCGATGCCCACAGGCGGGAGGAACGAAACCGGCGCTGATCCCGAAAGGACCCCCGCGCCGAAGAGGAGGGCCTGTTGGACCTTGGCTTATCCTCCGGAAGCCGGCCCCCCTTGGACTCACCGAGATCCTTTACCAATTTCACGAGAGCCTCCCCAAATAACAATCTGCCCTTAAAGGGCAGTTTACTGAGGCGGGACTTGGAAGAACCGTCCGCCGCCCAGTTTGCGCAACCAGAGGGACCGGCGCGCCGCAACCGCGGATGCCATACTATTAGCCAACGCGCGGATTAAATCATAAAACAGATCCGCCAAATAGGCCGAGCCGGGCTCCAACCGGGTAACCTCCAACAGGCCCTGCTGGTCTAGCCCGGGGCTCGAGCGCAATCGCTGCGACCACCGCAGACACGACCGAGCACCCAAGCCCCACAAATAGAGGCTTGCAATGACACGGCATCAGTATCGAAGGTTTGCTTGAGCAAATTATCCACCTTCTTATCCTGACCGTCCTTGAGGGCCGCCGCTCCCTCAACCGGGATGGTGGTTTTCTTGGTCACTGCGGAAACCGCAGCATCCACCCGTGGGGACTTGAACCAGTCCCTGTCCTTGTCGGCAAGGGGATAAAGCCGATTCATGGCCCGAATCCCCTTCAAACCGGATTCCGGGTGCTCCCACTCCACTTGGATCATCTGTTCGACCACGCGGTGGACGGGAAAAAACCACCTGGGCATCTCTGACTGCCTGCATCAGGGGATCCTCAAGACCCTCCTCCTCCAGGGACCGCACCGCCGAAAGGTTAAGCGCCTGAAGGGACTCCGTTACCAGAGGAACCAGCTCGTCCCTACGGAACACTCGAATGACCCGAGCCTGATCCTCCAGATCAGGGATCTCCCCATGCTCCAACTCCTCCGCTTCAGTCTCAGGATCGCCCTCCGCCTCGGAATCCAGCAGACCTAGGGCATCCTGCTCCTGTTCCCCCAACCGAAGCCGCTTGACCCCGGGTTGTGAGGAACACTGAGCCGCCCCCGAGGACCCCGATGGAAGAGAGGGGGGCCAAACTTCCGGCAACTGACCGGACCTGCTCAAGCGGAACGCCTGATGCATGAGGAGCACAAAATCAGGGGATAATTCCATAGGTGGGACAACTGTAGCCGCCTGCTGCAGCGCAGCCACCGACCCAGACTGAGGGATGCTCGGAGAAAGAATACTGACCCCTGAAGTAGAAGCATCCCCAGGGGTAGCCTGCTCCTGAACATTCACAGATTGCTCTATCTCTGCGGGCACTGCAGCACAGCCCCTGCAGATGCCAGAGTCAGTCCCTGCCGCTCTGCGGGACCCACAAATCACACATTGGGGTATGGAAGCCATCCCAAGGCCACCTCCGCCCAACGGGATAGAATGGAACAGTCACAGGGAAACCCACAGCCCAGGGGCCATCCTATGCAAATCAGCCCCGGATTAAAATTAAAACTTTTTTTTTTTTTTTTTTTACAAGAAATAAAATACTCCCCAGACTCCCTGGGGTGCCCTGAGCAAAATCGCCAGCAAAAGGAACCCCAAAAAACGCTAGGGGAACCTGCACAAGTGATCAAAAGTGCCTTAAAAGCACACATTAAAAATCCAAAATGGCTGCCGCACTGTTTCACCCGCGGTAAAAAACGGCACGAAAATACAACGGCAACCAAATAATATGGAAAATAAATAAAACGACCCTGTAATGCAGGGCAAACGACCAATTTGAAGAAAAATTGCCAAATGGGCTCAGGAGAGCCTACAGAAACGCTGGCAGCTCTGACAGAGCACTGCTCACAAATAAGAAGTGAAAACTCCTACCAGCTCAGGAACAGCAAGGACACAGTCAACATCTCCCAGTGCCAGTCACTGCTGTATCAGGTATGGCAATTCCCCGTACTGTCCAGGGGAAACTCACCCAGGGCTGTTAAAATTTGCCAGGCAGGAAGGCAGGAGCCTGCAGGTCTGCCTTCCCCCTAGTCTCCTGTGACAATGCTCCAGGGAGCCAGGCTTCTGTTCCTTTTCCTTTTAAAGATACAGCTATTAAATAAATAGTAAGTAAATGTCCCAAAAACAAACCCTAAAAGACTAACTAACAATTGTTGCTCCTGCAAGAGTCACTCAGTGTGCCCAGGAGGACACACTTTTACGTCTTCAAGCTGCAAGAGACTGGACACACTGGGGGGCTTCTGGGAGCTCCAGCTGGATATGTACTACAGAAGATTTGATTGGTCCAGTCTCCAGGCTGCAGTAGAAGGTGCACTACCCGATTGTGGAGGACTAAACTGGATATCCGCACAGGAACACCTCTTATAGGTGAGTAACTACTCTTTCTCCAGGACCAAGCAGGAAGTCAGTCCTCACATATGGGACTCCCTAGCTTAGGGCTACCAGAGGCCCCAAACTGAAAAATGAGCTCCCTCTAGAGCCTCACCACGCAAGAACAGAATCTTCTCTGATAATGCCCTCGACAGGTAGCCCAACACCAGGGCCGGAGGGTAGGGGTTGCCTAGACCTCAAAGAGATTATGGAGTACCGCTTGCCTGAAAGCACTGTCCCTGCGGGACTCCCTCTTAAGGCAGTAGTGGGCCGCAAAAGTCTGGCTTGAAGACCAAGTAGCGGCCCGGCAGATGACTGCCAACGGAACAGAGCGGAGATGAGCCACTGACGCAGCCTTCGCCCTGACACGGTGAGCCGTAACTCGACCCTGCAACGAGAGGCCAGCTGCCCTGTAAGCCCAGGCAATGCAGTCAGCTACCCATATGGACAAGGTACGCTTGGAGACAGCCAACCCCAACATATTGGGGTTATAAGAGACGAAGAGCTGAACCGCCCTCCGGTGCTCCCGCGTACGGTCAAGGTAGAAGGACAACGCCCTCCTACAGTCCAGGGTATGCAGGACCATCTCAGCCCGGCTAGCATGAGGCCTGGGAAAGAAAGTCGGAAGAACCACCTCCTGATTGAGGTGGAATGAGGAGACAACCTTTGGAAGGAACTTAGGGTGAGTCCGTAAGACTACCCTGTTCTTATAGAACCTAGTATAAGGTGCTTCTGAAATTAGGGCCTGAAGCTCACTCACTCGCCTAGCTGAGGTAAGGGCTACCAGAAATAGCGTTTTCCAAGACAGAAAACGCATAGGGCAAGTAGCCATAGGTTCAAATGGTGGGCAAGTAAGCCGTTGCAAGACCACATATAAAACCCATTCAGGGGCAGGTGGACGCACTGGAGGCTTAAGCAAAAGCAGGCCTCTGAGGAAGCGGGCCACCAAAGGATGACTGGGAGAGAGACTGACCCTCCACCTGTGAGTGGTGTGCTGAAAGAGCACTAAGATGAACTCTAACAGAATTGGACTTAAGGCCTAGGTTGGACAGGTGAAGCAAATACTGCAGCACCACTGGTACCAGGCATGAGAAGGGATTCTCGTTGTGTTGAGTACACCAGGCAGAAAATCTACGCCACTTAAGGGCATAAGACTTTCTGGTGGACTTCCTCCTAGAGGCCAAGACTACGTCCTCCACTTCCCTAGGCAGTAGTAAAGGCGCTAGGACTACCATTTCAGCAGCCAGGCCATCAAATTGAGGCACTGGAGATTGGGGTGCAAGAGAGATCCCTGCTCCTGAGACAGGAGATTGGGTTGCATCCCCAGAGGAAGAGGAGTGTCCACCGCTAGTTGCAACAGTAGTGGGAACCAGGGCTGCCTTGGCCACCTGGGGGCCACCAGAATCACTGAGGCCTTGTCCCGGATCACCTTGAATAGTGTCTTGGACACTAGAGGCGTGGGAGGAAACGCATATAGGAGGACTGTAGACCATGGAATGAGAAACACATCTGCTGCTACTCTGAGAGGATGCGGTTGTCTGGAGCAGAACTGGGAAGTTGACGGTTCAGAGGACTGGCAAAAAGATCCATGGTTGGAAGACCCCATCTCAGGAAGATCTGTTGAACTACTAAAGGGTTCAACTGCCATTTGTGCGGCTGCAGAATCCTACTCAATCTGTCCGCCAGGTAATTCTCCTGACCTGGGAGGTAGACTGCTTTGAGAAGAATGCCATGATCGACTGCCCAGGAGCACAGTTTCTGCGCCTCCTGACAGAGAAGACGGGACCCTGTGCCCCCTTGTTTGTTCACACAGAACATAGCCACTTGATTGTCTGTCTGAACTAAGATGGACTGGTGAGAGATGAGATGAGAGAAGGTTCTCAGGGCTAAGCGGATAGCTCTCAGTTCTAAGAGATTGATCTGCTGTGCAACCTCCCAAGGAGTCCACAGGCCTTGAGTACATGCCCCTTGGCAATATGCACACCAACCTTGTAGAGAAGCATCGGTTGTCAGCACCTGAGAGTGTGGAGGTGCCTGAAAAGGCACCCCCTTGCACTAGATTCGGAAGATGAAGCCACCATTGCAGAGAAGACTGTAGTAGGCTGGACACCCTCACTTTGTCCGCGAGGCTTCCTGTGGCCTGGTGCCACTGAGTCCTGAGGCCCCACTGAGCTGGTCTCATGTGTAGACAGGCATTTGGAGTCACATGGACCGTAGATGCCATGTGGTCTAAGAGCCTCAGGAATTGTCTGGCAGAGACTAGAGAATTGCTGTGGAATAGCCTGGCTAGAGCCATCAATCTGTGGGCCCTGTCCACTGGTAGAAAGGCCTTTGCCTGAAAGGTGTCCAGTTGAGCTCCTATGAACTCCATGTTCTGGGAGGGGATGCAAACTGGACTTTGCGAAGTTTATGACAAACCCCAGGTGCTGAAGCAGAGTGACAGTGCGAAGGGTGGCTTGATTGGCCTCTTGCGGGGACTGACCCCTGATGAGCCAATCGTCCAGATATGGAAAGACAAAGAGGCCCTGAACCCTGAGGTAGGCCGCCACCACTGCCAGGCACTTGGTGAATACCCTGGGGGCGGATTTAAGGCCAAAAGGCAGTACTCTGTACTGATAATGGTTTCCTCCCACTACAAATCTGAGATATTGTCTGTGGTCTGGATGAATAAGGATGTGAGTATAAGCATCCTTTAGATCTAAGGAGCATAGCCAATCTCCCTGCTGGAGGTAGGGCAGCAGGATTCCAAGGGTAAGCATCTTGAACTTTTCCCTCTCCAGGAACTTGTTCAGGTTTCGCAAGTCTAGGATGGGTCTGAGGCCTCCTGTTCTCTTTGGTAGCAGGAAGTACCTGGAATAGAAGCCGTGACCTTTCAGGTGGTGGGGCACCGGTTCCACTGCCTGATCCTTTAGAAGACCTATCAACTCCTGCAGGAGTAAGTCCCTGTGCAGAGGGAGTCTGGGAGGCTCCCCTGGAAAATAGGAGGGGGGTATCTGGTGGAAGTGGAGGAGATAGCCCTTCTGGACTATACTTAGAACCCAGGTATCCCTTGTGACGGCTGACCACCTGTGGGCGAACAGGGCCAGCCTGCCTCCAGTGCTGATGGGAGCCAGCTGAGGAGGAGAGGCTATGCCAATGCAGTCAAAATCCCCCTCCCTGCTGAGCAGGAGCCGGAGTAGGAGGCTTGGGGGCCTTCTGCCTACGGGGCCCATGACCCTGCCCCTTGGCCTGCTGACCCTGTTGGGGAGCTACAGAGGCCTGATAATGAGGGTACTGTTTACAGGCAGATAATTTCCTTGGGTAAAAGGTCTTTTTCCCCGAGCCCTCCTTCTTCTTCTGAGAAGGGACAGAGTTTTTTCTGGACAGCCTTGTCCGGGTGAGAGTCTTGGTCTCGAGTTCGGCAGCCTTGTCAGCCATGGGCTTGCCAAAGAGGTTTTCACCTCGGCAGGGGACATCGACCAACTTGTCCTGCACCCATGGCTCGAGGGCCGATGACTGTAGCCAAGCCTGACGGCGTGCACCGATGCCGTCCGCGGCTACTCGGGCCGAAGCCTCGAAGCCATCATAGGCTGCTCGAGATATAAACTTTGAGTACTCACGAATACCCGAGGACAGAGCACTGAACCTCTGCAAAGGTTCCTCGGAGAGACCAGCAGAGAACCCGGCAATCTCCTTTGCCAGGTCTCGAAGGTACATGCCCATGTACAGCTGGTAGGTCTGGACACGGCTAGCAAGCATAGAGCCCTGGAAGCACGTCTTACCGAGGGCATCCAGGTTCCGGGCCTCCCGGCCGGGAGGCACCGAGGAGTGCATCTTCTGACTCTTCAGACGATGCATGGCCGATTCCACAACCATGGAGTGGTACGGTAATTGTGCCTTTTGGAACCCGGGGCTCTTGCGGACTCGACAGATGGAATTGACCTGCTTGCTCAAAACCGGCGTCGAGGCCGGCGCTTCCCACATGCGGAAGGGCAACCGTTCCAGCATCGGAGGAACCGGAACAGTAAAGGCCTCCTTCAGAGGAGAGTCATACTGTAGGGCCTCGAGCTCCTCGGCTCGAGGCTCCTCCTCGGGATCCGCGGGGAATGCCAAAGCCTTGGCCATGTCCCGCATGAAATCCAAGAACCGGGTATACTTCGGGGGGGACCTTCTCCGAGGCTCGGACTCGGGCGACTCCGAAGGAACGCACTGAGTCCGAAAGGTGTCGGGCGACTCCTCGGATCCTCCGTCTCCCAGCCGGACTCCTTGGAGGAGGAATCGAGCGGCTCCGGTCGGGCAGGCATCGATGCCATCCGCCCCGACGCCGATGGTACCGCGTCGATGACCTCGGTCCCGAACGGGAGGCCAAGGGGGCCGAGGATCGGCTCGGCCTCCGGGGTCGACTTGGACTTCGATATCCCGGTGGTCGGGGCAGATGCACCAGTGAGACCGCCGATCAGTGCCCGCTGCTATTCCATGAAGGCAGCTAAGCTGCTCTCCAAGGCCGTCAACCGGAGTCCGAGCTCAGGAGACTCGGCAGCCCCCGACTCGGGCCCGGGCGGCGGCGCCGGGCCCGACGTCGGCTCCCCTGGAGGTGAGTCCACGAGGACTACAGTACTCACGTGACCTGGGGACTCCATCTCCACATGAGGTTGTTTTGCAGGCCTCTCCGACTCCGAAGACCCGGGACGGCGCTCGGGGCTATGCGACTTGGCTCTCGAGGAGCCAAGTGCATCCACCGACGCCGCCCTCACGGGTTTTTTCTTCTTACGATGCTCCCACGAGGGAGACCCCCTTTCAGAGGAGCCTCGATGCTGCTCGGGGCCGGAGTCCCGAGATGTCGAGGCCTCTGACGAGGTCCGGGCCTGACCGGACGCGGAGTCAGAGAAGATTCTTTCCTTTTGGTGCTGCCGACTCCTTAACGCCTTTCAGGACATCTTCCCACACGGACCACAGATCATCGGGTCATGATCGGGTCCGAGGCACCGGAGACAGCAGTCATGTGTGTCGGTGAGCGACATAAGTTTCTTGCACCTATCACACTTTTTAAACCCGCTGGCAGCCATCGGGGGAAAAGGGCCCCTGCAAGGTCAAAAGACAGGGCTGCCAGTGAAAAAAGAAAAAATGGCGCGAACGCTAGTCACTAAGGACAAAAAATGAAAAAGAGATCAAGGCTCGATACCGACGTATCGGGCCCAGGCGGGAAAGGGAAACCGGCGTCAAACTGAAGAAAAGCAGGTTAACGCAGAGAAAATCAACTTCTTCCTCGGGTGAAACGAATACATATCCGTCGGGCTCCGCAGAAAAAAAGAAGACTGAGCAAGATGGCACCCTTGGGCGGGAAGGAGACCGCGCATGCGCGCTGCATTCCCAAAGGCTTTCTATGAAAGCTGGGGAAATGCTCCGCATGGGGGGCTCCGTCGGCGCCGACGTCACCCATATGTGAGGACTGACTTCCTGCTTGGTCCTGGAGAACATCGACCAACTTGTCCTGCTTCCATTGCTCCAAGTCAAAAGATTTTAGCCAGGCCTGGAAGCAGGCACTAATGCCCACCATGGCTACTCTAGCTGCCAACTTGAAGCCATCATAGGCTGCTTGAGTCATAACTTTGGAGCACTCTTTGACCGTGGAGGTCAGGGTCAGAAAACCGCTGGAGAGGTACCTCAGAGAGACCAACCGAGAGCCCAGTGAGTTCCCTCGCCATATCACACAAGTACAGCTGGTATGCCTGGATCCGGCTTAACCCTGGAAGCATTTCCTGCTGAGATCATCCATAGTGAAGGCCTCCTTGACCAGGGGCACCAAGTAGTGCATTTTCTGGCTCTTGAGCTTATGCATGGCCAACTCCACCACCATGGAGTTGTGAGACAATTGAGCTTTTTGGAAGCCAGGGCTTCAGCTTCCATATGGAAAAACAGCCGTTCCAGGATGGGGGAATGAGTACCATGAGTGCTTCCTTAAGGGGAGACTTGTACTGAAGGATCTCAAGGTCCTCCGCCCGAGACTCATCCTCGGACTTGGTAGTGAAGGCAAGGGCCTTCGTCATATCCTGGATAAGGGTGGGGATTGGAGCCGGGCTTTGGGAGGAGAAGGGTCTAAGGGCATATCCCTGTGCAGCAGATTGTCCGGGGACTCGTCATCCTCTGTCTCTCATTTTGACCCAGAGTCGGAAATCTTGATGGACCTCCGGGCCTCAGGATCGCGACCCAGCCTGGATGGCCCAGGGTCCCTGATGCTCCTGCGCTCCAAGTTGGGTGCGCTATGCGAGGACGTCCTCGGCCCCAAGCAAGACCGGGACCGATGCCGAGGTGTGTCTCGAGGCCAGTGATGGTGAAGGATCGGCTCCACCTCCAGGGACTCTCTCGCTGTGGAGGAGTCAGTGGTCGAGAATGATGACACGGAGGAACTGGATATTAGAGCCCTCTTTGGCCATGAAGGCAGACAAGCTGTGTTCCAAGGCCACCATTCAGACCTCGAGGCCAGAAGGCTTTGTAGTCATTGGCATGGGCACAGAGGACCTTGGGCACGGCGTCGGCACTGTCGAGGTGTCCTTGACAAGAATGACCTCAGAAGACAGAGATTGATCCACAGACGCCGATGGCATTTTCTCCCACTGGTGCAGCTTTGAGGGCCACTTTTGGCCATTGCCCTCAGCCTTGTGTCAAGGACTCTGAGGCCGGGAACCATGGGATTTGCCCACGGCCCTGGACTTGTCATCCAACGAGGCCATCAAAAACGTCCAGCTCTTCAAAGGGCGTCCCTCCCGAAGGGAGTCCCGGCTCAAAGTCCAGTGGCCTAGAAGCTCCAAGGAAGCACAGTCGCCACATGAAATCGAGGCCTCCCCGGCAATCCTTGAAGGTGTTGGTCCTGTGGATGACTCTGGGGCTGAGTCAGTCTTATGAAAAATTAACTCATGCTGCTTCTTATGGCCTTGGAGGGCCTTGGGGGGTCATCCGCCAAAGCATTAACAAGTGAAAAAGAGGGATTCCCATGGCCATGTTTAGATCAAAAGTGCACATACATTCAATTTTTATATATATGCTATTTTAACCCCATGCAGCTGCCCACACAAATTACAAAATGCTATGTATATGGACGCTTAGGATGTATACTTTGAGACTGAAAATTTTTAAATAGAAAAAAAACTGGGTAATTTCTTGGCTTCACTGTACATGATCCAAAAGTACCCACAAAGCAACTCAAAATTTCTCCCAAACGTTAGAGTGAGTGTGTGTGGTATGAGTGTTGCACAAGAGGATCTGGTGTGCCCATCCATAATTCTGGGGGGACATGAATAACTGACCAGTACCTGGCCCATAGCGATCACCGCAGCTTTAGCAGGTACCAGTGTAATAGGGTACAAGAATCTGAAAAGATTCTCTATAGCTAAACGTCAAAAGATATCCCTAACAATAATAACGGACCCTCAACCATTTGCTGCGTAAACCTGTCTCTCATACGCCATAGTGCTTTGTTCGTGCCACGCCGGAAATGCCTATGTCCCCAATTCTGTAACTGTGGGTGCGTCTATAGCAGTGGTTGCGGAATTAGGTTTAAATCGGGCATTTGTGGTTTGGACATTCCCACGCGCCAGACATTTATGTTATGGAATTGGGCTCATAGCCTATACACGTGCAACTTTACCTGAACTAAGCAGAATCATTCATGAGGAGGAGTTTGTATTAAGCACATACGTCTCAAAGTATGCACATATGTTTCTAAACTAACTCAGAAAATGTGTGTGTGTCAAGAGCAAGTGTAAAGCTAAATGCACAGATTCTATGAGGAAATATGCACAAACTTTCATTTTGAACACTCACTGGTACTAAGGGCTGTGCTAGTGGTGCGGTCGCACAGGGCGCAAGTACAGAAAGGGCACCGAAATCATCACTAGGCTTCCAGGAAGCTCAGAAAGAGTAAGTTATTACACGTGGCTAGGGCAGAGAGGGGCACCAGATTGATTAGTCACACAGGGTGTATTTCTAGTTTGGTACGGTCCTGCTGATACCTACACAGGGAGCATAGTATCTATGAGTCCACACAGTTATAAAACTACCCCCTTAGAAGGCACTTTTCAAAAGCTATTTACCCAGGTTAAAGGGTTTTTTGAAAACTGACCACCTTGTGTGCAGAGAGAAGTACACGTGTTGTGGAACAGGTCACGTATTTTAACTCACATTTTCGCCGAGACATTCACAGGGTGAGATTAGGCTGGCGAGGACAACAACATGCAGGTTTGCATTTTCTGAAACTACATGCATTTTATCGCCTAGAAAACACACCTACAGAAAAATAAAGTGCAGATTTCTGCAGGTACTATTTCCCTAGGCAGTTTTCAAAGTATAAAGCATGTTTGCCCTGTAACAATTAGTGCAAAGTCCACAGGAAAAAGTACTCAGAGACTCTGCACAAATGCGGATAGTTTTAACAATTACCCTTAATAATTATCCGATAAAGAACCCCCCCCCCCCCTTTTTTTTTTTGTTTGCTTGATTGGTTGTAGGGATTGCAAAAGAAAGAGTAATGCCGCCTTGTTAGCAGACAGGAAAGGAACCCAGAAAGTGACAACAAAAATAGTAAGCAGGCTAATAAGCAGGTGAATAAAGTTGACTAAGCAGGAGACTAGCAGAAGTGGAAAGGCTGCTCATTAAGCAGACAACTGCTAGATAAGGAGCTGCAGGAGTGTTGCAGGAAAATTGCTAAGTAAGGAAAAGCAGAAGCTACAAGAGGAGATCTGATTATTGAGAGGATGAACAGAACAGCTCATTAAGAAGGGAGTAGAAAAGCAGAGGAGAAGGAAGAGAACTAACTAGACAGCTTCTGGCTTATTGCACAGAAAGCTTAATAGCTGCTTGCAGAGCAAAAAAAAACATGAGCATTATAGAAAACAAAAGATCAACTTTACTCCTTTTTTACTCTGCCCAATCCAGCCCATCTAGCAGCTAAGAGCTCTCAACTTCACTTCCTCCTTTCATTTTGGGAGAAATCTAAACTTAAGTTTGCATAACTTTAGTCTGGGGAAAAAGATTCAGGCTAATCTAATTTCTGCATTAAAAAACAGAATTTCTATCTTTATCTCTGGAACAAAAACAGAATCAGGAAGAGGGAGAGTGTGAGTGTGAAACAGGGACATAGTGAATCAAAGAGAAGAGAGGGAGAATAAGAGGGTTAAGACAGATGACTTCAGTTCTGGTTTGGAACTTACAGAGATCTTAACTGGAATGCAGTCCCAACTTGTAATACTAGGACCAGCCAATGATCCTATGGCACAATACGATGGATTTGAGCTAAACTTAGTCAATTAGGATGTGACATTTCCCAGCAAATCCATACTAAGGAGAATTTTCATACAGCTTAAATAGTTGCAAACATCTTGACTATTTTATGGTTTTATTTCACTACTGTGTTGATTATGTATTGTTTTACAGTACAGTATTACTGATTATATATGTAACTTGTACTCTGCCTTAGGTTATTAGACAATGCAGATTAAAAGTACAAAAAAACCTTTAATGGTAATACTTTGTAGATCATTTTCAAAGAGAAACTAGGGGGGTAGTTTCTGCTTTGAAAATTACCATAAAATAAGCAAGCTAAAAATTGCCCACATACTTTGCCCCTGCTATTTGCTCTGGATGGCCATGTGCTTTTGAAAATTCCAAGCGCAGGCATGGAATTAGGCATAGACAACACAGGCAACTGCCTACAGTGCCAAATGTCAAAGGTACAAGTACCCAGGCCAAAGAGGAGCCTGTTTCCATTTACTTTATAGCCATATGCATGTGTTACTTCAAAGGGGCACCACTATGGCCTGCCTTCTTCCGACTCTCCAATCATCACTGACATCCCCTTCCTGCTATTCTTTGGGATCTGATATCTGGTCTTGCCTGTGAGTGCCTAAATCTTAAACCCAGTCCTGTACAGATATAGTTTTATTCTGCCCACATAAATATACCCTTGAGAATGCTTCTCTTTAACCCAGTTAGAAGTATGTATGCTATGGAATCCCAAATGCTTTTAACCGTTCTAAAGCGCATAATTTTCAGAATGACCAATTCACCATGGTAAATGGCTTTGAAAATTACCCTATTTCTTTCATACCACTAACATACACACACACACTATACACTTTTTCAGCAACTAGCAAAAGGCAATGCATTGGGAAATCAGCAATGCAATAGAAAAATCTTGCTCTTTGTCTAAAAGAAGTAAAAAATGGAAAGTGGAAGCAATAGATAAATATTGCATAACCTTGGTTTTATGTTGTTTAGCATTTGTCTACTGCACTCCTTATTCAAGAGGAAAAGCAGTATAGCAAACATGTAAATCCTTCCTGCTCTAGATCTAGATCTAGTTGTATGGCAGTGTAAAGCATAGTTACTCACCTGTAACAGGTGATCTCCGGGAACAGCAGGAATTTAGTCCTCACATATGGGTATCGTCGGTACCAACGGAGCCTGCGCGGGAACTCTCCCCAGCGTCCAATCAGAAAGCTTTTGGGAGCATCCCACAGCGCCTGCGTGCTGCCTTCCCGCCTTTCCCAACTGCCTCTCTCCAGTTGAGTTTTAAAATTGAGAAAAAGAGAGAGAGAGGGAAAGGAAAGAGATAGATAAAGAGATACAACTCCTAGGGGAGGTGGGTGGGTTGTGAGGACTAAATTCCTGCTGTTCCTGGAGATCACCTGTTACAGGTGAGTAACTATGCTGTCTCCAGGAACAAGCAGGAATGTAGTCATCACATATGGGGACTCCCTAGCTTTAGATGCCAGGGAGAGACCCCAGAAGTTGTGTGTCCTTGAAGAGGGCTCCACTTCCCCCCATGGATCACTGGCATCCTACCAGGGATGGTGGGTAGGAGTTGATTAGGTATGGAACAGGTGTTTGAGAACAGCCTGACCAAACAAGGCATCCCGGCGGGAGTCCTTGTCCAAGCAGTAATAGGCTGTAAAGGTATGAACCGAGGCCCAAGTGGCTGCTCGACAGATGTCGTCGATAGACACAGAGTGCTGATGAGCCATTGAGGCTGCCATGGCTCTCACATTGTGAGCTGTGACATGGCCCTCCAGAGAATGGTTCTTACTCTGATAGGCGAAGGAAATACACTGAGCAATCCAGTTAGACAGTGTTCTCCTGGAGACTGGAAGTCCCAAATGAGAAGGATCAAAAGCAACAAAGAGTTGAGAGGACTTTCTATGTTGCTATGTTCTTTTTAAGTAAAAAGCTAAAGCTCTTTTACAGTCCAAGGTATGAAGATTCCTCTCTGCATTTGATGCATGAGGCCCTGGAAAAAACACAGGTAGGTAGACCGCTTGGTTCAGATGAAAAGGCGAGACCACCTTAGGCATAAAGTGTGGATGAGTCCTAAGGACCACCTTGTCATGATGGAACCTTGTATAAGGTGGATTAGCTACTAGCGCTTGCAACTCACTAATGTGGCGCGCTGATGTGATTGCAATGAGAAAGATAACCTTCCAAGAAAGAAATTTCAAGGAGGTAGTAGCTAAAGGTTCGAAAGGTGGCTTCATAAGTTGCCCAAGAACCAGGTTTAAGTCCCATGCCACCAGTGGTGGCCTAATGGGAGGCTTAGTTAGAAGAAGGCCTCTCATAAATTTTGCTATAAGAGGATGAGAGGAAATAGGCTGTCCATTTAGAGGCTTAAGAGAAGCTGCAATGGCACTCAAATGGACTCTTACTGAATTAGTCTTAAGACCTGCATTGGATAAATGAAGGAGATACTCCAGCAGTGATTACAGAAGTATCGCAAGGGGGTTAAGAGCCTTTTGCGAACACCATATGGTAAACCTTTTCCACTTGAAAGCATAAGAGCATCTTGTGGAAGGTTTCCTGGAAGCAAGAATAATATCTTTCACTTGTTGAGGGATATTAAGATCATGGAGATCTAGACCTTCAGCAACCAAGCCCTGAGATGCAGAGATTGGGGATTGGGATGCCATAACATTCCGTCCTCCTAGGATAGGAGATCTGGAGCAGACCCTAACTCCTAGATCCAATGCCTGGATGTCGGTACCGGAGGAGACCGCCGGTACCCCAGAGCATGGCACCAGTAGTCCTGCTGAGGTCGAGGCCTCAAGAACATCCTGGAACTCCGATAATGCTTTGGAAGCCGAAGCCTCCCGCCGGGGTAATTTTGTTGGTGCAGAATCCTCGAGGGCAATGCCAGAAGCATCTCGATGCTTAGAAGGAGATCTACCCTTCGAAGACCGGCTGGATTTATGTTTAGTTACCTGAGATCCACGGGAGGAAGCAGCAGCCCTGGAAGACGTCGATGCCACCGAAGCTGCATCAGAGGGAAAGAGGGTACTGAGCTTAGCAGCTCGGTTCTGTCGACCTCTTTTAGACATCAAGGCGCAGGACATACAATCCGTGATGGAGTGGTCAGGACCTAAACATTTTAGACACCATTCATGGGTGTCGGTGACGGAAATGGTACCGCCACACTTGGTGCACGTTTTGAAACCTGAAGCAGGTTTCTCCATGGTAAGGGCGCATGCACCTGAAGAAAAAGAAAATATATATATATATTTTTTTTTTACAGGAATAAGAAAGAAAAGACTGGCGGTACCGGTATAGCGTCGAGGAAGGCAGACGCGACCACAAAAAAGAAAAAAACAAGAAAGAATTCTTCTGCGGTGACAGGAACACGACCTGCTGGCTCCGCGGAAAAAGAAGAACTGGAGAGAGGCAGTTGGGAAAGGCGGGAAGGCAGCACGTAGGCGCTGTGGGATGCTCCCAAAAGCTTTCTGATTGGACGCTGGGGAGCGTTCCCCCGCAGGCTCCGTCGGTACCGATGATACCCATATGTGATGCTTGTTCCTGGAGATTGTTCTTTCGAGGGGAAACTTGACAGTGTCTGATGGGATCCGTGGAAAAAATGAGATTGCTGCAAGATGGCACCCTTGGGCAGGAAGCATACTACGCAAGTGTGGTGCATCTCCCAAAGGCTTTCCTTGAAAGCTGGAGAGATGCTTCCTGGCAGGCTCCGTCGGTGCCGACATCACCCGTATGTGAGAAATGACTTCCTGCTTGTTCCTGGAGAATACTGGCTTCTCTCAGTGCTGCACCAACCTATATAAAAGTGATGACCACTGAAAGTTTCTCTAGTCTGCCTCCACCTGCCAGCTGGGGAGCATTACCGAATTATCTGGACTGGTCAAGCAGGGTGATAAAGAATTTAGCATTTCCAAACAAAAAAGAATAACTACGGCACAGATGAAGATGAGAATTTATGAATTTTAGTTCCACTTCTGCCAGTGAATATGACAACGTTAGATTTCTCAGTAAGTTCAGCTTACTGATGCTTGAAATAATTGTATGGATTATGAATCTCAAAATATATTGATTTTCCTTTATTATTTGCATGACTTTGTTCTTCATTATAAGTTTCTGCACTGTTGTAAAACACATTGGATGGTCCTCTGATGAATTAGAAAGATGGTATACAAAAAATCCACGTTAGATTATATGGTAAACATAAATCAGGAAAATGTTAGCTCTTACCTGTCCTCCAGGTTTTTTGTCTTGGGACATATACTGTCCAATTCTCCAGATTGTGCAAGTTCCTGAAAAATAGAAACTTTTCTAGTTTATGAAAAAATATAGTTCATTCTACTTAAAACATTAGGGTACAGGGCAACCATATATTCTATGAGGGTCTTTTACTAAGGTGCAACAACTTTGAACCCATAATACGCCAATAGCACCAAAACCATGGTGCATTACAGGCAACACCCCTGCGTTAACTGTCGGGGGTGTGAAAAGCATTTCTCCGGCAATTAATGTGGAGCCCTATCCCATAGCACATGCTGCATTAGCGTGGGGGCACCTATTGAAGTAGCATTAGGTGAACCCGTGCTAATGCAGTTAGCCCATGATGTGAGCGCAGTTCTTACTGCGCCGAGCTCACTACACTCACTCTCCACCCCTACCCTGTCCACTCGTGACCTTAAGGTCAATTGCACAGTTTGCGCAGGAATCATCCTGCACTGTCATGGCCCTATAATACCTGTCAATGCTTATCCCAGCATACCTTCAGCGCATGCCAAAACATGTGCTGCCAGGTAGTGCCCATTAATAAAAGACCCTCTATGTTTTGGAACATTTAAAGGCACATTTTAGATAGAACGTGAAGATCGGAAATGAGACATCAAGGTTGGGATATACTTAGTTCTGAAGGGATTTTAGACAGAGCTCTGCTAAACATGGAGCTGTTTCTAAACTACATGGAAGGGAGTGACATCTGGGAGCAGCAGGAGGAACCATTTTACAAATTTACATGTAGAAAAGATCAGCGGTGGAAACCCAGAACTTAACGTGCAAGTGTCAGCATTTCATAATTTAACAAGTGCATGTGAGTCATATCATAACTTAAGACATGTAACTGCTGCTAGTTAACTACAGAGGATAATATCTCTAACTCATTTCAATTTGGCGGGAGTCGTAAACTAGGGATATTATAGAGAATAACCCCATTAAGCCTGCCTGTGAAGGGCTGGCTGAAAGGCACACTTTTTAAAAATCTACATATGTCAGGAAGTAAGTGTAAAGTCTTCCATGGAGAATTGTGACCTTACCCACCAAATAAATGCAAGAATATTATATTAATCATAACACAATGTACCACCTGCATGACTTAAAATAATAATCCTAAATAATTTTATGCTGTAGCAAAATTTGCATTGGCATTGTATTCATCATTGCTCCCTGAAAAATTGTATTTTCTTAATCTTTTATTATCATTATCAAAAACTTATTTCTGTTATAGCTTTTTTTTTTTATTTTTAATAAAAATTTGTTGGAGACCGAACTTAACTTATTTTCTCCATGGAAAGTCCAAAGACTGTTAAGATCCTACATTTGATAAAACCAGCCCTTACACATGCATTCCCTACATGGAGGATAACACATGCAGATTTTTTTTGAGGACACGTCCAGACCATGCTCCCGATACACCCCCATGAAACTTCCATTTACTAAGGACATCTATGTGTAAATTGAACCCTTTTTAAAATGGGCATTTACACGTAGATGCTATTTACACACGTATATTCCAGATTATACACATGTAAACTGCAAATACAGCTTCTAAAATCACCCCTAAATTTAAATTATATATGGATATATGCACATACATATGTATAATCAAAACATTAAGAAATGAAACATTCATGCATCTAACCTTAACTATATCCAGTCCTCCAATCAGCTCACCAGCCACATATAACTGAGGATATGTCGGCCAGTTAGAATAAGTTTTCAGCCCTTGTCGTATTTCTTCATCAGAAAAGATATCAAAACTGCTATAGGCAATTTTATGGTCATTAAGAATCTGAACAATCTGTTTGCTAAAACCTGTAAAACAGAAGGAAAATTTTATTCATGTATACTTAAAAACAAATGATTTTCTAAAAAGAACATTACTGTTCCTAATGTTCCCATTTAATTTTTAATTCAATAAAATACAGACCAAATAAACTAATTAAGAATTACTCATTATAAGGAACACAACTTTATAAAAATGTTCTTATGAGCATTGTTCATGTAAAATTATCTCGTCAGCAAAATAAACCAGCAGGACGATAACAGCACACTGCCACGTAATTACGTGCAACAAACAGTACAAAGACGTGGGCAGTATTTAAAACTCACAACTTTTTATTGGTCCTTATATAATGCAGGGGGGCCAAACCCAACACAGGCCGTGTTTCGTAAAATACCTCTTCAGGGGTGAGGCGCACCATAAAACTATAGAAACATAAAAAAACAATTTAATAATGACTCCCCAAAATATACATATAATAAACAAAATTTAAAAAATAATTAAAAGCATAATTAAGAAAATGTAAATGAGGACATGAACATAAAAAGCCTTGCATGTAAACCACAACATAAAACTGTAATAATGTGTATAATAATAAATATGTAGGTAAAAAAAAAAAGTAGCATGATAAAAATATAAGACAACCAAATGCCATATAAAAACATAAGCAACATATACACTATTTTATTATATGTTGCTTATGTTTTTATATGGTATTTTTTTAAATTTTGTTTATTATATGCATATATTGTGAGTTTTAAATACTGCTCACGTCTTTGTACTGTTTGTAGCAAAATAAACCAGTACATTGGTCATATACACTTTATCAGGATTAAGGAAGAACAATTTTGTTAAAATCAGATTTCTGAATGATCAGGATAATATCCCACTCCCAAAATACTTAGCCTGCTAACAGAATTACAAATCAGAACATGTATATAATAGGTTTTACAGTTTTGCTTGAATGTTCAAGTCGGAGAGAGACCTGCTTTAAAATGTGAAAGAAATGGACATGGTTCATAGAGTTCTCTGATGACAGTAATGTCATGAGCTTCACACGAGTTCATCTTCTGCTGGCTTAAAAATGGTTCCAGAACTTTGCCATCTACCACCAGACCCACAGTCACTCAGTTCGTTAAGCTTAATAGGAAGGTATAGAGAACAACTAGCCTAAGAAAAGCCAAGATGGGCCAAGGTCCATCAAGCCCGGCATCCTGCCTCGGTCACAAGTACCTAGTAGATCCCAAATGTTGATGTATTCCTCAAAGCTCATTTTCAGGGATGAGCAATAGCAAGCCCTAGTCTTCCTGGCTAAGAATTTTGTACAGTTTATCCTCCAGAAGCTTGCCCAAACCTCTTTTGAACACCCCTATGTTAGTCACCTTGACCACATCCTCCATCAACAGATTCCACAATTTAACCATGTGCTGTGAAATTTAAAAAAAAAATTAAACCTTATGATTTGTTTTCATTCTGCTGGTTATTAGTTTAATTCCGTATCCTCTTTGGTTTAGTATTGTTTGAAAGGTTTCATAATTACCTTCCACCCCACTCATGATTTTATAAAATTCTATCATATTTTTTATTTAACTAACCAGTTTTCTATACCGCTTTATCCTTCAATCAAAGTGGTTTACATTATGCAATCATTACAAACAGGTACTGGATACATTTCCCTAGTCCCTAAAGGGCTCACAATCTATGTATACTTCAGGCAACGGAGGGTTAAGGGGCTTGCCCAAGGCCACAAGGAGTGCCTATAGGACTAGAAACCCCAGTCCCTTCGGCCTGAGATTGCCGTCCCCAGGTGGGACTTGAACCCCTACCTTGTCCTAACCACTAGGCCACTCCTCCCTGACCAGTAGGCCATCCCTCTCTGTCATCTTTTCTCCAAAATGAAAAGCCCTAACCTGTTTAGCCTCTCTTCATAATGGAGATCTATCTCCCTTATCACTTTTATCACCCTTCCCTGAACCTTTTCTAGTTACACTTTTTGAGATGGGGTGACCAGGAATGCACAATACTCAAGGGAAAGGGAGTGAACTGTGTGGCTCACTGCACGGCTGCCATCAAGCACTATCTATTACAAGCAGGGCTGACTCTAGGAGGAGAGGCAGGATCTGGGGCGTGGATCCTCTTCCTCTTCTCGCCCACCAGCAAGAACAGGACGGTGCATTTTACTGGCATCTATCTCCTATTCAAATAATTTTGTTGTCCTCTATTAAACTATTTTAATCTTCATTTATCTAACATGTTTATCATTGTTATTCATTTCAATTCCTTTGCTAATCTATTAAATCATGCTACAACAAAATAGGTCTATTTCAATCTCTCTCTCTGTTTTGTATGTTCATTGGTGATATCTGCATTGCCCCACATTTAGGGGCTAGTTACTAAACTGTAGTAAAATATTACAATGTACCACAGTTTAATTTACTGTGGGAGTCACTAACCTGTGTATTACGTCGCACAGAAAAGGAATAATACAATTTGCGATCAACCTTGTAAACTGTGTTATACTTCTCCCCAAGAGCACTGGGCCTTAGCTAAGGAATTGGTGTGCCTCACCCCCCTCCCCCCAAAAAAAGATCCCCAACTCCTTCAAGGTATCTTCCACTGGCAGAACCCCCCTGGCACCTACTCCTACTGGGGGGGGGGGGGGGGAGAGGTCCTTAATGTCTATCAGCTGGGGCAGGAACCATCTCCAATTGCTCCTGGCTCTGGGTTCAAAATGGCACCTGATCACCCCTAGTGGTGGTCTCCCAGTCCTAGTGCACGAGGCAGCTTGACTGCTAGCTGTAGTACTGGGAGATTACCAATAGGGGTAACCAGGCACCATTTTGATCATTACTGTCCCAGCCATTAGACATCAGGGAACCCCCAATAGGTCCTGGTAGCAGGGGGAGGGTCGGCACATCAATTCCCTAGCTCTGGCCCCTTTAAGAAATTTCCCAGGAAGAAAAAAACACTGTTTACAAGACTGATTACAAGTTGCATTATTCCTTTACCGTGGGAGTTACCAACCCATGTTATTGGGTTACTGCAAGTTAGCGACTCCTGCGGTAAATTAAGTTGCATTAAACTATGATTTTCACTGCAGCTTAATAACTAGTCCCCTAAATGTGGATCAATGCAAGTATTTTTCACACTTAAATGGCAGCTAGATCTCTAGCAAAAGACTACTGCTAGGGGTACCCAGAGGCAGAAGCCAATAAGGATTGGTCTTGCCCCAGCCACTAGAAACTAGCAGTAGGATTGAGGGTTTCTTTTGCGGGAGGGGGGGGGAGGATCCAAGGCGTTGAACTTTTGCTCTGGTCCCTTTAAAAAGGCTCCCTGGAGCAGCAGGTCATATGTGAGCTGCCCGATGATTCTGGGGAGGAAAAACAACACCAGCTTTGAGCTGGCATTAAATTTCCAGGAATAAAGCCGCTTGCAAGCAGCATTATTCAATCTGCATAAAAACAAGGTGCTTTGCATGCCTATGCATGCTTTGTATCTCATTACTGTGCATCATGCACTGCCTTAAACTAACCCAAATTATGGTAAAATAAAGCACAATTTTGCCATTTAATGAGTGTTAAATGCCATATACCGTGTATCCCCTTAATGCAAATTATTAACTACTACCGTTAGGATTCTTTGTTCTGACAAGGATCACAAGAGAAAATTCTAAATTTACAAAGATCAATGATGGGCATGACTAAACTTTCAAACACTTATAATACTAATACATCCTTCAGAAGCAGCATTCATAGCCCTCTTCCAGTCATCGTGCAGTGGCCACCCCTGGTGGCTGGCTTAGGGTTCATGATTGCTGGGTTCTGGAAGTGTCCTGGTGCAGGGCCCCGTAACAGCAGCTGGGCTAAGTAAGTTGGGAGGTAGATATGAATGAAGATTCTTGGTGCCATTGCCCAATAAAGGCTGGTTCCAATTCAGCTGGAAGTACAAAGGACCTGGAAGAAACCAATGCAATATGTGCCTTTGAGTTGCTTCTGACTCCTGGCGAACCAGCAGCTCCTGGGTTTTCTTGGCACTGTGACCAGTAGACGACGGCCAGGCCTTTCTTCTGAGGCAATGGAGGGTTAAGTGACTTTTCCAAGGCCACAAGGAGTGCTAGTGGGAATCAAACCCTGGCCTCTTGGTTACCAAGCCAGTGTTGCAACCACTAGACTACTCCTCCACTTCCTGGAAAAAAACATCAGGCCAAAAAAAATAACCCTAACACCTACTACTACTACTACTATTTAGCATTTGTATAGCGCCAGGCACGCAGCGCTATACAGCTACTTACAAGAGGCAGCCAAAATACATCAGAGGCAGCCAAAATACAGAGACAGTCCCTGCCCGTCAGAGTCAACACCTCCAAGGAATGAAACACAAATCAGAACTAAAAAGGGCACCTTAATGATTTTTCTCTTTAACTGTTGATAAATCATCTAAAATAATTTCTACTGCCGTTGTAAAACAAATGAGGGCCCTTGTTACACGGTAAGCATGTTGTAAAGTAGCAATCAGAATAAATTCATTAACCTAAACCCAATGCTTAACCCGTTTTGGACAGCTTGCATATTCTCTCTCTGTTCTGGATGACTTATTAGATTTGTTACACTCAAACAACAATGAAATACCAGCAATAATAAAAAATATTAAAACTCTGCAGAAAATAGAAGTTTCACATAGTGTATGTTTTTTATACAATATAGTATATTGTCCGTCTTCAGAAAAGATAGGATTCAGTTCCAATATTCATTGACATAAACATACTGTATGATACTATTGAAACTGCAGTTTTCATTTAAAACACTTTATTATGATATAATATAGTTTGTCAACAGTCCATTCTGAAGGCGGAATATGATACATCTGAAAACACTTCTGATGCAGTGCGTCGATATTGCACCATTGAAACACCTAGAACAGAATGCTTGACAGCAATTAGTTTCAACAACATATTAGCCCAGCGTATGAAAAACATACAAGGCCGATATACGCACCAATAACTCTGACACTAAGTAACTTTCAGTTATCTAAACCTATTTTCTAAAGTCTACAAATACTTTTATTTGCAAAATAGTAGCTATTACAACATTATAAGTTACTTACTATTTTTTTGTGATCTTTTTATGTTGAGCCGCCAGTACCGTCAAAATCAGCAAACTTTGAATACCTATTAAACTAACTAGACCGCAGATAAAAACTCTGTATATAACGCTTTTTTTAAAATTTGATTTTCAGTTAAATTACAATTAATTAATTACGATCAGATGCAGATGTTTCACATTTGGAAAAATGTATTATTGATCGTCAAGGCACTGTATTGGGGGATAATTCTGGATGAGTAGGAACCTCCTAAGTTGTAGGCTGTATTGCCTTGTTTCTGATTTTGGATATTTTCACCTGTGCTAGTCTCTGCCTGTATCTCTTGATGTGAACTTTATCAGTTGAAATTTTGCCTTATTTTTTGTCTTTTTTGCTGCAGTCAATTCTGTATTCGGATTTTCCTTTTCTTTGGTTAATTGTAATTTAACTGAAAATCAAATAAAAATATAGAACGCTTTTTGACATAACGATAATAGCTAAACATAGTTCCATTGAATTTATAACCATTAATTAGTAAACAGTTGAGTAGTAAGTATGGAAACATACGCTGGTCCAAAACAGGTTAATTGAGTTTATGTAAAGATCTGAACTAGATTTCACCCTTCTGAAAACACAGAAAGGAAAATTTATTAGTAAATTATATATAAATTTGAAATCAGAAAATAAAACAAAAAGGAAACCATTTAATAACAATAACCTTTGTCCAATTTTGGCAAGTGTTCATTTTTCAAAATATGAATTTGCTTTGTGGCCACTCTGTACAGTGTCTGTGAAATACAATTTATTGTGATGTGATACAGTAGTATTTATTTCTATAGTGTCTGCATTGTGATTTTTCTACAGCTGAAGTGCTAAGTTCATGTACAGCCTGGAGTAAAACACAGATTCTGAAATTTCTCATTCATCTGGGAGTTCATTAGTAAACAGCTAAAGGCTGATTGCTGATGGTTATTCTGTTACCAATATATTAGCTCATTTCTACTATACCAGGCTGAAAAGAAAGCTTTATTTTAGCTGTAGGCAATTACATGCAGACTAGAAAGATTGATTGGTAGTATTTCATTTTTAAGGGTTAAAGTGGCAGGGTAGAAATGCTATGCTCTGGGATAAAACAGCAATACAGGCTCACTTTTATAACAAAAGGCTTCAGCTGTTGTACTGGAACAAAGCCCAAAATATATATTCAGTAGTAAGAAAAATCCAAAGGACCATATAAGACCACATTTTTTTTAATGCTGCTTTGTATCCGAATGTTATTTTCAAGTCATTATCAGCTATGTCTTGGCTTTTTCCTTTCTATCCCTCCTCCTCCCCCCCCCCCCACCCACCAAACACGCACTTTCTATTGTTCTTTAATCTTTTTTTAATATAAACTTGAAGGATTTATAATCTTGCTGCCACACTTCAATAACTATCTTCTGTGTGCAGTTTAAAAATCTGGCTACAGCTCCGACTCGCCCAAGCCCAGTGCTTTGCCATGTTTAACATTTATCACTCGTTCCCATTATATCAACCAGGGTAGTGAAAATCCTGGAAAAAAAACCACAATCTGAGTAAGATCGAGAACCACCACCATAAAAGTGGACTAGAAACAAAAAAACTGAATACCAATTATTAAATGTACCCTACTCGTTCAGTCTCTGTGCCCCACCCCCAATAAAACACACTAATAAAAGCATTAATATAAAAGATGCAATAGCCACTGAAACTGCTTAACACCATATGTAACTAGCTAATTGATGTGTAAAGAGCTTTGGCTCAGAGGAAGAAAAAATTGAGTAGCTCAATCCGCATCACAAAAATCTGCAAGGTAATGTTCTACACTACTATTCAAAGTTGTACAGAAAGAGAAACATATAGGACTAGTGCACCAAACCATGTTCTGATTCTCTGCCATCTGTACATCTTTCACTCTCACATCAACACTACTGCATATTTGTCACTATCACTACTACTTTTTCCCATACAATAACATCCATTGCCAAGTTGCAGGAGCAGTTGGTCAACAAGACTTTAGGAATATTAAGATCAATAACCAAAAAACATGGAACTGATGCTTTCAAAACACAGACGTTGATACGATGTTTACTATGCCAGAATTTAACAAGAAATCCTTAAGCTTTTAAACAGAAATACAACGAAAAGCAAATTTATTTAAGGTAGTTGATCAAAACTATTTTCCTCTTTTTCTGCTCTGTTGACAGTTTTACAATTTCTTGTTCTACATATTACGTTGTCTAATAACTTTGCTACACCTAGTCTATATGAACAGCAGGAGAGTGAATGTGAAGAGTACTGCAAATAGTAAAATAAAAAAAATTCTACTACACAAGCATTTCAAAGATTTGCATATTTAGCTAACAAAGTAAATAATAAATTGCCCTTTATTATACAAATGTTCCTGACTAGGTTTGAACTGAGCTATTATATTGCTACAACTGAATCTCAATTTGTTACTGCTTATGAAGTATGAACTAAAATTACATCTTCCCTATGCAATTAAGGTTCAGTGAAACAGCAGCCAGCCTGCTCTAGAGCCACTGTAGCTGCGCATCACACAACTGCTCAACGAAAAAGCAAAAACAACTTTTTCCAATATTAGAAAATGATTTATTAATAAACGTTTACAATGTTAAGTAGCCACACACACATATAGATAGCTAGATAGAGATATGAGAGAGAGATACATAACCCCACAGAATTTGGAAAAAGAAATTGGGCTAACCCAAACATTAGTGCATTTTGCAGGATTTTCTACCAGGATCCCAAGAAAACAAAGCTAGCCCCTAGAGGTTCATATCCACACTTGAATTCAGTCCATGTCTTGTTAGTGAAACATGAAAGACCAGAGTTAACATTACAAATGACCCTACATGTATGGATTGCTCCTGATTGTTCTTTGGTCGTAAATCAGTGACAGCACAACTTCTGATACTGATGATATCCATGACACAAGGCACCTCTACCTATTCGTAATATATAGCTCAGAAAGCAATAACTGAAGGCAGTATGTATCCTGTATGTCCCAGAGATCCCTAGAAAATCCATAGATAGGTTAAGAACTTAATAAATGTTTCTTGTATCACACTGCTGCACTCAAGAGAAATGAAAAGCCAAGTTGTATTTACAGGATATTATCCTCGCTCTAACAGATACCACTGCTTTGTTCCACATCAACAGTCTGCCAAACACACTATACTGAGCAACTCACATTTTCAGTCTCGCCATTATAAATCACTGTTTAGCATTATATTGTTCATTTTCTTAACACTTTGATATGTGGTGATCTCACCTCTCCTATGAAATATGTCATTATCTTGAAGTAACAGCATTATCAAATATAGCTATTCACTAATTCAATAAACAGTAGAAATATGGATAAGAATCCCCTTTTTCACACCTTTATTTTGTTCGTAACATAAAGTAAGTATGATTGAAAAAACAAAAAATGTTTCTGCTTAGTTATTCCCATCAAATCATGGCGCTGCTGGTGCCATCACCAACCATCTGCACAATAATCCCAGTGAGGCCAATTCTTGAGGTGCAGCTATAATGGAAAGCATGCCCTTTGAGTCAATCAAATACAAAATAAAGGGTTACTAAAGGTGAGTGAGTTGAACCAGAATTACCCAGTTAATAATTTGAAGAATGCTACCAAACTTTTAAATACTGTCAGCAGAAAAAACAGGAGCGCAATAAAACCACCACATGTCAATATCGGATATGAACAGCAACAAAGGCTTTTTACAGTTTCATGTTTTTAAATGAAATGAACGTGAAAATTATCAGTACACCATTAGATGTAGAAGTAAAGAGAGCACGGAACCAATGTTCTTTGCATTATCAAAATCAATTTATGGAAACTGGTATCATATGATACAAGGCATGTTTACTAAGCCCCAAAATTTAGAGCAGGAGGTGAAGTAGGCCTGTGCTAACTGTTGGGGGCGTGCCTGGCATGTTCCCCTGCAGTTATTGTGGGGAGACTCATCTCAATGCGCTAAACTGCACATGCACTTACCAGCACCCACTGAGGAGGGGTCAAGTGCACCCGTGCTTACAGCAACATCTGTCGTTAGCACACTGACAATGATGCCCATGCTAGCTATACTGTGCTGTCAGTGCCCACATTCTGCCACTAACCAACCCCACCATGGGCTGTTAGTGCTGCAACAGCACAGTGTGACTGCAGCACCATAAACTCCATGCTATTAGGGCTCTATAGTGAACACAGAAACATGATGGCAGAAAAAGACCACATGACCTATCTAGTCTGCCTTCCATATCAACTACAATAGTCTCCTTTTTTCCTTCAGAGATCCTCTGTGTTGATCCCATGCTTTTTTGAATTCAGATACTGGACTTGTCTCAACCACTTCTACTGGGAGACTATTCTACGCATCTACCACTCATGACAAACAATGTTTCATTGATGGGCCTCTATCCTTTATTTTATTTATTAAGAAGAAGAAAAAGAAACTAGAGAAATGGTCAAAGACCGGGGAAATAAGTTTCAGTGCTAAAATTATGCAAAGTCATAGGGCAAAATATGAAGTATGAACTAAAATTACATCTTCCCTATGCAATAAAAGTAAAAGATAAAGAGGAAATGGGGTAAAATAATGCACATAAAACACACTTATTTGTATGAATAAAACATGAAGTAGCAAAAGAACAATGCATACCTTGCAGTTCGAATCAGGAAAATAAGTGTAATAGTAAGAGAAAGCAATTCTATTCCTTTACCATTAGATGGCAAAAATGGGTTTGGCAGTATGGTTACGCTATTGAAGTTAGTCTCTGCCGTCATGAGTGGACTGCTTGCAGATTGGCTGTTAGAATGCGCTAATCAGCATGCAACTCAATGTTCCAGAGTGGGCACTATTCAGCTTCTTTCAGATGACCGAATTATGTGATGGGGTGGGGGGAGGAGCTTCAGATTTGACGATTATGTGGCGAGTTGTAAATTTTGTGGCAAGAGGCTAATTATGCCCTGAATATTGAGCTCAGTTCTGGAGGTCATATTTTTGTAAGGGCATCAAGGGGATAATTTTATAATAAGATGCCTATCTGAGAAGTATAAAAAGATGTTCATTTTTTAAAACACCACCAATTAAGCCAGTATATATAATTAAAACAACCAGTTTTGTCTTCCAGGACCATCATATTTCATAGAAGATTCACAGAGTGGATAATACTCCAGTCTCACTGTTATACATTTTTAATAATCAGTCCATTACTTCAATTGTTATACTTGTCAACGCACGCCAATCATTCCATATAAAAAAAACTTCCTGAAAAGCAGTTCATTAATGCTATAATCCGCAGTTCACAAATAATTGATGTCTTAGTTCACTGATTCTGTAATCTAAAATTCAGAAATAATTGATGCCTTACAGAGCTGAAGGTAAGTTATCTATATACAATGTTGCTACATGATTTCATTACATCAGATGTCCCACTACCAACATAAATTCATGTTTCGACAGTGTGCATCAGGGACGGAGGGTTTAGCATGTTTTCTTTCTGTTGTCCTTGCAATTCAGCGTTCGATGTTCTCTGCATCCTGTCACAAATATTTGTGAACTGTGGTTTATAGAATCAATGAACTGCTTGTCATGACGTTTTTTTATATGAAATAATTGGCACACACTGACGTGGATTTTGAACTGGGGTTTTTTTTGCCAATATAAAAAATTGAAATAATGGATGATGATTAAAAATGTGTTAACAGTTAAGATTCAAGTATTATCCACACTATGAATCTGCTATTAAATATGATGGTCCTAAGAGACAAAATCGTTTACGTTTCAGTTGGATTAATTGGTGTTGCATAATAAGAATTCCAGCATTTAGTGGATCAGGTCTGGAGAGACAAAATAGGCGCCTATGTATCTTTATAAAATAGGCTCCAAATATGGCACACAAATGCCTATACGTTACACATGCACATATGTGTTTCATAAAACACGCCTTGTACATCGCAACTCCGCCTCTGCTGCACCCAAACATGCCCCTGGAAACAGCTACACACAAGTTTTCATAACAGGCACACACTTAACTTGAATATACTTTTTGTACATATAAGCTGTCATGCAATTTTATAAAAGCCATTTTCTGCATGTAAAATGAGTTTTATATGCAGAAAAAAGCCATTTCCATGCATGAAATGGTGCTTTATAGGCAGAAACTTAATATTCTTTACTCCAGCTAGTACATTTAAGAACATAAGATATGCCATACTGGGTCAGACCGAGGTCCATCAAGCCCAGTATCCTGTTTCCAACAGTGGCCAATCTAGGTCATACGTACCTAGCAATATCCCCAAAAGACACAGGTTCCACAATGCTTGTACTGGATCAAGCATTGATTATCCTGGGTCCCTTTTTAATAGTGGTTTATGGACCTTTCCTCCAGGAACTTGTCCAAGCCTTTTTTAAACCCAGCTACACTAACAGCTCTTACTACATCCTCCGGTAACAAATTCCAGAGTTTGATTACACGTTGAGTGAAAAAATAATTTTCTCTTATTTGTCTTAAATAGTTTACCCTGTAGCTTCATTGCATGTCCCCTAGTCTTTCTATATTCTGATAGCGTAAACAATTGATCCATGTTTACCCGCTCCACTCCATTCATTAATTTATAGACCTCTATCATATCTCCCCTCAGCCGTCTCTTTTCCAGGTTGAAGAGCCCCAACATTTGTAGCCTCTCTTCATAGGAGTAGCCTTCCATCCCCTTCACCATTTTGGTGGCTCTTCTCTGTACTTTTTCTAATAATGCTATGTCCTTTTTAAGATACGGTGACCAGAACTGCACACAATATTCAAGGTGCGGTCGTACCATGGAACGATACAGAGGCATTATAATATCCTTTGTTTTATTTTCCATTCCTTTCCTTATGATACCTAGCATTCTATTTGCTTTCTTGGCTGCCGCTGCACACTGGGCAGAGGGTTTTAACATGTTATCCACGATGACTCCTAAATCTTTTTCCTGGGTGGTGGTTCCCAATGTGGAACCTTGCATTGTGTAACTATAGTGTGGGTTGTTCTTTCCTAGGTGCATAACTTTGCACTTGTCCACATTGAATTTCATCTGCCATTTGGATGCCCAGTCTTCCAATTTATCCAGATCCTCCTGCAGTTTTCCACAATCCTCTTGGGTTTTAACAACTTTAAACAGTTTTGTATCATCTGCAAATTTGATAACCTCACTCGTTATTCCCTTTTCCAGGTCATTTATGAATATGTCAAAAAGTAGCGGACCCAGTACAGATCCCTGGGGTACTCCACTATTCACCTTTTTCCATTGGGAATATTGGCCATTTAGCCCTAACCTCTGCTTTCTATCTTTTAACCAGTTCCCGATCCACAATAGTACACTGCCTCCTATCCCATGACTTTTTAGTTTCGCCAGAAGTCTCTGATGAGGGACCTTATCAAAAGCTTTCTGAAAGTCCAGATACACTATATCAACCGACTCACCTTTGTCTACCTGTTTATGCACACCTTCAAAAAACATATCAGATTAGTAAGACAAGATCTTCCTTGTCTAAAGCCATGTTGGCTGTCTCCCATTAGGCCATGACTATCTACGTGCTGTGTAATTTTGTTCTTTATGATGGTTTCTACCATTTTCCCCGGTACTGACGTCAGACTCACCGGTCTGTAATTTCCCGGGTCACCCCTGGAACCCTTTTTAAAGATTGGTGTTACGTTGGCGACCCTCCAATCTTCAGGTATTACAGATGATTTTAATGAAAGTTCACAGATTACCAATAGCAGGTCCGCAATCTCATATTTCAGTCCTTTCAAAACTCTTGGATGTATACCATCTGGTCCAGGTGATTTGCTATTATTCAGTTTATCAAATAGTTGTAATATATCTTCCCGGTGTAGCGATATTTCTCTCAATTCCTCTGCAGTATCACCTTTAAATACCACTTCAGTTTTGGGTAACATCCCTACATCTTCCTCAGTAAAGACCGAAGCAAAGAATTCATTCAGTCTCTCTGCTATAGCCTCGTCTCCTCTTACTGCCCCTTTTACCCCTCTATCATCTAATGGCCAAACGGACTCTCTCACAGGCCTTTTGCTACAAATGTACTTGAAAAAGTCTTTATTTCGTGTTTTTGCTTCCATAGCAAGTTTCTTCTCAAATTCTCGCTTTGCGTGCCTTATCAATGCTTTGCATTTAACTTGCCAGTGCTTGTGCTGTTTCCAGTTTTCTTCGTTTGACTCTTTTTCCATTTCCTGAAGGATTCTTTTTTGGCAGCAACAGCCTCTCTGACCTCACCTTTAAACCATGCTGGCAGTTTTTTGGACTTTCTTCCACTTTTCTTAATGTGTGGAATACAGCTGGTCTGGGCTTCGAGGATAGTATTTTTAAATAACACCCAAGCTTGCTGTAAGTCTTTAACCTTTGCAACTGCTCCTTTTAGTTTTTTCTTAACTATATTCCTCATTTTATCATAGTCTCCCTTTTGAAAGTTAAAAGGTAGTACTGTGAGTTAAAAGGTAGTACTGTGATTTTGAGTATCTAAAGGTAGTGTTTGTATTGCAGACCTTGTATCATTTTTAGTAACTTTCTAAATCATTCATTCTCTTGCACGGCAATTTAATAACAGGCCATTTAACTTGTGCAGCAAGTATGAACATTTGTTGCACCAGTTTTCAAAGGAAAGCGCGTACATACTTCCTTTCGAAAATGACCCCACGCAAAGTATGTGCACAGCTTTACACCTAGCCACAACTTTCTTGGCTTGCTTTATGCACATACATGCAAAGGATATAAAGGAACTCAAAACACAAACCCCTTGCCAGCCCTTTCCCTGGAACACTTTGTTAGGTAAATTGAACGTATGTGCCAGCAGTCCAGGTCATTTTATAAAAGTTGTATGGAGGGGCAAGATTCGGAGGAAACTAGAAAATACATTTTTCAGTGAGAGGGTAGTAGATGCCTGGCATAAAACTTACCAAAAAACAGAATATATGTCACCACGAACTGGAGCAATACTTCCACACCATACAAAAATATGAATAGAAAGCAGCTCAGGATTGGCAACTGGCAGTACAAATTTTCTGCCGACCCCCTGAGAGTCCAAGTATCACTTTTTTTTAATATATATATAAACAATTATGCACATAAAACTGCTGTGGGTTACTACTCAGATTACTTATTTCAAATGCTGTTAAACTGCTCCACTACCCAAGTCAATTTGCAATTTACATTTCACATTAAGGCAAGTTTAGAAGATAATGGCATAACTTACTAGCAGAGGTGGTGGTGGGTACCAGCACTTTGACAGAATTAATGCATGCTTAGACCCATAAGAGAGAATGGTACAGAAATAGGGTTAGGAGACCACAATACTTCAATGTACCATTTATTCTCTTACGAGCAGGGGTAAGTGTGGAAGGGATAATGAGAAAACAAGGCACACAAAGAGTAGTCAATTTGGAACCAGCCAGCTACAACTCACCAAAACCTATTGGGTAAGTGCCTTCAGGTTGGCAGTGGGAAAAAAATAAGGAGCATGGAAAGCAAGCCACAGTCCATGGAATAGCTGAGCTGAAACCAGAGTGCAACAACTGTTATGAGGCCCACAAAGTCAAGGCTGATGGGTTAGTGATTGCAAAGTAACATCTAAAAAGACCATGAGGATCTACTTAATTTGATGTCCGGACAACAGTCTCAGTAGTTCTGAAATATCTGTTAGAAAGCCAGCCCTACGACATAGGGGTGGAGGAGAGACTGGGTGGTGGATCGAGTATGAAAATTTGTATGCACATCAAACCAAGATGAGACAATAACTGTTCTGAATAAGTAGCAATACCGTATGAAGCTGTCAAGCTTCTACAATTGGCAGCTGGGATATATTCATCCCAATTATTCTGGCCTATATTGCTAAGACTAGATGCGCTAATTGGTTCTTATCTGCTAGTGTCTACTATGATTCAGAGAAATTTGCACTTATCAGTGCAATAGATCTATCTTTAAGTTTTGACATGGTGGATCATTGTTTGCTTCTCTCTCAAATGAATATGGGTTTGCTGAAGTTTTGAGTTGGTTCATATCATTATTTCGAAAACAGATCATATAGAGTTGTCACCCAGTCTTCCTCATCAAGTTCATAACGTTTGATAAAAGGAGTCCCTCAGGGCTCAGTCTTTGTCCTTTTTTATCTATTTCTTGCTCCGTTGCTCATCTTATTTAGTCGTTTGGCTTTAGTTCTTTTGTTTTTGCGGATAACACCCAGATTCTCCATTATTCAGATTCTCATAGACTGAATCCCTTCTCATTGAACTCCTCTTTAAAACATGGATTGCTAACTGGCTTGAGACCAATCACCTGAAAATTAATCTACAGAAGTGCCAGGTTATGGGGATTTCTGGGAAGGATCTGCCGCCATAACTTCACCACTTCTAGACAACACACCAATCTCACTTGTCTCCTCATTAAAAATCCTAGGAATTATGCTGAATCACGCTCTTTCCTTGGAATCTCAAATTGCATCTGTCATTAAAGTCTTGATTGTTATGCATCAAACTTGATCAATCAGAAATTATCTGGATTAAGAATCCCTCCATAAATCGGTCCATTCTCTTAGAGTAACATAGTATAAGATGGAAGATAAAAACCAGTATGGTCCATCTAGTCTGCCCACTACTCCATGCAGGTCACCCCCTTTCTATTTGTTGAAATATAAGAAATACTTAAGTTATTTTGATATTATCCTTTTGCTATAAAGGGATCCAGTAGATCTGTCCCATGCCATTTTGAATTTCGTCATTATATTTGCCCCCACCATCTCCATCAGGAGGGCATTCCAAACATCCACAACCAGTTCAGTGAAAAAATGAAGCTGCAATGTCAGGAAATATTTTATGTCCTCTAGTTTTACAGCTTCCCCTTCTTTGAAAAAGGTTTGTTTGTTCATTAATATCCTTTAAGTATTTAAACGTCTTATCATACAGAATCTCCCCTGTCCCTTTTTCTCTTGTAGGGTATACATATTTAGGTCTTCAAGTCTCTTCTCATACGTCTTCTGGCACAGGCTCCAAATCATTTTGGTTGTCTTTCTCTGAACCGTTTCAGGTCTTATATATCCTTTGTGAGACATGGTCTCCAAAACTAAATACAATACACAAAAGAAGCCACAAGTGACTTCTACAGAGGCATTAATACATCGTCTTTTCTGCTGGTTATTCCTCTCTGAATGCAACCCAGCATCCTTCTGACTTTGGCCACTGCCTTGTCACACATTGTTTCTGAGGATCTCAAGGTGGCGAAACAATCACTCCGAGGTCCTTCTCCCGGTGCATGCACACCAACCTCTTGCCCACTATCACACAATTTCTTTGAATTTCTGCATCCCAAGTGCATGACTCTGCACTTCTTCACATTAAATCTTAACTGTGAAGCATTAGACCATTCTTCCAGCTTTTGTAGATCTTTCCTCATAAGAACATAAGATATGCCATAATGGGTCAGACCAAGGTCCATCAAGCCCAGTATCCTGTTTCCAGCAGTGACCAATCTAAGTCATACGTACCTAGCAGTTTCCACAAAAGACACAGGTTCCACAATGTTTGTACTGGGTCAAGCATTGATATCCTGGGTCCCTTCTTAATAATGTTTATGGACCTTTCCTCCAGGAACTTGTCCAAACCCTTTTTAAACCCAGCTACACTAACAGCCTTTACTATATCCTCCGGTAACAAATTCCAGAGTTTGATTACACGTTGAGTGAAAAAATATTTTCTTTTATTAGTCTTAAATAGTTTACCTTGTAGCTTTATTGCATGCCCCCTAGTCTTTCTATATTCTGATAACGTAAACAATCAATCTACATTTACTCGTTCCACTTCATTCATTAATTTATAGACTTCTATCATATCTCCCCTCAGCCGTCTCTTTTCCAGGTTAAAGAGCACTAACTTTTTTAGCCTTTCTTCATAGGAGTATCCTTCCATCCCCTTTACCATTTTTGTGGCTCTTCTCTGAACCTTTTCTAATAATGCTATATCCTTTTTAAAATACTGCGACCAGAACTGCACACAATATTCATAGTAACATAGTAAGTGATGGCAGATAAAGACCAGCATGGCCCATCTAGTCTGCCCAGCAAGATGGCAAGAGTAGATGCACCTGTCACTCTATGCAGGCCACCACTCCCCATGTCTTTGTTTAGGGGTGAACCCACCACTCCATGTAGGACACCCTATTTGTTGAGACGTTAGATGGTACCGTTTATTTTGTTTTTATCCTTTTGCTGTAAGGGGATCCACTGTGTTTGTCCCATGCCATTTTGAATTCCGTCACCGTGTTTGCCCCACTACTTCCATCGGGAGGGAATTCCAAGCATTCACCACCCTTTCAGTGAAGAAATATTTCCCGACATTGCCTTTCAATTTACCACCTTGCAGCTTCATGTTATGCCCTCTAGTTTTACAGCTTCCTCGTCTTTGGAAGAGGTTTGTTTGTTCATCATTTCTCTTTAAGTATTTAAAGGTCTGAATAATATCTCCCCTGTCCCTCTTCTGCTCCAAAGTGTACATATTAGGTCTTCAAGTCTCTTCTCATAAGGCTTCTGACGTAGGCTCAAAATCATTTTGGTCGCCTTTCTCTGAACAGTTTCCAGTCTTTTTACATCTTTTGCAAGATATGATCTCCAGAACTGAACACAGTATTCCAAGTGAGGCCTCACCAGTGACTTGTACAGTGGCATAAGTACCTCTTCCTTTCTGCTGGTAATCCCTCTTTGTATGCAGCCCAACATCCTCCTGGCTTTTGCCACCGCTTTGCCACCTTGAGATCATCAGAGATAATTACACCAAGGTCTTTCTCCTGAACCGTGCATACCAACCTCTCGCCCCTATCGCGTACATTTCCCTTGGATTTCTGCTGCCCAAGTGCATGACACTGCACTTTTTCGCATTAAATCGTAGTTGCCAAGCATTAGACCTGTCTTCCAGCTTTTGTAGATCTTTCCTCGTGTTAACCACTCCCTTGGGGGAGTCCACTCTGTTGCAAATTTTTGTTTCATCTGCAAAAAGACAGACTTTTCCATTCAGTCCTTCAGCAATATCACTCACAAATATATTGAACAGTGCCGGGCCCAGGACCGAACCCTGGGGCACCCCGCTAATCACCTTTCTCTCATCCGAGTGAGCTCCATATACCATCACTTTCTGTTGTCTGTCAGTCAACCAATTTCTAGTCCAGTTTACCATCTTGGGACCCATCCCCAAGCTACTGAGTTTATTGACAAGCCTCCTATGAGGAACAGTATCAAAGGCTTTGCTGAAATCCAGGTAGATGACATCCATTGCATGCCCCTGATCTAGTTCCTTGGTCATCCAGTCAAAGAACTCAATCAGATTTGTTTGGCAAGACCGTCCTTCGGTAAAAACCATGTTGCCTCGGATCTTGCAACCTGTTGGTTTTGAGAAAGTTCACTATTTGCTCTTTCAGGAGCGCTTCCATTACTTTTCCCGCCACCGAGGTAAGGCTCACGGGCCTGTAGTTTGACACTTCTTCACTGTCACCACTTTTGTGTAAAGGTACAACATCAGCCATTCTCCAGTCCTGAGGAACCTCTCCTGTTTCCAAGGATCTGTTGAAGACATCCTTTAACGGTCCTGCAAGAACCTCTCTGAGCTCTTTCAGTATCCTGGGATGTATCCCATCCGGTCCCATGGCTTTGTCCACTTTCAGTTTAGCAAGTTGTTCTAACACCTCATCTTCTGTGAATGGTGTGGTATCTACTTCATTCCCATTTTTATATTTGGGAGTCACAGCTGGTCCATCTCCAGGATCTTCTTTAGTAAAAACAGAGCAGAGGTATTTGTTTAGCAATTCCGCTTTTTCAGTGTCACTTTCCACGAGTCCTTTCCCAGCACTTCTGAGTCCTGCAATTCCAACTCTGATCTTCTTCCTTTCCCGAATATACCTGAAGAAAGTTTTGTCACCACCGTTAACATCTTTAGCCATCTTTTCCTCTGCCTTTGATTTTGCTATTCTTATTTCTCTTTTAGACTCTTTGAGCTTGATCCTGTATTCATGTCTCTGTTCTTCTGTTTGCAACCACCTCTTTGGAAAACCAAATAGGTTTCCTTCTTCTCTTGTTTTTATTTACTTTTCTTACATATTTATCTGTTGCCCTTTTTATTGCCACCTTTAGTTTAGCCCATTGCAATTCCACTTCCCTTATCTCCTTCCACCCCGTCATCTCCTCCTTTAAGTACTCGGCCATTTTATTGAAGTCAGTGTTTTTGAAATTTAGGACTTTGAGCTTGCTATGATTGGCCTGTACCATGGCTTTTATCTCAAACCACACCATGTGATGGTCGCTATTGCTCACAGGGGCACTCACGCAGACATTCGACACGCTATCACCGTTAGTGAGCACTACATCCAGCGTTGAGCTTTCCCTGGTCGGTTCCATCACCATTTGTCTAAGTAATGCATCTTGGAGAGCATCCACAATTTTTTTGCTTCTTTCCAGATGTGCAGAAGGAGTAATCCAATCCACATCAGGTAGATTAAAGTCACCCAATATGATCACTTCCCATTTTGTTGCTATCTTGGCAATATCTATAATCAATTCGTTATCTCTCTCTTCAATTTGAGTCGGAGGTCTGTAGACTACAGCAATATGGATGACAGTGCCATCTCCTCTTTCCAACGCAATCCAGAGCGCTTCTTCTTTTCCCCATGTCCCCTGCATTTCAGTAGCTTTAATATTGCTTTTGACATACAAGACTACTCCTCCTCCTTTTCCATTTTTTCTGTCTCTTCTGAATAGATTATAGCCAACTATGGCTATATCCCAATCATGCGATTCATTAAACCATGTTTCTGTAATGGCCACGATGTCCAAATCCGTTTCCACCATTAGGGTTTCCAGGTCCGGAATTTTGTTGGCTAAGCTTCGAGCATTTGTGCTCATTGCTTTCCAGCATTTACCTGGCTTGTGTGTATTTTGCATTGATTTTGTTCTACCCACTTCTTCCCACTTGCTTTTGATGTGTGGTTTAAAAGTGTGGCTGGTTCTGATGTTATTCTGCTTTTGCAGGGGGTGGCATGCAGATGTTGACCTTCCACATCCGTCACCCCCTTTTCCTAGTTTAAATGCATATCCACATACTGCCTGAATTTTTCACTTAGGTTTCTTTTCCCTGCGACAGAGAGATGTAGTCCATCAGCACAGTATAGTCTCTTGTTGGTCCATCTGTTGCCCCAGTTGCTAATAAATCTGAATCCTTCTTGTTTGCACAAAGTCTGGAGCCATGTATTAAAGCTGTTAATGCAATGCAGCCTTTTTGTCCCCTTACCAAGAACAGGTTGAACTTCTGAGAATGCAACAGTGTTAACAATGGGCTTGAGTATCTCTCCCAGAGATTGGAAGTCCTTTTGGGCTGTAGAGGCACTGTTTCTAGCCAGGTCATTTGTGCCCAAGTGGATAATAACATCAAGTTTGGTGTGTTCACTTTTTGTGCTAAGTATTTCCCAACATGAGAATGGTTAGGCGCTCCTCTCCCTATAGTTTTGTCACTGCTCCCACCTGACCTAGCTATGCTCACCCGTAGATCTTAAGTACTAGTGTATATAGCTCTATGTAAATATTTTGTATATATCATGTAAATAGTTTTCCCCTGTTCTCCCATTCTTGATTATCCCCTTGTTCTATGTAAGCACATTGTGATATTTATGCATTGTTGCACTGTTCAGTTCTAATGTAAACCGTACTGATCTTAATAGCGCGGTATATAAGAAATAAAAAAATAAATAAATAAATAAATTTCAACAACTTGGTTTGTATTCCTGCTGGCTGAAGAGCCTGGTAGGCACATGACTATCTTCTCTCCTTTGAACTGTGTTCCCAAGTAGGTGCCTCTGATGATGGAATCTCCAAGTAGTAGTAGTTTTCTGTTTGGTATGGTTTTCTTCATATTTGGTGCATTAGCAGGAGATTGGGCATTGTCTGACTCATTGAAGGGCCCTTCAGTTTCTTTGGATTGGGCATCCTCATTAGCCAAGGCAGAGAAGGCATTGTGCAGGGATATCTCTTGATATATAGGATGTCTCTGCGTTACAGGTCGCAATCTACCAGAACCCATTTGTTCCTGTGGTGTTTGATTCTTTGTGGGAGCGGTGGTGGACTTTGTTCAGTTTGTATCCTAGAAGAGGTGCGCTTCATTGCAGCCAGTTCCTCCCTCAGTAGAGACACTTCTTTATGCATGGCAGCTAGGTCTTTCCTTAGTAGAGTCATGCATGGCAGCTGACTTTAGGCATATAGGACAAGCTCTTAGGCTCAAAATGATTCATCTTTGAATGAAAGTACCACAGTTATTGCACTGAATATACGACATGTTGATTAAGCAGTCCCAGAAGAGGAAGAATAATAATAAGAAAAGATGAAGAAGATGTGGCCTTTAACCCAATTTAGGAACGATAGATGGCATGTATGTGACCACTATATAGGCCAGTGATGGCTAACCTTTTTGAGCCCGAGTGCCCAAACTGCCGCACAAAACCAAAGAATTTCCTCAAAGTGCCAGCACGTCAATTAAAGCCTCATTTGCATAAGGTGCCTCATTTGCATAAATATTTGCATAATGTTACCATACACTAACTTTTAGTAAACATGCCTCTTAATGAGTATATGGATAAAGAAAGACTAAAAGGTTTCTACATTACTATAATCCAGTACCAACCGCCAGGCACATTAGGAACTACTACAAACGCTGCCCATTTAGAACCCATAGCAAACCCGCCGTATCCTAACAGCACTACCAGGACTAACAAAGCACCATACCCTAACTATCAAAAGGCAACACTGCAAATATTAAACCAATACATTTCAGAGAACAACAATACAAGACCTACTGGGGAAAGAACAAGTGGCAATGTCAAATAGGAATTATATAAACAGAATACCTCAGCTCAGTTACACATGCAGAACAGACCATCACCAAACAAGGAATCACAATTTAGAAACAGGAAGACAATAATTAAACTGGGAACCCCAAAAGCCAAACTTGGAATATACAACAACACTGTAGAAATAAAACTATAAATTAATTTCCTCTTGTACTAAACAAAGCGCAAAAATTAATGATGCACATTTCCCAGAGCTGACATATTCCAGTTAATAAATTCAAAATAAAGAGATATTTTTCTACCTTTTGTGCATTTTTTTTCAGTTGCAATTGTTCCAGCCACTTTCTTCTGGTTTCTTCGTGTCTTCTGCTAACTCTCCATCTGTTGTCCATTTGTCCTTTCTTCTGTCTTGTTTTTTTTTTCCATTCTCTCTCTACATCTGCTTTAACATACTAATCTTTCTCCTTTTGCTCTTTCCTCATTCCTATTTCATCTACTCAAAATTTACCCCTCCATCCTCAATCCCCACTTATTCTCCCAATACCCGGCCAATTGTAAATTTTTTATCCCTCCCACACAAAATATTTTTCCCCTCTCCATTTTACTCTCCCAGCCCATCCCATTCTAATCCTCCCCAACACCAGCTCCCTTCTAGTTCCAGTCTCACCCAGCATCCATTCCCTTCTAGTCCCTGCATCAGCCCATTTCCAGTCCTAGCAGCCCCCCAACCCATTTCCAGTCCTAGCAACCCCCCAACCCAATACCAGTCCTCGCCCACCCTCATCAACCATCTACCAGTCCTATCCCCCATCACCCCATTTTCAGTTTAATCCCCCCCTATAACCCATTACCAGTCCTAACCCCCCTCAGCCCACTTCCAGTCGTAACCCCCCATCAGCCCACTTCCAGTCCTAACCCCCATCAACACATTTACAGACAGCCCCCATAGCCCATTGCCAGTACTAACCCCCCCATCAGCCCACAGTCCATTCCCAGTCCTAACCCCATCAGCCCACCTCAAGTCCTAACCCCTCCCCATCATCCAATTTCCTGTCCTAGCCCCCCCCAAAGTCCATTATCAGTCCTAACCCCCATAGCCCATTACCAGACAGCCCCCATCAGCCAACAGCCCATTACCAGTCTTAAAACCCCCCCATAGCCCATTGCCAGTCCTAACCCCCCCATCAGCCCACAGCCCATTACCAGTCCTAACCCCATCAGCCCACCTCAAGTCCTAACCCTCCCCATCAGCTCATTTCTTTTCGCAGCCACCCCATAGCCCATTATCAGTCCTAAACCCCCCCATAGCCCATTTCCAGTCCTAAACCAATCAGACCACCTCCAGTGTTAACCCCCCATCAGCCCATTTCCAGTCCTAACCCCTCCCCATCAGCCCATTTCCTGTCCTAGCCCCCCATAGCCCATTACCAGTCCTAACCCCACCCAACAGCCCACCTCAAGTCCTAACCCCTCCCCATCAGCCCATTTCCTGTCCTAGCCCCCCATAGCCCATTACCAGTCCTAAGCCCCCATCAACCCACTTCCAGTCCTAATCCCATCAGCCCATATAGACTTAGCTCCCCCATAGCCCATAGCCCCCCCATAGCCCATCACCACTCCTAACCTCCCCCAGCCCATCACCACTCCTAACCCCATCAGCCCATTTCCTGTCCTAGCCCCCCATAGCCCAGCACCAGTCATAGCCCCAACAGCCCACAGCCATTACCACACCTAACCCCCCCAGCCCATCACCACTCCTAACCCCCCAACAGCCCACAGGCATTTCCACTCCTATCCCACCCCAGCCCATTACCACTCCTAACCCCCCAAGCCCATCACCACTCCTCACCCCCCCAGCCATTACCACTCCTAACCCCCCCAGCCCACCACCAGTCCTAACCCCCCCCCCCCAGCCCATTACCACTCCTAACCCCCCCAGTCCATCACCACTCCTAACCCCCCCAGCCCATCACCACTCCAAACCCCCCCCCCGCGAAAAATTTGTTACCAAGGAAGCGGTCGCGGCCGGGGCCGGGGCCGCGGCGGCAGAATCGAGTGTGCCGCGGGGCCCCCCCGCCCAGCAGAGCCTGCCCTCCGTCCCCGGTATCACCTCTCTCAGCTGCCTCCAGTCACACGCGCCGGCTTTCAGAGCACGAGGGAAGGAGGTAGTGGCTAAGGGTACAAAAGGTGGCTTCATAAGCTGACCAAGAACCAAATTTAAGTCCCATGCCACCGGAGGCGGCCTAATGGGAGGTTTAGTTAAAGTTAGGCCTCTCATGAATCTTGAAATAAGAGGATGAGAGGAGATAGGTTGTCCATTGATGGGCTTAAAGGATGCTGCAAAAGCACTCAAATGGACTCTTACTGAATTTGTCTTAAGTCCTGCATTGGAGAGATGCAGGAGATAGTCTAACAAAGAAGTTAAAGGTAGTGCCAGAGGGTCAAGACCCTTTTCAGCACACCAAATGGAAAATCTTTTCCACTTAAAAGCATAGGAACGCATGGTGGAAGGTTTCCTGGAAGCATGGAGGATATCCTTCACCTGCTGAGAAAGATTCAAGTCTTGAAGGTCTAGGCCTTCAGTAACCAAGCTCTGAGGTGAAGGGACTTGGGGTTTGGGTGCCACAAAGTCCCTTCCTCCTGAGACAGAAGGTCTGGAGCAGCTCCCAAGTCCAGGGAGGGGGCTTGGGAGAGATGCAGAAGCAGAGGGTACCACACTTGGCGTGGCCAGCGTGGAGCTATGAGGATCATAGATCCTTGATCCCTCTGGAGTTTGAACAGAGTCTTGGGAATCAAGGGAATGGGTGGAAAGGCATACAGGAAGCCCTGACCCCAATGAAGGAGGAAGGCATCCTTGGCCTGAACCCCCTGACATGGAATTCTGGAACAGAACCGGGGAAGTTTGGCATTCCACGGACTTGCAAAGAGGTCTATGTCCGGGGTTCCCCATTCTTGAAAGATTCTGAGTACCTGATCCATGTGCAGGGACCATTCGTGTGGAAGCAGAACTCGACTGAGTCTGTCTGCCCAAGAGTTTTGGATTCCTGGGAGATATACTGTTTGGACAGTTTTTTTACATCTGTCACTATTTGTAAAAAGTTAGAAAGTTTCTCTTTTCAATGTAATGTATACAGAAATATACATAATTTGTTAATCTATTCCATGTAAAAAGTTAGAAAGTTTTCTGTTCAATGTAATGTATACAGAAGTATACATAATTTGTTAATTTGTTCCATGTAAACCGCCCTTGATCACTGGAAGGGGTGGTATAGAAGAAATAAATAAATAAATAAATACTGCCAGGAGATGGATTTGATGCTCTCTGGCGAAGGCCCACAATCTTAGAGCTTCGTTGCAAAGCGACAGAGAGCCACTTCCTCCTTGCTTGTTTATATAAAACACAGCTACTTGATTGTCCGTATGGATGAGGACTGTCTTGTAGCTGAGGAGGGTATGGAAGACCTTGAGAGCTAGAAAAACTGCTCGAAGCTCCAAGTGGTTGATATGAAGAGAGGTCTCCTGAGGGGACCAAGTGCCTGGAGTGGAGAGGTCCTGTAAATGAGCTCCCCAACCTGTCTGGGAGGCATCTGTTGTGAGGGTTGCTTGGGGCAACAACTGTTGGAAGGGGGACCCCAGCAACAGATTTTGAGTGGACATCCACCATTGGAGAGACCAAAAGAGACGTTTGGAGGTTGCTATTTGGTCTGAGAGAGCTCCTGAAGCTTGAGTCCACTGGGTGGACAAAGTCCATTGAGCTGCTCTCATGTGTAGGCGAGCATAGGGTACCACATGTACTGTGGAAGCCATGTGGCCCAGCAGTTGTAGCATCTCCCTGGCAGTTAAGTGGCTCTTTGACTGAATCTGGGAGGCTAGCTGCACTAGACGTTGGCAACGGGCCTGAGGAAGGTAGGCCCTTGCAGTGGTGGTATCCAACCAGGCCCCTATGAATTCCAGGGACTGAGTAGGGATGAGCTGGGACTTTGGGAGGTTTACCACCAGTCCCAGATACTGCAGAATGCGCCTTGTGCGGTCCAGGGAAATCTGGGCCTCTGACTGAGATGGAGCTCGAATGAGCCAGTCGCCCAGGTATGGGAAGACAAAATTTCCCCGAGTGCGTAGAAATGCAGCAACTACTGCCATGCATTTGGTGAACACTCTTGGGGCAGAGGCCAGACCGAAAGGAAGCACTCTGTATTGGTAATGGTTTCCTTGGAAAAGAAAACGCAGGAATCTTCTGTGAGATGGATGGATGAGAACATGTGTGTACGCATCCTTGAGATCTAGAGAACAAAGCCAATCCTGACTTTGAAGGTATGGAAGGAGAGTGCCCAGAGAAAGCATCTTGAACTTCTCCCTGCATAGAAATTTGTTCAATTCTCTGAGATCTAGAATGGGTCTGTATCCCCCTGTCTTCTTTGGAATGAGAAAATAGGGGGAGTAGAACCCTGACCCTTGTTGAAGAAGAGGAACTTCTTCTATTGCCCCTTGGGCAAGAAGGGTAGTTATCTCCTGACCTAGAAGGTCGAGAAGAGATGTGGGAGAAAGAGTAGTTACTCACCTGTAACAGGTGTTCTCCAGGAGCAGCAGGAATCAGTCCTCACATATGGGTGACGTCGGCGCCGACGGAGCCCTCGCGGAGCAATTTCCCCAGCTTTCAAAGAAAGCCTTTGGGAATTGCAGCGCGCATGCGCGGTCCCCTTCCCGCCCAAGAGTGCCATCTTGCTCAGTCTGATGACATAGCTAAAAGACAGCAAAACAATTAGCAAAAACGAAATGATAGGACTGCAACTCCAAGGGGAGGAGGGAGGGTTGTGAGGACTGATTCCTGCTGCTCCTGGAGAACACCTGTTACAGGTGAGTAACTACTCTTTCTCCAGGACCAAGCAGGAAGTCAGTCCTCACATATGGGACTCCCAAGCTTAAGGCTACCGGATACCTCAAGCACAAAAATGAGCTCCCTCTAGCTCAGCAGAATAGAAGGAAGGAATCTTCTCTGAAAACGCCCCCGACCGGTAGCCCAACACCAGGGCCGGAGGGTAGGAGTTGCCTAAACCTCAAAGAGATTATGGAGGACTGCCTGACCGAAAGCACTGTCCCTGCGGGACTCCCTCTCCAGGCAGTAATGTACCGCAAAAGTCTGGCTTGAAGACCAAGTAGCGGCCCGGCAGATGTCTGCCAACGGAACAGAGCGGAGGTGTGCCACTGACGCAGCCTTCGCCCTAACACGATGAGCCGTGACTCGACCCTCCAACGAGAGGCCGGCTGCCCCATAAGCCCAGGCGATACAGTCAGCTACCCAGATGGACAAGGTACGCTTGGAGACAGGGAGCCCCAAGTTATTGGGGTCAAAAGAAACGAAGAGCTGAACAGCCCTCCTATGCTCCCGCGTACGGTCAAGGTAGAAGGACAAGGCCCTTCTACAGTCCAGGGTATGCAGGACCATTTCAGCCCGGCTGGAGTGCGGCCTGGGAAAGAAGGTCGGAAGAACCACCTCCTGGTTGAGATGAAAAGGAGAAACCACTTTTGGAAGAAACTTAGGGTGAGTCCGTAAGACCACCCTATTCCTGTAGAACCTAGTGTAAGGAGGATCAGACACTAGGGCCTGCAGTTCACTAACACGCCTAGCAGAGGTAAGGGCTACCAAGAACAAGGTTTTCCAAGAAAGAAAACGAAGAGGGCAGGTTGCCATAGGTTCAAAGGGCGGACAGGTAATCCGCTGCAAGACCACATTCAGATCCCATTCAGGGGCTGGTGGACGCAAAGGAGGCTTAAGCAGAAGGAGGCCTCGGAGAAAACGAGCCACCAAAGGGTGGTTGGACAGAGGCCTGCCATCCACCGGTGCGTGATGTGCAGAGAGAGCACTGAGGTGGACTCTGACAGAGTTGGACTTAAGGCCCAGATTGGAGAGGTAAAGCAAATATTGCAAGACCACCGCCACCAAGCAGGAGAAGGGATTCTCAGACTGCTGAGCACACCACATGGAGAAGCGACGCCACTTAAGAGCGTAGGACTTCCGGGTGGAGGGCCGCCTGGAGGCCAAGACGACCTCTTCCACCTCCCGAGGCAGTAGGAGGGGAGCAAGGACTACCCTTTCAGCAGCCAGGCCATCAGATGAAGGGACCGGAGGTTGGGGTGTAGGAGAGACCCGTGGTCTCGTGTCAGAAGATCGGGTTGAAACCCCAGAGGAAGAGGAGTGTCCACCGCCAGCTGCATTAGAAGCGGGAACCAAGGTTACCTCAGCCACCGGGGAGCCACTAGGATCATCGAGGCTTTGTCTCTGAGAGCCTTGAAGAGCGTTCGAGACACCAGCGGCATGGGAGGAAAGGCATACAAGAGGCCTGTGGACCATGGAATCAGAAAAACATCCGGCGCTACTCTGAGAGGATGCGGTTGTCGAGAGCAGAATCTGGGTAGTTGCCGGTTCAGAGGACTGGCAAACAGATCCAAGGTGGGGAGTCCCCACTTGAGAAAGATCTGCTGAACCACTAATGGATCCAATCTCCACTCGTGTGGTTGGAGGATCCTGCTTAGTTTGTCTGCCAGGTAATTTTCTTGACCTGGGAGATAGATCGCTTTGAGGAGTATGCCATGGCCGACTTCCCAAGAGCACAGCCGGCGTGCCTCCTGACAGAGAAGGAAGGAGCCTGTGCCTCCCTGTTTGTTCACGTAGAACATTGCTACTTGATTGTCCGTCTGGACCAGTACAGACTGGTGAGAAGTGAGGTGGGAGAAGGCTCTCAGAGCTAGGCGGATGGCTCTGAGCTCCAGGAAGTTTATCTGCTGCGCAGACTCCCAAGGAGTCCAGAGGCCTTGAGAACATGTCCCTTGGCAATGTGCTCCACATCCCAGGAGAGAAGCATCGGTTGTTAGTACCTGAGGAGGAGGAGATTGAAAATCCACACCCAGTACTAGGTTTGGCAGATGAAGCCACCACCGCAGAGAAGAGACCAGCAGGTCCGAGATTTGTACTGAGTCCGTCAGGCTCCCCGTGGCCTGATGCCATTGAGTGCGAAGGCACCACTGGGCAGGTCGCATGTTCAGGCGGGCATTGGGGGTCACATGGACCGTGGAAGCCATATGGCCGATCAGTCTCAGAAATTGCCTGGCAGAGACCAGGGAATTGCTGCGAAAGTGGCTGGCGAGATTCATGAGCCTGTGGGCCCTGTCCAGAGGTAGGAAGGCCCGCGCCAGAAGTGTGCTTAACCTTGCGCCGATGAATTCGAGATCTTGAGAGGGGAGCAAAGTGGACTTTGCGAAGTTTATGACAAAGCCCAAGTGCTGGAGCAGAGACACAGTGTGATGAGTGGCTTGAGTGGCCTCTTGGGAAGACTGGGCCCGGATGAGCCAGTCGTCCAGGTATGGAAACACAAAAAGGCCTTGAAGTCTGAGATAGGCCGCCACCACTGCCAGGCATTTGGTGAAAACCCGTGGGGCGGAGGATAGGCCAAAGGGCAGGACCCTGTACTGGTAATGATTTCCTCCCACAACAAATCTGAGATATTGTCTGTGGTCTGGATGAATAAGGATGTGAGTATAGGCATCCTTTAGATCTAAGGAGCATAGCCAGTCTCCCCGCTGGAGGTAGGGCAGCAGGATTCCAAGAGAAAGCATCTTGAACTTTTCCCTTGCCAGGAACTTGTTGAGGTTTCCCAAGTCCAGGATGGGCCTGAGGCCTGAGGCCTCCTGTTCTTTTTGGTATCAGAAAGTACCTGGAATAAAAGCCGTGACCTCTCAGGTGGTGGGGCACCGGTTCCACAGCCTGTTCCTGAAGAAGACTTGCCAACTCCTGAAGGAGTAAGTCCCTGTGCAGAGGGAGTCTTGGAGGCTCCCCTGGAAAGTAGGAGGGAGGTACCTGGTGAAAGTGTAGAAGATAGCCCTTCTGAACTATATGAAGTACCCAGGTATCTGATGTGATGGCTGACCACCTGTGGGCAAAGTGGACCAGCCGGCCTACTGTGCTTAGGGAAACCAGCTGAGGGGAAGAGGCTATGCTGATGGAGTCAAAAACCCCCACCCTGCTGAGCAGGGGCCGGTGTAGTGGGCTTGGGGGCCTGCTGCCTACGGGACCCATTACCCCGTCCCTTGGCCTGCTGACCCTTTTGGGGAGCTGCTGAGGCCTGATACTGAGGGTAGTATTTATAGGCAGCCGCCTTCCTCGGGTAAAAGGGCTTTTTCCCCGAGCCCTTCTTCTTCTGAGAAGGGGCAGAGGTTTTTCTGGACAGCCTAGTTCTGGTCAGAGTCTCGGTCTCGATTTGTGCAGCCTTTTCAGCCATGGGTTTGCCAAAGAGGTTTTCACCTCTGCAGGGGACATCGACCAACTTGTCCTGGACCCATGGCTCAAGGTCGGATGACTGAAGCCAAGCCTGTCGGCGGGCACCGATGCCGGCTCCGGCTACTCGAGCCGATGCTTCAAAGCCATCGTAGGCTGCCCGAGAGATAAACTTCGAGCACTCTCGAATCCCAGTGGACAACGCTTGGAACCTCTGCAAAGGTTCCTCGGAGAGACCAGCCGAGAACCCGGCAATTTCCTTTGCCAGATCTCGGAGATACATGCCCATATAGAGCTGGTAGGTCTGGACTCGACAAGCAAGCATAGAGCCCTGGAAACACTTTCTACCGAGGGCATCCAGGCTCCGGGCCTCCCTGCCGGGAGGCACCGAGGAGTGCATTTTTTGACTCTTGAGTCTATGCATGGCCGATTCCACCACCATGGAATGGTGCGGTAGTTGTGCCTTTTGGAAGCCGGGGCTCTTGCGGACTCGATAAATGGAATCGACCCGCTTGCTTAACACCGGCGCCGACGCCGGGTTCTCCCACATGCGGAAGAGAAGTCGTTCCAGCATCGGAGGAACCGGTACAGTAAAGGCCTCCTTCGGGGGAGAATCATACTGGAGGGCATCGAGCTCCTCGGCTCGAGGCTCCTCCTCGGGATCCGCGGGGAATGCCAAGGCCTTGGCCATATCCCGCACGAAATCCGAGAACCGGGTGTCCTCCGGGGGGGACTGTCTCCGAGGTTCGGACTCAGGCGAGTCCGAGGGGACACACTGAGTCCGAAAACTACCAGGGGACTCTTCGTCCTCCGATTCCCAGTCGGACTCCGCGGAGGAGGATTCGAGTGGCTCCGGTCTGGCGGGCACCGATGCCCTCTGCTCCGACGTCGAAGGAGTTGGCGTCGACGACCTCGGTCCCGAACGGGAGGCCGAGGGAGACCGCGACCGAGGATCGACTCGAGCTCGGATGGACTCGAGGATCGGCTCGGTCTCCGGGGTCGACTTGGACGTCGACGTCCCGGTGGCCGGGGCAGACGCATTGGTGAGGCCAGCGATCAATGCCCGCTGCTGGTCCATGAAGGCAGCTAAACTGCTCTCCAAGGCCGTCAACCTGAGTCCAAGCTCAGGAGACCCAGCAGCCCCTGACGTCAGCTCCTTTGGAGGCAAGTCCACGAAGACCACAGTACTCACGTGTCCAGGCGACTCCATCTCGAGACGAGGATGTTTCGAAGGCCTCTCCGACTCAGAGGACCCGGGACGGCTGTCGGGGCTATGCGACCTGGCCCTCGAGGAACCAGGAGCGTCCGCCGATGCCGCCCTCGCGGGTTTTTTCTTCCTATGATGTTCCCGGGTAGGAGACCCCCGCTCAGAGGAACTCCGACGATGCTCAGGACCGGAGTCCCGGGACGTCGAAGCCTCTGACGAGGTCCGGGCCCGGCCGGACGCGGAGTCAGAGAAGATTCGTTCTCGCTGATGCTGCCGACTCCTCAACGCTTTTGAGGACATTTTGCCACACGGACCACAGATCATCGGGTCATGATCGGGTCCAAGGCAGCGGAGGCAGCAGTCGTGTGTGTCGGTAAGAGACATGAGTTTCTTACAGCGATCACACTTCTTAAACCCGCTGGCAGCCATCGAGGGAAAAAGGGCCCCTGCGAGGTCAAAAGACAGGGCTGCCAGTGAAAAGGAAAAAAATGGCACGAACGCTTGTCACGAAGGACAAAAAACCGAAAAATAAAGAAACGGACCCAATATCGGCATAGCGGGTCCGGGCGGGAAAAAGAATCCGGCGTCAAACCGAAAAAGAATAAATAATAAGAGAGAAAATCAACTTTTTCAGCAGTGAATACAAACAGCGTCTGTAGGGCTCCGCGGAAAAAAGAAGACTGAGCAAGATGGCACCCTTGGGCGGGAAGGGGACCGCGCATGCGCGCTGCAATTCCCAAAGGCTTTCTTTGAAAGCTGGGGAAATTGCTCCGCGAGGGCTCCGTCGGCGCTGACGTCACCCATATGTGAGGACTGACTTCCTGCTTGGTCCTGGAGAATTGAAGTGTCTCACCATTGTGTGGGGAGGAAGGTCTGAGAAATGAAGTTTGTAGCCCTCTCTTATGATGGAGAGGGTCCACTGCTCTGATGTGATTTGCTCCCATCTGGGAGCAAAATGAGCTAACCTTCCGGTGAGAGGTTCTGGCTGTGTTAAAGCCAGAAAGGCTAAGTTCTCTAGCATCAAGTCAAAAACCCTGAGGGGGTTGGGACTGCTGGGTTACAGCAGCCCCTGTAGACTTAGGCCTGGCCTGCTTAGGTTGCTGACGCTTAGCGGTAAAGCGACCTGTAGAAGACTGTTGGCCAGAAGTGAAGGAAACCTGCCCTTTTTGAAAAAAAGACTTTTTAAAAGTCTTTTTTCTTGGCAGGAATGGAGGTAGACCTTGAAAGTCTATCCAGAGCAGAATTTTCTGCATCCATTTGAGTGGCTTTAATTTGCCACTCTCTGCCAAACAGATTTTCACCTGTACAGGGCAGATTTCCTAAGCCATCTTGAACGCAGGGTTCTAAATCAGAAGCCTGGAGCCAAGCAATTCTGCGAGCAGCTATGGCAATGCCTGAGGCTCTACTGGCACCTTCAAAGGAGTCAAAGGCTGCCCTGTTTGAAAACTTGGAGATGTCTTGAGCATGCTTAAGCCACATGCGGAATTCTTCCCTTTTATCTTCTGGAATAAAAGGGAGGAAAGTGTGCAGCTTTTCTGCCACTTCTTTCAGAAACATACCCATATAAAGGTTATATGAGTTGATTCTGGCAATAAGCATACTGGCCTGGAAGATTTTCCTACCAAAAGCATCCAAGGTCCTGCATTCTCTTCCTGGAGGAGCAGAAGAGTGTCTCTTTGTACTCTTTATCCTCTTCATAGCTGACTGCACCACAATGGAATGGTGAGGAAGCTGAGTTATTTGGAACCCAGGACAAGGAGGGACACGATACATAGTGTCCAACCTGCGAGAATGAGGAGAGAGAGTGAGAGGAGTCTCCCATAAATCAATCATGTGTTCATGAAGAATCTCATGAATTGGTAAGGTGACTGCCTCTTTAGGAGCCTTAGAGTATCCTAAAATATCAAATTTTTTTGCTCTAGGCTCTGATTCAGAGGTTACTGAAATAGAGAGTCCTTTAGCTACTTCTCTTATGAAGTCTTGAAAGGACAAGTCCTCTGGAGGAGACATTCTTCGTTTTGGAGAAGAAGGCTCCTCAGGAAAGGCTATGGATACTTCAGGAGACTCATCTGATGTATCAGAATCATCAGAGGAATCGCAGTATCGCCTGTCAGGGTGCTCTTCTAACGCTCGATACGCGTATCGAGCGGTATCGACATCGGGCGTCCCGGGTACCAGATCGGTACCGAGAAGTAGCCCTGGACAAGGAACCGCAGCAGTCGGTATCCTGGTCGATATCGATGCAGTCGGTACCGGCATCGGTGCTGGTGCCGGTACTGGAGCCGATACCGACAACGGAGCTCGTTGCGGTATCATCGGCGTCGCAGCTTGAATGGAAGACTGTATAGCCTGCTGCATGGACAGACCATTCTGATCTATCGACGCCATGAAAGCCTGGAAGTCGGTACCAGGAGAAGGTGCCGGTACCCCAGAGCAATCTAACAGGTGATCGGTCGAGGCCGTGCCATCGATGTCAACCTGTAACCCCATAGGAGGAGCTTTGGAAGCCGGAGCTTCCCGCCGGGGTTGTTTGGCTGATGCAGGATCCTCGAGGGCAAGCCCGGAGGCATCTCGATGCTTAGAGGGAGATCTACCCTTCGAGGACCTGCTAGGTTTATGTTTGGTTACCTGAGATCCTTCAGGAGAAGGAGACCTGGAAGATGTCAATGCTACTGCCGGTGCCTCAGCGGGAAACAGCACATGGAGCTTAGCTGCTCGGTTCTGTAACCCCCGTTTAGACATTAGGGAGCATCCGGAATGGAGTGTTCAGGACCCAAACATTTAAGACACCATTCATGGGTATCTGTAACAGAAATAGCACCGATACACTTAGTGCATTTTTTGAACCCGGAGGTTGGTTTTTCCATGAGGGAAATTTTCTTGTGGGCCCTGAGGCCTTAAGAAGAAAAATACACCAAGCGAGGAAAAATATCGATATATATATTTTTTTTTTTTAAAAGAAAGAAAGAAAAGACCGGCGGTACCGGTCCGGAGTCGGGGAAGGCAGACACGCGACCAAAGAAATAAAATAAAATAAAGAACTTCTTCAGCGGTGACAGGGCTCGATCTGCTGGCTCCGTGGCAAAGAAGAACTGAGGAGAGTTGGTTAGGAAAGGCGGGAAGGCAGCGCGCAGGCGCTGTGGGATGCTCCCAAAAGCTTTCCTTTTTTGGGAAGCTGGGGAGCGTTCCCACGCAGGCTCCGTCGGTACCGACGTACCCATATGTGAAGACTCATTCCTGCTTGTTCCTGGAGATCACCTGTTACAGGTGAGTAACTACTCTTTCTCCAGGACCAAGCAGGAAGTCAGTCCTCACATATGGGTGACTCCCTAGCTCTGGGCTACCAGGAACCCAGGCTGAAAAATAGAGCTCCCTCCAGAGCCTCAGCAACAGTGAGAGAATCTTCTCCGAGACCACACCTGAACGGTAGCCCAACATCAGGGCCGGAGGGTAGGAGTTGCCTAAACCTCAAAGAGATTACGGAGTACCGCTTGCCCAAACGCACTGTCCCTACGGGACTCCCTCTCAAGGCAGTAGTGGTCCGCAAAAGTCTGGCTTGAAGACCAAGAAGCGGCCCGGCAGATGTCTGCCAATGGAACAGAACGGAAGTGAGCTACTGATGCGGCCTTCGCCCTGACCCGGTGGGCCGTGACTCGACCCTCCAGGGAGAGGCCGGCTGCCCTGTACGCCCAGGCGATACAGTCTGCCACCCAAATGGACAATGTTCACTTAGTGACAGGCAACCCCAATTTATTAGGGTCAAAGGAAATGAAGAGCTGAGAAGCCCTTCTATGCCCCTGCGTACGTTCTAGGTAAAAGGACAGCGTCCTTCTACAATCCAGAGTATGCAAGACAGTTTCGACCTTACTGGCGTGCGGCCTGGGAAAGAACGTCGGAAGGACCACCTCTTGGTTGAGGTGGAAGGAGGACACTACCTTTGGAAGGAACTTATGATGAGTCTACCCTGTTCCTATAGAACCTGGTATACGGCCTATCCGAGACCAGGGCCTGAAGCTCACTCACCCGCATAGCCGAGGTGAGTGCTACAAGGAACAACACCTTCCAGGAGAGGAAGCGTAAATGGCAAGTTGCCATTGACTCAAAAGGTGGGCGAGTCAGTTGCTGCAAGACCACATTGAGATCCCACTCAGTGGCCGGTGGACGAATAGGAGGCTTAAGCAGAAGCAGACCTCTGAGAAAGCGAGACACCAGAGGGTGGCCTGAGAGAGATTGTCCATCCACCGGCGAGTGGTGAGCTGAAAGTGCACTGAGGTGAACCCGGACAGAGTTGGACTGAAGTCCTAGGTTGGAAAGGTGGAGCAGGTATTGTAGCACCACCTGGACAGAGCAGGAGAAGGGGTCCTCTTGCTGTTGAGAACACCACGTAGAGAATCTACGCCACTTCAGAGCATAGACCTTCCTGGTGGAATGCTTCCTGGAGGCCAACACCACCTCTTCAACCTCCCTTGATAGGAGCAAGGACTAGCCTTTCAGTAGCCAGGCCATCAAATTGAGGGATTTAAGGTTGGGATGCAAGAGTCAGAAGGTCGGATTGCAACCCCAGAGGAAGTGGAGTATCCACTGCTAACAGCAGAAGAAGAGGGAACCACGGCTGCCTGGGCCACCTGGGGGCTATCAGGATCACCGTGGCTCGGTCCTGCTGGATTTTGAATAGAGTCCGGGCCACCAGAGGTGTGGGAGAAAAAGCATACAGCAGGCTCTCTCACCAGGGGATTAGGAATGCATCTGCGCTGTTCTCAAGGGATGCGGTTGCCTGGAACAGAACCTGGGTACTTGCCTGTTCAGCGGACTGGCAAAAAGATCCATGGTCGGAAGACCCCTCTTCAGAAAGATCTGTTGAACTACCAGAGGATCCAACTGCCACTCGTGAGGCTGCAGGAGTCTGCTTAGCCTGTCCGCCAGGTAGTTTTCCTGGCCTGGGAGGTAGACTGCCCTGAGGGTCATGCCCTGAATGACAGCCCAGGAGCAGAGAGCTTGTGCTTCCAGGCACAGAAGTCTGGATCCTGTGCCTCCCTGCTTGTTGACGTAGAACATAGCCACCTGGTTGTCCGTCTGAACTAGGACAGACTGGTGAGACAGGATCTGAGAGAAAGTCTGTAAGGCTAGTCGAATGGCCCTCAATTCCAAAAGGTTGATCTGCTGGGCGGCCTCCCAGGGAGACCACAGGCCTTGGGTGCAGGCTCCCTGGCAGTGTGCCCCCCAGCCCTGCAGGGAAGCATCGGTTGTCAGTACCTGAGTGTGTGGGGAGGCCTGAAAAGGAACACCCCTGACCAGATTTGGGAGATGTCCCCCACCAGCGTAAGGAGTCCACCAAGAGTTTGGACACCTTTATTCTGTCTGACAATTTCCCTGTGGCCTGCAGCTACTGCGCCTTGAGGTGCCACTGAGCCGGCCTCATGTGCAGCCAGGCATGTAGGGTGGCATGCACTGTGGAAGCCATGTGACCTAAGAGCTGGAAAAAGTGTCTGGCTGAGACCAGAGAGTTCGCCCGAAACTGGCCAGTCAACTTTATCAGCCTGTGGGCTCTGTCCACAGGCAAATAGGCCTTTGCATGGATGGTGTCCAACCTTGCCCCTATGAATTCCACGTCCTGTGAGGGGACAAAGTGGACTTTGGGAAGGTGCTGAAGCAGGGATATGGTTCTGCAGGTGGCCTGCCTGGCCTCTTGGGGAGACTGGCCCCTGATTAACCAGTCGTCCAGGTAAGGGAACACAAAGATCCCCTGGTTCCTGAGGTAGGCCGCAACCACCGCCAGGCATTTTGTAAAAACCCTGGGGGCGGAGGTGAGGCCAAAAGGAAGCACTCTGTACTGGAAGTGCTTTCCTCCAACCACAAATCTGAGGAATTGTCTGTGACTTGGATGGATAAGGATGTGAGTATAAGCATCCTTCAGGTCTAAGGAGCATAGCCAATCTCCCTGCTGGAGGAAGGGCAGTAAGATCCCAAGGGTAAGCATCTTGAACTTTTCCCTCTCCAGAAACTTGTTCAGATTTCTCAGGTCGAGAATGGGTCTGAGGCCTCCTGTTCTTTTTGGTACCAGGAAGTACCTCGAGTAGAAGCCTTGCCCTTCCAGGTGGTGAGGCACCGGTTCCACCGCCTGGTCCCTTAGTAGACCTTCCAACTCCTGAAGGAGTAAGTTTCTGTGCAGAGGGGGTCTTGGAGGCTCCCCTGGAAAGTAGGAGGGGGGTATCAGGGTGATGTGGAGCAGATAGCCCCTTTCGATGATGCTTAACAACCAAGTATCCCCTGTGATGGCTGGCCACCTGTCTGCGTACAGGGTCAGCCGACCTCCTGTGCCCTGGAGAGGAGGAGAGGCTATGCTGGCATAGTCAAAAACCCCCTCCCTGCTGAGCAGGAGCCGGAGTAGGAGGCTTGGGGGCCTTCTGCCTACGGGGCCAATGACCCTGCCCCCTTGGCCTGCTGGCCCTGTTGGGGAGCTGCAGAGGCCCGGTAGTGAGGGTAGGTTTTGTAGGCGGCAGTCTTCCTCGGGTAAAAGATCTTTTTCCCCAAGCCCTTATTCTTCTGAGAAGGGGCAGAGGTTTTCCTGGACAGCCTTGTCCGGGTAAGAGTCTCGGTCTCGAGTTCTGCAGCCTTTTCAGCCATGGGCTTGCCAAAGAGGTTTTCACCTCGGCAAGGGACATCGACCAACTTGTCTTGTACCCACAGCTCGAGGTCCGAGGATTGTAGCCAGGCCTGGCGGCGTGCACCGATGCCGACCCCTGCTACCCGGGCCGAAGCCTCAAATCCATCATAGGCTGCTCGAGATATAAACTTCGAGCACTCTCGAATACCAGAAGACAAGCCTTGAACCTCTGCAAAGGTTCCTCGGACAGACCAGCAGAGAACCCAGCAATCTCCTTTGCCAGGTCTTGAAGGTACATGCCCATGTACAGCTGGTAGGTCTGGACACGGCAAGCAAGCATAGAGTCCTGGAAGCACTTTCTACTGAGGGAATCCAGGTTCCGGTCTTCCCTGCCTGGAGGTACCGAGGAGTGCATCTTGAGACTCTTCAGGCGATGCATGGCCGATTCCACAACCATGGAATGGTGCGGTAGCTGTGCCTTTTGAAACCCGGGGCTCTTGCGGACTCGATAGATGGAATCGACCCACTTGCTTAGAACCGGCATCGAGGCCGGAGCCTCCCACATGCGGAAGAGCAACCACTCCAGCATCGGAGGAACCGGGACAGTAAAGGCCTCCTTGGGAGGAGAGTCATACTGCAGAGCCTCGAGCTCCTCGGCTCGAGGCTCCTCCTCGGGGTCCGCAGGGAATGCCAGTGACTTGACCATGTCCCTTACGAAATCCGAGAACCTGGTATCCTCCGGAGAGGACCTTGTCCGAGGCTCGGAACCCGGTGAGTCCGAAGTGACGCACCGAGTCTGGAAGGTGTCAGGGGACTCCTCGTCCTCCGTTTCCCACACTGATTCCTCCGAGGAATGTGTCGGTGAGAGACATCAGTTTCTTGCACCGATCACACTTCTTAAAGCCACTGGCAGCCATCGGGGGAAAAAGGGTCCCTGCAAGATCAAAAAATTGGGCTGCCAGGGAAAAGAAAAAAGGCGCGAACGCAGTCTCTAAGGACAAAAACCGAAAAAAGAGATCCGGGCTCAGCACCGGTGTACTGAGTCCAGGCGGGAAAGGAACCGACGTCGAACCAAAGAAAAAACTTGACTCAACGCAGAAAAATCAACTTTTTCACAGGTGACAAGGACAGGCGTCCGTAGAGCTCCGCGGAAAAAAGAAGACTGAGCAAGATGGCACCTTTGGGCAGGAAGGGGACCGCGCATGCGTGCCTGCATTCCAAAAGGCTTTCTTTTAAAGCTGGGGAAATGCTCCGCATGGGGGCTCTGTCGACGCCGACGTCACACATATGTGAGGACTGACTTCCTGCTTGGTCCTGGAGAATGGAGGTCTACAACAATACCTCAGCAGGGGAGAGGGGATAGTCACTCAGGTAGACTAAGAGAAAGATAGTTTAAAACTCTACAGCAATGGGGTAGGTAAGGGAACCCACCAATAAGGGCAAATAGATAGATAAATATGTGGAGACAAACAGGCAGGTGAGGTCTCACCATGGAACGATATAGAGGCATTATTATATCTTTTGTTTTATTTTCCATTCCTTTCCTTATGATACCTAGCATTCTATTTGCTCTCTTGGCCGTCGCTGCACACTGGGCTGAGGGTTTTAACATGTTATCCACAATGACGCCTAAATCTTTTTCCTGGGTGGTGGTTCCTAATGTGGAACCTTGCATCGTGTAACCATAGTTTGGGTTGTTCTTCCCCAGGTGCATAACTTTGCACTTGTCCACATTAAATTTCATCTGCCATTTTGATGCCCAGTCTTCCAATTTATCAAGATCCTCTTGGGTTTTAACAACTTTAAATAGTTTTGTGTCATCTGCAAATTTGATAACCTCACTCGTTATTCCCTTTTCCAGGTCATTTAAGACTATGGGGCTTGTTTACAAAGCCGCAGTAGCGGTTCGCGATCGTTATCGGGGCCGCGGCTCCGATAACGATCGCGAATCGCTACCGCGGCTTTGTAAACAAGCCCCTATGTCAAAAAAGCAGCAGACCGAGCACAGATCCCTGGGGTACACCACTATTCACCTTTCTCCATTGGGAAAATTGGCCATTTAGCCCTACCCTCTGCTTTCTATCTTTTAACCAGTTCCTGATCCACAATAGTACACTGCCTCCTATCCCATGACTCTTTAGTTTTGCCAAAAGTCTCTGATGAGGGACCTTGTCAAAGGCTTTCTGAAAGTCCAGATACACTATATCAACCGACTCACCTTTGTCCACCTGTTTATTCACACCTTCAAAAAAAGTAACAGATTAGTAAGACAAGATCTTCCTTGTCTAAAGCCATGTTGGCTCTCTCCCATTAGGCCATGACTATCTACATGCTGAGTAATTTTGTTCTTTATGATGGTTTCTAACATTTTTCCCGTTACTGACGTCAAGCTCATCAGTCTGCAGTTTCCCGGATCACCCCCGGAACCCTTTTTAAAAATTGGTGTTATACTGGCGATCCTCTAATCTTCAGGTATTACAGATGATTTTAATGAAAATTCACAGATTACTAATAGCAGATCTGCAATCTCATATTTCAGTTCTCCACTCCCTCAGGGGAGTCCACTCTGTTGCAAATTTTCATGTCATCTGCAAAACGGCAGACTTTTCCCTTCAATTCTTTAGCAATATCACTCACAAATACATTGAACAGTACCAGTCCCAGGACCGATCCCTGGGGCACACCACCAATCACCTTCTTTCCTTCTGAGTAAGTTCCATTTACCACCACCTTCTGTCGTCTGTCAGTCAACCAATTTCTGATCCAGTTCATCCCCAGGCTGCTCAGTTTATTGATAAGTCTCCTACGAGGAACAGTATCAAAGGCTTTGCTGATCTCTAGGTAGATCACATCCATCAAATGCCCTTGATCTAGTTTTCTGGTCGCCAAGCAAAATAACTCAATCAAATTTGTTCGGCATGATCATCCTTTGGTAAAACCATGTTGCCTCGGATCATGCAACCTATTGGTTTCTAGAAAGACCAATATTCCTTCTTACAGGAGTGTCTCCATTACTTTTCCCACCACCAAGGTAAGGCTTACCAGCCTATAGCAGATTAAATTAATGTAATATCCTTTATAATGTAATACGTCAGGCAGTCCTTAATTGTTTGCTGTTAGTTCAGAACACAGCCTTCAAGCTTTTTATGGGGCCAAACTTACTGATCATGTTATACCTCACCTGGTTAATAGTCACTGATTACTCGTCACTGGTTACTCGTATACCATCGGGTTAAATTTAAGATCCTTCTTCTTGCATTTAAAGTAACGTGATCTGGGAACCATTAACAGCTTTATAATGTGCTAATACCACATGTCCCTGGCCGTACCGTACGATCTTTAAATGACAGATGCTTCGTTATTCCAACTCAAAGTTTTAGCCATATATGAATCAACTCGTAATACAGCATTCTATATATTGGCTCCTCTTCTATGGAATTCACTACCTAGATATCTCCAGCTTGAATCCCCTTTTCCTAGGATTGAGCAAGCCTTTAAACATACTTTTCAGAGAACACATTTAAGTAGGTATTTGCTGTAGGACTTTCAGGCTTTTCCCCCCTCTCATTACCTTCTACATTTCCTTCTTTTTTCTCCTTTCTGCTATTTTTGGGGTTTTAGCCTTTTAATTTTTATGTGAATCATTGTCAGAATGGTGTTTTGAATGGTGGTATATATAACTCTGCAATAAACAAACATAAGCTTAGGTTTCCCTTTCACTCTGTCAATCTCTTTGCTAGTAATGGTGTCCTCCCCATGGAAGGACAACCTAAAACTTAAAAAAAAATGGATTTTATTATATAACTTCAAGCTTTTCAGAAAGTTCTTACCACAGCGGGGTTCCTGAGGAGATCCTTTCATAAACAATATGCAAGGGGCAACATTAATTAGTTTCTTCAGGCGCACTTGGAGATCCTCTATAGGCTTCTCATTAGAATTAGTTGGAACAGAAGAGCTAGATAAGTGGCGCTGAACTTTTTTGCTTAGCTCAGGAGCATGTGCACCATCTAGTCTGTCAACCTTTTGAGAATTCTGAGGAAAAAAATGAAATGAAGCATAAAGGAGATAAGGTTTATAAGAAGCCGCATAGTTACACGTCATCAATATGTGTAATTTATGTAAAGCACTGTAGGGGGGGAGCATGGGCAGAGTGTAAATTTACGGACATAAATTATAAAGTACTATAATTGATGCGCATTCTTCAACAATGTAGGCGCAGGCATTTATGCTAGCCATAGGCCTAGAGTAAATGTTCATGCATTTTTGGCATCTTCTGCCTCTAATTTATAAAAAAAAAAAAGGTAGGCCCCTGCTTTTCTTTATAAAACCCTAATCAAAAAAAATCCCCCCAAAAAGGTAAATTGCAAAATAGTCTATGTCCAAAGATCGCCCCACAGTGCAGAACACACAAACTTATTTTTGTCAGACCAAATTACCTTGGCCATTTAATTCACTTCAGGTTCCAAAAACACCAAAAAACCTATCTAGCTCCATGGAATATAGACCTCAGTCAGTCACAAAGTCCTTCTTAGAACTCCCTGCATATGACACGCACATTTTGAGCCTCCACACGGCTCTGCTTCAGGTGCAGCGGAATATTGTCAGTCGTTCCCCAACAATGACCACCTCAGATGCTGAAGGGTCCTCCAGACTACCACTGCCAGATAAGTTTCTTGGTGTTTCTTTATAAAACAGCTTTAAGATAAGTGTGTTCTAAGTGCCCGGTTATAAAATTACCCTCAGAGTTTACATCTGGAAGACTCTCAGCAACAAACACAGAGGGGATAGCACAGCAGACAAATCTCGTAGATAGATTTTAGTATGAGGACCACAACAGCAATGCTGCCTAATCGCTCTGTCAGCTACAACAGTACACTACAGTTATTGTTCTAGAAATCCCTTATAGACCACCTTTTGTACAAGATGTAAGAAGTTGCATTTTCCACTATGTAGCTGCAGTTGTTAGTGTTACAATATCAAGAGAATTTATGCTTTGATACAGAGTAAAGATGTATTTTAATTTGTTCAGTCCAATTGTGTTTTGAAATAGTTACCATTTTCAGTTTTGGAAATAGAGGGCCTCTACAATATGAATCCCATGGTGTATTCAACCATATTTTCTGATGAGATTGATCTTCTGCAGTGCACACAAATTCTCACACTTTTGAAGTAGTGGTGATACTTCAAGTTAGTTAATGATATATTGCTCTCAAATCTGCGTAACAAAACCATCTATTCACAAGGGCCAACCCTTTATGACCTAGCAGATGCCTTAATGGACATGTTTTACACTAAGATATATTTTTCTTACCTTGAAAAACAAAAATGTTGGTACAGAACTAATGTCATACTTTTCAGATACTTCCGGAACTGCTTCAGCTTCCAGCTTTAAAAAATAAAAAGAAAGGGTATTTTAAATTTAGTTGAAATGCTTTTTTTGTCCTTCCAATTGTGCATGTCAATCTTATTTAGAATGTTCTCAGAGGCATATTTGTAAGCATTGTATATGTTTAAAAGGAGCTGGATGCAAAAGTTTGCGGTACATTTGCATTTAAATGAGACTCTCCGGGCTGGCATGTCATCCACCGAGCTTGCATAGTGTCAAAACAGGTTCAGAGGTTTTTATTTTGTTGCACATTTCAAAAAATGCCTGCAGGCTGCGAATAAAATTTTTGGTGCACTAGTGACCTAGTAAATTTTCAATCATATGCAGCTACGACTATATTGAAATCCATAAATCACTGACCCCAGTTATGTCATGATTACAGTGCTTATTTTCTGCCCACAGCAATTCTTGCTGTTTGCTCTATTGACTAATTTCAAGAGGCAGTACATCATGACTGACATTTGCAGCCTTCTGCAAATTATGAAGCAAAAAGGAGTATTTCTTCAATAAACTATTGATGTCTGCTGAATTTTATTTTTTAACCCTTGCAAATCTTTTAGATATCAAGGAGATACATCTTCTTAGGCTAATAGTCCATATACCTACTTCCCCTTTAAACACATTAGTGCCAATTCATTTCTGGGGTTTGGGAGCTCTAGAGGGTAAATATCTTGGAAAATTCAGGTGCTGTCAAAATAACTGACATAAAATGGTCTATTTGGGAGGCATGCAGAATGTTTAAAAATTATTTGGAACAGCTCAGAACAAGAAATTTGGGGCACACAGGAGGCAGAGCCACTACAGGTGCTTCATGAATCTAAGCTCTGATCACCCATACACAACCCTGAACATATTTATTCCTGACCAAGGCTGAAGCATATCTAAAAAGTCCCCTGCTGCAGCCTTGAAGCTCCCAGTATAGTCTATGGGAGCTAATTTGTCACTTTTCTTTTCTTTTTATGGCAAAATTGGCAAGTCTAGCTATAACATGCCGTGCTGTGCCATTTTATTCTACTGCATGTTGTAACAGAAAGGAGACAAAACCTCCTTTTACCAGAAAACCATCAGCTACATTTTATGGCAAATCACTTTAAGGCAGGAAAACAAACACAAAAACAAAAAAAAAAGCCCTCTTTCAGCAGGCTGCAGGCACTCCAGTTTATAAAACTGTTTTCCAAGAAGCTAAACACCTATGTGAGATGCCCCCTACTAATTATACTCCATCTTCAAGTCTTCTCACATACAAATACTACCTGAACCCAAACTGTGGACATGCAAAAACATCATCATTCCTACTGATCCACAAGTAAAACTAGAAAAAATGACACTATATACAACACCGATACAAAAATTAAATTACTTAAAACTGGGTTAGGGAAAACTCGTAAATTTTCTTTTTGTATTGCTTTTTCCTCTGGTTCCTCCTCTACCCACTGAAAGAGTGGAATGTCATGGCTTAAAGAAAATCAATAAAAAGAGATGTTCCACAGACACAATAAAACCTAATAACAAAAAAACCCCCATCATGTACCAAATACATCTTCACATTCAAATTTCCCCCTTTGCATGTAGAAAAATATTATACATAGTTTGCTATGCATAAATTTAACTACAATTTTTAATTTAAATGAGATGTGATGCGACAAGGCACATTTTAAATAATACATGAAGATCAAAATAGAAATAGAGGTTATGGCATACACAGTTCTGGCAGTATTTTAGAAAAGGCTCTGCCAAATGTAGACACTTCTCTTAACATCTAAATAAGGAGGTGCAGGAATCCACGTATGTGTGCTAATGAGCGGAGCCAAAGGAGACACTTTACAAATCTACACATGGGAAAAATCAACAGAGGAAACACAGCAACTTACATGTGCATGTGATAACATTCACAAGACATGGACGTTGGTATTTCGCCACTTACACAAGCATGTGGGCCACTTTGAAAACACATGTGTGTAACAGATGTCAATTAGCTACAGAGGCTGCTATCTTAATTTAATTAGAATTTAGGGAGGGAAATAAAAATGGAGATTTAGGATAACCCCCTTAATCCCTCCTGTAGAGGTCTGACTGAAATGAGCACTTTTTAAAAACCTAAAACATTCCAATGGAGCAAGTGTAAATCCTGATGAGGACAATTTTGGTCATACACGTGTATTCCCTATATGAAATGGAAAACAGCCATGTACATTTTTGATCCATTCTTTGCAGAATGCCTTCAGAACTCCTATACTCTTATTATTTTCCCACAAGACAGAGAATCCCTGATGAGCCTGTACTTTAGGAATCATTTGTCATCTTCCTTGGGTCTAAAGGAACAAGGTTCCTAGCCTGTTTCGCGAAACGTAGCCGAAATGAGAGTTTTTTGGAAATATGTGCTGAAGCATCAGCTCCAGGCCTATCTTCATGGTTTGATTTATTTATTTATTTTATTTATTTACAGTCTCTTATATACCGCACTATTCAGCATCAGCGCGGTTTACATGGAACAAAAATGCTCAGTACAGTTAACACGTATGAGTTTACAGATAACAGGGCAAAAAACTTGGATAACAGGGGTAAACTATTTACAAAACTTGCTACATAGAGTCATATGAATAGGAGAGTTTCATAGAAACAAATGCACCACTAAGGGTTAGAGTATCTGTCTTGGCATGTTGTTGAGATTCCATATATTTGCTTAGCGAATTGTATCGTTGGTCTCTATGGGGTGTCGTTGGGCTCTATGAGGTACTTGTTGAAAAGGTGGAATTTGAGGGATTTCCTTGTAATCGTATACTAAGATATCAAGGTGTGAAATACTTATTATTTGAGCCCTCTCAATTAAGAGCATTTCTGATCATAAGCAGTCTTAGGATAATTTGATAATTTATATCTGGAGTGAGATGTATTTATTTGCAAAGATTTGGTATACTGCTAAAGGTTTGGTACATCGTAAAAGTTTACAGAATAAAACCAGTTTCTTAATTGCAAAGACAGATAAAATACCAACAAGGAACAACAAAACAACAAGGGGGAGAGGAAGAATAGCACAATATCAATCCCATAAGACAAAGTTGAACAGATCATTGCAGCGGGGACAAGAGGAGGGGGTGTAGTGTCAAGCCTCAAGAGCCTGGAGCATTAAGTGGAGAGAAGAATCTATTCAAACGCCTGACTAAAAAGCCAGGTCTTCAGGCCAACTTTGAACTTTACATAAGAGGGTTCCATCCGAAGTGCTGTGGGCAAAGTGTTCCAAAGATGAGAACCTTGGAAAGAAAGGCAATGGACTGACTGACTTCTAGGCGTAATATATGTTTGGAGGGGGTCACAAGAAGGTTGGTATTTAATGAGCAGAGAGTATGGGAGGAATAGTAGGGAATAAGATGAGACTGTAAGTAGAAAGGTCCTCCAGTATACTAAGCCCAATGTGTAAACAGAAGAAGTTTGAACTTAATCCGGAAAGCAATGGGAAGCCAATGCTGCTTACAGAGCAGAGGAGTGATATGATCATTTCATTTTGCATTGTAGAGAAGTCCTACAGCTGCATTCTGTAGAGTAGCAGGTGCTTTGCTAGTGCTTGGGATATATCTGAGACAATGATCAGCGAGTGAATGACTATTTGTAGAGCTTTCTTGTCCAGATAAGGTTTCATTGATCTTATCCATCTTAGGGCGAAGAAACAGCTTTGGACAGTTTTTGAAATGAAGGAACGGAAAGTCAGATGTTCATCTAGAACAGTGGTTCTCAATCCAGTCCTCTGGGACCCCTAGTCCAGCTGGGTTTGCAGGGTATCCACAATGAATATGCATGAGATAGATCCACATACAATGGAAACAGTGCATGCAAATCTATCTCATACATATTCATTGTGGATATCCGGAAAACCTGACTGGCCCGGGGGTTCCAGAGGACTGGGTTGAGAACCACTGATCTAGAAGAACTCCAAGTGAACGAACAGAGGACAATTGAGATCGGGTCGAAGAGATTTGTGAAGTGTAAGGAGGAGGATTGGAGTTGTATGAGATCCAGAGCACTTCTCTTTTATTAGGGTTGAGAACCATCTTGCGTCATCGGAGCCAGTCCGCCACAGAATGCAGTTAAGAGTCCAGTTCGGATTGGAACTGAGGGTCCCAGATGTCATGAGCTATGATGAGTTGAATATCAGTGTAGAAATATGAACTGATGTTTACATCTTGGATGAATAAAGCTAGCAGGGATATGAAGAGGTTAAAGAGAGTAGGGACGAAAATAGATCCGAGAGGAATACCACACGTCTCAGGAAAAGATATAAATTTGTGACCATTGATAAGGACCTGCAAGGTATGATCAGAGAAGTAAGAGCAGAACCAGTTCAGGGCAATGTGTCTTATTTCTGTTTCTTGTAGACGGGCTAACAAGAGAGTATGATCAATAACGTCAAAGGCTGAGCAGAGGTCAAGCTGAATTACAAATACATCACGAAAGTTATCCAAATGAAATGCAATTTCATTTAAGAACCCTAGAAGGGATGCCTCAGTGGTGTTGCCTGAATCCTGACTGTCGAGGATGGAAAGAATTGTTTGACTCCCAAAGTGAGAGAGTTGCATAAAGACTGATTTTTCCAGAAGCTTAGCTAAGAATGGCAAATTAAAAATCAGACGATAGTTGCTCAGAGAACCAGGATCAAGATTCTGCTGCTTTAGCAAAGGGCGGATCATGGAATGCATCCAAGACGGAGGAACGTCAACTCTGGTCAGACTCTCATTGAGTGCTAATGTGGTGAGAGCAAAGGAATTCCAGCAGGATTTCAGCAGTGAAGGAGAAACAGTGTCAGTCATAGAACAAGATGTGTTTAAGGAGTTAAGGAACTTTGTCTACCTCCTGTTCATCTCTCCCCTGTCCCTTTCTCTCCATTGTCTTATCAGAATTGGGGCATTCCTTTTCACCTTTCCCAACAGCCACCTGTTTTATTATTATAAACCTATAATAAAGATAAAGATGAGTCATAGGAGAGAATGCTCAGAAAGTACAGGGACAGATGCCTGGAGGATTGTCTAGAGAGTACACAGTAGGGGAGAGGGGGAGAGTGGGAAATTGATGAGATGTAGCTGCCACTTCATTATGGAGTTTTAAAGTCTTAACCACCAGGTAAGAACCAAAAATATCTGGGGAAATGGGAAAAGAGATTTTGCATCACTTTGGGAGCTATGTTTTGAAAGAGAAGGAAAAAGCTGTTTAGGAAAATTCTCAGACTTGTATATTAGGTTGGAAAAGTGGTTTTTCTTAGCTTGAGTAATGAGGTGTTTGTATTCCCGATGAGGGGGGTCTGTATGCTATGAGCTGGGTTTATTTTGATTTATATGAGTAGTTGGTCTCTCTTAATATCATTTTCAGTTTCCCTTTCCTTATTTTGCCTCTCTATCTTTTGTGAACTTGTGGGAGTTAGGGTATTTATAGATTTATTTTAGTGATTTTATTTTTTATTCTTGTATGAATTTCATTCCATACAACCTTTGTGTCGTTAAGTGGATGCTTAAATTGCATATGCATTATAAAAATAAAATTAAGAAAAAATAAAAAAAAAAAACAATTAAGAAGTATTGATTGCATAAGCCTTCACAAATCAAGGCCATGGCAAGCTAGAAATGCGCCCTGAGAGACTCACCAACTTGGCACCCCTACCCCCACCCAGCTATGCACAGGAACTTGCTCTTATCGAGCTTCCTGGAAACCCCAGTAATGATGTTGGCACCTGTTCCTTATTTGTACTCTTTGACCCACACTGCTTGCACAGCCTTTGCTACGTCCCAGTTTACAAGTACTGATTCATAAGCAGGTGGAAGTCCCCTATTACTACAATAACAGCCGTAAGTCATTTAGTATAAAACTGTCTATCAACTTTGCAAAGCAGGATGGTGCAATTTTTGCCCATTATCCTTGGCAGCATAGCTGAAGATCTTTCATGTTTGCTGGGGATTGGTCTGTAGACTACAGTCTTAAAAGTCCTACCACACATTTTCTATTGGATACAGGACTGGGTTTTGATGGATCAATGGTCATTCGCTTTCTTGGTGAGTCATGCCACTGTTACTTTTGCTTTGTCCTGCTATAAGGTTAATCTTCTCCCTAGTTCTCAGACTGTTTATTGTTTATTGTTTACAGAACATTTGATATACCGCCCCCCATTACATCGGGGCGGTTTACAATGTGATTAAAACATTATGTCAGAGAGAGAAAAAGAGGTTACAACAAATTAGGAGAAAGATGGAGAATAGAGGGCAGAAAGATAGAAAGGAGAGTGGGGTTATGAGATGTCACAGAGAATCATGAAAGGCGGAGGAGAAAAAATGGGTCTTGAGGAGAGAACGGAACTTGGGATAGGATTCTTCTAAGAGGAGGGCTGTGGGCAGTGAATTCCAGAGGGAGGGACCGAGGTAGAAAAAGGCTGATTTACGAGTGGATTGGAGGTGGGCACGAGAGGGGGCTGGAAGGTGGAGGCGGTTGACATGAATGGACCGAAGGCTGCGAGTAGGGACATGAAAAGTGAGCAGATCCGAGAGGTATTGGGGTCTGTGGAGATAGATAGCTCGATGAACTAGGGTGAGGACTTTGAAGGGAATCCGAAACTGTAGTGGCAACCAGTGGAGATGCTGCAAGAGAGGGGTGATGTGATCTCGTGGGGAGGCGTGCAGGATCATCCGGGCAGCTGTGTTCTGAATTAACTGTAGTCGATGTAGCTGATACAGCACAGTTACTTACCTGTAACAGGTGATCTCTGGAACAGCAGGAATTAGTCTTCACACGTGGGAGACGTCGCCGACGGAGCCCACACGGGAATGCTCCCCAGCATTCAATCAGAAAGCCTTTGGAAGCATACCCCGCGCCTGCGCGGTGGCTTCCCGCCCTTCCTACTGCCTCTCCCCAGTTGAGTTTCATAGCTGAGCCAGAAGGAGAGGAGAGGAAGGAATAGAGAAAAAAGAGATACAACTCCTAGGGGAGGTGGGCGGGTTGTGAAGACTAATTCCTGCTGTTCCGGAGATCACCTGTTACAGGTAAGTAACTGTGCTATCTCCAGGAACAAGCAGGAATGAGTCTTCACACGTGGGGACTCCCTAGCTAAGGATGCCCGGGGAGATCCCATAAGCGCAGCCCAGGACGGGAAGGCATTTGCCCAGCCTGAATCCCCGGCATCCCCTGAGGGATGGAGGGCAGGAGTTGAATAGAGGAACAGTGAATCTAAAGACTACAGAGGGAAGTCTTTAGAGTGCAGAACAGGTATCATTAAGATACAGCAAAAAAAAAAAACCCAGGCTACAGGAAGAGTAGTCAGAGGGATGCATAAATAGTATCAGTAAGCATTTAATGAGTAAATGACCTAGTACCATATAGAGCTTACCGGCCATTAAGTTTTAATGAATTAATGGTGTGGAACCCTGTAGAGCTTACCTACCGGGTTGCCGGAAGCAGACCTGTGATGAAGGCACCGTAGACGCAGTAGCGAAGTCGTCAAGGAAACTTCGCCGCAGCAAGGAGGAAGTTCCAAATCCGGAAGGCTAGGAGATCCAGGCGTCAGCTGGGTCAGGAGAAGGACGGCAGGTCTTCCAGGAGGCTTAGTGCAAAGCTGAGCACTCCCTTAGGAGTAGAGTCCAGAACTCAGAGGACTAACAGTAGAAGACTGGCCGAACCAGAGAGCCCATTCCGGAGAAGAGTAGGGGTGTACCCCGGAGCAAAAGGAGTACACAGGCTACCCTAGCGAGAGATAGGGAGACAAGGGTCCGAACCCCCGGGAGGAGGACCTAACTGAAAAGGGAGCTGTAGACTTCACAGCAGTAGAGTACCACCAGTCCGCGGCCTGATCGAGGAATAGGCAGGCGGACTGGCCGGACCCCGGGGGGGGGGGCGTGAGTACCGGCCAGAGGGAAATTAGGCGGTAGAACACAGGTACTGCGGGCATCTCCCCAATATGCGCCTATCGCGCAGGTGATATCTAGTATATCTAAGCCGGTGGGCATGAGGGCACCCACTCCGGTACTAACGCAGGTATGCCGAGGGGCCTACCTCCCTGAGCATCACCCTGGGAAGGCGGATCTGCCATTGATCCACAGAACGTCCACCTGGGAAGGTGGCAGCAAGATCCGTCAGTAGAGGGATCTATTCCGGAGGACAAGGGCAGATCGGCGAACCAACAGCGCGGTAGCGTGGGGGACGGAGGATAGCATCAGTCCGGTAGAACGCCACAGGGGCTGGAGGCCCTATATGTGTCCCCAGGACCTGCACGCAGAAAACTCGCCCCCCGCACAGACGGGGGACAGGAGGGTATAGTCCTGGCAAGCATTGGGGGACTATAGCGGCTGGAGGGGAATTCCGGTACGGAAGCAATCAGCAGGGGGATACTGGCTGAGAAGGGTTCGGAGACGTACCGAAGGGTAATTAAGCTGGCCGTGGGCCATAGCTATCACGGAATAGAGGTGGTCTCCCTTCCAACGGAAGGAGAATACCTGAACCCCTAGATAAGCCTCCGAACCATTTGTCAACTGAACGAGCCCCAGAGTAGAGCTCAATTTTTAAACTTCCGATAAGAGGGTTAAGTGCAGGCAGCCGCCCGCCTGAGCCTAAAAATGCTTAGTATGAGAGTCCTGGCGTGGGCCCGGGGGCATCAACCCGGGGTGAGAGGTCCCTTGCTTGGGCGCGCCTGGAGGGTGGGCGGAGGGCTGATATTTCCTCTTCCTAGGGAAGGGGGGGTCTGGAGAGGCATTTACCACCGCCGGGGGGCCGGGCCCTAGGCTGGCTGCTAACTCTGGAAAGGTTAGCGAAGCACTGTGCGACCTGACGCAAGGCTTCGCTATTGAAGAGGTGATCTCCGTCGCAGGGAGAATTACCCAGGTTGTGCTGTGCCCGTCTACACAACTCGGACGCCTGCAACCATGCTGTACGGCGTGCTCTAATGGCAACAGCAGAGGCTCTGCTGACCGACTGGAAGGAGTCCAGCGAAGCACGAGAAAGGAACCCGGAGATATTCCTGCAGTGATAAAGGAGCAGGGAATATTCAAAGGCCTTGGTTGCATATACGAAGAGGGATAACCGAGACAACCTCTCGGTGACCTTCCGGAGCGACAGACTCATATAAAATATATATGAAATAATTCTGGCCGTCAGCATAGATGTCTGGAAGGCTTGACGTCCTAGAGTATCTAGCGTCTTTGAGGCGTGGCCTGGGGGGCGAGAAGCATGCTTCTCCTTGCTTCCGGCATTCCTCAGCGCCGATTCCACCACAATGGACAGATGTGGAAGCTGGTGCTGCCGAAAACCCGGGGACGGAGGCACCCGGTACAGAGCCTGCATCGCAGTCGACGGTGCCGGAACCCTCAAAGGCGACCGCCAAGCCACCAGCAAGAGATCCTGCAGGGAGGGATGCAGAGGAAGCATCACGGCTGCCTGTTCCGCAGGGCCCGGGCTCGGGGTAGGGATGGCCAGCAAGTCCACCATGTCAAGGAGGAAATCCTGAAAGGGTGGCTCTGCCGAAGGAGTTATGGCGGGGGAGGCTGCCAGGGCACACAGAGGCCGCTCGGGCCGATGCCCGCTGGGCAGATGAGGGGACCAACCGACCCGGATCAGGGCAGTCCCCATGGCGTCGTCGGCTCCTGGGATTGATTCCAAGCTAGGCATCGACGGCGCCGCAGGAATCGGCCTCGGCCCCGAACCCGGGGGTGGCGCTGCTCCCGGCGATCAAAGCGGTTCCGCGGCCGCCGGAGGGCAGGGGCCAGCGGTCTCCGCTCTGCGTCGCGGGAGGGGACAGGGACAGGGACCGATCCCGAGACGTGTAGTGTCCAGGCTTTCAAGGCTGGATACCGACTCCAGGCTGGGCATCGAACCGAGCGAGGAGATCGATTCCCTTCTGGAGGGCCCCGGCGGGGGCAACCGCGCCGGTGGCGGAGATCCCGGAGCGCGGATCAGAACTGCGCCGATTGGTGCTGCGAGCATCAGGGGTCCCCGAGGGCGGAGCTCGGTGGAGAGGGGGTCATCTGACACCGGCGCCGATGTCGATCGGCGGGCACTGCCCGATGACGGGCTCCCTCTCGAACCCGTCCGACCCGGAGAGAAATCCTTCCGGGGCATACGGCCCGTCCCCAAGGGGACCCCGGTCACCCGACGATGAGTCCCTGCGGGGGGGGGGTGCAAAGCCCCTGCGCCTACGCCAGGGTACCGTTGCGGGGCGGCGCAGATCCAGATTGGGTCGAAGCGGTCGAAGACCCCGAGGCCCCTTCTCTAGGAAAGGGCGGGACCCTCGACGGCCGCGTCGATGCCGGGGAGTCGCCCGTGCGCTGGCCGACATACCCCGAGGTCCCCAGGGAAGGTCGATGGCGGTCCCGCGTGCTCGACGCCCCTGCCGTCGCCGGCGGAGTGGCGCCGCTCGAACCCGGTACCGCCCTTGCGCAGGGCTGGGATACCGGCGACCCGGCGCGGGTCGAAGCGAGCGGCCCCGAGGTGAGGGAGACCAGACGACCATCCCCGGCGCGGGGCGGAACCACCGACGCCCGCGCGCTCGAAGCGGGTACTACCTCCGCGCATGACCTGAACGTAGGGCCGTCAGACAGTGTCGAGTCGATCGGCCTCCGAGGTGCTGAGGGCAGCAGCTGGCGATCCCCAGTGGGGAGCAGGTCACTCGACACCGACGGGTCGGCACCGCCCAAAGCGGATACCACCCCCGTAGGAACACCATACCGGCGCGAGTCGGTCGGCCCCGGAGGCGCCGAGGACCGCAGCCGCCAATCCCCGGTGAGGAGCGGAACGCTCGACACCGACGCCAAGGGGTCGGTACCGCCCGAAGCGGGTACCGCCCACGCACATGGCAGGGATGGAGGAACGCCAGGCTGGACCGAGTCGATCGGCCCCGGAGGCGCCGAGGACAGCAGCCGACGATCCTCGGTGAGGAGCAGAGCGCTCGACACCGACGCCGATGCCGGGGGCTCAGTACCGTCCGGAGCGGCTACCACGCCCGAGCATGGCTGGGATGTAGGGAGGTCAGACCCGGTCGAGTCGATCGGCCCCGAAGGCGCCGAGGACACCGGCTGACGATCCTGGCGAAGAGTGGAGCACTCGATGCCGACGCCGATGCCGGGGAATCGGCACCGCTCGAAGCGGGTACCTCCCTCGGGCATGGCTCGGGAATGTTCTGTGAGGAGCGAACCTCAGGAACATCCCGAAACCCCATAAATGCTTTGGAGCCCGAGGACTCCCGCCGGGGTATATCAGCCAAGGAGGACTTGAGGGGTTGGCCGGAGCCGTCGCCATGCCGCGCATGAGACTCGCCCCTCAAGACTCGGCTAGTCTTAACAGACTGTTGTGTGGTTACCTGATCCTGGAGAGAAGAACAACCCGACGACCGCGCCTTGGGCGCGAAGACGTCGTCGAGGGATACCCGAAAGAGGGAGGGTCTTCTTCCGACACTGTAGCCCGGGGAATCCGGGAAAAAGGGGTCAGGCCCCAAACAGGAGAGGCACCAGGCATTGGAGTCCACGTGGAAAATTAAGTCCCCGCCGTGAGGCTGGGGGGAAGAAGGCTCCATGCCCCGGTCCTCAGCGCCCGGAGGGGGCGACGAAAATTAAATGAAAATAATTAAAAGAAAGAAAGAAAAGGGGGGCACGGAGGTGCCACCGTCGGCGGGAAAGCCGCGACTACAGAAAAAAGGAAAAAATTTCTGCGGTGGCAGGAGGGACGTCCTGCCTGCTCCGCGGAAAACAAAAAACTGGGGAGAGGCAGTAGGAAGGGCGGGAAGCCACCGCGCAGGCGCGGGGTATGCTCCCAAAGGCTTTCTGATTCGATGCTGGGGAGCATTCCCGTGCGGGCTCCGTCGGCGACGTCTCCCACGTGTGAAGACTCATTCCTGCTTGTTCCTGGAGATTGGGGGATACCGGCATAAATGGAATTACAGAAGTCTAACCGGGTTATAACCAAAGAGAGGAGGGTAGTGAGGGCTTGAGAAGATAGGAAAGATGTAGCATGCAAATGGTTTCCTCCAGATCTACCTGTACTTTGCATCACTCATCTTCTCTGTTTTTAGAAGTCTCAGTCCCTGCTGCCAACTTAATGATGCACCACCATTCTTTGCAACAGGGTAACGTGCTGTGTTTGTTTTACACCACACATATCACTTCCATTGAGACCAAAAAGTTAAACATTGGTCTCAGGCCACACTCTTCTCTCACACGCTCAGTGTCCTTTAAGCATTTCTTTGCAAATGCTATGCAGCACATCATATGTTTTTTCTTTAGCAGTGGCTCCCTTCTTCCCACAGTCCCATTAGGCCATGGTTATGGAAAAATCATGAAATTATGATCTCAGTCAGAACTTCCATGGTTCTTTTAATCTTAGGCCTCACAGTGACCTTCTTCATTACTTAAAAATGGATGTTACAACTGTATGCAGTGTCTTCATGGTACCAAACTGCTTCTATTTTGCAGTGATGAATCTGACAATGCCCCAAATGATATTCAGACATTTAAATTTTCTTGAAGACTTTGCCAATTGTTATCTTTAAATAATTTGATCCCAGGGTTCTTTCAATAGCTCCATATTCAGCATGTTTAGACTTTTGCTTCAAATTCATTTTATATGGCAAAGACAATTCACCTAGGAGCATTTGAATCAGCTTAGCTATAGTGATTGGATACACTATAATTTGGGTTTGCTGTCATAAAGCATAGTTACTAACCTGTAGCAGGTGTTCTCCATGGACAGCAGGCAAAGTCACACATAAGAGTGACATCATCTGACAAAGAGTCTGTATGGGAACATTCCCAACTCCTTCTACAAGTTTTTGGAAGCTTGACTGCGCATGCGTGCATCTTCCCACCTGCTGCCGCAGCACAATCTTATCCTCTGTCCAATAAAGAGTAGAGCAGAACACAACTCCAAGCAGATCTGGGAGGGCTGTGAGGACTTTTTCTGCTGTCCATGGAGAACACCTGCTACAAGTGAATACCTATGCTTTCTCTCTGGACAAGCAAGAAAAATCCTCACATATGGGAATCCTTAAATACAGTTTGCCCTTAACAAAAAAAGGGGAAAATGACAAAAAGCCTAATGGAGGCTTTGAAACAGATATTTTTGTTAGCAATAAGCCTATTGTTTTGCTTTGGTTTGAGGGTTTTTTTTAGGATAGTCCGAACCGAAAAAAAATTAGCCTAGGGGGTGGAGTTGGATTCTAATCCCCTGAAAAGATTCTGTAGTACTGATTAGCCAAATCTGTCATGTCGGGCATCCTTATCCAAGCAGCAGAGAGAAGTGAATGTGTGAACCGAAGTCCATGTTGCAGCTTTGCATTTCTCGTCCATCGAGGCCAAGCGCATGTGAGCCACCAAGACAGCCATGGCTCTAACATTATCAGTCATGACATGACCCTCAAGGTTTAGGCCTGCATGAGCATAAGTAAAAGAGATACAATCAGGGCCGGCCCAACCACTAGGCAAGCCAGGAAGTCACCTAGGGCTGCAACCTCTGGAAGATAAAGAGTAGAGCATACAAAGCTAAATAACAGATTTTGAAAGCCATGGGGAGTGGCCGGAGTAAGGCTTAAAGTCTGCCTAGGGTGCCAACACCTTGAACACCTTGATTGAGTGGAGGAGTGGCCTAGTGGTTGGGGCAAGGTACTTCAGGCCGGAAGGTCGGGGGTTCAAATCCCACTAGAGGACAGCAACCTTGGGCTGGAAGGACTGGGGTTTCTAGTCCCACAGGTGCTCCTTGTGGTCTTGGGCAAGCCACTTAACCCTCCATAGCCCATGTTCCCTGTAAAATAGTTATCTCCAAGTTATAATGCCCTGTTCAATGTAATTTCAGTTTGTTCAATGTAAACCGCACTGATGCCGAATAGCACGGTATATAAGAGAATGTAAATAAATAAATAATAGGGCTGGACTGGATACAATCTGCGAGCCAAATTGACAGAGTGCATTTGGAGACAACAGACCTCAACTTGTTGGGGGTCAAAAGAAACAAAAACATTGGATGGACTTTCTGTGGGTTTTCGTCTGCTCCAAGTAAAAAACTAAGGCTCTTTTACAGTCCAATACGTGCAGCACAGCTTCCCCTTTGTGGAAGTGAGGTTTTGGGAAAACTGCTGGAAGGACAACTGACTGGTTAAGATGGAAAAACTTTGGAAGGAACTTGAGAGGAGTTACCAAGCATCCATCTGTTGTGGAGAAATGTTGTGAAAGGTGGCCTGAAGCTCACTCAAGTCTGCACCACTGAGGTGACCACCACCAAGAACAGGACCTTCCAGGTCAAGAACTTCAGAGGGCAGGTTTTGAGCGGTTCAAAAGGAGCTTTCATCAGCTGCATGAGAACCACACTGAGGTCCCCAGATACTGCGGGCAGCTTATAGGGGGGATTTGAGTAGCCAGCCCCGCTTGACATGAACAACTAAGGACTGTACAGAGATGGTTTTTCCTTCTCCGCCATGATGGTAAGCTCCAGCTATACTTAGAAAAACCCTTACTGAATTAGACGAGTTCAGACCCTGATAGAAGTAGAAGGTATTCAAGCAATGTTTATGTGGGACAAACAAAAAGGATCTAAAGACTATTTCCCACACCAGATAAACCTTTTCCATTTGAGGGCATAAGACCTTCTCATAGAGGCCCTCCTGGATGCCGAAAGGACACTGATAACACCAACAGACAGGTTGAGAGTGAACAGAGTTTGCCTCTTAACACCCAAGCTGTGAGGGCTAGGGACTTGATGTTGGGATTAACATTGTGCTGTTCTGCAGAATCAGAGCTGGTACATGCCCCAGATGTTTTGGATCCTGGATGGAGAGTTTCAAAAGTAGAAGGAACCATAGTTGTGGGGGCCAAAAAGGAGCAATGAGGATCAGCTCCTGTCTGATTTGAGTTTCAGAAGGGTCTTGGCAATGACAGGTATTGAAGGATATGCATACAGAAGACCCTCCTCCCAACTGAGGAGGAAAGCATCCGAAGCAAGTTTGCTGTGCGACCCCATTCTGGAGCAGAACTGAGGCATCTGGGCATTCTGAAGAGTGGTGAAAAGATCTAATCGAAGAAGTGCCCCATTCCTGAAATATATGAAGAACTACTTCCCTCTGCAGGGTCCACTCGTGAAGTTGAAGAACTCTGCTCAGCCTATCTGCCAGCATTTTCTTTTTCTTTTATTTTTTAATTTATGCAGTTTCAATTTTACATTGAAAGAATAGGAAATTGTAAAGTAAAATATACAAGAGAAAAAAAAATACAGAAGCAAATCATTTACAAAATAGCATAGTTACTCACCTGTAGCAGGTATTCTCCGTGAACAGCAGGAATAAATCCTCACGTATGGGTGATGTCTCCAAAAGAGCGCTGCACGGAATGCTCCCCAGCTTCCAAAGGAAGCTTTTGAGCAGTAGACCACACATGCGCACCTGCCTTCCCGCCAGCCATGGCACCATATTCTCCAGTATGATCACATAGTAGGAGCCAAAAAGGCAACATCCCGGGGAGGTGGAAGGGTTGCGAGGACTTATTCCTGCTGTTCACAGAGAACACCTGCTACAGGTGAGTAACACTGCTTTCTCCATGAACAAGCAGGAAATAAGTCCTCACGTATAGGACTCCCAAGCTACAAGCTAACGGAACCCAAGAAGAAAAAATAGCCCAACTGGGCATCGAGAACTGGAGAAGCCAGGAAGACCAGAGAGGCAGTCCCGCTGAGGGACTCATCTGATGCAGTATCCACAGTCGACATCAACCAAGGGAATTTAGCAGGTAGCCTGTATGGACAGAAAGGCCAGTGGGCAGGAGCTGACCCTCAAGACCCAAAGAGATGCCAGAGCACAGTCTGCCAAAATTACTGTATCGTCAGGAATCACCATCCAGACATTAATGAACTGCAAAGGTATGGACCAAAGACCCTGTTGCAGCCCTGCAAATCTCCCCTCTGGAGATAGAATGGAGGTTGGCTACCGATGTAGCTATTGCACAGACATTGTGAGCAATGACAGACCCTGAAGGCTCAGACCAGCCAAGCAATAAGCATGGGCAATGCAATCCGCAAGCCAGAGTGATAGCGTACGGTTCGAAACAGCAACACCCAGCCTAATGGGGTCACAGGAGATGAATAGCTAGGAGGATTGATGGTGCACCTTCGTGCGCTCCAGGTAGAAGGTCAACACACGCTTACAATTCAGCGTGTGCAACGCTGCCTCACCGCGACTGTCGCGAGGCCGGGGAAAGAATATTGGTAGAGGAATGGACTGGCTAAGATGAAAAGTTGAGATCACCTTCGGCAGAAAGAGGGGCTGCATGCAGAGTCCTATTTGGATCTGGAGAAACCTGATGTATGGAGAGTGTGCAACCAGAGCCTGGAGCTCACTCACAAGTCAAGCCGACATGATGGTCACCAGGAAGAGGACCTTCCGAGTCAAGAACTTCAGAGGGCATGTGTCCAGCAGTTCAAAAGGGGCATTCATGAGCTGGTCAAGGACCACGTTGAGATCCCAAACGACCATAGGGGGCTTGACTGGAGGCTTCGAAAGAAGCAAGCCCAGCATTAATCAGCCTACTAGAAGTTCAGCTGACAAGGGCTTCTCCCCACAGCCGTGACAAATTCATCCCGTGAGAGATGGCAAAGTTCCACAGTCTAACAGTTTACCAACACAGGAGGTACAGCCTTGTTAATTCCTGCTTATTGATATAAAACACAGCTACCTGACTGTTGCTCTGAATCAGAACAATTTGGTTTGCTAACTGATGTCTGAAAATCCTTAGAGCATTTACTATTGCTCTCAATTTCAAAAGGCTGATCTGTACAAAACCATTTCCCTATGTGTGGAACCCATTGAGATGAGCTCCCCAACACAATTTAGACTCATCTGTCATGAGAAATTTTTGACAGGGAAGAATTTGGAAGGGAAGATCCATGGTCAAACTGCTGAGGCGAGTCTCACCTCCTCCTCCCGTTTTGACCACATCACTCCTCTCCTTGCTCAGCTTCACTGGCTGCCTGTCCGGTTCAGAATTCAATACAAAATTCTCATTTTTACTCATCGGGCCATCCATTCCACTCTCCCTCAGTATCTAACTGACCTTCTCCATCATCACATCCCTCATCATCTTCTACGTTCTGTTCACAACAATCGACTAGCTCTTCCCTCCCCTGCACAGGCACATCTGGAACGCACCTGCTCCTCTGCTACGCACCTGCTCCTCTGCTTTCTTCTTTCTGGCCCGCTCCCTCTGGAACTCCCTTACCCTTTGCTCTGAATCTTCTTTTACCCACTTTAAAGCTGCTTTGAAAACCCAAGTGTTTCAATATGCTGTTGGTCCTTCATATCCTCCCCCCTGATTTGTCAGCTCTGTCTTGATCCCTCTTTGCTTTCTCTTGGCTATCCTGTCGTTTATTGGCGTTCTTTTCTTTTTCTTTTTAGCAGTTTTTTATTTATTGTAAACCGCTTTCATGTTTCGGCCTAAGCGGTATATCAAGTATTTTAATAAAGAATAAAGATAAAGGTAATGGCTTCCCGCAGTGGATAAGTCACTGACAGTATGTTGCTGAGCATTCCAGTGGCTTAAGACCACTGAGTTCTAAGTGGATCCTGAGTTTGTCTAATACGGAGATATGCTCAGGGTGTTACATGAATGGTTGAAGCCATGTGGTCTTACAGCCTCAGCATTGTACAAGCTGATATCTGCTCGTGCAGGAGGAAAGCTTTTGCCTCAGTCATGTCGCACAGAGCTTCGATAAACTCAAACTGTTGTTATGGGTTGAGATGGGACTTTGTGTAATTGATGATGAATCCTAGTAGTTCCAACACCCGAATAATGACTTGCACTGATTCAAGAGTACCTTCCAGAGCAGTGCTCTTGAGCAGCCAATTGTCCATATAGGGAAAGATGTGTACTCCCAGTCTGCATAGAAATGCTGCTACCATAGCAAGGCATTTGGTGAAAACTTAAGGTACCAACATGAAGTACTGTCTTTCTACTACAAATCTGAGATACTTCCCCTGAGTAAGATGTATCTGGATATGGGTGTACATATCCTTGAGATCTAGAAAGCATAGACAATCTCCCTTTTGAAGACAGGAAGTAGGGTGCCTAGAGAAACCATTCTGAACTTTTCCCTGACAAAATACAGTTGCGATCAACATTACTGGCACCCTTGCAGTGGTCCAATATCGCCTAAAAAAAAAAAGTGGCCAGTGCCAGGACATAATTATGCAAACTATCAAACAAAATTCCTTTAAAATTTGTTCAAAGCCCCTATCATAGGCACTAGATTCTTAATTAACTGCAGAAACCCTCAAAGTCTATTTTTTGTCAGACCATTTGCCATGAGAGGAAACCTCTCCTGTAGCAAGCACTCCTTTTATTCTTTATTATGAGCCTAACACACAGCTCAAAACTATTAGAAATAATAGTAAAAAATCAAGGGGAATCGCACAACGCACCCCCCCCCCCTCCCAGTATACCTTGTCCAGTAGCTGAAAAGCAATGATGACACATTTGCTACAGGATGCAGTTTTGAACAAATTTTAAAGGAGTTTTGTTTGACAGTTTGCATATTTTCTCCTTTGGGGTTTTTGGCATTATTCGAGGACATGATTATTGGCACCCTTATAAATAAAATCAGTCTGAACAAAAAAAACCACATTTCCACTGCAGTAAAGCACAATTACTTACCTGTAAGAGGTGATCTCTGGGAACAGCAGGAATAAGTCTTCACATATGGGTACGTAGGTACAGACGGAGTCCGTGCGGGAACGCTTCCCAGCGTCCAATCAAAGAGCTTTTGGAAGCATCCCACCACGCCTGCGTGCTGCCTTCCCGCCTTTCCCAACTGCCTCTCCTCAGTTAAGTTTTAAAGCTGAGACAAAGAGAGAGAGAGAGGAAAGGAATGATAGATAGAGATACAACTCCTGGGGAGGTGGGTGGGTTGTGAAGACTTATTCCTGCTGTTCCCAGAGATCACCCGTTACAGGTAAGTAACTGTGCTATCTCCAGGAACAAGCAGGAATGAGTCTTCACATATGGGGACTCCCAAGCTAAGATGCCTGGAGTCCAAGCATGTCATAGGTTGGAACATGCTATCCCCCACAATACCAGGCATCCTGAGAATGGAGGGTAGGAGTTGAAGAAAGAAAGGTGCTGTGGAACAGCTAACCTAGCATAGGACTGCAGACAAGGAGTCCATGTGCGGATGATAATTATCATCAATGATATTGAAAGAAATATTGCAATATGGACCTCCCCTAACAGGATTACACAGCAATAAGGAGGTTCATGGGATCTACTGGGGAACCCAGTAGAGGAACCTCAAGGAGGACCTCACTGTGGAGGTAATAAACCTGTAGGAAAAAACAGTGGAGGTCAGATTCCTGAAAGGTAAGAGGGGAACCCGGTAATAACTGGGGTAGTACCAAAAACGGTGGGCCTTCAGCGGAAGGCTTTATGATAAAAGCCGAACTCTTTTGGCGACAAGAGTGGCTCACCCTTGGGAGCAAAAAGAGAAGGCCGACCGAATTGGACAAACAGGCACAGTCCTTGTGGGAGGAAAAGGTATGGAAACCCCTTGTATCCCAAAAGAAAGGACAAACGCCTGAAGCGTTAGAGCCTGTGATTAGCTGAAGATCCGCAATGTCTCTCCTAACTGGAGTCAGCTAGGAGAGATTCTGGAACATGGAGAGCTTCAGAGGTACCTAAACCTTAAGGTTATGGTGGAAGTTGTTAACTACCACAGAAGTGGTTGTGAGTGTAGAACCCCAACATGCTGGATAGCATAGGTATGGGTAAAGCCCATCTGTCAGAATCATATAGCTATATGAGCCTCGAGAGTCAGGTAGATAAATGCAGAATACATATCTACCGATAATAAAATATCTCGACAGATACATATATATAGATATAGATAGATAGATAGATAGACATAGATACAGATATATAGATATACGTATAAGAATATATCTATAGTGAGATATGAAAGGGCATAAAATACACACAAATGATAGACATAGACATCTGTAAGATGTATGCTATAGATATGACTATATATAGGCCTCTATATGGGTGTCTGCAAGCAGCAGACAGAGATATGCCTACAGAACGGTATTCACACAGGAAATGTGGAGAGGAAAGATTCATCTAATAACAAGAAGGTGGAACCTACTTGAGAAGATATATAGAGAATCTATTCCCACTGGTTATGAGCTACAGGGATGCTAGCTAGTGAAATAACCAGGACGGTTACGTGAAAAGCAGAGGATGAAATCAGTCTGCAGCCAGCAAGTCCCGAGTATTCCAGAACTCTAGCATGGTAAGTGAACAGAAGACGCATAAAAATGAGATACCATGCAGACCTGCTTAAGGGCAAAGAGGTATCATGCGTTCTTACCATGAGGACGAGCTGCAAGGAGAAAAGCATATTCCCGATTGGAGATAGCATGGACCAAACCAGGGAATTGGCAACTCCTTAAGCTTTCACGTAAGAGAAGGCCTACGTCCTTTATATTAAAAAGGAGATAGTGAAAAAAGGGAGAACCTTTCTAGTCATGGGAGACATGACTGAAAAAGCCTTTTCCAACCATCTAGGATAGCTGTTGGAGAAAAAACCCTCATGCTCTCTAGCAAGGGCCCATAGTGGAGAGCTTCTCTGTAGAATTGCAGAGAGCATGATGCAGGAGAATGAGGAGATAGAACTGGCTGCTGGAGAGCCAGTACCTATGTCAACTATGCTGCCAAACCCAGGGGAATGGAGATGGCAGAAAGAGAAGACAATCCAACAAGCTTGTAATGAAAAAATTTCCAAGATAGATGACAGCACTGACTTGGAGCCACTACTAAGACCAGACAGAATGTTAGTGGAGGACAAATCTGGTTGCTGGTGGACAAGAACCAGTGGTCCAAACATTAAGGCTCCTGCATTGGCAGCTGCTTGCCAGACAGCAGAAAGAATCTTACTGTTTAAAAACAGAAAGAACAGACAGGAGTAGAAAACTCTGGACATGTCTGATGAACTGCCTCAAAGCAAGATTGAAAAAGAGAAGTCAACTCAGAGAGGAGAACTCCGCACTGGAAAAGTAACAAAACTAGAAATGCTGAAGAAAAGCCCTCCAGTGAAGCAATACCGCTCTTACAGAGGAAAAGCTTGGTAAGAAGGTAAAGAGAATGGAGCTGAAGAAGACTTATAAAGTAGTAAGTCTATAGAAAGGAAAAAAGACATGCTGGCACAGGAAACTTTCGTTTGATAGTGGTTAGACCTCTTTCCCTAGCAGGAAGAAGAGGAGAACCCTGTGACCTATAAGCATGAACATCCTGACAGCTCATAGAACATAGAAAAAATGGATGTCTTTTGGGAAGAGATCCATGTCTAGGATTTAGAATGACAGCAATAGATTGCCTCTATTGAGAAGAAGCAACTGCAGATTCTAACCCCAAGAGTCACAAGCATCTGATGGAGATTGATCAGAAACCCTGTGGTTGCTGGGTTTGCTGAGCCTGGTGAGAGGTTGAATTCTGCAGACCAGGACGATGCTTCCCTTGTTTGGGAACATCTGTATGATGGGCAGATGATGCATAAAACCTTCTTCTCCTATGGGAAGAAAGTTTGGCAGGACATTTCCTACCTACCGGGACAGAAGAAGGTGCAGAACAGCCCCTAGGAACAGGTAAGTCAGTGGACAACTGAGTAACCTGACGTAAAGACTCCTTGTTGAAAAGATTGTCTCCAGTGCAAGGAGTATGTCCCAGTCTTTGCTGTGCCCATTTGTCCAAGTCTGAAGCTTGGAGCCAGGCTCTAAGTCGTGCCCCTATAGTTATAGCAGAAGTCCTGCTAACAGACTCAAAAGAATCTAGGGAAGCACGAGTAAGAAACCAAGAAATATTCTGAAGATGCTTAAGCAGTGAAGAATAGCCTGCACTCTTGGACTCTGGAAGGGAAGGCGTCAAAAGATGTAATTGCTTTGTGACCTCCTCAAGAGATAGACTCATATAAAAAATATATGAGAGAATTCTTGCAGAAAGCATAGATGTCTGGAAGGTTTGACGTCCAAAGGCATCTAGTGTCTTAGACTCACGACCTGGCAGATAAGAAGAGTGCTTTTTCTTACTCTTTACCCACCTCATTGCTGATTCCACTACTATGGAATGATGAGGAAGTTGAGTCTTTTGAAACCCTGGAGAGGGGGGCACCTGATATAAGAGATCAGTTGCTCTGGAAGGTGGGGGTACCCTTAAAGGTGTTTCCCACATTCCTAGAAGGAGATCCTGCAAGGAATGATGCAAAGGAAGCATTATGTTCCCCTTTGCTTTGATAGAAAGAGAGCCTTGTGCAGGATCATGTCCTGGGATAGGAATGGCAAGAGATCTTGCTATATCCCAGAGGAAACTCTGAAAAGAGGGATCCCTAACAGGAATCTCTCTTGGACAGGTTAGATTTACAGAACTAGCCTAAGCATCCACAGAGGTATCCAAATATATAGGAATAGAAGATCTTGCACAGTGCAGTGTGGAATGCTTAAGAGATGGTTGCTGGTACTGGGTATCATGAGCAGCAACCGTCCTTACCACATTGTCCATGCCAGGTATCGACTCCAAGCTTGGTATAGAATGGAGCGATCCTGTTGAAAAAAGCATGGTAGGAGTTGGCCGCGATGCTACTGTGAATACCGGTACCGATGTCAATACCGGTACCGATGTCGGAGTCGAGCCCGACAAAGACATCGGAGTAGTCATCGGTGACAGTTCAATCAGTACCAAGGTGACCGAACCCATCCGGCCAGTATCCTCAGTACCGAAGCACCGGTATCGATCGATGTCGGTACCAAAAGCTATTGGTACCGAGTCTTCTAGACTAGAGATCGATTCCAAACTCGGCATCGAGGGCAGAGAGCCTGATAAGCGAAGCATGAAAGGCACCGACCGCAAAGGTAATGAGGTCGTCGGTACCGATTTCGGTACCGTGTCTGACACCGGTGAAAGAAGGTCAACCAGTGGCAACTCAATCGGCCTCAAAGGAACCAAGAGTTGTGAATCCGAATCATCGGAAATGAGCCTTCGGTACTGCCGAGAGCCAGTACCAAGACGAGTTGGTACCCAGTCCTCCAGACTGGAGATCGATTCCAGACTCGGCATCGAAGGAAGCGAGTCCATCGATGCACTTCTGGAGGGTACCGACGGCAGTGGTAGTATCGGTGCTGGTACCGATAATGGAAAGTCAGTCTGGGGTGTATCCAGCGGTCCCGAAGGTACCAAGGACGCCAGATGACGATCCCTGGTGAGGAGTGTTTCATCCAACACCAGTGCCGATGCCGGGGTACCGGTACCGCTCGAAGCGGATGCCACCACCGGACACGGCTGAGGTATGTTCTGTGAGGGGTAAACCCCAGGAACAACCTGAAACCCCTTATTTGCTTTGGAGACCGAAGACTCCCGCCGGGGTTTTGAAGCCAGTGGGCCCTCAAGGGCAAGGCCGGAGCCATCTTCATGCTGTGCATGAGACCTACCACTCGAGGACTGGCTAGTCTTAACAGACTGTTGTGGGTTACCTGATCTTGTGTGGAAGAAGAAGGGGACGGTGCCCCGAAGTTGGAGGGCAACCGTGTATCGAGGGAATCTCGATGTTGAAAACCTCTTCTCACCAAACTGTTGTCAGGACCCAAGCAGGTTAGACACCGACTTTGAGGGTCTAAAAATAAAGTTGTACCGCCACAGAGTGAACATTTCTTAGAGAAAGTGTCTGGCGGTTCCATGAAGGAAAAAGAAGAGGCCTAAAAGGCCTAAGAGACCGTGGGATACTAAGAGGAAAAAATATATCCCATGGAAAAAAATATATATATTTTAAGAAAAGAAACACCGGCAGTACCGGTGGCGTCGGGAAGACAGCCGCGACCACAAGAAAACTAAAAAATAAAAAGAAGAATTTTCTGCGGTGACAGGAGGATGTCCTGCTGGCTCCACGGAAAAACGAAAACTGAGGAGAGGCAGTTGGGAAAGGCGGGAAGGCAGCACGCAGGCGTGGTGGGATGCTTCCAAAAGCTCTTTGATTGGACGCTGGGAAGCGTTCCCACGCAGACTCCGTCGGTACCGACGTACCCATATGTGAAGACTCATTCCTGCTTGTTCCTGGAGATAATTAGACGCACCTATGATCACTTGTCAGTGCTCACATGACTTGAATTAACCAATGGACAATGGCTCTAATGTTTAAAATGGCCACATTCACTCATTCCATTTTCACAATGGTGAAGACAAGAGAGCTGCCTGAGACCGTCACAAAAGCCATTGTCACCAACATCAAACTTCAAAGGGTACAAGCCCATCTCCAAAGACCTTGGGATTCCTGTGTCTACAGTTCGCAATGTTATTAAAAGGTTTTCTGCTCAGGGAACTGTCAAGAACCTCCCAGGACATGGCAGGAAGAGGAAACTTAATCCAAAACGTTTTTGAAAGTTAGTGTGAACTGTTGGAAAAATACCATGTACAACATTCAGAGAGCTTAAGGCTGACCTGGAGCAATCTGGAGTGCTAGTTTCAATCTGCACCATACGCCATGCACTAAACAAAGAAGGACTTCATGGGCAAAGGCCAAGGAGGAACCCACTGCTCAAAGACACACATAAAAAGGTACACCTGATCTTTGCCCAAACTCACTTTAAGAAACCACATCTGTCAACAGATGAAACCAAACTTGAGCTCTTTGGCAATGCAGATCAATGACACATTTACAGGTGAAGAAATGAAGCTTATAAGAAAAAAACACCCTCCCTACAGTTAAATATGGTGGAGGTTCCATAATGTTGTGGGGCTATTTTGCTGCCTCATGAACTTGAGGTCTGGAAAGTATTAAAGTAATCATGAAGTCTTCATCTCAATCAAGAACCTTTGGAAAGAGCTGAAATCTGCCATTGGTAAAAGGAATGCTGGATACATTCATAAGCTGGAACAAACTTCAGTTGAAGAGTAGGAGAAACTACCAGCAGACAGATGTATGAAACTTATAGATGGCTACAATAAAAATTTGGAGGCTGTCATCACTGCTAAGGGTTGTGCATCCAAATATTAGTGCCATTAATCCTTTCCAGATCATATTTTGTTTTTGCTTTTTTTCTCAGAAATTACTATGTCTATGCTGCAAAGATATATTTTTGTTGTATACCTTTGAACATACTATTAAAATATTACAATGATTATACAGTTGGAATATTTCCAATTATTTCTCAAGATATTGTACACAACATACCTAAAATGCAAGGATGCCAATAATGTTGAGCACAACCTTATTCAGATACCTTAGATCTAGAATAGGACAGAAACAACCTTTTTTAAGGCATCAGGAAATACCTCTAGTAAAACCACGCCCTCCTGCCCTGGAGGAAAGGGTCCGATCGTGGAGACTTCCTGAAGCAGCAGCTCTTGGTGCTGAGGGCAAAAGAATTGAGCCATTGGTGGACAATTTGGATGGAGGTTCGAACAGACAAAAGTCAGTAGACCTTATGGATAATTTGTAAGACCTAAGAATCAGTGGTTATATAAAGAAAGAAACCACCTCTGGGCAAAGAGAGTGAACCTTCCTCCAACTGGAGTGTCCTCTATAAGGGCTAAGGGTAAAAATACTATGCTTCTCAAAAACCAGTCAAAATCCCACCCCTGCTTTTGGCCGAGGTGCGGGTTGGGCCTTCTGAGACTTCTTCTGCTTAGGACGCACACTAGAGATCTGCATGGATTGGGTGTAGTAAAAGGTAGGGAAATATCAATGCTTGTTAAGAGTAATACGTTTTCCTCTGACTGCCACATTGGAACCTCCTGCAGTAGAAGGCCAAATTGGACGGGCACCTGGAGACAGTGTCTGAAGTATGTTGAAAGGGTTCTCTATGAAGAAAACCACTTCTTCAACCTTATTTCCAAAGAGATTGTCTCCACAGCACAGTACATCAGTAGCTTGTCCTGCACCAATTATTGCAAGTCTGAAGCTTGGAGCCATGAGAGTCTCTGAACACCAATACTCATAGAGGACACTCTCGATGATATCAAAAATATCATATGTCGCTCAGACATTGTACTTCAAACAGTCCCTCCCGTGACCCACAAAGGAACAACATTGCTAGAATTTCTCTTCAGGGAGACCACAGACATCATCTAGGTTGTGAATGATATCCCATAAGAATATGCCATGTAGAGCTGGTAAGAAGCCATGTGGGAAGCAAGCATGAAAAACCTTCCCCCCCCCACCCCCCAAAAGAGTCCAAGGTCTGAGTCTTTCTTCCCAGGGCTTTGAAGAAAGTGGCTTGGAGTTCTTGGCCTTTCTGAGGGCAGATTCAATGACCTCAGAATGGTTCAGAACTGCGGTTTCTAAAATCCAAGAGCCTTTTGAACTCTGTACATACAGTTGATCTTTATATTGAATGGAGGCACAGAGAGGGTGTCTCCGACATTCTCATCTGTTGCTGCTTCCTTTAGGCTTGTGGAATACTGGAGAATTTCCATTTCTTCTTCCCTGGGTTCCTCCTACATCTCCATAGAAAATGGTATGGCTTTAATCATATCCCTAGCAAAATCGTGGAATGTCAACTCCTCAGGGGAGGGAGGTCTGAGGGGTAGTTTGGCTCCTCATCAGTAACCCACCTGAGTCCGACTCAGAGAAGAACTCAAAAGACCTCTGAGCCTCTGCCTGGACTACTCTCCTTTCCTTTGGGGATCTGGAGCTCCTTCAGGAATGTTGATGCACCAATTATTTTCTTGGTTTCAAGGATGAATCGATCCCCAGTGCGCTAGAGAACAATATCAGCCAGTCATGTATTGGTGTTGATGTCTTTACTACAGGCAGACTCTTTGCAAGACAGGCTTGATGCTTCATTGTGCCACACTAATAGTTAGAGGCTTTCAGCCTCTGCATGGAGAAGAGCATCATGATTTTCTCTTTGACAGACCTCAGAAGGCAATTCTCCAATCCTGCAATCTCCAAAAACACCGGGGGTGCAGCATAATCAGCCAATGTTCTTGGAAACTCTTGAGGCATATCGGCTGGCTGGTCTTGGCCATGAGTAGGCTGTTACAGTCTGTCAGAATGTTTTAAAGATGAGATTTTCTACCTTTGCAGCTTGGAGGAGCGCTCTTGTGAACCCTTGAAGCTCTTGCATCTCGCCTGGGAGATCTCTGATGTCAATGCACCTGGGCCTCCGCCCAATGTCTGATATCCCTGCTCTTCAATGCCAATGAAGACATGGTCAAATCCATCCTCATTTTCAGGGGAACAAAGAGTAATTAGGCCTTACCTACTAATTAGCATTCCTGAAGGAACTCCAGTCCAGTCCCTTTCCTCTGGGTTGTGCTCCCCTTCCAGCAGCTTTGGAGACTGAGCTAGTCATCTTTCTGATGACCCTTGGGTATAAATACCACTGGCACCACCCACCAGCTCCAGTAAACTCAGTCTCCAAGACTGGACTGGAGGGATGCGTAGGAATGATGGATAACTGATACTCAGGAGACCTGTGTGTACTCAGTTCAGAGTGAGCTTGAGAACTCCTCACTGTCAATGCACCACCAGTGTCCAGTACAGCTTCCGAAGCCATTTAGACCGATGCCGATAGATCTGTCTTAGAAACACCAAAAATCCTTTTGTGCTGCTTCTCTTGGCCCTTAAACCCTTGTGTTGTCATCTGTAGAAACAAATTACAAAAAGAGGGCTTATGGTGGGTTCCCAAGAAATGGATGCACCATTTGTGAGTGTCTATAATGGATATGGTCCTTGAGCAACTGGTACACTTTTTAAACCCACTGTCAAGTTTATAGGACATGTCTGGAATAATAGCCAAAATGAAATCAAACGGCTCAATTTGGCTAGCAGGGAAAATGGAAAAAAAGGCAATGAAGCCACAAAAAAAACCCTTGCATGTGAGGAGAACACAAACTCACGCCCATGAAGCTCTGCAGAAAGAAAAGGACTGAGGATAAGATGAAGCCAAAGCGGCAGGCAGGAATATGCACGCATGCACAATCATGCTTCCAAAAGCTTCTAGAAAGAGCTAGGAACACTCCTGCATGGGGGGGGGGGGGGGGGAGGGAGGGGTGGCTCTGTTGGATGACATCACCCATATGTGAGGACTTTTTTTTCCTGCTTGTACACGGAGAAAGGATGTGAAGACTTATGTGACCAAGACATTTTGATTTCATGTTCTTACTATCTTTTTGAATATTTCTATAATTATTCTTTCATGCTGAAAGTGTTTCACTGATCTACAAAACTACCACCACAAACTCTTCTTTTAATGCACTTTGAACTCTACTTTTTGATGGCAGAATGTAAAATGTGTGGAAAGTTGTGAAGACTTATGCAAGGCACTGTACATGTAGCTTTCAATTTTGTTTCTTTCTCCTAGTGGGTCTTCATTAAGAAAAGGGACGTATATAGATGAAGAATAAACAGCAAAATGTTTCTGTATTCACAGCAGAAAATGGAGGCACTTGAACTTTGCTAAGAACATCATTTAACACATTTTGAGCATTACAAAATAGTCTTTTACGTTCCCTAAATAAAATGGTTTGGTGATTTAACTCTATTAAGAATGCAGCAATCACAGAGCTGTATGAAAAAACTGTCAACATTTGCTGGTATTTCATTAGTCCCTACCCTCATAATCACAAGGGATTTTTTTCCCCAGTAACATGTTCTTTTTTTATTTGCTTGGCCTTTCGAAATATTTCATATCAGTTGTTCACCACTGTTCAGTGAAGCATAATGGAATAAATGCTGAAAATGATTTCCGAATTTGCAGATATAAATTTAAAAATTATTAAAAAAAATTTCAGTAAAGATAATCTTTAACTAGCAGCAACTAATGAAAAATGTGGCGCTCTCAACAGAGTGAAGGTAGAAAAAACGGCATTTTCAACAATTTGCCAAAATCTTATATTCACCTCAATCATTTTCAGGCCTTTAAAATTTACATGATGGTTTGTTAACAGTTAAATTGTTGATGTAACAAATTACAGAGCTACAGGTCCCTATCCAAAAAGAATCCAGTTGAAGCTTAGACCACATGAAAGAAACAAATGCATAGAAAGCGGTTAGTCACCAGTAACAGGTGTTCTCAGGGGACAGCAGGAATCGGTCCTCACATATGGGTGACGTTGGCGCCAATGGAGCCCTGCACGAAAGCATCTCCCCAGCTTTCAAAGAAAACCTTTGGGAAATGCACCACGCATGCATGGTCCCCTTCCCACCCAAGGATGCCATCTTACTCAGTCAATGGCATATTTAAGACAGCAAAAAAATAGCACAAATAAGGCAACTCTATGGGGAGGAGGGAGTGTTGTGCGGATCGATTCCTGCTGTCCCCAGAGAACACCTGTTACAGGTGAGCAACTACGTTTTCTCTGGGAATAAGCAGGAAGTCTTGAAGGACTACAAAAAGGGACTGCTACTTCTGGAGTGAGATCTGGAGAGACATCTGCAATTGTAAGTATTTACTTCTGGGAATTTTTCTAAATCTTGGGGAGAAAGGAATTCTTTAGATTAAAGCTGATTAATCTGTGTAAATTAGAATCCAGTGTATCTGTTAAATCAGTCAGGGCCTAGTATCAGCTAAGAACTTTTAGTTAAATTAAAAACTCAACAGGTAGCTTTCAGTTTAAGTTTAAAACCCAGCAGAGAGCTATCAGTTTAAACATAAAAACACAGCAGTGGACTTTCAGTTTAAATTTAAATCCCAGCAGAGGGTTTTCAGTTTAAATTCAGAACCCAGCAGAAAGCTTTCAGTTTAAATTTAAAACCCAGCAGAGAGCTGCTAATTTAAATTTAATACTCAGTCAGGGCCTAATATCAGCAAAGAGATTTAATTTAAATCAAATCAGAGTATAACTTAGTATTTAAGGAAAACAGGGTCAATATTTTTGAGCAATAAATTGTTACTCGAGATATTTACAAAGAGGTGTGAAATTATTTTAAATAAATGTTAAAGCCAAGGGACAGATTAAAGGGGCATTTGAAAGACTCCCTCTACCCAAGCAAGGGCTGTGTGAATCACCCAGGAAATTGGTCACAGATTACCTTAGAAGCACAGGACAGGGTATTGTGTAGCAGCCAACTTTTAATAAGTCTTCTTTCCTCCCCTCCCTCCGCACCCACCCACCCACCCCTGGGATAATCATAGCTTTCTAGGTGCTTAAACCTCTTAAAGGGAAGGAGATGCCCATATTCACTCTCAGGTGCAGCTGTTTATCCTCATCAGGCATACATTAAGGACCTGAGTTTAATTCACCTTGAGGTGAACCAAGTCCATTAAATGTATTAGGTATAGTTTTATTAGTATAAGTATCTACAGCAAACCTAAGTAAGTAAACAATTTCCTTTTTACAAAGATGCAGGCAGCACTCCTGCAGCAAGATGGGGGCTTTCCAGGATTTGCACTGAGTGTCAAATGTATCTGTATCTTTATATCTATTATCTTTTGATATACCGCCCTAGACTGCAAGGCATCAGAGCGGTTTACAACAGTCAGAAAGTCAAAGTGAAAGGAATGGAACGCCAATTAGTGACAGGACAGCTGAAGGAAGAGAAACTGAGAGGAGAGGAAGAGAAACTGAGAGGAGAGGAAGAGAAACTGAGAGGAGAGGGAAGGGAAGAACAAACTTAAGGAGGACAGGCAGGAGGGGAGAACTAATCTCAGGAGTAAGGAAACCGATAGGAGAGGAGAGGGAAGAACAAGCCTAAGGAGGACAGGCAGGAGGTGGAGAAGGTCAAATGCAAGCTGGAACAGGTGGGTTTTGAGCAAGGATTTGAACCGAGTGTACGAAGGTTCTACACGCAGGGTGACAGGCAGGGAGTTCCATAAGGCAGGGGCAAGAAAGAAGGCGGTAGAGTGGCGCGTCTGTTCTAGAAGCACTCATGAGACGGAGGGAAGGGCCAGGCAGTAGGTGTGTAAGGACATGAGGAGACAGTGGGGGGAGTGGAACTGGAGATCGGCTAAGTATTGTGGAGTGCCAGTGTGTATTGCCTAATGAGCAAAGGTAAGGATTTTGTAATCAATACAGTATTTTATGGGATTAGAGTAGGTGTAATGTGTTCATGATGAGAGGAGTTTGTGAGGATCCGGGATGCAATATTTTGAAGGGCTGAAGAAGACGAAGTTGATAAAGGGGTAGACCAGCGAGTGCACCATTACAGTAATCGAGTCGGAAAATAACCAGTGACATGATTTCTCCCAGTTGTTGAGGGGTCTTAGTGTGTACTAGGTACAAGGAGCTCTTTACTCTCAAGGAGTCTGATCTCTGGAGGCTAGAGTAGCAGACTTGGAGGACATAAGGAAGACAGAGAGGTACATAGAGGAGACCTACAGGGATGTAGTACTGAAGTCCCACCTCCAGTCTGACAGCATCCCTGCTGCCATGGAGGAGAGAGGTCACGTGACAGGACCTGTCCCTCCAGGTGATGTAAAACCCTCTCGCACTGAGGAGCTTCTCCAGGGCCTTGTGCCCATGAGGGAAGGGTTAGGACAGCCGTTATAGTTGGTGATTCGATCATTAGGCATGTAGATGGCTGGGTGGCTGGTGGACGTGAAGATCGCCTGGTAACAAGCCTGCCTAGTGCAACTGTAGCAAACCTCACATTCCACATAGACAAGGTCTTAGATAGTGCTGGGGAGGAGCCTGCTGTCTTGGTACATGTTGGTACCAATGACATAGGAAAGTGTGGTAGGGAGGTTCTAGAAGCCAAATTTAGGCTTTCAAGTAGGAAGTTGAAATCCAAAACGTCCAGGGTAGAATTCTTCAAAATGCTTCCAGTTCCACGCGCAGGACCCAAAAGGCAGGCAGAGCTCCAGAGTCTCAATGCGTGGATGAGACGATGGTGCAAGGAAGAGGGTTTTCGATTTGGTAGGAACTGGGCAACATTCTAGGGAAGGGAGGTGCTTTTCCAGAAGGATGGGCTCCACTGTAACCAGAATGTTATCAGGCTGCTGGCATTAACCTTTAAAAAGGAGATAGAGCAGTTTTTAAACTAGATAAAAGGGGAAAGAAAACAGTCGCCCAAGAGCGCATGGTTCGGAACAATGTATACTTGAAGGATACCAACAAAAGCCTGAAGTTAGAGCACATCGACAGAGAGGTTCCAATAAAGACAAAAGTATTGCAAATGCCCTTGAGTACAGAGCAGACAGAGCTTAAAGATTCCAAATTAACCCTGCCTACCTATAACCAGATTAATATGAATAAAACACAGCCTTTTAAATGCTTGTATGCAAATGCTAGAAGTCTAAAAAATAAGATGGGAGAGTTAGAATATATAGCACTAAATGAGAGGTTAGATATAATTGGTATCTCAGAGACATGGTGGAAGGAGGACAACCAGTGGGACACTGTGTTACCCGTATACAAACTATATCGTAATGATAAGAGCAGATCAACTTGGTGGAAAGGTTGCACTCTATGTTAGAGAGGGCATTGAGTCACAAAGGATTAAAGTTTTGCAGGAAAGAAAATTTGCTGTAGAATCTCTATGGATTGAAATTCCATGTAAAAGGGGGAAGGGAAAGGCGATGGCAGTGGGGGTGTACTATTGATCACCTGGCCAAAATGAACAAATGGATGATGAAATGCTCAAAGAAATCAGGGAAGCTATCAAAAGTTACAGTATGGTATAATAATGGGCAATTTCAATTACCCTGATATTGACTGGGTCAGTGTCACAGCAGGACAGGCTAGGGAGATAAAGTTTCTAGATGAAATAAATGACTGCTTCTTGGAGCAGCTGGTTCATGAACTGACAAGAGGGGAAGCCATTTTGGACCTAGTCCTTAGTGTAACACAAGATCTCATGCAAGAGATAAGGGTGTTGGAGCCACTTGGCAATAGTGATCATAGCAAGATCATGTTTGATTTAATAAATGGAGCAAGAATGGCAAGCAAATCCACAGTACTACCTTTTAACTTTCAAAAGTAAGACTATGATAAAATGAGGAAAATAGTAAAAAAAAAACTATAAGAAACAGTTGCAAAGGTTAAAGATTTATATCAAGCTTGGGTGTTGTTTAAAAATACTATCTTGGAAGCCCAGACCAGCTATATTCCACGTTTTAAGAAAAGTGGAAGGAAGTCCAAAAAACTGCCAGCATGGTTTAAAGGTGAGGTCAGAGGCTGTTGATGCCAAAAAAGCATCTTTCAGGAAATGAAAAAGGAGCCAAATGACGAAAACTTGAAACAACATAAGCACTGGCAAGTTAGATGTGAGGCATTAATAAGGCAGGCAAAGAGAGAATTTGAGAAGAAGCTTGCTGTGGAAGCAAAAACACGTAATAAAGACTTTTTCAAGTACATTCGTAGTAAAAAACCTGAGAGAGCCAGTTGGACCATTAGATGATAGAGGAGTAAAAGGGGCACTAAGAGGGGACCAAGGCCTGAGCGGAGAGACTGAATAAATGCTTTGCTTCGATCTTTACTGAGGAAGATGTAGAGTAGTGTTCTCCAGGGACAGTAGGAATCAGTCCTCATATATAGGTGACGTTGACGCCGACAGAGCCCTCCCGGAAGCATCTCCCCAGCTTTCAAGGAAAGCCTTTGGGATTTGCCACCACACATTCATAGTCCCCTTCTGGCCCAAGGGTGCCATCTTGCTCAGCCGGGTGCCATAGCTAGAGCCCAACCAAGAAAATGGACAAAAATGAAAAGCAACTCCAAGGGGAGGAGAACATAAGAACATAAGATATGCCATACTGGGTCAGACCAAGGTCCATCAAGCCCAGTATTCTGTTTCCAACAGTGGCCAATCTAGGTCATACGTACCTAGCAGTTTCCCCAAGGGACACAGGTTCCACAATGCTTGTATTGGTTCAAGCATTGATATCCTGGGTCCCTTCTTAATAATGGTTTATGGACCTTTCCTCCAGGAACTTGTCCAAACCTTTTTTAAACCCAGCTACACTAACAGCCTTTACTACATCCTCCGGTAACAAATTCCAGAGTTTGATTACACGCTGAGTGAAAAAATATTTTCTTTTATTAGTCTTAAATAGTTTACCCTGTAGCTTCATTGCATGTCCCCTAGTCTTTCTATATTCTGATAAGGTAAACAATCGATCTACGTTTACCAGTTCCACTCCGTTCATTAATTTATAGACTTCTATCATATCTCCCCTCAGCCGTCTCTTTTCCAGGTTAAAGAGCCCCAACCTTTTTAGCCTTTCTTCATAGGAGTATCCTTCCATCCCCCATTTTGGTGGCTCTTCTCTGAACCTTTTCTAAAATCGCTATATCCTTTTTAAGATACGGCGACCAGAATTGCACACAATATTCAAGGTGCGCTCTCACCATGGAAAGATATAGAGGCATTATAATATCTTTTGTTTTATTTTCCATTCCTTTCCTTATCATACCTAGCATTCTATTTGCTCTCTTGGCCGCTGCTGCACACTGGGCCGAGGGTTTTAACATGGTATCCACAATGACGCCTAAATCTTTTTCCTGGGTGGTGGTTCCTAATGTGGAACCTTGCATCGTGTAACCATAGTTTGAGTTGTTCTTCCCTATTTGCATAACCTTGCACTTGTCCACATTAAATTTCATCTGCCATTTTGATGCCCAGTCTTCCAATTTATCAAGATCCTCTTGCAATTTTCCACAATCCTCTTGGGTTTTAACAACTTTAAATAGTTTTGTGTCATCTGCAAATTTGATAACCTCACTCGTTATTCCACTTTCCAGGTCATTTATGAATATGTCAAAAAGCAGCGGACCCAGCACAGATCCCTGGGGTACACCACTATGCACCTTTCTCCATTGGGAAAATTGGCCATTTAGCCCTACCCTCTGCTTTCTATCTTTTAACCAGTTCCTGATCTACAATAGTACACTGCCTCCTATCCCATGACTCTTTAGTTTTGCCAAAAGTCTCTGATGAGGGACCTTGTCAAAGGCTTTCGGAAAGTCCAGATACACAGTATCAACCGACTCACCTTTGTCCACCTGATTATTCACTCCTTCAAAAAAAACATAACAGATTAGTAAGACAAGATCTTCCTTGTCTAAAGCCATGTTGGCTGCCTCCCATTAGGTCATGACTATCTACATGCTGAGTAATTTTATTCTTTATGATGGTTTCTACCATTTTTCCCGGTACTGATGTCAGGCTCACCTGTCTGTAGTTTCCCGCATCACCCCTGGAACCCTTTTTAAAAATTGGTGTTACATTGGCGATCCTCCAATCTTCAGGTATTAAAGATGATTTTAATGATAGTTCACAGATTACTAATAGCAGGTCTGCAATCTCGTATTTCAGTTCTTTCAACACCCTTGGATGTATACCATCTGGTCCAGGTGATTTGCTACTCTTCAGTTTATCTAATAGTTGTAATACATCTTCCCGATGTATCGATATTTCCTTCAATTCTTCCGCACCTTTAAATACCACTTCAGTCATGGGTAACATCCCTACATCTTCCTCAGTAAAGACTGAAGCAAAGAATTCATTCAATCTCTCCGCTATCGCCTTGTCGCCTCTTAGTGCTCCTTTAACCCCTTTATCATCTAATGGACCAACTGACTCTCTCACAGGTTTTTTGCTACGAATGTACTTGAAAAGGTCTTTACTTCGCGTTTTTGCTTCCGCAGCAAGCTTCTTCTCAAATTCTCCCTTTGCCTGCCTTATCAATGCCTTGCATTTGACTTGCCAGTGCTTGTGCTGTTTCCAGGTTTCGTCGTTTGGCTCTTTTTTCCATTTCCTGAAAGATGCTTTTTTGGCAACAGCAGCCTCTCTGACCTCACCTTTAAACCATGCTGGCAGTTTTTTGGACTTCCTTCCACTTTTCTTAAAGCGTGGAATACAGCTGGTTGATGACCCCCGAAGGGGGCCTGAGGCCAGCACTTGACGGGAGCCAGAGGTGCACGCCTGGCATGATCTCGCACCTGAGAAGTGGGATGGAGACCGAAGGCCCTCGCCGAGGATCCTCACAAGGCGTCTGGCTCTCAGGGATCACTGCGGCAGCCCGGGGAGTCCTCAAAAATGAGGACTGGGTGTGCGCACCAGCAGAGCCATGCATCTGCACCTGCTGGGCAGCGAGGAAAGCAGAATCACTGCATTCTAGAGCCAGCATTTGGGCTTCCCACTCAAGAGTGGGGGCCTGCAACACTGACATCGGGGTCACCGGGTTAGGGGTCGAGGAGAGGGGGTCCTCGCTGGGACAACCCTTGGGAGACCGGGCGCCATCACCGGAGGCCTCAGTATCGGTCCTGGGAACTTTCTTTGGCCACTCCTGCTCCGACTCCTCGGATGGCCACCGGGAGCTGAGGGACCACACGCGGGACTTTTCCCGCTTGTCTGCATCCCCAGACGGCCTCAGTGAGGCCTTCTTCTTCTTACACTCATGCTCTGGGGACCCTTGGTCAGAAAGCCTGCGGGCTCAACCCACTGGAACTTTAGGTAACTCCGAGGGTTGCGTGGCCTTTGAACGCAAGGCTACAGGGGATACAGGGGTTGAGTCTGCCTTGTGGAAGATGTCATCCTGTTTCTGACAGCAACTATGGATGGCCTTAGTGGACATGTTTTTGCACAAGGAGCACTGCTCCAGGTCATGATCGGCACCCAGACACCGGAGACAACAGTCGCGGGTGTCAGTGAGGGACATGTTTCTAGAGCACCAATCACATTTTTTGAAACCCTTGATGCAGCCGGTGGTTGAAAAAGGCGCAAAAACACCAAAGTGGAAAAAAAGGGAACAAAAGAAATTCTTGAGGTCTACTGCGGGAGCAGCAGTGCTCGAGAGGCGGGAAGAAAAAACAGTGCCTGCTGGAAAGCGCAATTATGCACTAGAGAAGATTAACTTTTTCTGGGAGGACAGACGAACATCCAAAGGGCTCCACGGATAAAGGGAGACTGAGCAAGATGGCACCCTTGAGCGGGAAGGGGACCACACGTGTGGTGGCATCTCCCAAAGGCTTTCTTTGAAAGCTGGGGAGATGCTTCCACGAGGGCTCTGTCGGCTTCGACTTTACCCATATGTGAGGACTGACTTCCTGCTTGTTCCTGGAGAAAGGGATGTTCCTGGAGAAATGGTATTTAAAAGTGATGCCGCAGAAGAAATGAAAGAAATATCATTACACACAGAAAATGTATTACAACTATTTGACAAACTAAAGAGTAGCAAATCACCTGGACCGCATGGTATACATCCAAGGGTGTTAAAAGAACTGAAATATGAAACTACAGACCTATCATTAAAATCATCTGTAATACCTAAAGATTGGAGGATGGCCAATGTAACGCCAATTTTTAAAGAGGGTTCCAGGGGTGCTCCAGGAAACTACAGACCGGTGAACCTGACATCTGTACCAGGAAAAATGGCAAAAACTATTATAAAGAATAAAATTACTGAACATGTAGATAGTTATGACTTAATGGGAGACAGCCAACATGGCTTTAGCCAAGGTCTTGTCTTACAAATCTGTTATGTTTTTTTGAAAGTATGAATAAACAGATAGACAAAGGAGAATTGGTTTATATAATGTATCTGGATTTTTAGAAAGCATTTGACAAGGTCCCTCATGAAAGACTCTTGGCAAAATTAAAAAGTCATGGGATAGGAGGCAGTCTATTATTGTGGATCAGAAACTGGTTAAAAGATAGAAAGCAGAGGGTAGGGCTAAATGTACAATTTTCCTAATGGAGAAAGGTGAATAGTAGAGTACCCCAGGGATCTGTACTGGGTCCGCTACTTTTTAACATTCGTAAATGACCTGGAAATGGGAATAACGAGTGTGGTAATCAAATCTGCAGATGGCACTAAATTATTCAAAGTTGTTAAAACACAAGAGGATTGTGAAAAATTGCAAAAGGACCTTGATAAATTGGAAGACTGGGCATTCAAATGGCAGATGAAATTTAATGTGGACAAGTGCAAAGATACCTAGGAAAGAACAATCAAATCTACGGTTACATGATGCAAGGTTCCACATTAGGAACCACAATCCAGGAAAAAGATTTAGGCGTCATCGTAGATAACATGTTGAAACTCTCCGCCCGGTGTGCTGTGGCAGCCAAGAAAGCAAATAGAATTCTAGTAATCATAATGAAAGGAATAGAGAATAAAACAAAGGATAATATAATGCCTCTGTATTGTTCCATGGTGCGACTGCACCTTGAATATTGTGTGCAATTCTGATCCCCATATCTTAAAAAGGATATAGCGTTATTAGAAAAAGTACAGAGAAGAGCCACCAAAATGGTAAAGGGGATGGAAGGATACCCCTATGAGGAGAGGCTAAAAAGATAAGGGATCTTCAAACTGGAAAAGAGACGGCTAAGGGGAGATATGATAGAGGTCTATAAATTAATGAATGGGGTGGAACAGGTAAATGTAGATCAATTGTTTACGCCATCAAAATACAGAAAGACTAGGGGACATGCAATGAAGCTACAGTGTAACCTATTTAAGACTAATAAGAGAAAATATTTTTTCACTCAACACGTTATCAAACTCTGGAATTTGTTATCAGAAGATGTAGTAAAAGCTGTTAGTGCAGCTGGGTTTAAAAAAGGTTTGGACAAGATCCTGGAGGAAAGGTCCATAAACCATTATTAAAGGGGCCCCGGGAAATCCACTGCTTGCCCCAATACAAGCATTGTGGAACCTGTGTCTTTTGGGGGAACTGCTAGGTACTTGTGACCTAGATTGGCCACTGCTGGAAACAGGATACTAGGCTTGATGGACCTTGGTCTGACCCAGTATGGCATATCCTATGTTCTTATGTTCTTAATTCAGTCCTCGCATATGGGACTCCCTAGAAAACCACGGCAAGCCATGAGCAGCAGCAAGGAAGGACCCCAGTGCCCAGGGAGAACTCTCACTCTGGTAGCCTGAACACAGACTTGTCTGAGGGTAGGAGTTGCCTAGACCCCGAAGAGATTATGGAGTACGACCTGGCCGAAGGCGCTGTCTCGTTAGGACTCCCTCTCCAGGCATTAGCGAACTGTAAAGGTGTGGACTGAAGACCAGTTGTTGGCCCAGCAGATGTCTGCCATCGGGACAGAGCACAAGTTCGCAACTGAGGTTGCCATGGCCTGGACTTTGTGCGCCATGACTCGGTGCTCAAGTTGGAGCCCGGCCTGTTCATAAGCGATGGCGATGCAGTCCGTCACCCAGGTAGACAGGGTCTGCTTGGTCACTGCCTCCCCCAGCCAACAGGCATCCTAGGAGATGAAAAGCTGGGAGGCTTTGCGGTGGCCCTGGGTACGCTGTTTCTCCTTTTATGAGCCAATCATCCAGAAAGGGAACAACAAAGGCTCCATTACGCTTCATTAGTAAAGTTCTGAAAAAAATTCCCCCATCATAAAGCCAAACTGCTCCTGTAGACCTGAAATTCTTCCTGCCTTTTTCCTCCTCAGCTCTCTCCAATCACAGTTCTCTCACCAATACCCAAGTCTTCCTTTCCCCCCCCCCCCGTTCTCTCTCCCTCTAACTTTTAGCAAGATCCCTAGTGATGTCTGTCCCTAAGATCTACCCACATTCCCATACCTCCACCTTATTTATTTATTTAACTAGGCTTATATAACCACCTTTCTACCAGTCAAAGCGGTGCCCTTGTCCCCAAAGGGCTCACAATCTGTTTTTGTACCTGAGGCAATGGAGGGTTAAGTGGTTTGCCAAAGGCCACAAGGAGCACCTGTGGGTCTAAATACTCCAGTCCTCCAGGCCCAAGGTTAGTGTTCTCTAGCAGGATTGAACCCCTGGCCCTCTGACTTGAGGTAACTTGCCCCAACCACTAGGCTATTCTCACCTCACCTCCTCTATCCCCTCCCCATGCACCAATCCTCCTCTCTCCCTTCTTTCCTTCTCTCTTCTCAGGAACATACCTCCATCTTTCTTTCTCACCACCCCCCAGGCATTCACCCATCTCCAGCCCCCACCCCTCCACTCATGGCAGCCCTTATCGTGTCCCCAGCCACTCCTCTGACTCACCAGCAGTCCTCCTCCTGCCCCTAGCCACCCCTCCCCCTCACCCCACAACTCACCGGTAGCCCTTCTCCTGTCCACAGACACCACCACCACCACCACCCCCCAACTCACCAGGAGCCCTTCTCTTTTGTAGTTTTTTAACACAGAAACAGGAAGCGCTGTGACAATGGTAACAGTGAAGCAGGCTCGCAGTCCCTTAAAGCTTGTGTGCCTGAGCCTGCCTCACTGTCTTCCTGCGCAGAAATTTGCACAGCAAATACAGAATTCTATGCAAATTCTGATTTGCACAGAATTCCTCCAGGAGTTTCCTTTCAATTGTAAAACAACACAACATGCAGATCTTTCCAAATTTATACCCCAAATGCACTGCAAGAAAAACCCTCTCTCAGTGGCTTTCATTTGCAGCGGGGACACAGAGAGAGCGAATACCTTCGCACACAATGCGGGGAACACAAGAAGCGAAGGTGAAGATCACTGGTGCAAAAGATTTTTATTCAGGAACTCCAACGCGTTTCGGCATGAACGCCTTCCTCAGGGGGAACGCATCTTCAAACACAAAAATACATATGATTGTACATAATAATAAAAATATTAAACCATAATATCAAAACATTAAAAATGATTAAAAATAGAGGTGAATAAAAATAACATAGAATCTAAAACATAATTAAAAAATACATAAAGAGAATGGCCAGAAGTAACCATAAAAGAATAAACATTAGATTTATTTATTTATTTTATTTAAGGGTATTTCTATCCCGCATTATCCTTCAATCAAGGCGGTGAGCACAGCAAACGATCATTAGTAATTGTTGTGTGTGTCAGGTGTGGTTATGTACAGTGAGGGTGCATGTGTGCGGATGTGCTGATTAGAGTGAGCTATTTATAGTGTGCGCTATATACAGTATATACATGGATTTGCTGGGTCCGTTGCTGGTTGTGATTGAGCTGTAATTAAGTCCAAGGTTGGACCAAGTCTGTAGGTTCTGGTTATGCGTTTTGGCCGTAGTGCTCTGTGAAGAGTACAGTCTTCAGGTGTTTTCGGAAGTCCTTCAGATCTTCAGTGGATTGTAGGTCGTGAGGGAGGGAGTTCCATATTGATGGAGCCGCCAGTGATAGAGCTCTCTGTGTGGTGGATTTGCAAGCTTTTGTGTAGTTGCTTGGGGTGCTGAGTGTGTCTGCTGTGGTTTTTCTTCTTGGTCTGTTGCTGGTGTCAGGGAGTATGAGGGCTTGGAGGCTGAGTGCTGAGCTCTTGTGTCTGATTCTGAATATGTTTAAGATCATCTTGTATTTGATGCGGTGGCTGATTGGGAGCCAGTGAAGGTCTTTGAGGATGGGAGTGATGTGGGCTTGGGTTGGGGAGCCGGTGATTATTCTGGCTGCTGTGTTTTGAGCCATTTGAAGTGGTTTGAGTGATTGTTTTGGTATTCCGTTGTAGATCGGGTTGCAGAAATCGAGTATGGGGGTTACGAGCGCCTGGCAGACTGTGCGGAAGTGTTCATGGGAGAGTAGAGGCTTGAGGCATCTAATTATCTTCATTTTGTAGTATGCATTTCTGGCGGTTCTTCTGATGTGTGATTGTAAGTTCAGCTCTTTGTCAAGAGTTATTCCGAGGTATTTCACTTCGTCCTTCAGGGGTATTGCCGTGTTGTTGGTTGTGATGAATGATGGGGGGTTGAAGTTGGTGTTTCGTGTGATGAGTGCTTCTGTCTTGTTGTAGTTTATGGCTAGGTTGTTGTTCGTGAGCCAAGTGGACATGCTGTCGAGACAGTTTGTTATCTTGGTGTAGTCGGGGCTGTCGAGGTTGATTGGTGTGTAAACCATGATGTCGTCCGCGTAAATTGTGTAGTCTATTTTGTGGGCTATCATGATGTCGCAGATTGGTTGAATGTATAGGTTGAATAGTAGTGAGGATAGTGGGGATCCTTGTGACACTCCTTGCTTGATCTTCGTGGGTTGAGAGGTTTTGGTTCCAATTTTAACTTGGAACTGTCTGTCTGTTAAGTATGAGTTGAACCAATTCAGGATTGTGCCGGTTATTCCAGTGTTCTGTAGTCTGGTCAGGAGGATTCTGTGGTCCATGGTGTCGAACGCCGCTGAGATGTCTATGAAGATCATTAGAGATCCTTGATTGTAGTTGTCTATGGTCTGGATTATGTCATTGAAAAGGTATAGCAGAAGTGTTTCAACTCCGTGGTTTGGGCGGAAGCCATGTTGATGTATATCTAGCGGGGCATGCTTGTCGTTGTGGTCCTGGAGTTGTTGTTGCACTGCCTTCTCTATAATTTTAGCCAGAAGCGGTATGCTGAAGATTGGCCTGTAGGCTGCTGGATTGCTTTTTTCTAGGTTGGTTTTCTTGGGGATTGGCCTTATGGTGGCTAGTTTCAGCTGTTCTGGCAAGTGGTTGGGGCAAGGTACTTCAGGCCGGAAGGTCGGGGGTTCAAATCCCACTAGAGGACAGCAACCTTGGGCTGGAAGGACTGGGGTTTCTAGTCCCACAGATGCTCCTTGTGGTCTTGGGCAAGCCACTTAACCCTCCATTGCCCATGTTCCCTGTAAGTATTAGTGTATGTGTCTCATATCCCCACGTGTTAAATGTACACCCCAATTGTGTTGTGACCGCTTTGATTGAAGGATAAGGCGGTATACAAAAACTGTCTAAATAAAAATAAATAAATAAATAAATAAATAAATAAATGGTTCCTTGGGTCAGGGAGTTGCTTACCAAGTTGTGTATGTGGCTGAGGAAGTTTTCCTTGATTATATAATCCACTGACAAACACAGTAAAACCACAGTCTAATGAATAAATAAATATGTAACAAATATAAAATCATTACATAAATAGCAATTATGTTTTAATCATTTTCATCAGAAGAGAGAAAGCTCAATTCCACCAGAACTGAAACACTACCCACAAAAGTGGGAGAAAATTGGACACAGGAATCGTAGTCTTCTTAGTGACTGCAGAGACTGCTGCATTCACTTGTGGAGGCCGAAAAAGCTTGTGATCCTGATTGGACAAGGGACAGAGCTAAGCCATAGCCCTAGACCTCTTGAGGCCTGCTTCCGGCATATCCCATTCTTCCTGAATCATTTTGAGACTACTCTATGCACTAGAAAAACCCTTTACGTTCTCCGCACGGCCTGCAGCAAGGGGTCCTCCGAAGTGATGTCTTCCGCTGGAAGACTGGAAGGCATGCTGAGAGCTTTAAGGGATTTGGCGATGAGTGCTGGTAATTCCTCCTGTCGGAACACCCGAACCACCCTCACCTGCTCTTCATGTTCTGGGATCTCACCTTCCTCTAAGTCCTCCTCAGCATCCATCTGTGTCGTGGTCCTCCCCTTCCAGACCCTCTGACACCAAAGATCGATCTGGCCCCTCTTCCAAGAGCCTCGACTTCTTTGAGGTAGATACCACACCATTCACAGCAGAAGAGGTGTTAGAACAACTTGCTAAACTGAAAGTGGACAAAGCCATGGGACCGGATGGGATACATCCCAGGATACTGAAAGAGCTCAGAGAGGTTCTTGCAGGACCGTTAAAGGATGTCTTCAACAGATCCTTGGAAACAGGAGAGGTTCCTCAGGACTGGAGAATGGCTGATGTCGTACCTCTACACAAAAGTGGTGACAGGGAAGAAGTGTCAAACTACAGACCCGTGAGCCTTACCTCGGTGGCAGGAAAAGTAATGGAGGCACTCCTGAAAGAGCGAATAGTGAACTTTCTGAAAACCAACAGCTTGCAAGACCCGAGGCAACATGGTTTTACCGAAGGACGATCTTGCCAGACAAATCTGATCGAGTTCTTTGACTGCGTGACGAGGGAACTAGATCAGGGGCATGCAATGGCTGTCATCGACCGGGATTCAGCACAGCCGTTGATACTGTTCCTCATAGGAGGCTTATCAACAAACTCAGTAGCTTGGGGATGGGTCCCAAGATGGTAAACTGGATTAGAAATTGGCTGACTGACAGACAACAGAAGGTGATTGTACATGGAGCTCACTCGGATGAGAGGAAGGTGATTAGCGGGGTGCCCCAGGGTTCGGTCCTGGGCCCGGCACTGTTCAATGTATTTGTGAGTGATATTGCTGAAGGACTGAATGGAAAAGTCTGTCTTTTTGCAGACGACACAAAAATTTGCAACAGAGTGGACTCCCCTGAGGGAGTGGTTAACATGAAGAAAGATCTACAAAAGCTGGAAGACTGGTCTAAAGCTTGGCAACTACGATTTAATGCAAAAAAGTGCAGTGTCATGCACTTGGGTAGCAGAAATCCAAGAGAAATGTACAAGATAGGGGGAGAAAGGTTGGTATGCACAGTTCAGGAAAAAGACCTTGGTGTGATTATCTCTGCTGATCTCAAGGTGGCAAAACAGTGCGACAAGGCGGTGGCAAAAGCCAGGAGGATGTTGGGCTGCATACAAAGAGGGATTACCAGCAGAAAAGAAGAGGTACTTATGCCACTGTATAGGTCACTGGTGAGGCCTCACTTGGAATACTGCGTTCAGTTTTGGAGACCATATCTTGCAAAGGATGTAAAAAGACTGGAGACTGTTCAGAGGAAGGCGACCAAAATGATTTGGAGCCTGCGTCAGAAGCCTTATGAGAAGAGACTTGAAGACCTAAATATGTATACCTTGGAGGAAAGGAGGCACAGGGGAGATATGATTCAGACCTTTAAATACTTAAAGAGAAATGATGAACAAACAAACCTCTTCCAAAGACGGGAACCTGTAAAACTAGAGGGCATAACATGAAACTGCAAGGGGGTAAATTGAAAGGCAATGTCAGGAAATATTTTTTCACTGAAAGGGTGGTGGATGCTTGGAATGCCCTCCCGATGGAAGTGGTAGGGGCGAACACGGTGACGGAATTCAAAAAGGCATGCGACAAACACAGAGGATCCCTTTACAGAAATAGGAAAAAAAACAAAATAAACGGTACCATCTAACTTCCGAACCATATAACGTCTTAGGGGTGTCCTATATGGAGTGGTGGGTTTACCCCTGAACAAGGATATGGAGAGGGGTGGCCTGCGCAGAGCGACAGGTGCACCTACTCTTGCCATCTCGCTGGGCAGACTGGATGGACCATGCTGGTCTTTATCTGCCGTCAACTACTATGTTACTATGTTACTATGTTTGAGGGGGCTACAACTGACTCCACCCCTGCGGAGGTTCCCGGTCACTTTTCCCCCTGTCCCACCTCCATGGAACTCGCCCCCGGCCCCTGCTGGCACAAGCAGAAGGCCTGATGGAGCAGCAGTACAAATTTGGGCGAAAGCACCGCCGCTAACCCCTACTTGCCCCAGGGCCCTGAGGGGGAGAGGGACCGGAAGCAGCCGAAGAACAGGCCGCAGGCTACTGGGATAGCAAAAGGGAGAACACAGGATCCAGCGGGACTCCTACCAGCGAGGACACTTTCTGGCTCTCCAGCCCTTCCTTCAAGGCCTGCTCCATAGAGTTTGCCTCCTGTGCACACCCTCTGCAAACGCCAGCCTCTGACACTGCCCCACGTCGAGTACCACACACGAAGCACTGGGGCCTGGATGGCATACTGACAGCTGGGCTAGGAACCCCCTGAAATAGACCTGACAGAGACTGCCCTGAAATACTGATAGCGGCAAGTTTCCCGGCACCGGCTCGCCTAATTTAAAACTCTCTTATTCCTTTTTTTTTTTTTTTTAACTCACTCTCAAACTAAAATTGTCCAATCAATAGGTTCCCCCCCCCTACTAGGGCTCCAAACCACGTATTGACAAGGAAAAAGGTGCCAAAAGAGAAGGCAAGAAGATAAACCACCAAAGACTGCTGAGCTGCTCTTCCAGCGCAGCTGCCACGCAGTCGGGCCTGCCCTAACAGCTCCCAATTGCACGGACTACAAACAAATGTCACCAAAACACAAACAGTCCACCTGCACGTTCCCCACAGTGCTAAACTGCCAAGGACCCAGACAGACAGACTTACCGCCACCACTACAAGTTCTCCGCCGGAGGCTGTCTGCTGCTTTATGCCTCTCTCTCTCTCCCCCCGCGCTCAGCTGAAATCACAGCTTCGGCATCGGGAGGGGGGGGAGCTCTGAACCGCTGCTCTCAGCCAGCTCCTCACCCAAAAGAGTGGGTTAGGGAGCCGGCCAGCCAGACCCCGGAACCACAGCAAGCCTCCACACCACCACCCCGCTCTCTCTGAAGGGAGGGGGGATCACTTCTCCACGGCTCTCTCTCTCTTCGTTGATCTTTGATCTTATTTTTTTTTATTGTTGTAGTCTTCTCAAACTAAACTATTACTCTACCTAACTCTACTTAGTTGTCCCTCTAGTGAGTCCAGAAGCCTGGCTCACCACCTCCTCCAGCTGCTTGGAGACTGAGTAACTGGAGCTGGTGGGCAGTCCGTTTGGCAAATTGGGGTTTGCTCATCCTCCCCCTCCCCGCCATGGAAAAATCCTCATGTATTGCCAAACGGAAGGACGACAACTCGGGCCGATTCGATTGGAAGCGGAAGAACCATCAGCCTCCAGAGGAGGAACTTTAGTAGTGAATTTATCTAAGAAGACTTTAACATCATCTTAGATGGCTCTGTTAAATAAGGGCCTGTCTCTTGTGCTTCGGGCTGTTTTTGATTCTTTTCAATTCCGGGTAGACCTGGAAGGGTTCATTAGAAAGCTGAATATGAAGGCATTTTTTCATTCTACCAACAGTATGAATGTCTGCGTTGAGGATGTTGGTTTGTCTCCTGGTGGTGAGGTTTCCTCTACACCTGTTCTCTCCACACTACCTGTTCCAAGCGTCTTGCCCTCCCACACAAATCCCATTGGTCTCCCCCGGGTCCATTACCTTCTGCTCATTTGGTGTTTCGCCAGTTGATTTTGCAGGATGTTGAGAAGTTAGAAACCTCTAGACCCAGTAGGATTAGGAGTGTTTTGTCTTTTGATGAAAGAGTGGCGTTGGGTGAATTGTGTGCTATGGATGATGTTGTTATTAAACAGGCTGACAAGGGAGGGGCGATTGTAATAATGGATGTGGAATGTTATATGAATGAGGCCTACAGGCAGCTAAATGATCAGACAACGTATGTCCCCTTGGCTCAGGATCCCACTCTTGTTTTCAAGAAGCAGATTCAGGAAATGACGAGAGCAGCTTATCAGGAACATTTGATTAACAAGAGGGAGCTTGATTTTTTTAAACATGATTTCTCCCTCTATAGCGCGGTTTTATTTGTTGCCCAAAATCCATATGAGTTTGGTTAATCCCCTTGGTAGGCCCATTGTTTCCACCAGGGGTACTCTTTTGGAACCTTTGTCTGTTTTTGTAGTTTCATTTTTGCATCCATTGTTACCAATTATTCCATCATATCTCAAGGATACTTCTAATTTTTTGACAACATTAATTGGGACCGAGGCTTTAGCATCAGAACCTGATATTGTTCTGGTTACTTTTGATGTTATTGCATTATATACCAGCTTCCCTTAAGTGAAGCTCTTGGGGTGGTGTCCCAAGCTTTAAAACAGAGGGGAGACATGTCGGCTGGCCTCCTTTCCTTCACCGAGGAGTTGGCAAGTTTTGCTTTACATCATAATTATTTTGAATTTGATCAAATGTTTTTCCAGCAGGTTTCTGGAGTGGCTATGGGGGCCACATTTGCTCTCTTGGTTGCCAATTTATATATGGGGGACTTTGAGGCGAAATGGTTGTCCCTTTCGCCATTTTTCTCCCATGTTCGGATTTGGCGACGGTACATTGATGATATTTTTGTGATATGGAGTGGTCCAGTGGAGTTGTTATTGCAGTTTCATCATTGGCTTAATTCATGTCACTCTTAATATACAGTTTATCTTGAATTTTCATGATCATGAGATTATTTTTTTGGATGTTCGGGTAACAAAGTTGGCTGCAGGTTGAGGTACTACTGTCTATAGGAAAGTCACTGATCGGAATACTCTTTTGCATTTTTCCAGTGCCCACCCATGTAGGCTGATCGAGGGTTTACCCTTTTCCGAGTTTATTAGATTTTGACACAATTGTTCTGCAACAGGGGAATATGTTTCTCAATTTCGGTCTCTGAAGAGGGATTTTCTCTTGCGGGGATACCCTAGATCAGTTGTAGACAGGGTATACAAGAGAGCTAGATTTAAAGATTGTGATTGGTTGCTGCGCCCACGCTCTCAGGATTCTTCTTGTGATGAGAACGAATTTATTCATTTTGTGACACAATTTTCTCCACTTAGTTACGGTTTACAACAAATTGTACGGAAACATTTTGGGATTACCCAGGTAGTTCCGTGTCTTCAGGGCAAAAAACCACGATGTGTCTGGACTAGGAACCATAATTTAAAAGAAATTTTAAGTCCGGCCCGTTTACGTGTTTGTACCCAGGGGTTATATATATAGTTCTGGTGGGCATGTGGTGTGCGGCAGTTGTGCTGTTTGTGAGGTCTGTGAGAGTGTAAGTTCTTTCACCTACAATGGCATTTTGTATATGATTCGCTGCAACACCACTTGCATTTCCAGTTGTGTTGTCTATTTCATCCGGTGCCCCTGTGGGTTGGCCTATGTGGGCAAGACAGTAAGGACCTTTAAGCTGCGCCTTCACTAACACAAAAGTAGGTTGAAATGTTGGCGACGTGATGCTCCTTTGGTGCAACACTGCTTGGACTTTAATCATTCATTTTTTGATTTGTGTTGTTTTTGCATCGATCAGGTGATTACAGGCAAAGGCAATAGAAGCAAAGATGAGTGCCTTTTGTTTTGTGAGCAACGCTGGATTTATCGTTTGGGGATAGTTTCCCCAGGGGGTCTTAACGCCCAGGTTGAATGGAGTGTATGTTTGTGATTATGCAGTTTGGGTCATGGGGAGGTTTTCGAATGGTGGTGGCTGTGCTGGATGTGTTTTCTTTTGGAGGTAGGTTGGTTTACTTAGCTTTTGCTTGGTGAATCGGACATGTGTTTTCTCTTACCTTATATGGGATTGACGCTTGGCGTGAAGGAAGGGTTTTTCCCGTTCCGTTGGGGAGTGACATCATGGATTTTCTGTATTTGTTGCTACACATGCATGGCATATTTTTGCATTGTTAAACTGTCCGGCTGGCGATATGGGTGCTGGAAATTATGGTGCAGGATGAGATTGGTATGTTTCTCTGTTTTTTTTGTCTGTTCTGAGGGGTTTTGCAGAGGCTTCTGTTCTCTTGATGGTACTATTTTTGAAGTTGATTTTTGTTCTCTTTTCTCTTTGCAGTGATTTGTGCACAGTTTGGGTGGAGTTTTCCCTGAAGCTTTTCCAGCAAAACGCTTGGGCAGCCTATATGTGGCATCGGGTGTGCTTCCCCTGTAATATCGCTTAACTGTGTGTGAGTCCAACTGGTGTGCTTGGTCAAATGCATCAGTAATGTGTTTTTTGAGATAAGTGCCTTTTGTGTTGTGTTTTTGGCAATTCAAAGTTTGTTTTGTGAACCTTTGTTGCCTTGTAAAATGTGAGAAAGAGAGTATAAATTGAAGATTGTTTTTAAGGGCTGGAAGGAGGTGTTATGGGCCTATGATGTGTTGGAAGGTATACTTCATGGTTTTGAAATTGGGTTTATATTACCTTGGATTCCGAGGCTCGTTCCCTTCCTTCCCTTTGTTAGTACCTGATGTTAGGTTTGGTGATATGGTGGAGTGATTATATAGAACCTCTCAATAGCCAAGGCTGTAAAAGAGAATGGATAGATCTTCCCGGAAGGAATCAGACTATGGGGAAAAAGTGAAGTTCCACACCTGATGGACCCTTCAGAGATCAGACCAGGGAAAGTTCAGGCACCCAGCAGGAAGATGTATGGGAGAAAATGTCAGATCTGATGCTACCAGGATATTCAGCCCCGTCTTCTGCTTTTCTTCCTTGGCTGGAGAGCTGCCTTATCTTGGAGTTTTACCAAGTCTCTTCTTACCCCTTCAGGATCCCAAAGGGGTTGGCTCAGAAGATTCACCTGTATGATGATGCTATCTGTCTTGGGTGCTGCTGCCAGGTCCTACAGAAGAATTCCATCACAGAACAACCTGATACTTTCCAGGGCACCTGAGGGCTACTAGTTTCCCTCAGCTTGCTCCCATCAGCAAACAGTGTCATCCTGCCTGTTGCCATCTGGAATTTATTCTCTCAAGCTAGAGGCCAGGATTGCTACAGTACTAGAAGGTTATCCAGCCCTCAGGCTAGGCTTGGGCTTGTTGGTTCTATACCAGGACCACAGTCACTGCTTCAGCTGTCCCAGACACAACTCCACTCCAGGTCTTTTAAGCTCACTTCTATGGAACAAAATAAACATGAAGGGGGCTCCCCATTCCCTATCAGAGAGGACTGAAGATTCAGCTGCTCAGGCTTCTTCCAGCTTCCCTAGAGACAGAGAAAGAAATCATGTGACACTGGGCAAATGGAGGTCACCCTGAAAAGAGTCTGAACTGAGAAAGACATATGTTGGTCTAAGCCAAGGATCTACACCATATTGGTCCACTGGAGCCAATATGGTCTACACCATATTGGTCCACTGGAGCCAATATGGTCTACACCATATTGGTCCACTGGTCCATATTGGTCCACTGGAGCCTAGGATTTGCATAAAGGGCCATTCTCAAGATTGATGTGGAAACAGGAAAATCTGGACCTCCAAGGCTACAAGACCAAATTCTTCTTTGGAGACAAAAGGACTCCATAGATAGATAGATAGATATATATACACACATACATACAGGGTGGCCCAAAAGAAGTGAGAACAACTCGTAGCATATAAGTTATTTAAAAATTCAAAAAGACAGATGTAAACGATTGACAAATTTTAAAAAAAAGATGACCGGAAATTGTCGAAATAAAGACGTTATATAGCTAAAAAAAGTAAATAAGTAAACTATTTAAGCTTTTAATTTATGAGATGTTCTCACTTTTTTTGGGCCACACTGTATATATATATGTATGTATGTATATATATTTTAAATGCCGTCAAGTCAATTCTGACTCCTGGTGATCCAGCAGCCCCTGAGTTTTCTTGGCAAAGTATGACTGGAAGTAGATTGCCAGGCCTTTTCTTCTAAAGCAATGGAGCGTAAAGTGACTTGCCCAAGGTCACAAGGAGTGCCAGTGGGAATTGAATCTCAATCTCCTGGGTGTTAGGCTGTTGCTCTAACTACTAGGCTCCACTCCACTCCAGATATTAGGAAGGACTAAACTGTTTTCAAGATAATCATCAGCATAGGGATTCCAGACCTGTAGAACCCTGACTACATCCAAAGTCTCTTGTGCTGACTCAGCTCCAAATAGCCAGACATTTGAATTTACTACCTCTGACTGAAAGGTAATTGAGGCTATTGTTAGCACAAGGAGAGAGCCTGAAGCTGTATATAAGAGATCCAGGATACTGAGCCCGAGAAATATTTGGTGGTGACCTTCGGAGGGAATGTCCCCAAGGAACTACCCAAGAAGTCTGTCATTCTATATGAAGACATAAAAACAGACAGCGAATCATCCTAGCAGCATAACACTGCTAGCAAAGCCTACACTGACGGTGAAAGAAAGTCCCTCGGAGTAGTGGCCAACCATCCAGTAAGAAGTCTCCACATATTACTGTGAAGGATCACAGTCAGAACACAGCAGCTTCTAAGAAGGAAGTATCCACTCCATTCAAACCAACTGTCCCGAACTACCTTCCGTGATATGCAAGGATCTGCCCCAATACTGTAGTATTGCTCTTAGGTCAGGAACAGTGTTCAAGAGAGGGGCTTTCCATGAGTACTTCCGACTAGCCTCTGAACTTTGGTCCCTGGTGTTCCAGGCACCTGCCTACCTGTTGCTCGATTGCCTGCCTGCTCCCAAGCCAGGTCAAATGCACCAATTGACATGATGACCTGCCATGACTTATCTGCACGCATCACCTCCCTTTTTTTCCATCCTCCCATACATACTAGAAGCAAGCGGAAGGAGAGTAGATTGCCTGCCTGCTCACAGGCCATGCTAAATATACCAGATGGCACACTGAACTGTCATGACTTACTTGCAGCGCCTCACCACCCCTTTCCCTCCCACCCCATACTGGAAGAAAACGGAGGAAGAGAGAGTCGAATCCAAATCAGACACAGCATCATAGGGACTGGAAAGTTGTCTGGGAAGAAGCTGTGCTAAGGCCTTTTTTTGGTTTGATAACTTTTACTGCCTTTCTGTTGCTCTCCAGTGTGTACTTCAGTAGGTCCTGCTAGTGGACCCTCCCAAGGGTGAAAAGTCACCAGGCACCCCTCAGTGTACTTCCCACACCAATGGGTGCAATACTAAGACCTCAACCAAGGCTTATCCCAAGAAGGGAGAGAAATCAGCTTCAAAGAACTGTTGCCACAGCAAACACCCGGATCTGATCTATGCTCCACCAGGAAAGTGGGAGTGGTCTATTTGTAACTCCTGCACCAGGCCACATATCTACACCATCTGCTGGAGCCAGAGAAATACTGAGGAGCTGAAGACACCAGCCCCCTAATAAGGAAAGCGAAATCAGCTCTGCACTTATCTACTGGTTTCATCTGCACTTCTGGGTTAGTCTGACAGATAAGGAACGTTTATTTGAAGCTCAAATACCGAAGTGGCATCCTTTCTGGATTGTGCATATTTTAAAACAGTAATTGAGGTCCTGTGGTTGCAGTTTTAAATTACTATAATTGCCTTCATGTTGGCTTCCTTGCATAACGAATTATGTAATTGCATGTTATTCAAATCACAGCAGCCAGGGCCATTTATGGCTGTCTAAAGCAGAGCACAGCTTCTTTAATGCATAAACTTCACTCTGTCTCACTCCAGGTGAAGATTAAACTTATGACTTTACTTTTCAGAGATATGAGGTCCGTGTGGTGCTGACTATGTATACAAAATAACCTTGAGAACTTTTCATGGGACCTTATTGCAAACTGTATGGGCAGAAATAACTGTAAAGATAAAAATGATCTAGAATAAATTAATTGGCAGGGCTATCTTCATGGAATTCAATTGCCCTTGATATAAGGAATCAATAACACTACATAATTTATTAGAAACCATGGCTCTTCCCTCCATCTTGAGGGCAGATAGCCATCAGTGGTGCGGAGATGGGGTGCCTGTGTGTGTGTGGTACAGATATGGGGTTCCTTTGTGTGTGTATAGTGCAGAGATGGGGTTCCTGTGTGGTATGGTACAAATATGGAATTCCTTTGTGTGTGTGTATGGTGCGGAGGTGGGGTGCCTTCATGTATGTGGTGGGAGAGGAGTGTGGCTTTTGCACATAAACGTGTTCCCTTTACTACTCATGAATTCATCTCTTCATTCTACAACCCCTTGTCCCCTTCCCTCACTCCAACTCCAACCCTTCTCTTGCTGTCCATCCCCCACCTCTCTGTTTCCCTTCCTAGATTCTCTCCTCTTCAAACACCCACTTGCCCTACCATTCATTAGTGACTAAAACCTATTTCCCCTTTAAATGTATTCAGCTATTTGTGCAAACTCCGTGTCTCTAACTTTTTTTCGCAGGCTCAGCAGACACTACACTCCTGTGGCCTTGCTTTTCTGCACCAACAGCCCTGGCCATGATCGTGGCCTATTTCAGGTCTTCTGCCCACAGGGGATGGGATCCCTGCAGGCAGACACCAGCGTTCCCGTTTCAGCTCTTCTGCCCACGGGGGATGGGATCCCTGCAGGCAGACACCAGCGCTCCCGTTTCAGCTCTTCTGCCCACGGGGGATGGGATCCCTGCAGGCAGACACCATCTCCTGTTTTAGCTCTTCTCCCCACGGGGGATGGGATCCCTGCAGGCAGACACCAGCGCTCCTGTTTCAGGTCTTCTGCGCACGGGGGATGGGATCCCTTCAGGCAGACACCAGCGCTCCTGTTTCAGGTCTTCTGCGCATGGGGGATGGGATCCCTTCAGGCAGACACCAGCATTCCTGTTTCAGGTCTTCTGCCCACGGGGGATGGGATCCCTGTAGGCAGACACCAGCGCTCCTGTTTCAGCTCTTCTGCTCATGTGCTGAGCCCCAAGCACCAGGACCTGGAAACCTTTTGAACTTCTTTCTTTTTCCCCATTGCTGCTGAAATAGAAGGTGGAGGATGCCTCTGTTGGTCCAAACCTAGTATATGATAGTCCAGAGCTAAATGGTTTTATTAATAATAAAATAAGTTACCACATGTTAAACTCATTATGCATGTGAGATAAATCTTAGTAATGATTTATAACATTTCCCACACTAATCTACGTATTGCTAATTCCTACTTAGCCTTTTAATACTGAAGCAGACAGCAGCTACCTTCACAAATGTGACTTGTCCATGTTCCTTTGCAAGTTCGGTCATGACATCATTCATCTGAGAACACTGCGGAGCCCATGGTGCCCAAAAATGGACAACTGCCAAAGAGCTGTAATAAAAAAGTCAGTGTTATTTTTAAGTACAGTTATGCCTTTTATATCATCTAGCTAGTTTAGGGACATTTTCTGCTAATTTTCTTTCCTTGAATCCTGCTAGAGCACTCTAGACAAGTAAGTTATGCTCCCCAGACAGCAGCTGGAGGCAATTCAGGGCAACTTTCATTGATGTCATCACTTGTAGATAATGCTGGTGCAGCACAGAGAGAAGCCAGTATGACATTTCCCAGACAAAAAACAAGACTGAAAAAACTCAGAAAAAAATATTAATCAACTATAACTTTCTACAAATCTTTTTGCTCTTACCATACTTGACCCTGCATCAGACATTGATACTGAAAATGCAGTTAAAAGGTAGCAGGGCTCTCAAACCTGTAGTAGTCTTGAAAGGAAATTAACAGGTATAGAAAAGGTCTCCTTCCTTATCATCCTTCTAGACCTGTCCAAACGAATGGGACATACCCAAGCTGTCAGGAACGAGGATGGCAGGAAGACACTCTGGACAGAACAACCCTGCCAAAGACACCATCTGTTCCAGCTCCCACATGCAAACTGTAGTGCTTCACAAAGCTGCTCAAAGATGACCAGATAGCCCACCTTACAGATATCCTGTGGAGACACCAAGGCTGACTCTACCCAAGAGAAAGTTTGTGTCCTACAGTATGGAGTGAGCTCTGACTCCCTCCGACACAGATTTCCCACACAGAAAGTAGGCTGAACTAATAGCCTCCTTACTCCAGCGGGCAATTGATGACTTGGACACTGCCTCTCCTCTTCTTGGATCCATGAATAGGGCCAAGAGATTGTCTGACGATGTAATAATTAGTAATCTGTACATACTTCACTAACACTATTCACATCCAACAGATGCAGCGAAGGGTCCATCCAAAGGTCCTCCTCTAAGGAGGAAAGAATCACAGTCTAATTAAGATGAAAAGAAAACAGCACCTTTGGGAGAAAAGACGGTATTGTCCTCAAAGAGACAGATGCTGCCGAGATGATCAGAAAAGGCTCTCTACAAGACAAGGCCTGTAGCTCTGAAACCCGCCTGGCAGGTGCCACTGTCAGCAGGAATACTACATTCAGGGTCAAATTTATTATTTATTTATTACAATCTTTTATATACCGTGCTATTTGATATCAGCGCGGTTCACATACAGCATCATCAACAGAATAACAGGCTATTCAAATCTCTAAGCGAGGGCATCTGAGGGGGCTCAATAAGGAGAACCTTTCAGTGCTTTCAACACCAGAGAAAGACGTCACTGTGCTACAATCATATGCACAAGCAGAGGAACCTGCTTCATTTCCTCAAGGAAGCAGGACACATCAGGGTGCACCGCTAAGGACACTCCCTAAACATATCCCCAGTATAATACAAGAGCCAGCATCTGAAATCACTCCAGAGCTGCCTGACCAATCAATTGTCCTGCTGATCAGTCAGGCAGCTTCCTGAAGGGACAGTGCTCCTGGACAGCAGGCTGGCATCCACAGTAACTCTCACCCAATCCAGCACCTTCAGAGACATTCAATCCATCAGAGGGCGAGTTTGTACTACCCACCAATTTCCCCTTGATCATCCGGGCAAGAGGTAGCCAAACAACTGGGAGCAGGACGATCAGCGAGTCAGGTGGCGTTCTTGAAGGCGGTGCATGTGTACCCAAGTCCTAGATACCAGTTCTAAGCTTGATGCCATTGACCGCAGGAGCTTCAGGCAGTTCTAGGCCTTGGCAGCACCATATCTCCATGCACCTGGCAACACAGCGCTCAGAGTCAAAAAATATAAAATGGAAAAGAAAAAAAACCTGATAGAAAAGAAAGCCATGACGAAAAAGGAACCTCGGATCTGTAAGAGAATCCTTGCACCTGTCAGGCTGGCCACAAAAACCCAAGAAGGGTCTCCCCAGCTGCCCATACAAGCCCAGGAAAGTCTTGTTGCTTAAAAGGGGAATTTGCTTTGTAAGCTGCTTAATTCAAGTAGCAAAGAGAAAGAGACAATTAAAGAAACAGGACAAAATTTTTAAAATAGGAAAAATAAGAAGAACATGCAGAAACAGGCAGTGAGAGGGAAAGAGACATCTCAAGTCCCCTCGGGCTCCATGGGATCTTCCTGTCCACTCTACGGTCCATTAGTGCTGGAACCTGTGGGTAAGAGCACTAGACACAGGTCAGCTTCGGCTCAAGGAGACAACAAGCATATCAAGCTCTGAGCAAATGTTGGACCAAAGTCTCAAACACACAGGCCACAAGAACAATCTGGGCCAGGGAAGAAAAATCTATCTGCACTGCTTGTCAAAGTCTACACACCTTGCCACCTGCAGAAGGTAGCCAATACTGGCTTCTTGCAAGTGCTGCACCAGTGTAAATACAAGTAATGACATCACTGAAAGTTGCTCTGGTCTGCCTCCACCTACTGGCTGGGGAGCATAACCCATTTGTCTGGACTGGACTAACAGGATGATAAGGAAAAAAATGTTTACAATATAAAGTGCAATGAATATCTTCACAAGAAAATAAACAAAGTACTATACAATGAGTCAAGAACTACTTTCATTCATTCGTTATAAAGTTTGCTTAGAAAAAATAAAAAGATTGAACACCAATTAGAACAGCTACAGCAATTAAAATGTCTTACAAAAGTGAGCATCATGTTTATTTTAGATAAAGTGGACAGAGAATTTAAAAAATGGCAAAGACTTCAACAAGTGTTGAACAATAACAAAGATTTGTTAGGCAATTCCATCTGCAAGGAAATGCAGTCATTTGATAAGGCACTGAAAATAACTCAAGTCAAAAGCAATAAGATAAAATGGACAACAGACAGAGGGAAAAGTGGTTGCCACCAACAGTGTTCCCTCTAAGCCGTACATATGTGCACCCACACACAGATCATGAAACCTGTGCACATAGAAAAACAAATCACACAAATTATAATTACCGAGATAAATTTTAATTAGTTATTATAAAGAAGTACAAAGACCCTGAACTATTTGCATCTGCCTAATCAGAGTGGGTAAGTGTGATTCCTTAGCTTAAATTGGTGCTCTGCTTGAGTCCCATTCTTAGGTTGGCACTACAATATTAATCATAGGGCTCTGTTTGCTAAAGGTCTTCTCTCATTTTGTGTCTATGGAAAAAATGCTTAGTAAACAGGGCCCATATAATATTCAGTTTTAACAATGATAGTGTCGCCAGCAATGTTCCCTCGAGTGCTAGCGCACACAAATTTTTAAATGCTGTGTACAGTCCAGCTTTCATCACTGTCAACTTCCACTCTGCAGTTCACCACACCCTCTCCAACTTCCACCCAGCTTCTGGTACCACCTTCACCTTGCAGCTCACCACATTCTCTGCAACTCACATCTGGAGCGGGTGGGGGCTGACACTCGGTTCAAGTCTATAAAATCGTATTACTATGAAGATAATAACAAATGCAATAATTTCCTAAAGTTTGTTATTTTCTTATGGCTATGATTATGATTTTTAATCAATATCTTCTGCTGCACACAACTGCTTGCAAATTTGGCCAGTGGAAATTTTTGCACAAGAGCTGAAAATTTTGCACAAAAGCATCAAATGCTTAGAGGGAACATTGGTGGTCACTTTTGCAAGTAGGAATTTTAACTGATAAGAAATGTGGGTGGGAAAATGTCTACACTGAGAAATTTTTTATTTTATTTCTAAATTTTTACAATTACATCAAGCAATAATACATACTTGAAAGAAATGAAAAGATGTAAATTTACAGAAATATATCACAATGGAAAATTTAACAATAATTCAAAAGTTCAAAATTGCACCAAAGTTCCAAATGAAAGGAGAAAGGATCCTAGTAAAGAGGCTATAATAATAAATCAAAAACTTAAAAGGAAAACAACTCCCTAGGAAAAAGCAACTATGTGATGCTTTACAAATCTAGTGTCCAAGATGAGTCGATCTAATTAGGTTCCACTGGTACCGGGACCGATTCAGGAACAGCTCTAGCTTCCAAAAATATACGTAAATGTTTTGGATCATAAAAAGTAAATCTAGATAATACAGACTTAATTACACATTTACATGGAAACCTTAAAACAAAGGAATAGCCTAATAAGATTACCTCAGGGCACATAGAGAGAAATAACTTCCTTTTTGCCTGAGTTACATAGGAAACATCCAGGAAAACCCAGACTTTCTGACCAAAAAAGAGTTTATCAGAATTTCTAAAAAACATTTTTAAGGTCCAAGCCTTGTCAGGTTCTAAAACACCACCACCATAAAAGAGTAGCTCTCCTCGTAATTTCCTCAGTAGAGGATTCCAGTACCTGAGAAAGATTCAGGATGTCAAATCTATCCCTCTGAATACTCACCGCATTGTCAATAGAACTAGAACATTTCTTCATAGGCAAATAATAAACCTTAGAAGTGGATGGAAGGACAGCTTCCGGCATCCCTAAAACCTCCAACAAGTACTTTTTGAATAACTCAACAGGGGAAACACCCAGGGATACAGGAAAGTTAACAATACGGAAATTTAACCTTTTGGAAAAGTTCTCCAACTTTTCCAATTTAGCATGAAGAACAGTGCTATCCTTAATAAAGGTAAAACACTGTGTATGAGACGACAAGTTCTCAAGGGTTTGAGTAGAATCCTTACTGACTTGTTCCTGTCGATCTAGTCTCATCTGTGAATCCTGAGAAATCTGTTCCACGATGTTCAAACGACTGGAAACAGAGCGTTCTAATGAAGCAATTGCAGTCCAGATGGAATCCAAAGTCACCACCGCTGGCTTCACCAGGATACTGCAACTAGCTGGAGCTCCAGGTCCCCCTGTAGCCAAGATTGATGTTCCCGTCTCACCAGACGCAGGGGGAATTAACGCTCCTGCACAAGAGGCAGAAGCAATCAGGGTGGATCCCCCGGTTTCTCCAGCAGCATCCCCGGGCTCAACGTTACCCCCGAAGATGGCAAACCAACTGCTACCTCATCAAGGTGCAGCTGCAGCAGGAAAGCCGGGCCAACGGACAGCAACAGAGGCTCATCAGGTGGGACACGCTGTTCAGAACTCTGACTCACGTCCGATGTCGAAAAAACCGCCCTCAAGTCAGCTCCGACGCTAACCCCAGCAGACTCCTGCGTTGCTCCGACGGTAACAAAGTTGGTTATAGGCTGCTGCTTAGATGGAAGATCCTCTTCGGGGTATGTAACCTT